>CM031588.1:8144105-8757994 GCA_018467065.1 Ephestia elutella
GTGAGATATTTTTAAAGAAGCATTTAAAAAAAGTTGTTTGGTCCCCTATTAAGCCGTATCGTCCACTTACTTCTTAGGCTCGTTGTACAAGTAAAGGCCCTCGCTTGGGCTGCACGTGCAGCTCCACTACGATGGACTTCTTTTCTTCATCCTCGTCCATCGCTTGGTCGCCGAGTTGCTGCTTCCTCAATACATTTTCAAATGTGACCCTGCATGGAAAATAATAAATAAAATCCGCAGTAATATTATAAATGCGAAAGTCTGTTACGCTTTCACGCTGGACCGATTTTGATGGAATTTAGTACGGATATAGTTGAAGATTCACGGTAAAACATTGGGTACGTTTTTTTTTTCAAAAATCAAACCCCAAGAGGCTGAAATGGGATATCAAAGTTTGTATGAAAAACACTTATGATATACTTTTTGCCGCGGATGGAGTAGCGGCGCAACAGCTAGTATAATTTATAAATATATATCATCTAAAAATATAGCTCAACGGTAACGCTCAATATACTACACAATCAACCGTATGCATCCCGAAAGATGAGCTTACATACTTACCACCTGGGTCTCAGCTGATGGGCACAGAAAGCAAGGAAGGCCTAAGACAAGATGGTCGGATAAACTTAGAGCATTCGACAGAAAGTTGATAGAAAAGACCAGAGATAGGGACACATGGAAAGCGAGTGGAGAAGGCTTTCGCCCACCAGTGGGACATATGTTTATTTTGATAAAAAAGGCTAACAGATTTCAGCTTTTTACGATATTCTTTAGCAATCAAGAATTATTATCATAGTTATACGCCACATCGTTTTGCTGTTAAGTCAGGCAGCGCCACGAGTGTTAAAAAACGGAACTAAAAACTGACAAAGTGGCGGCTAATGACCCGCTATATTACATTACGGCTAGCCGCGTTGAAGAACGCACGGTGCCGAATTCATTTCGGCGAATTTTCATTCAGCCACATTCAATCCGGCTAATCGTTGAACACTGTATTACAAAACGGCTAGCCGTAATGTAATACGGCGAATTATACAATCCGACTGCGACAGATATAAGATTTATTTTCAACCATTTACATTTTCTAAAAGAAAGCATACAATAGTGATGGTGCCAATGCCAACTGTCACTGACCTCTATTACTTGAGCAATAACAGTTAGAATCGTTTACAGAACTTACTTGTAAGGACGCACGAGTTTGCGCGGGTCGTCGGTCTTCACCTTGATCTCGTGTCCGGGGAAGCTGTTCCGCAGGTGCTCCATATCAGGAAAGTGTCGTTGAAGTCTAGGGTCGATATCTCGTTCGGCATTCTGTACAAATGGAATTAATTAGATACCTATATTGTTTTTAGGGCTCCGTAGAAAAAATCATATGACCCAAACACAGATGTGCAAAGTAATTTTTTTTTTTAAATAAGGGTCATTTTCGGGGGGCAAATTAGGAAATAAAAAAATGGAACAAAAGTAATATGGCTACAAAAGTCTGCATCTTCCTCAGTTATGGATATCAGGTTAGGTAGATAGTCCGTCAGTCTAGTCAAATATGGTAACGTAAACATGTAGCATTCTGCGAACTTTGAGTACCATAGCAAAAAAAAAAGGCACGTATCCAATGTCTCTAACGAGAACTAACGGTAACATGCGTCAGTGGCTTGTAACATATATAAATAAATATACCTATCTATTTTTATATTAATTTTGAGTTGACTAATTTTACTTATATAATAATTTAATGTAATGTGCTATGGATCTTGATCTGAAATAAATCAATTTTAATTTTAATTTAACCACGCACTCCGTGTTCATCAGCTCGCGATCGTCTCAGCACAGTTGATGATACCGATACTGTTACCGATACTGATATCAATGTATCATCTACCTGGTGTAGTGCGCCTGCCCCGGGTCGCCGTAGCCGAGCACGATGTCGTGCAGCCACTCGGGCACCACGCACTCCATGTTCATCAGCTCGCGATCGTCTCAGCACAGTTGATGATACCGATACTGTTACCGATACTGATATCAATGTATCATCTACCTGGTGTAGTGCGCCTGCCCCGGGTCGCCGTAGCCGAGCACGATGTCGTGCAGCCACTCGGGCACCACGCACTCCGTGTTCATCAGCTCGCGATCGTCTCAGCACAGTTGATGATACCGATACTGTTACCGATACTGATATCAATGTATCATCTACCTGGTGTAGTGCGCCTGCCCCGGGTCGCCGTAGCCGAGCACGATGTCGTGCAGCCACTCGGGCACCACGCACTCCGTGTTCATCAGCTCGCGATCGTCTCAGCACAGTTGATGATACCGATACTGTTACCGATACTGATATCAATGTATCATCTACCTGGTGTAGTGCGCCTGCCCCGGGTCGCCGTAGCCGAGCACGATGTCGTGCAGCCACTCGGGCACCACGCACTCCGTGTTCATCAGCTCGCGATCGTCTCAGCACAGTTGATGATACCGATACTGTTACCGATACTGATATCAATGTATCATCTACCTGGTGTAGTGCGCCTGCCCCGGGTCGCCGTAGCCGAGCACGATGTCGTGCAGCCACTCGGGCACCACGCACTCCGTGTTCATCAGCTCGCGATCGTCTCAGCACAGTTGATGATACCGATACTGTTACCGATACTGATATCAATGTATCATCTACCTGGTGTAGTGCGCCTGCCCCGGGTCGCCGTAGCCGAGCACGATGTCGTGCAGCCACTCGGGCACCACGCACTCCGTGTTCATCAGCTCGCGATCGTCTCAGCACAGTTGATGATACCGATACTGTTACCGATACTGATATCAATGTATCATCTACCTGGTGTAGTGCGCCTGCCCCGGGTCGCCGTAGCCGAGCACGATGTCGTGCAGCCACTCGGGCACCACGCACTCCGTGTTCATCAGCTCGCGATCGTCTCAGCACAGTTGATGATACCGATACTGTTACCGATACTGATATCAATGTATCATCTACCTGGTGTAGTGCGCCTGCCCCGGGTCGCCGTAGCCGAGCACGATGTCGTGCAGCCACTCGGGCACCACGCACTCCGTGTTCATCAGCTCGCGATCGTCTCAGCACAGTTGATGATACCGATACTGTTACCGATACTGATATCAATGTATCATCTACCTGGTGTAGTGCGCCTGCCCCGGGTCGCCGTAGCCGAGCACGATGTCGTGCAGCCACTCGGGCACCACGCACTCCGTGTTCATCAGCTCGCGATCGTCTCAGCACAGTTGATGATACCGATACTGTTACCGATACTGATATCAATGTATCATCTACCTGGTGTAGTGCGCCTGCCCCGGGTCGCCGTAGCCGAGCACGATGTCGTGCAGCCACTCGGGCACCACGCACTCCGTGTTCATCAGCTCGCGATCGTCTCAGCACAGTTGATGATACCGATACTGTTACCGATACTGATATCAATGTATCATCTACCTGGTGTAGTGCGCCTGCCCCGGGTCGCCGTAGCCGAGCACGATGTCGTGCAGCCACTCGGGCACCACGCACTCCGTGTTCATCAGCTCGCGATCGTCTCAGCACAGTTGATGATACCGATACTGTTACCGATACTGATATCAATGTATCATCTACCTGGTGTAGTGCGCCTGCCCCGGGTCGCCGTAGCCGAGCACGATGTCGTGCAGCCACTCGGGCACCACGCACTCCGTGTTCATCAGCTCGCGATCGTCTCAGCACAGTTGATGATACCGATACTGTTACCGATACTGATATCAATGTATCATCTACCTGGTGTAGTGCGCCTGCCCCGGGTCGCCGTAGCCGAGCACGATGTCGTGCAGCCACTCGGGCACCACGCACTCCGTGTTCATCAGCTCGCGATCGTCTCAGCACAGTTGATGATACCGATACTGTTACCGATACTGATATCAATGTATCATCTACCTGGTGTAGTGCGCCTGCCCCGGGTCGCCGTAGCCGAGCACGATGTCGTGCAGCCACTCGGGCACCACGCACTCCGTGTTCATCAGCTCGCGATCGTCTCAGCACAGTTGATGATACCGATACTGTTACCGATACTGATATCAATGTATCATCTACCTGGTGTAGTGCGCCTGCCCCGGGTCGCCGTAGCCGAGCACGATGTCGTGCAGCCACTCGGGCACCACGCACTCCGTGTTCATCAGCTCGCGATCGTCTCAGCACAGTTGATGATACCGATACTGTTACCGATACTGATATCAATGTATCATCTACCTGGTGTAGTGCGCCTGCCCCGGGTCGCCGTAGCCGAGCACGATGTCGTGCAGCCACTCGGGCACCACGCACTCCGTGTTCATCAGCTCGCGATCGTCTCAGCACAGTTGATGATACCGATACTGTTACCGATACTGATATCAATGTATCATCTACCTGGTGTAGTGCGCCTGCCCCGGGTCGCCGTAGCCGAGCACGATGTCGTGCAGCCACTCGGGCACCACGCACTCCGTGTTCATCAGCTCGCGATCGTCTCAGCACAGTTGATGATACCGATACTGTTACCGATACTGATATCAATGTATCATCTACCCGGTGTAGTGCGCCTGCCCCGGGTCGCCGTAGCCGAGCACGATGTCGTGCAGCCACTCGGGCACCACGCACTCCGTGTTCATCAGCTCGCGATCGTCTCAGCACAGTTGATGATACCGATACTGTTACCGATACTGATATCAATGTATCATCTACCTGGTGTAGTGCGCCTCGCCCCGGGTCGCCGTAGCCGAGCACGATGTCGTGCAGCCACTCGGGCACCACGCACTCCGTGTTCATCAGCTCGCGATCGTCTCAGCACAGTTGATGATACCGATACTGTTACCGATACTGATATCAATGTATCATCTACCTGGTGTAGTGCGCCTGCCCCGGGTCGCCGTAGCCGAGCACGATGTCGTGCAGCCACTCGGGCACCACGCACTCCGTGTTCATCAGCTCGCGATCAGTCTCCAGCACAGTTGATGATACCGATACTGTTACCGATACTGATATCAATGTATCATCTACCTGGTGTAGTGCGCCTGCCCCGGGTCGCCGTAGCCGAGCACGATGTCGTGCAGCCACTCGGGCACCACGCACTCCGTGTTCATCAGCTCGCGATCGTCTCAGCACAGTTGATGATACCGATACTGTTACCGATACTGATATCAATGTATCATCTACCTGGTGTAGTGCGCCTGCCCCGGGTCGCCGTAGCCGAGCACGATGTCGTGCAGCCACTCGGGCACCACGCACTCCGTGTTCATCAGCTCGCGATCGTCTCAGCACAGTTGATGATACCGATACTGTTACCGATACTGATATCAATGTATCATCTACCTGGTGTAGTGCGCCTGCCCCGGGTCGCCGTAGCCGAGCACGATGTCGTGCAGCCACTGGGCACCACGCACTCCGTGTTCATCAGCTCGCGGATCGTCTCAGCACAGTTGATGATACCGATACTGTTACCGATACTGATATCAATGTATCATCTACCTGGTGTAGTGCGCCTGCCCCGGGTCGCCGTAGCCGAGCACGATGTCGTGCAGCCACTCGGGCACCACGCACTCCGTGTTCATCAGCTCGCGATCGTCTCAGCACAGTTGATGATACCGATACTGTTACCGATACTGATATCAATGTATCATCTACCTGGTGTAGTGCGCCTGCCCCGGGTCGCCGTAGCCGAGCACGATGTCGTGCAGCCACTCGGGCACCACGCACTCCGTGTTCATCAGCTCGCGATCGTCTCAGCACAGTTGATGATACCGATACTGTTACCGATACTGATATCAATGTATCATCTACCTGGTGTAGTGCGCCTGCCGGGTCGCCGTAGCCGAGCACGATGTCGTGCAGCCACTCGGGCACCACGCACTCCGTGTTCATCAGCTCGCGATCGTCTCAGCACAGTTGATGATACCGATACTGTTACCGATACTGATATCAATGTATCATCTACCTGGTGTAGTGCGCCTGCCCCGGGTCGCCGTAGCCGAGCACGATGTCGTGCAGCCACTCGTGCACCACGCACTCCGTGTTCATCAGCTCGCGATCGTCTCAGCACAGTTGATGATACCGATACTGTTACCGATACTGATATCAATGTATCATCTACCTGGTGTAGTGCGCCTGCCCCAGGTCGCCGTAGCCGAGCACGATGTCGTGCAGCCACTCGGGCACCACGCACTCCGTGTTCATCAGCTCGCGATCGTCTCAGCACAGTTGATGATACCGATACTGTTACCGATACTGATATCAATGTATCATCTACCTGGTGTAGTGCGCCTGCCCCGGGTCGCCGTAGCCGAGCACGATGTCGTGCAGCCACTCGGGCACCACGCACTCCGTGTTCATCAGCTCGCGATCGTCTCAGCACAGTTGATGATACCGATACTGTTACCGATACTGATATCAATGTATCATCTACCTGGTGTAGTGCGCCTGCCCCGGGTCGCCGTAGCCGAGCACGATGTCGTGCAGCCACTCGGGCACCACGCACTCCGTGTTCATCAGCTCGCGATCGTCTCAGCACAGTTGATGATACCGATACTGTTACCGATACTGATATCAATGTATCATCTACCTGGTGTAGTGCGCCTGCCCCGGGTCGCCGTAGCCGAGCACGATGTCGTGCAGCCACTCGGGCACCACGCACTCCGTGTTCATCAGCTCGCGATCGTCTCAGCACAGTTGATGATACCGATACTGTTACCGATACTGATATCAATGTATCATCTACCTGGTGTAGTGCGCCTGCCCCGGGTCGCCGTAGCCGAGCACGATGTCGTGCAGCCACTCGGGCACCACGCACTCCGTGTTCATCAGCTCGCGATCGTCTCAGCACAGTTGATGATACCGATACTGTTACCGATACTGATATCAATGTATCATCTACCTGGTGTAGTGCGCCTGCCCCGGGTCGCCGTAGCCGAGCACGATGTCGTGCAGCCACTCGGGCACCACGCACTCCGTGTTCATCAGCTCGCGATCGTCTCAGCACAGTTGATGATACCGATACTGTTACCGATACTGATATCAATGTATCATCTACCTGGTGTAGTGCGCCTGCCCCGGGTCGCCGTAGCCGAGCACGATGTCGTGCAGCCACTCGGGCACCACGCACTCCGTGTTCATCAGCTCGCGATCGTCTCAGCACAGTTGATGATACCGATACTGTTACCGATACTGATATCAATGTATCATCTACCTGGTGTAGTGCGCCTGCCCCGGGTCGCCGTAGCCGAGCACGATGTCGTGCAGCCACTCGGGCACCACGCACTCCGTGTTCATCAGCTCGCGATCGTCTCAGCACAGTTGATGATACCGATACTGTTACCGATACTGATATCAATGTATCATCTACCTGGTGTAGTGCGCCTGCCCCGGGTCGCCGTAGCCGAGCACGATGTCGTGCAGCCACTCGGGCACCACGCACTCCGTGTTCATCAGCTCGCGATCGTCTCAGCACAGTTGATGATACCGATACTGTTACCGATACTGATATCAATGTATCATCTACCTGGTGTAGTGCGCCTGCCCCGGGTCGCCGTAGCCGAGCACGATGTCGTGCAGCCACTCGGGCACCACGCACTCCGTGTTCATCAGCTCGCGATCGTCTCAGCACAGTTGATGATACCGATACTGTTACCGATACTGATATCAATGTATCATCTACCTGGTGTAGTGCGCCTGCCCCGGGTCGCCGTAGCCGAGCACGATGTCGTGCAGCCACTCGGGCACCACGCACTCCGTGTTCATCAGCTCGCGATCGTCTCAGCACAGTTGATGATACCGATACTGTTACCGATACTGATATCAATGTATCATCTACCTGGTGTAGTGCGCCTGCCCCGGGTCGCCGTAGCCGAGCACGATGTCGTGCAGCCACTCGGGCACCACGCACTCCGTGTTCATCAGCTCGCGATCGTCTCAGCACAGTTGATGATACCGATACTGTTACCGATACTGATATCAATGTATCATCTACCTGGTGTAGTGCGCCTGCCCCGGGTCGCCGTAGCCGAGCACGATGTCGTGCAGCCACTCGGGCACCACGCACTCCGTGTTCATCAGCTCGCGATCGTCTCAGCACAGTTGATGATACCGATACTGTTACCGATACTGATATCAATGTATCATCTACCTGGTGTAGTGCGCCTGCCCCGGGTCGCCGTAGCCGAGCACGATGTCGTGCAGCCACTCGGGCACCACGCACTCCGTGTTCATCAGCTCGCGATCGTCTCAGCACAGTTGATGATACCGATACTGTTACCGATACTGATATCAATGTATCATCTACCTGGTGTAGTGCGCCTGCCCCGGGTCGCCGTAGCCGAGCACGATGTCGTGCAGCCACTCTGGGCACCACGCACTCCGTGTTCATCAGCTCGCGATCGTCTCAGCACAGTTGATGATACCGATACTGTTACCGATACTGATATCAATGTATCATCTACCTGGTGTAGTGCGCCTGCCCCGGGTCGCCGTAGCCGAGCACGATGTCGTGCAGCCACTCGGGCACCACGCACTCCGTGTTCATCAGCTCGCGATCGTCTCCAGCACAGTTGATGATACCGATACTGTTACCGATACTGATATCAATGTATCATCTACCTGGTGTAGTGCGCCTGCCCCGGGTCGCCGTAGCCGAGCACGATGTCGTGCAGCCACTCGGGCACCACGCACTCCGTGTTCATCAGCTCGCGGATCGTTCCAGTACAGCTTTGAAGTTGTTCTCCTTAGGCTTGCGGCGCATCACGATGTTGAACGTCTCGTATACGTCCTGTATGAAGCAATATATTATTTTTAAGAAAAAGAAGCAATAACATTTTTTTATAAAAAAAAAATTAAAGAAAAAATCAGGTCAGGTTGTCCAGTCGGCAAAATGCCACCAATGTTGTCAATAACAAATTCTTTATTTGCCAGATAATGTCTTAGGACTGTAAAATTAACCCAGTCATTTTCGATATATTTTAAAGTCACCAGTTAATCGAAATGCCATTCCTGTTCCCAGAATCAAATATGATTTTATCGTAACTACCTTAACTGAATCTGAATCAATTGGGAAAACCAATGACACCAGTGTTAACAAGTTGATTGGTGTAAAAAATCGTGAGTCAGCATATCAAGTTTTCTTACCTCGTTTCCTTTGCTGGCGCGATCTAAATCCAGTCTGTACTGGTTAGGATCCAATAGTAACCGGAAGGTTCGGGAATCTCCGTCGAGCTCGGGCTTCGGTTCGGGGCCCTCTTCGATGACCCTCCCCGCCGCATCCAACATCCCCTCCACTTCGCAACCCCTCACATAGATTATGCCAGCTTGTTCTACCATACTCTGTCTATAGTCATATTTGGTACCTGTGATGCAGAAGAATTAATTTAACACCTCAATTTCTTATTCTAATATTTATTACTGATTTTACCCATAATGTACCTAAGTCTATGGATTTAAACCGTAATCTTCAAAGTTCTTTTGTCTTGATGTACGATGTCTAGACTTTAAAAAAATATGATAATAAATTCATAGACAACTTATAAGTGATGAGTAAGCTGGCAGTTGAGATAAGACCGATAGCCAAATTAGCTTTCAATGCTGCGCTTTGTTGACTCGTCATTGCATACCTCATTTTGTTGCCTGTCATTGTTTTGCTTATCAAATACTACCTATATAAGGTTATGGCTTTATTTAGGACCTAACTAAAGAACAAGCGCCTTGAAAAATATATACCTAAAACTATCCGTTTGTTACCAACGGACCACTCAATCCATCCACCTGAGTAGTCAGTTAGGAATTTTATTCCTAACAAACTACCTACCTGAAAATAAATATTATGTGGGCGAAAAAACGATATGATACCTGTTTCACAAAATTTAGCAGTTCATTGTTTTACGTCCATAAATTGTTCAATTCCTATAACTTACCAATGCCTTGAGTAGGTCTGACGGTGATGAGGAAGCAGACGTCATGCTTCCTCAGGTTCTCCCACTCGTGTTTGATCTCGTTCCTCACGCTGAGCGTCACTGTGACGTCAGCCCTCACCCTCGAAGGTGCCTTTTCGCCAATATTGGGCTTCGCAACTTCGACCACGGCGAAGCTTTTGATGGGATGTGCCATGCGGGCCCAACCACCAAAGAATACGCTGCCATCTTCCGCTCGCCTGTGAAATGGTGTCATTTAAAGGGATGTTCTTATCCATCCATAAGGTAGGCTAATACCCACGGGGACGTTAAAATGATGATGAAAGAGATGTTCAGTCAACAAAATGGCATGTGAATATGGCGTGGAATTCTATCACAAGATTGACCCTTTTTATGAAAGAAAATATTTCTTAGCTCTTATTGCTATACGGAATCTGTTAAGAACTCAGATACTTTTAGGAAGTTTATATCTATCTGACATCAGTGGGTATTGTAATACGCAACATAAGTATAGAAAAAAAAACAGTAGTGTGCATGTGGGTTACAAGGACGTCGTTCATGATCCGTATCCAGCATACGTTCCACTTCAATAAACTGTCGTTCGTAGTCAAATTTTAGATTTATTTAACTCTCAACCCAAGGTACCATACCATCTGGCAATGATGGTTAACAGGACTAATCAAATCACCGTTTATTTCAGAAACATCTATGAACACACACATACATTCATTCATACCTATATATTAACAGCTTCATAAAACACGTTCTCCGACGAAAATAAAATAAGGACTTCGAATATCTACAAATGAACAATTAGTAAGCAGGCTTAGATAATATATAAAGTAGAAACTTCGTCACTCCACCTCACCGGCATCGGTTGTACCCGGTACCGCCGCCGGAGTATCAAAGTTCTAGAAGACCTTAATGGAGTTTAAGGTCTAATCCTATTCGGCGTGATTGAGTAAAAAAAACATGTAACTCAATCACGGCGGATTTCTATGTTTGGTAGGTAGACAGATAGAGTATATAATATAGTGCTCTAACACATAGGAATTTATTATTCTACATTTCCCACGGGAGCTAGTAATGTCTAATAATTCAGCAGACAACCGTGTGGTTTGAGCTTTACGACGGCAAATTCGTCGATTACGTCGTGTATATGATCATCGCTCTTTTCCAGGTGCATTTATCGTAAATCATATGATCTCTGCATGTTCAGAAATCAATTACTATGATTTGCAACACCAGACACCGTTTCTAGGTAATATGCTAATTGTGATGACTAAATACCTATAAAAACAGTGCAGATTATCATTGAACTCGTATATACATATGGTACTCTAACTAACTATTTATAGAAAAAGCTAAAATCCCGAAAACATTTACGGAATTTACGGACAAAGCTGAAAAATTTGAAAGGAGACTTATTTATAGCACACTTCGTATGAGTTCGACAAACAATTATTTAATATTATTATGGTAATGTGACGGAATATAATAATAGAAATGGCTCTCAAACAGTTAAAAAACAATAAGGCACCGGGTGATGATGGAATCACGGCTGAAGCTTCTGAAAGCAGGTGGAACACCGGTGTTAAAAAGCTCTTCAGAAGCTATTCGATTCCGTCATACTCGAGGGACAAACGCCTACGGCATGGCACAGAAGTGTGGTGGTACTTTTCTTCAAAAAAGGCGACAAAACCTTATTGAAGAATTATAGGCCTATCTCACTTCTGAGCCATGTCTACAAACTGTTTTCGAGAGTCATTACGAATCGTCTCGCTCGCAGGTTCGACGACTTCCAGCCTCCCGAACAAGCCGGTTTCCGAAAAGGCTTTAGTACCGTAGACCACTTACATACGCTGCGGCAGATTATACAGAAGACTGAGGAGTATAATCAGCCCTTATGCTTGGCGTTTGTGGACTACGAGAAAGCCTTCGATTCGATCGAGACCTGGGCTGTGCTACAGTCTCTCCAACGGTGCCAAATTGACTATCGATATATCGAAGCGCTGAAGTGTTTGTACGAAAACGCCACCATGTCGGTCCGTCTCCAGGATCAAGGCTCGAAACCTATCCAGTTGAAGCGAGGGTGAGACAGGGAGACGTTATATCTCCGAAACTGTTCACCGCTGCCCTGGAAGATGTCTTCAAGCTTCTGGACTGGAGCGGACTCGGTATCAATATCAACGGCGAGTACCTCACTCACCTTCGATTCGCTGACGATATCGTAGTCATGGCTGAGACCTTGGAAGACCTAGGCACAATGCTCGATGGCCTTTGTAGAGCCTCTCAACAAGTGGGTCTAAAAATGAACATGGATAAGACGAAAATCATGTCTAACATCCGTGTCGCACCCACTCCTCTAAAGGTTTGAGACTCTACACTCGAAGTTGTTGACAATTACGTATACCTGGGACAAACAGTTCAGTTAGGTAAGTCCAACTTCGAGAAAGAGGTCAACCGTCGAATCCAACTCGGCTGGGCAGCGTTCGGGAAGCTTCGCGATATCTTCTCGTCCAAAATACCGCAGTGTCTCAAGACTAAGGTCTTTGACCAGTGTGTGTTGCCAGTAATGACATACGGAACAGAGACGTGGTCGCTTAATATGGGCCTCATAAGAAGGCTCAAGGTCACCCAAAGGGCGATGGAGCGCGCTATGCTCGGAGTTTCCCTGCGTGATCGAATCAGAAATGAGGAGATCCGTAGGAGAACTAAAGTAACCGATATAGCCCGCAGAATCGCCAAACTTAAGTGTCAGTGGGCGGGGCACATAGCTCGCAGAACAGATAGCCGTTGGGGCAGAAAAGTTCTCGAGTGGCGACCACGAACCGGAAAACGTAGTGTTGGCAGGCCTCCCACTCGGTGGACCGACGACCTGGTGAAGGTCGCGGGTTGCGCATGGATGCGGGCAGCGCAGGACCGGTCGTTGTGGAAATCCTTGGGGAGGCCTTTGTCCAGCAGTGGACGTCTTTCGGCTGAGAGAGAATGTGACGGACCGCCATTGCATCTTCAATTTCATACGTCAGATAATAAATCAGCGGTCATATATAAACAGGTAGCTAATGTTTGCCTTCGCTAGTGATCTATCAAATTATGAATCAAGCTGGTCTGGTTTCTATTATATTTATCTAGCCTTATATTATGCAGATTTTAGAAGCATATTAGGTACTACTCAAAGCAAAAATATAAAAAGATAACTAAAAAGAAGCTATATAAAAAGTTAACCAAATTAACTAGAAAAATATATCACTTACCATGGAGCAAGTCGGTACACCGCATCTTCGATGTCTTGGCGAATTTCATCTGGAAACAAAATTAAGTTTAATACGTCCTATCAATTCAATAAAAAACCTGACAAAATGATAAAAAAACTACTGGACGGATTTCGGTGAAAATTCTGTAAACTGTAGAATAAAAACTGGAATATCACTTAAAGGTACTTTTTACGGAGTCCCGGGGCACCGGGCCCTCGCAGCTAGTAGTGATTTAAAATTTACATAGGTACAATTAGATGCAATTCTTGTCAGATTGGAACCTTCAAAAAAACGAGTCTACGTCTTCTTGAAAGGCCGGCAACACTCTTGTGATACCCCTGGTGTTGCAGTTGTGCATGGGCAGCGGTGATCGCTTACCATCAGGTTACTGTCAGACCGCCCTATGTTATAAAAAAATGTAGAGAAACTTGACCCCTATCTCTCCGGATTATTTGCAGTTGACTGTACGTATACTTACATGTGCTCTCAAGGCGGAAGAGGTTAAAGTTTCTCAGCAGATAGTCGTGCAGGGTCAAGAACTGGAGATTCAGTTTGGGCAGCGCCAGACAATTCTCCCCGCTGTAGATCTCTGTAGGGACCACGTTTTCGTCCCAGATGACCTCCTCCGTAGGGTACAGGGGCATGGAGTTCAGCTCCTCCAACTGGGATATGCGGCGTTCGTGGCGGGATATCTAAAAAGGTTATTTGATAATACGCTCGATTTAAGCGCAAGGGTGCAAGCCCATCTATGGCGTAGTTAATTCTGTGAAGGCCCAAAGACTTAATACACAGATGGGAAAAGAGATGCTTTATTTAGGTAGAAGACCAAAGTTGTTACTGCCTTCCCTCGATTTTGTTTTAGTGGAGTCTGGTGTGATGAAGTCTGGTGTCAAGGTTTAGACGATTTTTTTTTCTGTGGCACTATTGTCTTAACTTACTGAACCAGCGAAATATTATGCAGTCGTTCTTTTTACACTTATGAACTATTTTAACTGTTATTAGGTATGTTTGAAGCAATTGTTGCATAAAAGAATACCAACCAGTAACTCTTTAAGGAAATCTTTGTCCACTCTGTGCCATGGTGCGTCTTGTTCTTTGCCTTCTGCAGGTACGAGATTCAAATAAGTTGCGATGGCCCGCAGCGCCCTGTCACTGTTTAAATACAGGAAATTTAAATTATATTATAAATCTCATCTATACTAATATAACAAGCTAATTATTTAAAAATAAAAAACACGACTGACAACTTACATAGCCTATATCACTCGGAGGAATGCAAGGAATCGAACAATACCTCTCACATCAAAATCTGTTAACCCGTTCAGGACTTATGGTGGAATAAAAAAACTTACATACATGAACCCTGAAAACATAACACTCATTTTTTGGTCAGTCGTGTAAAAAACTTAAATAACTCGCACGACTCTTGGCTCTGTCTACCCCGTAAGGGACAAAGACGTGATACTATATCTGCATATAAAAAAAAAATCTGTATTTTATTTGTGTTATTTATAAAGCTGAAGAGTTTTTTGTGGGTAAAACAGCTCTGAAATTACTACACAGATTTGATCATCATCACATCACAAAATAATATTGTGTATGACATCCACACTGATGTGGAGGTGACCATGCCCACGCCATATTGCAACCCGAAATTCCCTCAGGAGCGAACCTGCAGGGTATTTACAACGAGTAACCATTATGATTTTAAAAAATCCCTATGAATTTTAAGGCCAGTATTCAGAAGAAAAATATTTGATAACTGCGATACAACTGATAACATTGTGTACATACGAAAACGTTATGTGCAGGCAATTAACTAAGTACATAGGTCCATAAGACGCATTTTTTTAAACTGAAATCATACAATCATGGAATCCGAAGAGTTTGTCACAGTTTGTGTAAATGTTAATTTAATGATTCGTGGTAATGGTAATGTATGAGACAATTATCATTGCAAGGAAATTTAGTCAGATGAGGACTATAAAGCCGAGCGTCCACCGCGACCTAAACCTGATTTAACTTAGCTCACATGGTTGAGCCAATAGGGGACCGGACAACTTTTTTTAATGCTTCTTTGAAATATCTCACAATAATAGAATCATCCGTAAAAGAATCACATCAACAACCAAAGTATTTCCCAAGATATACCAAAAAACAATTCACATTTTCAAGCGATGTTTGGACGATACCAAAACGCTCCTAACTAAACGTGCATTCATATGACGTCACGCGTAGAAAATGGACTTTCCCAAAAAGTTTGAACTCTAATAAATTAGCTCAGGAGAATAAACTCGTGGTGAAAAGTCGCAAAATGTGTTTAATTATATGTATCCTAAGTAATATTATAAAAGCGAAAGTGAGTTTGTTTGTTTGTTTGTTTGTTACCTCTTCACACTTCATGTACTGAACCAATCTTCCTGAAATTTTGCATACAGATAGTTAGAAGTACGGAGAAGGACATAGGGTACCTTTCATCCCGGGAAAAAGCACTGTTCCCGTGGGAAATTCACGCGGGCGAAGCCGCGGGCGAAAGCTAGTTCTATCATAAAATTACACATTTTTAACAATTCTCACACCTTGTCCGGTCCCCTATTCTATTTATATTTCTCTTCAGCGTATGTTCGACAAAATTTGATTTCCGATTAGTTGATAGTGATAGAGCACTATACCTGAGATTCCCGAAGTGTTTCTGCAGAGATTCCCTGGTGTCAACGCTGGCTACATTTGCCAAGGCAAACAGCCGCAAATCCGGGAACTTCGCAAAGGCTGCTTTCTGTTAATAATAAATTAATATTTTGTCAAAGAAACAATATAAAATAACACAACAATAATATTATTGTTTTATAAAAATAAGTACAATTTTTTTGTGTAGGTATTTAAAAAATAATTTATCCCACTAGCAAAAAAACAGTTAATTGCAATTGATAACTGAATTGATCAAATCGTTATTTTATATCTGCAAATCAAGGTGGATACCGGGTACGTATGCATAAATTGAACTTATAAACAATAACTAAATATATCCTGAGTATAGCACAAGTCAACTCGTAGGCAGGCTTCTACATGATTAAAGATTTAGCCGTAACAGAACCATTATGTAGATGAATAATTTGATAGTGTATCGGAAATTTGCATTTATTATTAACTCATTCATTGAGGTGCTATTATGTCATGGCTAACTTTACTTATGACATACAAAAGCGAATTATAGAAAAAATCTAGAAAGTCACCTTTAGCATCGATAAAATATTACTACTTTAGTAATATTTTATCGATGCCTTTAAACACTGCATAGACAAAATATTTTGTTTTCAATAAAAACTACCAATTCGAAGAATTTTTTTAAATAGAGAATATTTTTTTTATTTATAATATTAATGTTTAGCATATGTCCAGAAATAGTGTTCATCTTCGTTAAATAACGGTTCAAAAAAAAAACTTTTAAAAATAGAAAGGGAATAGAAATATAAAGTTGCAAAAATAAAACTCCTGCCCAGTGGTACTCTAATTAAATGTTTACTCAAATAAATCATGGGTTCCGAATTACATTCATATCGCGCCATTAGTTCCCACTTCGTACAAAATGTTACCTCTACTGCCATCTAACATCAAAGTTAGGCAACTAAAAGATGCGCACGAGCACAAGTAGGTACTGTTGATTATATTTCTGTAAATATAAATGTCTGCTGCAAGTTCTTATATTTTCGCAGTACAAAACAGATAGATGGCATATCAAACAGAGATACGATATAATTATATTTGCTCTGAATAATGTTTTTTAATGAAGTGAACCAATCCTATTGGATAGTATAAAAAATTGCAGATTGATTTTTAGATTTATTAGGTATTTTAAAGTTTTTCTTACTTCATATAAGTACTTACCTCATAAACTATAGTTATTTTTTAGTTTAGTTAACTAACTAAACTAAAAAATAACTATAGTTTATAGTAATTATAGTTTATGAGGTTACGAACTATACTTTACGAACATACAACTGTATGTTCGTACAAATATTGTATGTTGGACTTTTAGTAGATATTTTTTATGCGCTAATGAAGATTCATTATTATTTATACTCTACCCCTGCACAAATATCATAGAAATCTGTTCGGTAGTATTTGCGAGAAAAAGTAAAAATAAAACAAAGTCAGACGTTTTTATCTAAGGAGTAAGTTATTTATGTTCGAAGGAATTTGGCACAGATATGCAAGTAAGATAGTACCTACTGCAATTTATAGCTATTCCCGATATTTTTCTACCCGTCTACCTACCAAATTTCATCGAAATCAGTTTAGTTTGTAGGTACTAAACTGATTTCGATGAAATTTGGTAGGTAGACCACCAAATTTCCTACCTACCAAATTTCATCGAAATCAGTTTAGTTTGTAGGTACTAAACTGATTTCGATGAAATTTGGTAGGTAGACGGGTAGAAAAATATCGGGAATAGCAATAAATTGCAGGGCACAAAACACAGGGCTTGTTACCGGTTGGTACCGTTACCAAATTCTCATATGAAGTACCGGACAGTACCGGTACTTTCTTGTACCCCTGATTTACACCCAAACATTCGCATTTTTTTTATATATAACATAGGGCGGCAAACTAGCAAGCGGGTCACCTGATGGTAAGCGATCGTCGCTGCCCATGGACTACTGCAACACCAGGGGTATCACAAGAGTGTTGCCGGCCTTTCAAGAAGATGTAGACTCGTTTTTTGAAGGATGGAACCTTCTATTAATAATATTAGTAGAATAGGATTACTTAGGAATATCGACCTGCAATGATGTAATTCTGGAGTAGTGCTGCAGGGTCATGTCGCGGTCTGTCATCGGGTCGCCGGTCTCGTCGCTGATCTCGAAGTGCGCGTAGAATTTCAGCATTTGCAGTAACTGGAAACGAAAAGAAATATCATTATTGCAATGTTTGTATGTTTGATTGTCTGATTTTGCAAGCTAAATTAGAATTGATAATTCCTTTTATCCTTACAATGCATTTTGTGGTAAGCGTGAATTGGCTCCCGAATTCCCGACGTGTCTACCAAGGCTGATGTGTCTACCTTGTCGCAGTGTCAATAAATTTATTTTCTTCCTTTCTGATGAAGGTTTTGACAGAAAAATACGTAGATACAAATAGATAGTTTATTAACTTATACTTAAATATGAAAACAGTCGAGGGAATGAGTAGCCTTTTGTCAAAGAAGTAAATTTTGGCCGGTCATCAGCTCATAAAGTTAGGAAAATGTCCACGCATTAGCCACAAAAAAATTCGCAATGTCGGTAGAATTAAAATTGAACTGTTGTCGAACTATCAATCTGATGATTCCGTATAAAAATCACGATCCTAAAAACAAATTATTTCGAACTGTTTTTACACAAGTACTTTTGACGCATGTTTATTTATATATTTTTATTCCCAGCACAATTACGGACGAGTGTCGGAGATTTCAAATCTAAATATAGATTTTTTTATCTGAAATATCCATCGATGCTGGTTCTAAGCTATTTTTGTATAACTTGAACTATCTAGTACCAATTCAATAGCAAGAGCATCTTGATAAACGTGTATATATTTTCTAGTATCTAATGTTTACTATTGATAATAGCATCTTGAGACTAATGAAATACGTAATTTAGTCGGTATCTGTGGGGCAGTGGTAAGATCTTAAGAACATCCTAATCCTAACCACGATGTGTTTAATCTTTCTTTGGTTTGGGGCTATGCTAATCTATATTTTTTTACCTATTTATACTCGTATTGTATTAAGACTAAGCTCAAGTACTACCTACTAGCTTGGCGTCAGCCTTTGACGATTGAATTTATGTAAGTATATCTAGACGAGACCAACTTGGATAAAGTTATGTTAACTACATATGGGTATTTATGCGGTGTAGAATTATATAGCAAACAGGAAATTATCATCTTGATAAAATTGCAAAACGTAGTGGAACAGTGTCGGTTTCAATACAACAGCGTTTTATTTTTATCCTAACCAATGTCAATGACCAAATATTTATGCACACTGTGTGAGTGAATCACTAGGTTGTAATTTTTTCTTTTATTTCTTTACTATATTTACAAGTTGTATCTAAATGGCCAGCGTCATACGTAGTAACCGCAAATACCGTAGTGTGTAATTTGTGTATTTGAACGTGGAACACTAAAATACCCGCCACTAGAAAGGGATGGAAATGGAACTCTTCGCTAAGTCATAGAACCGGCTCCGAGCGGCGGCGCCTGCGCCGAGACTTCGGCGACGAAAACACAAATCCATATGGCAGTCACACAACAAGGGACACGCACGCCTCGTCTTGAATTTAATTAATTGTAGATATTAGTTATAAAATTACCTGCATTTAAGAGGTGTAGAACAGTTATTTTATGTGATTATAGCATCAGTGTCAGTTGAAAAAGTAGTTTGTGTAAACATGAAGGTGAGTTTACAAATAATTTAGAAAGTAAAGCGGTTTATATGCAAATGTCTCCTGTTTTGTGCCGGCATGTGAATAATAGTTATATACTCTACTTACAGGTTACAGATTAAATTTATTGATCAAAATCGGCCAACTCATTTGTGCCATTTCATGGTGTAAAGTAGCGACATTTGTGACTACCCTCCCCTTATAAACTTTCTTTAGTGGTGGTTTAGTGATTGCAATTTATAAGCCATTTTAAACAATAGAATATATAATTTATTTATTTATTGTTATTACTAGCTACCTAATTGTAACGAACCATGTATTTAAAAAATATTCAATCAATTATTGCCATGTGCGGTATTTAAAATCATCGTTAACTTACGTATCTTTTTAACTTTTATTTACTTTTGCGTTTTGTTTGTATCCTCTTACATTAACTTAATTATTATCAAATCAAGCATTTTATTTCACAAGCATATTTTTCCGTGCTAGTTCAAAAAACCAATCTACCTACTCAAATTTTCAAGTAGTGTTTAAATTACAATTAAACTTAAAAATATATGATTTGTAATAATAATTCCGGGTCAGCTAGTCAATACCAAACCAACAAAGGGTCACATCACAGCAGACATGATAAGCTATCAATGCTCATAGTAAGTGTCATAGATAACAACGTGGCCATACTGCAGCCTCTCATTGAATGTAATTATAGCGTTAGCTGACTTTTTCTATAATAACACGATTGTTTTTGTCTTTGTTGTCGGTATAGGATTTTAGACACGTATCCTCACACAGACTGAATAAGCCAACTTAGCTTAACTTAATGGGATAAGTCCGCCTTTGTATATTTACCTTTTTAGTTATGTTAAGTTCACTGTGTATCCTTAGTACAATAAAGATATTACAAACAAACAAACTTAGCGTGGCTGCCTAATTTGTTTTCACTTAACTTAATGACGTTAACTCTAGGAACAAAAAAGATCTCAATCGAGCCCACACGCTTTGCTACTATAACGTCCTAGTCCTAGGTATACAAACATTACTAAAATAATATAAATATATGTATAAATAGTTAAAATATCTGTACTCCTACCTCTATAAACCTTTCCATCTAAATAATACAAAAACGCATTTAACTTTCGTATCAAACATAAATAAGTAAGTATATCATCACTTTTGTTTGGATGGATAAATCTCTAAAAATTAAGCTATCAAGTCACAATCTTTATCTTTAAATGACATGACCTAACACTTGTAGGGTGAAGTGGAAACGTCAACATACATTAAATAAGCAGTGTAATTAGCCATTACAGTCAATGTATTTTATTTTTAAGTAATGTATGTAGATAATCACAATATAATTCAGCTAATGCAATAACATGATAATATTCTTTACAAATTAGTCCAGATAAAGTCATCGGCTCATCGCACGCAGTGGTTATAAACAAAGTATCATTAAGAATATTAAAATGCAATTCGATTTGTTTCGATTAGATTAAAGATTCGATTAGACTAAAGAGTCTAACTAAACAGACGAACTGAAACGAATTAGCAATTTTTTTTAATTTTTTAATTTTTTTTAATTTTTTTTTGTAAGTAAGAAAAATCTATACCTTCTTATACAATTTCAACAAATTAGGGCTGAATGAATATTATTTTTAGGAAAGATATAATAAAAAAATGCGTTGGGGATTTCTGAATATTCCGCAATTGTTCTTTAAAATGCTGCTAAAAGGTACTTTGATACTGGTGGTAACTATCACAAATATTGTATTTGCGTCAGTCATACGCACGATAGAAGATTTTATACGTATTTGCCACGAATTTGTTTATTTAGTCGGTAAACAGCCAATGTACTACTAAGTAAAATCAAATAAGTATTATATTTCGAAAATAATTGACCGAATTCACAAAATCGATTGTTGACTGCCAAACATGAATGAAATTGAGTTCATTTAGCGGTCTAGGAATAAACTTCTTATCACTGTGCACCGGAAACCTTAGGTGGCGGACTATAGTTTTTTTTTTTTAGTCTTTGACAATATTTGTAATTTGAGTAAATATAATTTTTCCCTAACTTCATAACTCATAACAATGATTTTAACGGAACTTTATGAAAAACTATAAACTTATATATAGTTTATGTTAAGTAAAGTAAAAAAGTTATCAACTGGCATAGCCTTAGCCAGACTTTGCTTTCAATGTTAAACCTGTCGCTCGTCCTATTTAGAAAACTGGCTTAGATCGATATACATATAAACATAACAGCTGGCTGGGTGGGCTCGACCGACACGTTTTTAATGAATAAATTAAATTTAACTGAATCTTAGAGAGTCTTATGCTCCTGGCCATACAAGAAACATATATTTCATTAGGCATGCTATAATATTACTTAATTAATATTTTGCGATCAAATACAAATAAGAAGGTTGGTAAACAGAGAAACAAAGTTTCAAATAAGAACTCAAGATCGATAACCTCATTATTTTAATTCTTGGGTTTTTTCATGATGAGGTGTCAGTTTTTCCCGCTTGCCATAAAAATTCATTATATTATTATTCATACTAATTAGGATACAGATATATTTAGATGCCATATAAAATCAGAAATGTGCTGTGTAAACCTAGGACTTAAAAGATAATCAACGATTACGTTTACTAGTAAACATAGTAAAAACTAACAGCATAAATAGGCAGAACAGTTTCCTCTTAGGTAGGATTTTAAATTGGTACATTCAAGCAGAAAGATTTATTAAATTGATAATTAGGTATCGGTACGAAAAAAACGGGTTTTCGATCCTTTTTTCAAGCAGAACGTAATCAGGTTTAGGATATTTTTATTTCGATACTCCGCGCGTCTTTAAAATGAATTCTCCTAACATACTGAATTAAATACTTAATTCATTCACGCGTAACATAACCGACAAAAAATTCTAGATTTATTATACTCCAAAAAACTTTCTTCCTAGTCGTATTCTCATTGTAAAGGATTATGATCATAAGGTGGAATGAAACACAGGGTAAATACATACTATTGGCAGTATATGGTGGTAATGGAGAAGCTGCTTAGAATTTTGGTTACCTATACGTTTATAGTTTTGCTTAGCCGCAAAACAGAATAAGACACTTGCTTATAACTTATCTGGGGGAGGTAATCTAATACGTAATACAAGTAGTGTTCTACTCTACTGGAAACGTACTACATATGAGTAATCATGTAAGTTCAGGAAAATAAGTGACACGTAAACAAAGTATAATAACTAAAAAGTATATTTAAACAGACTAGATTATTTCATTATTATTATGAGATTACAACAAACTATTCTGAACAAAACAGTAAGCGAATAATTAATTTTTCTAAAATATTTATTACTGCATCATACATCATACCTTGTGTAAAATGTATTTATAAGGCCTAAATAGTCAACTACCTAATGATAGTGCCTTTATTCGTCATCAAATGTAGATACTTACACTTCAGACTCACTTCAGAGAATCATAGAATCATGAAAGAAAATGACACATAGGTAACCATTATAAACAAGCAAGACGCATAGTTTCATGTGACTCCCTATGACTTCAGGTTAGATAAGATTTCCTTTACTGTTTCCAGAAACCTAACATAACTTAGGTACAGTTAACTACACATCAAGTTAAAGTACCTGCACAACAGGTTGATGTGATATCTATGTCGACTGTACCATGTACATAGAAAAAACATATTTGTAACGCAGTTTTTGATAAACATATTTGACTTATCGGTTTCTCTTACAAATAAAATAAAGCAATGACATCACCGAGAAATTACAGTACTCGGATAATATAATCGCGTGCATTCACTTATTTACATCAACCATCGGGTTATTAAGGTGTCAATTTGTGCCCTGACTTTGACCTACGTCGCACTAAAGAAGTTACCCTCTTTACATACATTAAAAGTCCTGATTCACTGATTGTCGGCTGACCTAATTTTCTGATAGATATATTTTGCCGATAACGTGTTCGTATGATTAGATCAAAAATTAGAATTACAAAGTATCTTTAGCTAATAATATAGAACCTAGGTATGTCTTATGTTTTAATATTGCCACGTTCAATAAATTTGAGCGTCATAATGAATGTTTTTCAGTCCTTCACGCAATATTTACTGGATGAATATCGATGAAATTTCAAAACGGCACGAACCCGAGAACAAAATAAATCATCTTTATTTGTTTACTACATCTAATGTTGCCAACAAAATAATGTCGCGGTTTTGAATAATTATTACCTAATTATTATTCAATCGCATGCACAGTGCACATGTTTTTGCACATGACTTCAGTGCATTGATTACAATAAATTAATTGAGAGTTCAATAGACGCATCCACATTCGATGACCTGCACTTATAACTTTTGTTCAATTGTAATCAAATTTAAAATTTTGTGGGACGATTGATGATCTACGACCCTAGCGAGACAAATAAAAAGTTACACAACAAAAAATATTGTGATAATAACAAAATCTATATACTTACTTACCTAATATAAAATTTGACGCAGACTGACTGATTGGGATATCAGCGTAGAAACTTGAAATTTTGCAGACAGGTTCGTCAGGTGACCCATAAGGAATTTAAGAAATTCCCTAACTAAGGAGGTAAAATTAGTAAAAAACTAAATTCACGCGGGCGAAGCAGAGGGCAATAGCTAGTGTAAAGAAAATCCTACTGCTTTTACTACGAGCCGGTTATCGATTTTCATATAAAAGATAATCATTTATTTTTCAGGAAATATTCTTTATATTGGTGATTTGCTGCGGAGTAGCATTTTCGGCCAACCCTTGCTGTCCTGATGACTCTATAGTTTACAAGGGTGGGTTTTGCGGGGAGAACAAAACTCAGAAGGTGACCCTCAACTGCAAAAGAAGGGAGGATGATCTTAAATGATATAATCTTAAATGGTAATAAGGTCTCCACTTTGGACACGCCAGGCTACGTGTTCGTAGAGGACCCATCGCAGTAAGTTTTGTACTTTATTTCCTTACTATTTCATGACCAAATCACTTCGTTCGTGTCAATATTTACCACTGAATTAGTACTTTTTACCTAAATGAAACCTGAGCTGGATTTCATCCAAAAAGTAATATTTCATCATCAACCAAAGATGATTAGTAGAAGCGTGAAAATAGAAAACAAAAGAATCAAACTTAAGAATCAAAAATTCCTTATTTTTTGTCTTGTAAAAGTTGAATCCTCGGACATTATGAAGCAAAAACCGATGAGTTAAGGAGGTTCTCGGACTCGAAGAAACAAATGTACAGTCAAGGGTCAAAGTGCAGTCATACCTTGAAAACCTTATTGCCTAGTAGATCATATTGCCTTGTAGATTCTGACTGCATTTTTGACTCTACGAATACATATGTTATTTTTCAGGTACTGCATCGGACACATGCTCAGGAGCACCAACAACGCCTCGGGGCTGACAAGCGTCGCGCTGGTCTGCTTCGAGCATGTCTCGCAAACTGACTCTGATTTTGAGACGAGTGGAATTCTTACAATCATATCAGTTTTCTTTCTGCTGGCTACCGTCGTCGTGTACGGCTTTATACCTGAGTTGAGGTGAGCAGTATTTAGCATCATAATAATAATAATAGGGTTAACTTTTAATTTCTAGTGGAAGAAGACATTTTGCGCTGACCCCGGGGCATATAAAATGAGAAATGGGATATATAAAATGGGAAATAGAATCTCAAGTACTTTCCTGCGTTTACTTTTATCTTTTCTTCGAATTTGCAAAGTCTGATCATAGATATAAAGATCATCATAAGATTATCATATCATATATCTATTGAGAGCATCATGTAAACAAATACATTTTGCCTATTTCAGAGACTTGCAGGGCCTCTGCTATATGTGCATGTGCATCAGTATGGCCTTCGGTTTCCTGTGTCTGGGCTCGCTGCAACTGAGTCGATGGATTACTGGCGCTTTATGCACTACTACTGGTTGGTACATGTTTTATTTTTATTCGAACCTGGCTTTATATCCATTTGTTATAACAATTTCAAAAAGCCGCACTAAGATACTATACAGTGAAATTTTATAAATTTAATAAATTTTTAGCTGAATTCAGAAGCAGAAAATAGACAATGTAATATCATGAAATATCTTATACCAAAACCTATAAACATTTGTGGAAACTATAGCTCTTGTTATTACATACCCCGCGGTAGAATTTTCAAACATCAAAAAGGGTGGTAAATAATTTTAGTACAACTTGTATTATGCCATTAATTTAATTTATTTTTAATTCCAGGATTTTTTATCTACACATGGATGATGGCTACGTTCTTCTGGATGAACGTTATCTGCATCAATGTATACCGAACAGTGCAGTAAGTACACGTTACGATTACTTTATGCAGGTCTCAAAAACTGACTTCTTGTGTTAAAGAACTCTAGTAAAAAAGTTGTTCTCTTAAAAACAACTTTTTTATGACACAACAATATGAAAAAAAAACAATCTTCCATCGTGGCTTGGCCGATAAATCGACCTTCACCGTGACCGCTACATCCTTGCGGTTCAGTGGTATAATATATTTTTTATGAACGCAAGGTTTAAATACAAAGGTAACTTGTTTTGGGTCAATGTTATTTTTAACTTGTTTCTGGGTACACAATGCTTTTGAACAAGACCTCGTATTGGCCAGACGAGATTTAACGTATATTTCAATGTCAATCACGAATCTTGTCTAACTTAGTTTTTTTTCAGAGATGCCGCCCACTTGAGGAACACAGAAAGGAAACAGTACTTCTTCTACAGTTGCTATGCCTGGGGCGGCACACTGTTGTTCCTTACAGTTAGTCTAATAACCAACTTTGTTGAGGGCTCCCATCTCAAGCCTGACTTTGGGAAAGGCAGCTGTTGGTTTTCTGGTAAGTATAATCTTTATAAATAGCGTGGTACAGTCAACAAAATAAATAAAACAACGTAATACAGGGTCGCAAAACAAAGGTTAATTCGGAAAATAATATATTGGTATTGCAATGAAACTTAATTATGTACTTAATAGATTTCAATTATACCAATGTTACTTTTTGAATAAACCTTTGGCGGCTCTGCATACTTAACTAAGTTGTTAACTGTACAAGCAAGATGATTTGAGTCGGAAAAAGTAGCCTATGTTTGACCCCGGGTCTTCAATCTATCCATACCAAATTTCGTCAAAATCGGTCAAGTATAGCGTAAAAGCATAACAGACAGACATACTTTCTCATTTTTTTAATATTAGTATGGATTTGAAAATATGCAAATCCGTGGTACTCCCAAAACGAAAATCTATTATTTTTCAGGACGCACTGAGACGTGGCTGTTCTTCTACGGACCAATCGCAGTTCTGATAGCCGCAAACGTAGCTCTGTTCATCATGTCTTCCCGCAGTCTGTGGACCACCACGAGGAAATACGAGGCCAACAAACTTAACATTATTAAGTACAAGTAAGTGGCTTTATTCTACACTAGCTTTTGATCGCGCCCTCGCCCGCGTGAATTTCCCACGGGTACAGTACTTTTTCCCGGGATAAAAGGTCCCGTCCTTCTCAGTACTTCTAACTATGTGTACGCAAAATTTCAAGAAGATTAGTTCAGTAGATAAAGCGTGAAGAGATAACAATCAAACTCACTATCGCATTTATAATATTAGTTAGGATAGGATTATACACAAAATTTATTTATTTATCAACGCAAGAAAAAAAATTTGTTTTACTTTTTTAGGTTCCTCCTGTCTCTTAAGCTGTTCCTGGTGATGGGCATTTCTTGGATATTCGAAATCGCTAGTTTTGCTCATGGAGAAGATCATATAGTTTGGTACGAATTTTATTTTTTTATTTTTATCTGTAATTTATCTCTAATAGATGGATTGAATAATATACGTAGGACAGAATTAATACTATAATAAATGCTGTATTATAAAACAAAAGATTTTATTTTCAGGAAAATCATGGACACTTTTAACTGTCTGCAAGGATTTGTTATTTTTATCCTGCTAGTACTCCTAAGAAGACGCGCTATGAGAGGTTTGGCTGGTGAGCACTGTTGCCTGCCAGTGACCAGCAAATTGGCAGAAATGCTGAGCCCCCATGACGACTCCGATGACCAGCTCATTCTGGCTGATGAGACTGTCGAAGTCAGGCTCAATTAAAAAAATACAAAAAAAGTTAAGTGTCGCGCAAGAGTGTAAAAGACAATGTGTGGTTAATTGAATAGTCATTAAATAATTTTAAGCGTAATAATATTCAATAACAAGAAAATGTTAAATACCAAAAATACTTTAATAGGAATCTCTAAAATTAAAGGAGCAGGGTATAAATATTTGATAGCGATATTGATTGATTTATGTTTCAATTGCAACAATAATGGTTATTCTAATGCCATGTGTAAAACACATTGCAAGTATTTTGTATAATATTTCTAAGTAAAATGTGCCATAATAATGTAATGTAATTGGAATTAATTTTAAAATTGTTTGAATTTTTGTTAGAGATAAAATAAAATAAATAATCTCTGTACGTATTGTAAGTACCTACCTAATATTTTTCTGTTGAAAAATAAATTCGAAATGATAACTAATTATTAATATGAATGTAAATGATTATTTCTGTGAGTGATCAAAATATTTGCTAGAGTAGGTAGTATGTACTATAAAAAGGTCACTTTTTCATTCCAGTTCAGTATAGGTACATATTCTTTAGTATAGCATTTACTATAATGTAAATACCGTACTTTGTAAGTTAATTTGTAAAATGTCTGTGTTCCTAAGCATGCAAAAATAAATATTATGAAATTGAATGAGTATCTATTTACTTTACTAACCAACCAAGTGGAATCTTTAACATTTTTCCGCTTTTAATTTGTTGAATACTTATTCCCAGTATAATCAAACAAATTTTATATACTTAATCAAATAAATTTTAAAGCATAGGTTGCGCACCGGAAATTCGCTAGCTTTGTGGGAATGTGCTATTCCCGGTATTTTTCTACCCGTATTCCAAACTTAATCGAAATTCCAGCAGATTTTGCGCGATTGAATAACACAAACATCCAAATTCACATACTCAATCAAATTAGGATTATACAGGCAATAAAGAATATTACATACCAACATTACATGCAAGATACGCGCGAAAAACATAACCCTTCCTTTGCAGTGGGGTATACCATAAACAATAAATTGACAGTCCTACGACAAAGTGACAGTGACATTTCAAATTTCCATTTAACTGTCAGTCAGGGTATCAAATCAAGCGCAGGCAGATTGAATCGAATTTTAATTGTAGTTTTAGTATTTTTTAACATTTATTGGAAATATATTTATGGAGAATATATACAATTGATCACAAATTCAATGCCACTACTTATTTAACACGAAAATGTTTGTCAGTACTTTGTCGTTGTTTACAGTTACTTTTACAAAGAATGTGCCTTGATGATATCGTTGGAACCAGTACTGCTTGATAACTTTAGTGAAAAGTTGATTGGATCTTAATAAATACCCAGACATGTATTATATAGCATTCGTAATATTAATGTCGTATGTGAATGCGGAGGTTAATACCAAAAACAGTGATACAGATGTGAACGATCTAGCGGCGCGGCAAAATGCCTTGAAGATAAATAAATGTTGTGAAGAAAATGAGATTATGGTGGACACATCATGCAGACTATATTCCAGTTACAATCAGAGTAAGTAGCGCAGTACCTACTTAACCTTACTTTAGACTGGGTTATTTTCAAGTCATGGAACTACTTTCTAAATACATTACACACATACATTACAGTTTGGGGACAGAGGATTTAATCTTATTTTCTTAATTATATGTTCTAATCAACAGTGTATTTTGCATACTTACTGCAATATAATTATAACAGCCAAGACAAATAAGTAAAAGGAACTAAGTAAAAAGTCTCAATAAAATTATGAGTCAGTCAATGATTCATGCTGAAATTTTGGATAATGGTTTCTTTTAATATGTGATAGAATAGAAATAAATACAAAACATAACAAGAAACATAATTACATTAGGTAGAATTTAGCATTAAATAAATGTTAGTCTAGAAAATTGTTTTTTTTTTTATAGGTGGATGGGTACCAAATTTTAAAACTGAAGATGGAAAATCTGTAGACATGAAGTTGTATGTTCATGCAAAAGGTGTGTTAGCCAAAACTGAGCAGAATGAAGACATTACATACTATGAATATGTGATTGGATATCCTGATTGTGAAAGAACAGAAATTAGACCAATATTTTATTTGGGAAAATCTGAGGATGAGTAAGTATTTTTTGTCAAAATATAGATTTAAAATTAGAGTTTATCAGATTAATATAATTGCTAAGTTAGACACATATGTTCTGACTCTCTTCATACCTTTCTAACATTTTACAATTGCTAAATTTCAGGTTGAACTTATTAACAGACGGGCGTTTACGTCATTTGATACATCATGAACATAGCACAGAGAGCATCAAAGATGATCCATTTGTGAAAAGCACATTTAGTATCCATGATACGATTGTGATACCAGATGTCAAAGAACCTGCGTCTTACATTCATAAGCAAAATAAATTTTGTATGGATAAGGTAAATATCATATTTTTTACCACCTCAGGATTACTAGTTATATTTTAATTTATACTAGCTATTGAATCCTTCACTTATGGGATTTTTCGATCACAATTGCTTAACAATAGACACAAAGCCCAATTTTCATTGTTGAAGGATTAAAAAAATCTTATAACAAAAGTTTACCATTTACCTCACTATGTTACTATTTATGACAATAGTGTACTTTTAGTATCGAGTAGCTTTGTTTAATACAGTAGCAAATGACTAATTTAAATAAGCTTTTACCACAGATTACTTAAACTTTTACTGTTACACTATTGTTCATGCAAATTTTGAGATAACATTTTATTTTTGTATAATTTCAGATTTACATGAAGGCAACAAATATGACTGGTGAATATGCTTTAGTATGCATACCAGAAGTAAAAATTAATTGGAAAGATACAGACTTCCTTATGAAAAAGGTCATTAATCCTCTGTTTCACGGGTTATCGATGGTTTTGTTCCTTCTGGTCGCAATAATTTATTTTGTATTGCCAACTTTGAGGGACTTAGCAGGGAATATAATCACTACAATCAATGTGTGCCTCATAGTCAGTCAGGCAGCTGACTTTGTGAGGATATTCACTGAGTTCAGTAACCACGTCAGTTTCATGATCACTGGTAAGTAATTTTTCTATACTATTTAGCAGGCAAACAGAGCATGGCCTATGCTCACTTTGGATGGAAATGTGGTGATTCAACCCTTATTGTTAAAATTTTTTTGCATAACGAAATAGCATAATTAACACAGTTATGTTATCTTCTGTTTCAGATATAATCCTTTATATTAGTCTACTGGGTGCATTCTTTTGGTTAAACAGCTTCGGGTTTTATGTGTGGAAGACTTTCAAGTAAGCCTTTTCACATTTCAAACTAACTGATGCCTGGGCCATCAGGAAAATCCATTAAATTAATATTTTTAACCTTTTTTGCGCCGCTTCTAGACAAAGAGCTATTTATATATCAATTACAATAGGTTGACAGTATTGTGTAAACTTCAGAATGGTAATATTAAATACAAAGATTTGTAATTTTAGTCTTGATAATTATAACTTGTTTTTAGATCAAGGAATGTATTCCTACGGGTGACAGATGTTCGCAAATACTGTTACTATTCGAGCGTGGTGTGGTCGAGTGTCATATTGATGGCAGCGCTAGCGATCTGCGCACACTTCTTGCTAGACACAGGAACGAATCCAAACAGAAAAATGCGCACACAATTTTCATCATCCATTCTCATTGATGATATTGAACAAGAAACCATAGGTACTTTCTTGATTTTTATTATGACTTCTTTTACTAAGAAAATACCAGCGTGTATAACATTAAACATAACTAATTTTACGAAGCTTGCTGCGGATATTTTGGCTGTACAGATTGTGACGAAGTTTGTTGCGGATATTGAGCTGTTTAGAGTTAGCCGAGGCTTGTGGAGGATTATTTTAACAATAGTATTTCTTAATCTTTCAGGTTGGCTTGGTATCGCGATATTTTTCACACCAGTGGCATTTACTATATTTTTCAATATATTCTTTTATATTACAACTCTAAAAGTTATAAAAAGTATAAATATATATGGAAGAATACACCATAAACTTAAAGGATGGTAAGGAAAATTTTCACCTTTCAAGTTTTGTTAATTACTCAACTATGTATCTATGAAAGTGAAGTTGATCCATATTTTTACTACTATTTCAGCTTTGATTTATTCCTGCAACTGTTTCTCATCATGACGATCGCATGGCTGTTTCTCCTACTATCCTGGCTAAACTTTGACGGGCTCATATACGCACACATCGTAGTCAATGCTCTACAAGGCATACTCGTGTTCTACGTGTGTGTGGTGCGACAATCACATGTCATATTCCTTCTGAGAAAGAGCTGTTGCTATGCAGAACCAGTGCCGACGGGAGAGTGGGGAGATGAAATGACTCAGTACATGTGAAGAGGTATATCCAAAGTTAATTTTAAGTTTTGAAATCTCAATCTACTTAAAAGACAAAAATTTAAATGACGAATTTGTGAGTTTAAGTTAATATTTAGGTAGAAAACAGATCACTACAAATTAGGATATAAATCTGTGTTTAATAAGTCCACATCAATTTTTTCTATTATTTTTAGGCACAATTTTCACAGCATTATTTTTCAACTTTTTTTATAATTGGAGGCATAAATATTAAAAATGTAAACACAGGTAACAAACTGTGATGTTAAATAAGACCATGTCATAAGTGTGCCTTTTAGGATTTCAATAGACAAAAGTATTGTCAGTGGAACTAATACAGTAACCTCATTTAAGAATATACTGTAGTGCTTGAATGAGGTTATTTTTATCAATTTAAGTATTTTTACCTGCTTTAAATAATTTAAGTTAATTGAAAACTGCTATATGGCAATAGTAGAAAATATCTTCGGTCTGAAATGTGTGTTGAATAAATCGGCCTTTTTTTCAATAAATGAGCAAATGAGGTATATAACTGATTCATAAGTAATGAATGGACAAGTCTTAACCGAGGACTAAAAATATTCGATAAATTAAACGCGACGAAATCAATTCGTTTTGTAAGTGCTCACAAAAAGATACTTAATTATTTTTAATAAGTAATGTTTTACTTTGACTAACTGTAACCGAACCAATTTAATTGGACATTATAGAAAAAAAAAATTGAGGTTAATGCATTTCATTAAAATGTAAGATAATGATTAATCCGTGGGATGAATATGGAAATAAGTGAAAAACTAATATACTGATAAATGTATATCTATTATGATCTGCATTCATGATCTTTTTTTATAAAAAAATTACTGTGACAGGAGAGACAAATTAATTTTATTGATTTTGATTAATTCGAAAGCATAATTAAGGTATATTATAATGATAAACAATAAATATTAAAAGACGTAGACGTAAAAGACTTGGCATGGCAGCTAGATGCGCGTTTTATGACTAGACTACTCGTATATTGTTATTATATTAATTACACGTCACTTTTACACAAGGATAGCTAGGGTTGTAATTTATAAATGTTTCTTCTAATTTTAGCACAATAGGTAGGTGTAGCAACATTTAAAACCTAAGATAAACAAATGTATGTACAAATACATAAAATGCCTTACCATATTATAGCTCATATGCATGTACAAGAATTTTATTGTATTTAGAATGTTATAAGACTGTATTTAGCATTAAATTTCTCGCCTTCAATCCGTCCTTTACTATGTAACAAAACGATGGATAGCTTTTTAATATTAAATACATCAATGTATTACATGCTCTCTTATTACGTCACTATGTAGAATTTAAAATAATCAAGCATTTAATTGGTTTTAATATTTTTAATGTTCTGACTTTATTTTTTTAATAAACATTTACAGACCATACTGCAATTTTATTTTATTTCTTTTTTGTACAATAAACTCTATACTAAAACACAAAATGATAAGTAAGAAGTCGTCACAGTCACAACCGGAATATTTACAGAGGTGATTATTGGGACACTCGCAAAGTTAGCAAACGCGCGCTACTCCTGTTTATCTCCTTTCAATGTCAAATGTTGAAAAGAGATGAACAATACATAACTCAAATAGAGGATTTCCCAAGCGTTTGTTAATCTTTACGCATAAGACGATATGAAGAAAGGCAATAGTTCCGTCACGAGATCGCAGAATATAAGTACATTGTGATTTTATTTTCTACGCCTTCCTGGCGGCTACTTTAGCTAGGTATAGGATGTAGCTGTTATGTATATGAGTGTACCTAGACTCGAGGATCGAACCCGGGACCTCGATGTGGCAGTCCGGCGTGATGACATTGGACCATGGAGGTCATCAAGTAACTTTTATACGTCATGTGTGAAAAACATGTACTTATTTTATGCGAGCTCGTGGCGGTGCCTTGAGTACACGCACTGACCTGTGTGAAGAGCTGTCCCTCCGGCCTGCGGGCCAGCGCAGCCAGCTGGCAGCGCACCACGAGGTGGCAGTCGTCGAGGACGGTGTTGAAGAGTACACACACTGACCTGTGTGAAGAGCTGTCCCTCCGGCCTGCGGGCCAGCGCAGCCAGCTGGCAGCGCACCACGAGGTGGCAGTCGTCGAGGACGGTGTTGAAGAGTACACACACTGACCTGTGTGAAGAGCTGTCCCTCCGACCTGCGGGCCAGCGCAGCCAGCTGGCAGCGCACCACGAGGTGGCAGTCGTCGAGGACGGTGTTGAAGAGTACACACACTGACCTGTGTGAAGAGCTGTCCCTCCGGCCTGCGGGCCAGCGCAGCCAGCTGGCAGCGCACCACGAGGTGGCAGTCGTCGAGGACGGTGTTGAAGAGTACACACACTGACCTGTGTGAAGAGCTGTCCCTCCGGCCTGCGGGCCAGCGCAGCCAGCTGGCAGCGCACTACGAGGTGGCAGTCGTCGAGGACGGTGTTGAAGAGTACACACACTGACCTGTGTGAAGAGCTGTCCCTCCGGCCTACGAGCCAGCGCGGCCAGCTGGCAGCGCACCACGAGGTGGCAGTCGTCGAGGACGGTGTTGAAGAGTACACACACTGACCTGTGTGAAGAGCTGTCCCTCCGACCTGCGGGCCAGCGCAGCCAGCTGGCAGCGCACCACGAGGTGGCAGTCGTCGAGGACGGTGTTGAAGAGTACACACACTGACCTGTGTGAAGAGCTGTCCCTCCGACCTGCGGGCCAGCGCAGCCAGCTGGCAGCGCACCACGAGGTGGCAGTCGTCGAGGACGGTGTTGAAGAGTACACACACTGACCTGTGTGAAGAGCTGTCCCTCCGACCTGCGGGCCAGCGCAGCCAGCTGGCAGCGCACCACGAGGTGGCAGTCGTCGAGGACGGTGTTGAAGAACCGCCGCGTCGGCAGCAGCGCCTCCAGGTCTATCACCAGCTCCAGGAACCGCTCGCAGTACCTGGGGACGCTCGACTATATTAGAAAATATGTTCTAGGGTTGATATAGAACAAGCTAATTATTAAAAAAAAAACACTTGACATACAGACGGACAACAAAGTGATCTTATAAGGGTCCGTTTTTGCCTTTTAAGGTACGGAACCCTAAAAAACACGACTGACAACTAGTGAAGTGCCGTTCCCGAAATTTTCAAAAGTTTATCGAAAATATTTTGGAGAACGGAAAATTTTCCTAAAAACCCGAGAAATTTCAATGATTTTTCGGAAATTTTCAAGGGAAGAAATTTTTGGGAACAGGAAATTTCTCCTCGGCACTTCGCTAATGGTAACTCGCATATATAACTCGGAGGAATGCAAGGAATCTAAAAATACCTCTCGCACAAAAATCTGTTAAGCCGTTCAGGACTTATGATGGAATAAAGAAACTTACATACAAACATACGTGAACCCTGAAAACATAAATGAAAAAAAAAAAAAAAAAAAAACATAACGCTCCTTTTTTCCTTTTTTGGTCAATCGTGTAATTACATTCCTTTTTTGATCAGTCGTGTAAAAATATAGGTCTCAGTGGGCCTCATGTAGACGAGAGAAATATTTGTAAGACTTTTACCTCAGCATTTTGGTGTCGTGGATACTTGATCGAAGTGTCGTGGCCATAAAGCATTGCATATCTACTCAAAAATCCGGTCGGGACACGCTCGTCGCATGCGAACAAATAATCGGGAAAAATTGGCCACCAAAGAAAAAAAAAGTAGATCAGGGAGATGGCGAAAAGACCAGATAATTTTGCCTGGTCAGGGACGAGTGGAGATCTAATTATATTTTTTTCTGTGTGACTTGTCTCAATCACAGAAATATTTTTTTTTTAAATATAAGCAGAAGAAACACAAATTTCACACACACTCTGATGATATTTGACAATATTTGCATCCTGTTCATGATAAGGACTGTCACATAACTCTGTCCCTTTCCTTCCTTAGCATTGCAATGTATTGCAACACGAACCACTACACTGAAAGATTTATCATCCGAGCTGGTTTTTTCATGCGAAATGTTCTTAACTGTCATATTTGTTGTGTTGTCACAGATGTCATAAATATTTAAAATTATTTTTTACTGTTTTGTGCTTTTAAACTCAATAGAAATGATAAAATGCAACGTGTACAATGTGTGGAAGTGTTTCATAAAAAAATATTCGTGGAATATCGTTCCTTCGGTAAGCAATTCATGTTTTTTGACGTGCCCAATGATAATATACAATTTCGTGTTATTTTTGAAACAATAACCATTATTAGACTTTTGAATGCTATTTATCAGCAATATCATTATTTATTTTATAAAGTAGTGTATTAATTATAACCATTTCATAGGAAATACTACAAGTAATTTAATAATTTCGTAAATAGCATAGATCATTTGACAGATCCAGTTTTGTTTACTATGGCTGGGCCGAATCAAGGCAAATATACGAATTTAGTACCTATTCTATAAAAATCTCAGGAATTCTTTCTTGAAGATTAAAATGTACATTTGCACATTTTATAAAAATACTGACAGTGAATTTTATTTAAGGACAAGGAAAATATGCCAGAAAATAATACCTCAAGAAAGAGAACTGCTATGGGGAGTATTTCTCTTTCGTACTACGAGTACCAGGACATTGAATGGACGCCAGCAACCATCAACATCATTGCAATGTTTCATTGCACGTTATTTTAAATAATTAAAAATAAATTTTATTTATTTAATGATGATAGTATTTTTTCCCAAAAGGGATAGAATTTCCCACTGTAAAAAGCTGATGCAGATCCGTCCGCATACGGCGCACGGTACAAGATTCAGCGTCTCAAAATTTTTGGTTTTGCTACACTGTACTGAATATAATTAATTATCTTAGATGCGACCCTGTATTCTGTCGTTGTGTGAATAATAATCTTAGTGTGTGTTTTTGCCATGCAATTTCAAATGACATGTTCAGTCTGCTTACTATTATTATATGTCTGTGGTCTCAATAGATTTTAATTTTAAAGCATGCTTCTCACCTGACAGCATTAGCATCAACATCCCCAGTCTCGGGTATAGTTTCCAGGATCCTCATGAACTTTATCATGAGCTGCTGCAAGTACCGCCGCTCCCAGTTCAATTTATCCAGGAGTTCTGGTTTATCCTTCTTTTGAATCGCCCGCCAATACTTCCTCCATTTTGGAACTGCTTTAAATTCTTGATTTCTCCTACCTAGAAGACATCATCATTTCTTTATTGAGTACAATTTTTAAACTTATTTTTTGTTTTAATTTGTTCTGTAACACAAGAGGTTAAACATTCTGTCCCATTTCTAGCCAGATTGGTAAATCTCGTCATAGCTGTTTCCTCCAAAGAACATCTTATAGCAATCTATCCATCTTTAATCCATCTTCAACACTTAAAAAGAGCTAATAGTTCCTGCTTCTATACCATTCTAATTTGATAGTGACCAGGACCAATGGTCTATCTCATCCAGGGCTTGTTACCGGTACCAAATCCTAACTAATATAATAAATGCGAAAGTGAGTTTGTTTGTTTATATATTTGTTACCTCTTCACAAGAGAATAAAACTAATTTTCCTGAAATTTCGCATACACATAGTTAGAAGTACTGAGAAGGGCATAGGGTTCCTTTCATCACGGGAAAAGCACTAATCCCGTGGGAAATTCGCGAAGCCGCGGGCAAAAGTTAGTTCTCCATAAAAACCCCGGAAAGTACCGGTCCTTTCTGGGAGAATTTGGTACTAGTAACAACCGGTAACAAGCCCTGACCTCATCCACATTACCTTCCTGCAAACTGATCCACATGCTGAGCGACACGAGCCGCTTGACCTGGTCCCTGCACAGCTGGACCTCCATGCTGCTGAAGCAGTGGTTCAGGAACAGCAGCAGCCCTGTCTGCTCGCGCATGTTGCTTGGTTACAGGTTACAACCGGTAAAGAGCCCTGACTTCATCCACATTACCTTCCTGCAAACTGATCCACATGCTGAGCGACACGAGCCGCTTGACCTGGTCCCTGCACAGCTGGACCTCCATGCTGCCGAAGCAGTGGTTCAGGAACAGCAGCAGCCCTGTCTGCTCGCGCATGTTGCTTGGTTACAGGTTACAACCGGTAAAGAGCCCTGACTTCATCCACATTACCTTCCTGCAAACTGATCCACATGCTGAGCGACACGAGCCGCTTGACCTGGTCCCTGCACAGCTGGACCTCCATGCTGCCGAAGCAGTGGTTCAGGAACAGCAGCAGCCCTGTCTGCTCGCGCATGTTGCTTGGTTACAGGTTACAACCGGTAAAGAGCCCTGACTTCATCCACATTACCTTCCTGCAAACTGATCCACATGCTGAGCGACACGAGCCGCTTGACCTGGTCCCTGCACAGCTGGACCTCCATGCTGCTGAAGCAGTGGTTCAGGAACAGCAGCAGCCCTGTCTGCTCGCGCATGTTGCTTGGTTACAGGTTACAACCGGTAAAGAGCCCTGACTTCATCCACATTACCTTCCTGCAAACTGATCCACATGCTGAGCGACACGAGCCGCTTGACCTGGTCCCTGCACAGCTGGACCTCCATGCTGCTGAAGCAGTGGTTCAGGAACAGCAGCAGCCCTGTCTGCTCGCGCATGTTGCTTGGTTACAGGTTACAACCGGTAAAGAGCCCTGACTTCATCCACATTACCTTCCTGCAAACTGATCCACATGCTGAGCGACACAAGCCGCTTAACCTGGTCCCTGCACAGCTGGACCTCCATGCTGCCGAAGCAGTGGTTGAGGAACAGCAGCAACCCCGTCTGCTCGCGCATGTTGCGGCTGCTGCGGTCGTCTGCCACGCTGGCACGGAGCACTTGCTCAAAGAACGCTGGGAAGTGCTCTGGTTTCTTGAGGAAAGCCTGCAATGTAAGAGGCAGAGAGTCAGTATAATGATGTCTGATATAGAATATATCAAAACTAAACTCCACCAATTTACCAACTGATAGCTTGTTATGTCTGCATGCATATTAGGTCATTTGTTTCTGATGCTGAGTCAGAAGTGTTTTAACTACTTTACTAATTATGTGGAAAATGTAAAAAAAAAGATTTGTAGTTTTAAAATGGAAATAGACAAACCTGCCAAGCTTGAACGCGTTCACGGAACTTCTCATTGATCATGACGATGATGGACATCATGTGCGCGTGCGACGCCTTCCCCGCCTCGTAGTGCGGCCACAGGTAGTTTTCGAGGTATTGTGAGAACTCCAGCATCATAATCCGACGTACCGAGAAACTGAAAAAAATTATTTTGTCATCATCTTCCTTACCTAAAATAAAAATATGTATGTTACTGTCTCCTTTGTTTAGGTAGGAGAACTCTTGAAGTCTTGACTGTGTGGTTTTAGTTTGATGAATAAAACTATCATGTTTGGTTAAAAACGGACTAAGCTGAAAGCTGAAGTAATATTGCAAATGAGCATACATAATTATCAGAGAAAATGTCTTCTTTTCTGGGCAAAACCTTCTTTCTATGCCAACAATTTATTCCAAGGATTATATAAAGCATCAGCAGCAGAATCATTTACATACAAAGAAGAACTCCCAAAATGAAATCCTTTTTGGACCTCACTCTTCATATGGGCATGACTGTGAATCTGTAGGTATTTGGTGGTGAAAATGAGCAAAGAGACTTGTCCAAAGGTCTATGGTGAATGCCCAAACACTAAATGGCCTCAGTAAATCCTAAACCTAAGAAACTCTTTACAATATAGTATTTCCACAAGGAGTGTAACATAAAAAAAATGCTGTTACTAACAACATAAAAAAATATACACATTTGATATCATAATTATTAAAAATAAAATCTTAATTCAAAACAAATTAGAACACAGGCATCACTTTGTTACTGGCAAAAATTCACAAAAAATCAAATTTAGGGGTCAATGTCCTGAATCTATGAGGCCGTTGACCCACTGCCATTCATTTGTTTAAATCAGTTAGGCTCAGACACTGAAAGTGTAAGTGCAAGTTAGACAATATTCTGTTTTTATGTTTATTACTTACTTGGATCCAAGAATTTCAGCTTGGTAAATAGACTCCACAATAGAAGCATCATAAGGTAAGTGGTTGTCCTTAGTCTGTGGAGACCAGTACTGGCTGGCGAGCTGTGAACAGTGAGGCCATGTAATTCAGTGAGGAATGTTATATAGATTTGGTTATAACAATTTAATACCAGTAGGCCACTTGTGACCCAGTTTTTAATGGTATTTTGGCCAACATGAAATTAAATTAACTAGATGGTCTGTCTAAAATGTAATACTTGTTACCGCCTGAACAAAGAGGCCATATATCCCCTAGGTTTGTAGTGGTTTTTATACATTTGTAAATTCAATATTTTGGGGGTGAAAATCCATGCTATGATCAGGTTTCGTTTATTTAGATGAAAACAGAGTAACAAATATAGCTTTTATGCAAGGTTAAAAGAACCAAACTAATGTTGTCTTTGTTCATAAGCCAACTGTATGCTTCTTACATCATTTTGATTATGATTAAGAACTCGGCTTGACTCTGCTTTCCAAATCATTGGAACAATGAAATTTTCGAGATTCTTTCCTTATGAATATCATATACAAATAGAATTTTTAAATTAGACCCACTTTTGAGTAGAATCATAAAACAGTCTGAAATTGATGTAGACACATAACTTGGTTTTTGCGTTAAAGCGAAGCAAAGGTTTCAAACTTACTTTAAACAGTAAAAAATAAAAAGAAATTTTTACTAGTTTTTAGTGCATAATTTATTCATAGTGTACAATAATAAATAATTAAATAATATAAAAAACATAGTATGTTCTAACATTTATTTTTAAAACTCAACATGAATAAAGCGTATTTTTTAAAACATAGAGCATACATAGCCATATAAAGAGTTTTAGTAGAGCAAAGTAACAATTAATTAATTAATTTGGGATAATTCCTTGCAAAAACCAACAAAAATGTTGTGAAATAAACCTAACCTCACATTATTTTACTTACTTGAGTTATTCTATCAGCATTTATCTGAGATAGAGTTGGCAACGGTATTTTAGGTTTTTCTCCAGGAGGAGCTGGATCAGCCTTCATTTTTATTTAGACAAAAAATATTTTAAAACAATTTAGAACCACCAAACAAAACACAGCGGCAAAACATCAACAAACAACCTGAATAAAATGTCAGTCATGTCAATGATAATATGTCATGCTCATGCCGGAACAAATGTCAATCTTTTTTCATACAATGAAACCAAGGAAGTTTAAATAATACTTCCATGAATGAAACCAATTTCTAATGCGATTATAATTTTATTTCAGAAAGGAAGAGATGATGTTTGATCCACCCGATTTTCCTTACAAAGACTTAGGTGATACTTTAGGTGAACATTATGCTCAAGATGACCTTATGTTTAACTCTAATGACCAAATAAATGATTTGAACAAAGAGTTGGTAACTGTTACAGAGGAAATGATATCCAATGTAGAAAACCAACTCATTTTTCAGTCTAACGACGCCGGCAGATATTTTAATATGGATAGTTCACCCACACTGTCTAAAAACACAAATATTTCTGATCAAAATACTTCTCTTTACATTGTACAGCCCGATCATATTCTGAACTTCGAGCCAACATTGTTAGACGAGAATACAGTGAATCAGTTTTTATTACCGGCACAAAGCAGTTCAAACAAGGTTAGAAAAACATAAAATTGAGTTAAATTGTAGATTAGATACTGCCTGTAGGAGATACTACATAGATACCTATGTGTTCTTTTATATCTCCAATAAGTAGTCGGCGTAGTCTGCTTTCGCAGTATATAGGTATAAAAAAATAGATAAATAGATAGATAATAAGTTTGTATTATTCGAAGATTTTTTTTTAAATATTCAATGATTTAATGATGGATGGTTTTCCCATTATAGGAGGCTGTAAACAATGAGCCTGATTTACTAGCTCTACATTCGTGTGTCATATGTCACGAAATCTTTACTTCTGATGCTGATCTTCTGGACCATACTATTTCTTACCATGCTACGAGAAGTACCGACTCCACAGAGAGTCAAAGCGACTTACTGTTGCCAAATGAAGATAGCGCAACACCGCTAACAAGCACGAATGATGGTAAATTTTTATCTTAACTCTTTTATTATCACGTATAAATGTATTTCACAGTTAAATACTTATTCAAGTCAAACATTGAAAGTATTGGCTAAAAAACAGGAGCTCAGATCCGTAGTTATTTTAAGAGAAACGGAAGGTTTTGGCGGCCATTTGAAAAAGGAAGAGCAGAGAAAAACTTTTTTGATTGTAAATATTTTCTGTGCGTTATTGTTTTAAAAGTTTCCGATGAACTAATCTTTACCGATCCTATCTCTATCTTTTCAGCAGCTCAAACAAGCAATTTGGACTTCGAATCTGACTGGCTCGTGTGTTCAATTTGTGAACGTGTTTTATCAACTGCGCTCGAAGTAGAGCCAACAGGTAGGTTTTTTTTTTGTAATTCAGAAAATAAAAATTCAAGTAAGTTTGTAAGTTTGTCGAAATCCGTTCAGAATTTTCGATGTGAAATAATAAAAATCTACCATTTATGCTTTTCACGTCTAGCAGAAAGTAAAAACTAAGTACCTAACAAAGACTGTGGGATATGGCCATCACATATTAGTTAAAAATGAGACTTCATTTATAAGTATGACTTTTTACTGAGGTACGGAACCGTGCTGCACAAATACCGGATTTCATGCGTCATTTCAATCTCGAGCGAGATCAACGAAGGTGAACAGGCTTGAAGTGAATGAGTCAGACAGGTTATACCTAGGCACTTACACATTTTTATTGTAAAAGTACTTGAAATAGGTACGCTGGCCTTAGGTGTCCTTAGCCAGCTATGTCAATGACCGGCTGAAGCGATGTTAGGTCACTTAGGTCTGGGGCGGGTCTCAAATATATTACTATCAGATATAGGTATACCTATATAGTCCTGAAGCCGTAATAATGCAGAACTTTATCTAATTGATTTACGAGTATGTTCTATGTTCATTAAGAGCCTGGAAAAAAATCCCTTAGTTAATAAGTTATTGCACCTAGTTAAGCCGAGCAGTACGGCTGATTAGACGTTGTTGTGGTTTACTTAATTGCAGAACAGCTATGCTGCAACGATGGCAGTGGCAAGAGCAGCGTGTCCTCTCGCAAACTGCTCACCATGTACGTCTGTGAGTTCTGCAGCGGACTCTTCGCGGATGGAGAGGCTTTGGACAGGCACCGCCTCGCCTGTTACAATGCGGAAGACCAGAACTATTACTTGGAGGAGCTGGTTAGGAGAATCATTTCGTCTTTCACTTCTTTGTATACTTAAATTTCCTATATTCCTACCCTTATTTTACTTTTTGGGTGGTTGGTGCAGCTTGTAAATCTATTCGTGTGTCATATCGGTTTGCGATTTATTCATGTGCACTATCATCTCGGCCAAATCCATCTAAATTACTTCAGCTTTCCTGTGCTTCTTTTTCCATCTACATACTATCAAATCACTTTTACCGCAGTACGTCATTTGGCGCTTTTCTTTTATTTACAGACAAGAGCTGATGCAGGAAATTCATCTCCGCCGCCAGGACTCGCGTACAACTGTACTTGCGGGAAGTCTTACTCTACACCTGAGGAGCTGAAGATCCACACTGCGCAGGGGCTGTGCCAGAGACCCGTGACGAGGAATGTTCGCCGAACATACTCCACGGCGAACTCGAATAAGATGTGGAACTGTGGCTCTTGCAACCAGCTGTTTGCTACCGCCAGGTAACTTTTCATATTTTTGTTTAACAGAAATAAAACGACTCTATATCTTCCCGTCGATGTCGCGTGATAGGCGGTTTAGCACCTAAGCCAAGGGAAAAACTTACATAGGCATGCTCCATGAGTTAAACTCTTAATGAAGACAGAAAAACTTTAATGTTTCTAACATATTATCTTCTAACATACTATCTTACATATTATCTTCTATAAAAATGGCTAAATAATATTTAGAGCTTGTTCTAAATTAACAATTTTAATCATTAGGGAGCTGTATAGACATAAGAGAGGAGAAGACAGATCGCCAGGGGCTCCGCTCATGGCTTACGTTTGTGAGGAGTGCGACAAGGTTCTAGGGAGCATGTGCGCCTTACATACTCATAAGAAAATGCACAAAGTGTCTAAACCTGTGAGTAGGGGTCGAGTTTCGGTACAAAATTTTCGAGAGCAAGAGAAGTAGGTTCTTAATTTAGGTTGTAGATTTTATTCATAAAGTAGGACGCGCGCCGCGCAGTCCTTCTAATTCTAACTTCTATGATTTTATTCATTTAAAAGTTAACGAACATTTTAGTTACAATATGTTTTGTCTCATTCTTTCAATTTCAAATTTGAGAGAGATAGGGCAAACGTATTTTAATTTAACTAAAATGTTCGTCAATTTTTTTAAAGAATAAGACAGCTAGAATATAGATTTAGATATAGAGTTACTATGATTATTTTCTGTGTAGTTAGTGTATTTAGAAAGTAGAATATTTTTTCTTCTATAATTCAGTTCCCTTCTCAAGTTTATAAAGGGTACCTCTATCATAGGCGTACGATCGCAAATCAACGCGGTAAGTAACAAATCAATAAATGTTCCAGGGTTACCCGTGCAGGATATGCGGCCGCCGCTTCAACCAGTCCGGCCACCTGGCCATCCACATGAGGATGCACACCGGCGAGAGGCCCTATCCTTGTGACCTTTGTCCTAAGGCATTCAAAGTAAAGGTTCGTAACGATATTTACTACTTACTTACTATCCGGGTTCAGTGACCCAAAATGAGTCTTGGCTTCCAACACAGTCCCACGCCAGCGTCTCCGGTCCCGCGCCAGCTCCCAGCCAGTCGTCGCCAACTTGCTTGCAGCTCGCGCAGGTCAGACTCCACCATATCGCTCCAGCGGTATCTGGGGCGGCCCACCGGCGATCTTTGTGAAAACTTATATACATTTTTTTACTACTTAGTAGGCAGGCAGGCCCATCTCATGGATGTTAAAATAAGAGTATATTCTTAAATCTTTATATGGCAATTATGTATTATCGAACTGTCAAAGTCATGCATGTTGACATATGTCATGTAAAAATGATTTCCTTCCTTCTTGTAACCCTCCGCTCAACCTGAATACACGCTGCTGCATTTTCAGTATAATTTGCTGTTTTAATTAATCTCCATTGGAAGAATATTCATTCAGAAATAACGCTGACCATCTGCGCTTCAATCTGCGTTACAGGTTAGGACCCAGTTTTTCATACTTAGAAATTCTAGTATTGCATACACACGTGCCGGCGTGCACGGCTAGCAGCCATTTGCCACCAGATACATAACCTAAGTTGTAAATCATGCCTGATAATCTTGATACAGATTTATCTAATGCACAACTGCTTAACGCAACAAACGAGAGGTTGGTTTCCAACAATATTCAAATAGAAAAATTAGATGGCGTGGCTAATTATTCGACGTGGAAATTTGCAATGCGCATGGCGTTAACCATGGATGGTTTGTGGCAAGCCATTTTGGGTAAAGAAACTGATGCTAACAAGGATCAGAGGGCTCTTGCACGGCTATGTTTGACGATAAAGCCAGCTTTATATCAACACGTGTATAGTGTTAAAACAGCCAAAGAAGCGTGGGATAAGTTAAGTGCAATATTTGAGGATAAGGGACTGCACCGTCGCGTTGTATTGCTCAGACAACTACATAGGATGGAGTTCCTGGAGTTCAGGAACATGACGGAATACATAAACACCATCATGACAACTGTTCAACAGTTAGCAGACATCGGCAGAAACATTGATGATGCCGAGGTAGCAGAGATTATGCTTGTGGGATTGCCACAGGAGTATGATGCTCTTGTGTCGGGACTAGGAACCCTATGCCTTTCAAGCTCACTCTCAAGTGAAGTGGTACGCACCAGATTACTACAGGAGGAGTACCGTAGAAGTTCATCACACACTAATGACTCAAATACAGCTTTAGCTGTGAATTCCAAGAAGAATATAATTTGTCATTTTTGTAAGAAACCTGGTCACATAAAGTCACAATGTTATAAACTGAAGAACAAGAAGAACTCATTCAAAAAGAAGAATGAAGATCAAGAACAAACATTGCTTGCTTCGGGTTTTGTGGCAACAGAAGACTGGATTGTGGATTCCGGATGCTCTTCCCATATGACCAACGCCAAGGATAAATTGTGTAATTTAAGGGAAAATTACAGTAAGATTGCAATAGCAAATAATGAAAAACTTGTAAGTGAGGGCATTGGTAATATCAATTTAAAAATTTCAAATAGTGACTGGTTAGTTAAAAATGTAATGTATGTACCACAACTGTCTGCGAACTTGTTGTCTGTGAGTAAAGTTGTTGAGCGAGGGATGACTGTTGTATTTAAGGAGGATGGTTGTTTCTTTTATAAAAAGTGTGAGATTAAGGGGGAACCAGTGTTGTTTGCTAAGTGTGACAAGGGCATTTATAAATTGGAGAATCTAGCTAAGGAGTACTCTTCAGCACTCCTACATGAAGTGCAGGAGGCAGAGAGTGCAAGGTCTGCTGCAAGCGTGTCCGAAGATGTGTGGCATTGTAGATTGGGGCACCTGAGTTTGAAAGGGCTGCAAACCTTAAATAAATGTGCTAATCGTGGTGTTATTTTTCAGAATACTAATCAAAATTCTCCGTGTATAGCATGTATTGAGGGGAAGCAGTCTGCCAAGGCGTACCCAAAAGGTGTGGCTCGTCGAGCAAGCCAGATTTTGGAAATCGTGCACTCAGATGTGTGCGGGCCAATGCAGGACAGCAGCTGGAGTGGAGCTAGATATCTACTAATGTTTACTGATGACTTTTCAAGAAAATCATTTGGTTATTTATTAAAGACCAAAAAATGAGGTAATGTCTTGTTTTATAAATTTTAAAAGTCTTGTTGAGAAGCAAACTGGTTTCCATGTTAAATGTCTCAGAACAGATAATGGAGGTGAGTTCTGCAGTATCCAATTTAAGGAGTATTTAGCTCATGAGGGGATTGTTCATCAAACGACAGTGCCATACTGTCCAGCTCAAAATGGAGTGTCTGAACGTATGAATAGGGTAGTAATGGAAAAAGTAAGGTGCATGCTTAGGCAAGCAGGGCTTTGCAACCGTTTTTGGGGAGAGGCTGCAATGACAGCAATATATTTGAAAAATAGAAGCCCCACTACAGCGTTAGCAGGCCAGCTACCTGAGGAAGTGTGGACAGGACACAGTGTCAGTCTCAAGCATCTTAGAGTATTTGGGTGTGTTGCCTATTACTTATTACCCAAGCCCGCTCGGTCAAAGTTAGATGCCAAGTCAAGGTTATCTATTTTTGTAGGATACTGCGAAACATCTAAAGGTTACAGATTAATCGAACCATCTAATCCTAGGAGAATTATAATTGCAAGAAGTGTTGAGTTTTTAGAAAATAAATTTTATTTGGATTTCAGAAAAGTTTTATCTTATGACATTAATGATGATAATAATAATAATGAATTTAATTCTGAAATTGTATGCATTGACATGAATTATAATAATGAATTGAATAGCAATGAATTTAGTATAAGGAATGATGTTCATTCGGAAAGCAATGTCTTGGATTCTAGTCACAATGAAAATAGGAATGAATCTGATAATTCAGTGAGGTCTATGCCTGATAATGTGTGTAGTAAAAATCTGAGTTCTCACAATGATTTGAACCCAGATCAGTCACATAGTGATGTTGATGAGTTTTTCTCTCCAATTTCAGTTAACTCGATGTCTGGCGAGTCCGGCTCCAGCAGTGACACCTGTGTGGAATCTGCGCCTGAGGCTGCCAGCAGTCCAGGGTATGAGCCTTCATCGGGAGAGGCGTCAACATATGAGGATGCGACTCGTCCGGAGGCTTCCGTGACCGTCAGCAGATATCCTGTTCGCAGTACGCGAGGTATTCCGCCGATACGGTATGTGTGTGACTATGACACATCTTTGTTGTCATCAGAACATTTTGAACTATGTTCTGATTTTTGTGAGCCACAGACATATCGTGAAGCAATGTCTTCTACGGATTGTTCCAAGTGGCAAATAGCCATGGATAAAGAGTATAACTCTATGTTAAATAATAATGTTTGGAGACTGGTAGACCGTCCATCAGATGCAAATATAGTCAAATGTAAATGGATCTATAAAATAAAAAGCGATGAGTCAGGTAAACCAGATAAATATAAGGCTAGGTTAGTAGCTCGTGGGTTTAGCCAACAGGAGGGTGTTGACTACAATGAAACATTCTCGCCCGTGGTTAGACACTCTGCCTTGAGAATATTATTCGCCTTGGCTAACCAATATAACCTTGATATTGAACATATAGATGTAAGTACAGCCTTTTTAAACGGTGACCTAAATGAATGCATATATATGGAGCAGCCAGAGGGTTATGTAAGGGATGAAAACAAAGTATGCATTTTGAATAAAAGTATTTATGGGTTAAAGCAAGCGGGACGCATGTGGAATGAAAAGGTAAATGAGTTTCTTGAATCACATGAGTTTAAAAGGAGTAAGTGTGAGCCATGTGTTTACATTAAGATAAATAAGAGTGAATATACAATTTTGGCTTTGTATGTAGATGATTTTTATGTCTTTACTAATCGTAAAGATAGGTCATTTTACAAGTTATTGAAAAAGGAATTTGATGTACAGCATTTAGGTTTGTTAAAATGTTGTTTAGGTATTAATGTGACAAGAACTAAAGATACATTGATTTTAGATCAGTCTAGTTATATAAAGAAACTTTTAAATCGTTTTGGATTGTCACATTGTAAACCCGTGTCCACACCAATGGTTCTCAATAGTAAATTAAATTGTGATTCAGATGTTTGTATTGATGATGATATCTATCAGTATAGACAACTCATAGGTTCACTAATGTATCTCGCAGTTTGCACAAGGCCAGACATAGCTTATACCTGCAGTCAATTAAGTCAGTTTGTAACCAAATTTGACAAAAGCCATTGGATAGCGGCGAAACGCGTTCTTCGCTATCTTGCTGGTACTGTAAATCATGGATTGCATTTCAGTAAAAGTGATACTTTAAATGTCGTGGCCTATGCAGACGCTGATTGGGCGAACGATCCTTCAGATCGTAAGTCATATACAGGTTTCCTAGTTAAGTTAGGGAACAATACTGTTAGCTGGGAGGCTAGGAAGCAGCGCAGCGTCGCACTGTCGAGCACTGAGGCCGAATATATGGCGGTGACAGACGCTTGCAAAGAATTATGTTTTATTAAGAACTTTTTGTGGGAGATAAATGAGACGCAAGTTGATATGATTGTGTATAACGACAATCAGAGCGCACAAAAGTTGTTGCAATCAAAGGAATTTTCTCATAGGAGAACCAAGCATATCGATTTGCGGTATCACTTTATTAGAGATTTAATTCAGAAACATTACATAAGTGTAAGATACCTGCCTACCCAAAATATGCCTGCAGATATACTTACTAAACCTCTGCCATTAGAAAAACATTGTAATTTTGTCAATGACATGAATGTTAAAGTGTTTAATTATGATGTTTGAGAATTGCATTGTTAATTGTTATTTTGCATTGTGTTGCATTTTGTTTTCGGTTGATAATTATCTATGTTGTTTTGTAGAGGTACCTTTTTTTTTTGGCATTTTGGATTGCTTATATTGTGTTGAATCAATTGAATTGATGTGTATTTTGGTATATACCTAGTATTCATAGATAATGTAACATAGTATTATAAGATTATTAAGAATAAGGGGAAGTGTTAAAATAAGAGTATATTCTTAAATCTTTATATGGCAATTATGTATTATCGAACTGTCAAAGTCATGCATGTTGACATATGTCATGTAAAAATGATTTCCTTCCTTCTTGTAACCCTCCGCTCAACCTGAATACACGCTGCTGCATTTTCAGTATAATTTGCTGTTTTAATTAATCTCCATTGGAAGAATATTCATTCAGAAATAACGCTGACCATCTGCGCTTCAATCTGCGTTACAATGGAAAGCGGTCACCGCACCATATGGACGCCTGCAACTTTAGGGGCACACGAATCAATATTTATTCCTGTGTCAGGGTCAGTAGCAAGCGCGCGTTAATTAAAAGTACAGTTTAATGCTAGACTAGACTAGGCGGATAGGATCAAGTCAATGATTCATCTTATTTTAATTTTTGGTAAGGAAAATAGTGGAGAAAATCATTTTGACAAGACAGTTAGGTGTATTACTAAAATTGAGTGTTCAGAAATATTATGTCGTACTAACGATTTTTAACCCTTCCATTGCGAATATAAATAATGCGAGAATGTTGTTGAGTCGCATTAGGAATGGGAGACAACTTAAATTTTTCGACAGCACTCAGCAATACACACATTACACACCCACTGGCTTTTGGCTAAAGCATTTATAAATGCTAAATTAGCCTCCTTTCATAATCAGCGGAGGTAAAGTGACCACTTCACAGATGCTAATTTCAGAAAGCTTTTCCATCCGACACGTTTCCCCTTTTGATTTTCACGGCATTCATATGAATATAGCAGCATTGCACTTGCACTATAGTTACGGACAAGAAGTATATAATGTCTTTTTTCTATTTTTCACTCTCTGCAGCACTTGCACAAAGCTAATTTTCATTCAAGTTTGTTGAGCATAATCAAAATGGGTGTCAGTGAAATGGCAACTTTTATAAAAAACTAGCTGCGCCTCGGGGCTTCGCTTCCACGGGAATTTAAAAAAGTTAAAGATAAAAATTTAAACTAAGTATTATTCCAGGTTTTATTCTACCCGTGTACCAAATCATATCGAAATCCGTCTAGTAGTGTTTCTGTGAAAGAGTACAAAAAACATGCTCACAAACTTTCACGTTTAAATACGTGGAAAAACCATGAAAACATTTTTTATTTTATTTTTAAATATTTCTGTTAATTTTTTCCCAAAAAAGGAGGAGGTTATATGTTTCGATGTATGTATGTTTTTTTTTATGTATGTTCGCCGATTTCTCCGCCTATGGTGGACTGATTTCGAAATTATTTTTTTATTCGAAAGAGTCTATTCCCAAGTTGGTCCCATTTTAACCACGTAAGAAACTGTTCGGTAATTTTAAAGATACCTAACAAAATATTAAAATACGAACATTGGATTATAGAGCAAAAGCTCGCGACAACATTTTATGAAATTCGTTATTTTATGAAAACTCAAGACTCTCTTTGCATGTCCCCAGAAATAGCTATTTCGACTATATGAGTTGCATCATGATTACTTAGGCAGATAATTTGTAGCAATCGTATTTAAAGTGGTAGCTCAAGTTCCTCAAAGTAAAAGTTTTTTTAAGATTTTATTCCGAATAATATTAAAAATTATGCCATCTATTGCCAAGCAATTGGTGCAGATATAAACCCCTGCCAGTCATTGTAAATTTACTAAATTATAGTTATATTTTGTTTTATTATAAAAACTGAATTTAATGTTACTTTGAGAGGTCTCCAAGGATGCTGTATACCTATAAAAATCACTTTTGCTATCCATATTACCTGCATAAGCAACTAAGATCCAAACTTCATGCCTAGCTGCTACTCTATATTATCCGTATATCCCACACAGGGAAACATTCAGCATTTTTAAAATAAGAATGGTTTGGTCGTCGCGGGCTCTTGGTCTATTTATGTGCCAAAAATAGTGGAAATCTGACATGTTTTGACATTTCAAATCAAACTGACATAAAATGTTTCGATTCTTAATTTTCGGCAAGTGATAAAATATGTTTAAGTTTTTATGACAACAAAATAATGAAAATAGTTGTATTATAGGTGCACTAAAAATGATAAAATAAAACTTTTTTCCAAAAAAAATGAACCGACTTCCGTCATAAAACTTAAAATCATGAAATAACATACAGGCAGATTTATCAAAAGAAAAATGTATTGGCATGCTACCTACTGAACGAGGTGAAGTCGGTGCCAAATTAAAAATTAAATAATCTAAATTAACATTAGAATCATGTAGTATAAATAAAATGCCTAACTAAACAATTACATAATATCCTTACTCCTGCACTTGGCACCGACTTCACCTCAATCAGTAGGTAGCATGCCAATACATTTTTCTTTTTGATAAATCTGCCTGTATGTTATTTCATGATTTTAAGTTTTATGATGGAAGTCGGTTCATTTTTTTGGAAAAAAGTTTTATTCATGTTGCAATGTATGTAAAACAAAACAAAAAATGACGTAAATTGATAAAATATTTAAAGTTCTAAGCTGTAAGAGCTGAGTCGTGAAAATTAGTGGAAGATCGGCGGCAGTCCATACATATACCTTTTGGATTATCGTACCCTTACCCTTATACACCTCTATAATTATGTTAACACTTATACCATATTTTTTCTACTAATTGCAAAAGCTCTGAGCTTTCCTTGTGGGAGACAAGTCAATGATAAGAATTGATCGCGAAAAAACTCGCGGCGTCGTCGTCGCTGCAATGAGTACGCATTCACAGGTTGGGAGGTTCCCACTATTTTTTCCATGATACCTGGTGAAGGCTCGTTAGGGCTCCTGATTGGATCTATATAATTAAAAATTATTAATAAGTAGCTACAGAAGAGAAGATTTGTTCTATGGTGGTAGCAACCTCACTTATCGCTAAGGACAGCAAGTCTACCCTGATATTTAATGCATGTTCGGCCCGTCTGTCTGTCACATAAATACTCATATCTACTGACAATTTCACACTATATTTAACACTTTCACTGACATTTTATACTATACATTGTAGAAATAACATTTCTAGAGAAAATGCAGCAGCGGAGTTTGTTGCGCCGCCTCTTCTCCACTTGCGCTTTGGAGGTAGTAGTTTATGACGTCAACTAACTAAAAGACAAGTACATATACATGATTCAAAAGTGCTATTTTTTAGCCCATTTGAATAAAATCATTTTCATTTCATTTCATATGATAATCAGTCAGCGAAAGTGTATGGTAAGAGCGGCATCAATAGGTCCTACGATTCGCCCCAGTCAGTAGTAGCCCTAGTATCAAGAGGAAGCCACTGATAAATGACGTCTGGGCAGGTGGAGCGCGACGACCACCGCCGGACCCACACTGGGGAGCGACCCTTCGCGTGCTCCGCGTGCTCGAAGACGTTCACCGCCGCCGCACGCTTGCGTGAGCACGCACGCATTCACACAGACCAAAGGTATTCTTAAGTTCTCACTTCCAGGGTATTTGCTAACTAGAGAATTCACATGATTTTTAAAAAGGAAGTAAGGTTTTTGGAAGGTATTTAGATATAATACAAAACAAATAGCTATCTCTAAAATAAAAGTCAGAAAATTATAGACATGGTAAACCAACTAAATTTATCGAAATGGGCAGCCGGATATTTATTTTTATATGTAGTAGTTAGTACAATGAATGTTAATATGCTATGAACTCCCAATTGTACAACATTCATAGGAGGTCGATGAAAACGTTAATTTTCTCCGTAGACCGGTTGCAGAACGTACGAAAATCTGTATCTTAATCACTATCTCGCTTTCCTACTAACGTACTTTGTCCCATTTTGTAGGGGGTTGGCGCAACGTAAAGTCCATTATAATTGTCTTATTATGTAAACAATCTTACCATTTCTTTTTATTTATGATTTTACAACAATATAAATTAAAAAATAAACTATTTAGGAAATTACTTTCGTGATTAATTAATGTTTTACTTTAGAATGTTTAGGTTTCAACTAATATTTGATTTATTTTCAACAAAAAGTACTTTGAAGATTGTTTACATAATAGGACAATTAAGAATAAATGGAGTTTATATATTTCTTTCATATGTCTCAATATCCAGTCATTCTGAAACTCCTTCGATTTTGGTGACAAAAACAGGTAACAGTTGTGAACCTATTACTTATCTCTTTTTTCACTTTTTTATGTAGTACTAGCTGTCGCCCGCGGCTTCGCCCGCGTGAGTTTCGCTAAGATAAAAAATCTCTCTTGGAGTTTTTCCTCAGATGTTCCAGATCTTCAATATTTATACGTGAGCTGAAAATGCTCATCAGGTTGAACGACTTTTACTAAGGCGCCATTTCTTATAGTTTAGCTGTTCTGTTAAGGTTCTTCATCAGGTGTTCCAGTTTTCAATATAAATTATAGCCTAAACGTTGCCCAGGCTTAATAGCTATACAACAAAAAAAGTTTCATTCAAATCGGTTCAGTACTTTCGGAGATTAGCGTGATCATACATACAGACAGACAGACAGACAAGAAACTCCAAAAAAAAATTTTTGCGTTCTATTATTCTTTTTAAGTGTCCCTCTATCCATTTCAGTCAAAAATACTAAATGTACAAACAAAATATTTTTACTGTTTTATTATATGTATTGATAACATAAAAAAGTATTTAACTATATCTTTGTTCGTTGATCGCGCGAGCACTTTATGTAGATAGGTATTTCACGTTCACCATACCTAAGGTCATTATTGTTTTTACTTTACAAGATGTTAGCTTTGTATTTTCCTCCTTTCATTTTATTTCTCAAGAAATTACTCTGCCTTAAATATTATACCTACTTCCTTTATATGAATTCTTAGGGCTTCTTCAATGTTATTAGGATGGCAGGTTTGTATTTTTCATATTTTTATATTTATTTATTTGCCTATGAAGGTACCTAATATAATGCAGAATTAATGGGAATTTCTACTTTTTTTTCCTTTTTAGGAAGGGCTATAATTCAATATAACTATACTACTGCAATCGTTACACCTGCATCTGCAATGTACAAAAAGTCCGCAAGGCAAGCTGCAAATCTTGAAAACCAGTGGCGCCTCTGCTGGACTCAAAGTAAAACTAAATTTTATAGTCTCTGATGTTTCAGATAGATGGCGCTACTAATATCAAATTGTTATGTCTAAGGATTCACTTGGAACCTTTGACCATTAACGTTTTTTAAAGTTCGTTTTCATATCGTTGTTGTTTTATTCAAATTAAATACCTACATTGAAGAATAAATGATATTGGACACTGATGAGGTTTTTTGTAGGAGAATGTAGAAATACCAAGTGCTTAAACGAAATATGCATGACATTTTCCTGTCCCTATCATGAGAAGAGTGAGTGAGGAGGATGATAATACTCCGTAAATTAAGTATTATTCCGTTCGTAATAATTAAAATGTCTCAAAAATGAAACCAATTCTAGATTTTGCTTTTGAACAGCTCTGTATTAGTGTATGGCGTAACTTAGCAACTTAGGTGAGCAAACACATAACTTCTAGTTCTGGCTGAGTCGGGTAAAAACTGGACTGCATATAACTCGATCGTAGCGGACTCGGCCGGGGTTCTATTCCAGTCCTCGACCGGTTCCACTCACTTTTATAGACGCTGAATATTTTCATGTTCCATTAAATGACCGTAAAGTGCCATCTGTAAATGAATCTTAGAAAATATTTTAAATAAGCTAGTACTTACAGTATATCGTACTTAAGTTTACTGGAGGAAAGCCGTAACGAAAGCTAAGCACTAGCTCAACTCAATTAAGATTGGCAAGTTATTTTGAGGTGTTACATTCCACATAATGATTATAAAATCAGGAAAAGAGAAGCGTAGCTTAAATTAGACACTGTATCTATTTTACAAGCAAATCTATCAGTCAAGTCAAGTTTTTATTTTTAAGTACCTAGTAAGTTAGACTTGTGTAAGTGGCAATTTATTTTTTCCATCATTTTTACCCTTAATCAATAAGGCACTTAATCTTTTGTTCCTGGTGTCGATATTACTGATGCTTTATTTATTTATTTGAAATAATTTTTCCCAGTAATTGGCCACAACCAGAGCGTTCTCTGGACCCAGCATCAGGTCGGCCACTACTAATTAAATACAGCTCTTAGCAGTCTTATCCTTTTAGAGGTGCTGATTGCTGAACATGTTATTAGGACAATAGGGCTGCAATAACTTTCGATGTTTATTAGATATGCAATGAGTGTGAACGATGGGACGCCCCCATCATACGCCCTGGGCCGTGGACACACGTCCAAAAGAAATATAATGACGTCACGTGACTGGTCTTCTAGAAGACCTATTTCTAGTAATGCTATCCTTGCAGACCGTACCGCTGCGAGATCTGTGGCGCGGCGTTCCGGCGCCCTTACGCGCGCACCGTCCACACCCTCATACACACTGGAGAGAAGCCCCACGAGTGCGATGTGTGCGGCACTGCCTTCAGGTAACTGTGCCCTTTTAGCAAGGAGTCCAGACAATTTTTTTATTCTCCAATGATCTAAGTCAAACCAATCTCCTTTTTAGGAGTCATGATTTTGTTTTCTTCCACCAGTGTCTTTCAAACGAAAACAACAGAGCCGCAGGTAACTGAGGTATCTCCTAGATGAAAATCTAAACTATAATCAAATTAATTAGATGGATGACTTATTATTCAAATATTTTTAGTTGCGTCAATTTAAAAAAAATTGATTCCATTGCATACATTGTGTATTAATAGTGAGTTTAAAAATTGTTCTCTGCTTATATTTGTTCCCGGATCTAATTTTCCATTACCAAAGGCCAAGATATTCATCACCTAATTCGTCCCTGTTAAGGCCGACGGACATTTTACATGTTACATTGCGAAGTTCTTCATTAACATTTTTACTAATAGGACTTAAAATTGGCAAAGCCAGCATTTTCTACGAAAATCTAGGAATCCATCAAGTTTTTCACTATACACATGCATAATTATATTGACAAAATAAATACAAATTTAATAATTTATATTTATTGTAACTTTGGCAGACGTTCCGGCGACATGTGGAAACATAAGAGAACACTCCACGGGGTCCCTGCAGGAACCGAAACAGAATACAAAAAAGCATAAAATAAACCGTCACTGTCATGTTAATGAATGAAATAGCCTTTGTTAACCCACTTTATATATCAGTAGATGTTCTGATAAAATGGATTACTGTTATTAAAATAAATATAAATAATAATTTTCACTATGTATTAAATTATTTTCCTAATCAAATTATAAATAACTAGCTGTTGCCCGCGGCTTCGCCCGCGTGAGTTTCGGTAAGATAAAAAATCTTTTTGTGTTCCAAACTGTAGTAACCTAAACTCCAGTACTCAAAATTTCAGCCATTTGGTTATCCCGTGTCCCGCGGGAATATATTAGGTACTCGTAGTACATTCGCGGTGTTAAAATGAATCAAAAGTGATATTTTATTCAATAAACGATCTTCGACTGCTTGTTATCTACAATTTCCCGTGTACCACAACTCCCACCCCGAGTCCCTCTTTGTCCTATCCCGTGTCCTGTCTATTTATACGTCAGTAGAAAATGCTCATCAGGTTGAACGACTTTTGCTAAGGCGCCATGTCCATTTATTTTATAGAGTAGCTGGTCTCTTAGAGTTCTTCATCAGATGTTCCATAATCTTAAATTTTTATACGTCAGCAGAAAATGCTCATCAGGTTGATAAACTTTTGCAAAGGTACTATTTCCATATTTCTTATAGTTTAGCTGTTCTGTTGAGGTTCTTCATCAGGTGTTCCAGTTTTCAAAACCAATTATAGCCTAAATGTTGCCCAGGCTTAACAGCTATACAACAAAAAAGTTTCATTCAAATCCGTCCAGTAGTTTTTGCGTGAAACGCGTACATACATACAGACAGACAGACAGACAGACAAGAAATTCCAAAAAAATAGTTTTGCTTTCTATTATTCTTTTTAAGTGTCCCTTTATCCATTTCAGTCAAAAATACTAAATGTACAGACAAAATATTTTTACATGATGATTTGAATTAGTTTATGAAAATGAGCAATTTTCCAAATAATTCTACGTTTTATTACATCCTAGTCGTTGTAATCGCTTCAAGGCAAAAAATACAGGAGCTTTATGTAATGAGTTTGGACAAGCCACTAGTGAATTCGAAATATACAGAAAAATGATCTGGTTAGGTACAAGTCTACTGGCTTGAAAATTTCTCAGTTATCAGCCACTAACACTACTGAAGGCAATTGTTTGAATTGTAGGCCTAGCATTTTACTCAACCTTTGCTAACCCGCATCGGTGGGCTGTGGACTATCAACTAGCTTCGTTCACCAGACTGCACTACAACCTACTTTCAAACTGCATAGGTACTGGCAAATTTTGGTTACCTACTAATAATGAAGATTTTGATGACCGAAAATACTTGACCAGTCAGACAAATTGCTCCATGCCTAATAATTCACAAATAAACTGTAAAGACAAGCTGGCAGTGGCAGCTATAGTCATAAAAAATATCAACGATTAAGAATTGATTTCGTAGTCGTTGGGTGAAATTGAGGGTTTAATTTATGATGATAGTCGTCTTAAAAATACTTAATTAGAAAATAATGCAAATGTACTAACTAACCTAATGCAATTTTTATTTATTTTCATTTATTTATTTGTTATCTCCTTTTTTACATTTTTAAATATAAAATATTCCAAAAAATAAAAAACATTTAAAAATATAAAAAAGGGGAACCCATCGGTAGGGGGCAAAGACCCAAGCTACCGGTGGTCAGGGCTCTAATATTTTATTATAATTTATTTTATTTATTTTTTTCTTTCATAGATTGAAATGTATAAATATTTTATAGTAAAAATAAATATTTTACTGTAGCTTAAAATTATTTAGTTTTATTTTCTAATAAATCTTCTCTCAAAAAAGACTATTCTGTATTACTACTGTAACTGTTTTGTACTAGTCTGTATTCTGATATAAGTTAATAAAGGCGAAAAATAATACATTTACCTACTTACGAAACATAAAGCCAGCACATGTTTAGCTATTGGTTAAAAAAAACTCCGTGAGCGTTTCGCAGCATGGCCGTAAGGGAAAAATGGGAACACTCCTCGCCTCGCGTGTGACACCTGAGGTACATTCAGAAAAACACGCGAGGGGTGTTTCCAACAATGAACGTGTACCCAAGATCTTGTGACCAAGGCACTCAAAGTTAGAAATTTTCTTCACCCACCCATCTCCGCCTCTGACCCTCTCAACTCCACCAAAAGCGAAATAAATATATAAGGCTAGGTACCTATATATTTACCGCATGATGCGGGCAGCGCAGGACCGGTCGTTATGGAAATCCTTGGGGGAGGCCTTTGTCCAGCAGTGGACGTCTTTCGGCTGAGAGAGAGAGAGAGAGGTACCTATATATAATATCGTTGCTATTGCTTTGTTGTTTGTCTTCTTGTGTTGTTTTCTCTCTCTCTCTTTAGTCGTATTCCTCATGGCTAAGAGTCGTGGTCATTATATGGAATGAAACACACACAACGACTATCTTGGCAATTTTTGATTGAGTGGTTTGCCATTGCCTTCTCCATTTCACACACTAGCTGATAATCATCAACCAGAGTGCAGGTTTCCTCACGATGTTTTTCCTTCACCGGAAGCAAGTGGTGGTCGATAAAAACTTACATAGGTACATATGAGTCAGATTGATATACAAATTCATGTAGCACGGGCAGGATTCGAACCTGGAACCTTTGCAACAGGCGGGCGCCCTACCACTCGGCCACCACCGCTTCAAGTGGTTGTGTTACTGTTGTTTTACTAATCGTTAAATTGTCTCATTTGTTTTATTAGAGGTTACCTCTGAAATGTCTTCTGACTGTCATGCATGAATGTTCAATAACTGAATGTTATACTCACATACGGCTTTTTGCTTCTTGCCTTGTACGTACAATGTGGTAAGATGACGACGTGGTGAATTTCGTGATGCTGCTACAATAATGCTGCCTGATGTTCACATATCTTTTAAGAAGATTTTCAGAGAAAATCCATGTGTTCATGAGATGAAAGTTTGACTCCGCTTCATTAGCAAAATATAGACTACGGCTATCAGGGCTTGATTGAACCCCTATTGTTTTATATGTATTTTAAACTTTTTGCGTTATTTTTTAAAACGTTATGTACAGTGTATGTAGTTAGCAATTTGCTAACTATGCCAACATTTTGGTTATATGTACATTTACTCACAAGGGGAAAGGGTGTTTTGTGTTGGGAAATGAAAGTCTAAGAATCTTCAACAGTAAATATTTATTATAAAAATTGCTCTTATAGCCACATTTCTGTTTCTATAATATATATAATATTTATGTTCATTCTTTGTGCCATTGTTTCACAAAATTATTCCTGTTCTTGTTATTTTCGACACAACAGCTTAAACAATAATATATTACAATTATATATCTTACATTAGACAATTAAAGAAACAATTTTGAACAACCCCTAAAATGAGGAACGTTTCAACAATTCGATGTGCAATAAGTTAATTCAAAATTGTTTACACAATTTTCTAATGAGAGTATTCCTACTAAAATATATTCACAATTGTTTCAATAAAAATCCTGTCATTTTTGGTAACCAATGGCAATGAAAAACACTAAGTAATTACACTTAAGTAATTAAAGTTACGTATGAGTTGGGCACGAGCTTTTCTTGGAAAAGCGCGCGTCCAGGAAAGACGGACCGACGGACACCGCCACTTATTGCTGGAGTCACAACACGGCGCCGAGACCGTCCAAGACAGACTTTCTCAACGCAAAGTACCACAACAGTTTTTATACAATTGAAGAAGTGCTCACCACAAATTTACACAATTCACATAGAGACTTACAATAAAAGTTTTCAGTGTTGAGCATAGTTTCCCAAACTATCAATTTATACAAATATGAAAATGACAGGATGAAGAGGATTCATTAAAAACTGTTTGTACACAATTGCAAGCATTTGACTGCCGCCAGTCTCGCATCCCTGCTGCCTGAGTCGACTGTTGATACACATTTATGAAAATATATTCTGATTGAATCAATTAAAAAACTAATCACTTATCATATCGTAAGTACGTTAAAATAAAGTATAGGCGCACGTGTGCACCGCTTCAGACAGCAGATATACGAGACGTAGCGACTCAAAATAGTTAGTTAGTACAATACAAAATGTATAGTAAATATGTAAGTAGGTAAATGCCTAACAGAGCAGTTTGCCGGAGAGTCGCTAACTTACTTAAGTAAACCATCACAACCAACCATACGGACATGTTCAACAAAAAATATCTACGCGAAAATAAACCGTAAAATAAAATAGATTGAGCTGAATTCAGTTATCCATAGAACTCATATTTATAATGACTAAGTTGTTCGTGTATTATAAACTGTACTGGCAATATTTTGTGACGTCTTATATTAAAATGCATAATATGTAACTTTAACTTGTAAATCTGTACTTGTTGAGTTTATGGACAGAATAGAGGTTGTATGATACAACACGGGAGCAAGCGCAGCTACCCCAACGCCGCCTTCGACATTGATATCAATAAAATTATTACTTTACATTATGTATTTACAACGGCGCGAGACCCGCGCCATAATGCCCATCTCCGTATATAATATGTACACTAAATTTTAGAACATAGAGTTTTCTCTCATTAGCTATCGAATCACAATTCAAATATTTGAGTAATTGACAACGGTGGACAAACATGCGCCGGAGCACTATTGCATTCTACTTTATTGAAATTTGTACTTTGCTATATTAAAAGTCGTGCTAGGTATGTTTGGTCCATGCAGTCCCAATTCCGTGGTTCGCGCGTTCTGTCAGCGCCAATCGGTGCCATTAGAAGAGTGCTCACTCCGACTGTTGAGAATCGCAAACATACAATTCAGTCAAAGCAATCATTCCGTCAGTCGTTAAAACTACAGTAGCGAACCACGTGTAAAATCATCAAATCCCGGCGCGGGCGAGCACAGATCCTAATGGTGCCAGATTCATTACGTTCCATTTCACGCGCGTTGCTCACAACCCGATGTTACTAATGAGAGAACTTATCATCACTGCGCCATCAAAAGCGACCTCATAAGTCCACATTTCGAAGAAGCAGTCATTCCAATCCTTGACTAGATCTCTCCTTTTAGAAACTACGGGTTGTTTGTCTATTGTAAACATATTTTAATCTGAATTATTCGATGTCTCAAATCTCAATTGCATTTAAGTTACAAAAAAAATAGATCATGTTTGTATCTCGAATGCCACCCAAGAAACTTTCCGTCTAAACTAGTATTAAACGTTGCTAATAAATTATCATTCGGTAAGTTTAGTTTTGTATTAGGAACTGCGATTCACTGTTAGTCAAAAAATAAATTATTCGATGAGACTTCACTACCGTGCCTAAATAAAATTTATTATATAAATAACTATGAGTAAATGTTCCTTGGAAGGCATTTGAGGTCGCAGGCAAAATTTAAGTAACACGTTTTCAATGTTAGGAGTAATAAGTACGAGTACAGTCACAGAGCGCTGTCACAAGTTCTAATAATAAATGCATGATCCTGACGATACTATGAAACTTCCACAGTCACAGCTGGTAAGGCTACTTAATTGACAACCAGTTACAATGTGCCTCAGAGAGGTGGATGTGACACTATGAAAGCTCTCAGTTAAGTACTAGACGTAACATTTGTTCATCATTGTTCGTGCGAACACGACCTTGTCCCTCGGAGGGAACTAGCTGGCGTAGCGTTATTGCTGTGCTTCTCGACCGAGCACATGTCCACACAAGAGTCTGACTTGCCCAATCTGATCCGTGCGCCAAGTGATCCTTCTCGCAGTTAAGCTCAACATAATTACTATTACTGTGGTCAATATGCTAAAGAGGTAATTCATTGTAAAATATTTTGTAAAACGTCAACAGTGGAGAAGCACCTGACCACGGAGCGGATTGCAGGCAATGAATTTATAACCCAACCATATATCATCTCGTTGCTCAGATTACTTTATATTGAAAATATCAAGACAGAAATAATTTCAAACTATCACTTTTTCTTCAACGAAATAATAAATATAGTATTTTACCTAATTAATTACACAATAATTTCAACAAAATTTTCAAACACCTGAGTTTTAATTTAAAAGATGATAACGTCATTTGCTAAGTCACTTCAGTTTCTGTTTGGAATTCACTTAAAGAAAATAAAACTATCAAAAATAACTCGGCTCGCATAAGTCCTGCGTCACGTCCGAAGCTAGCACCTTCCCTTTAGCAATTATAATAATACTAACTACTGACTGCGTGTACGCTTGAATGGCGCGTCGCGGTGTAGAGCCGGGCGCCGGGCGGCGCGGCGCCCCCGACTAGATGTGTGCGCGGCCGCGCTGTGCGGTGCGCAGCCGCGCGGCCCGCCTCAGCTCGCGGGCGCCGGCGCAGCGCGCGCGGCCGTATCACAGGCGCTCACAGCGGCGCGGGCGACTCCTGCCCGCGCGCCGTGCACTAACTCGTCGGCACCAGCAGCCGCACGAAGCTGTCCTCGCTCCAGCCCCAGTCGTCGGGCCACGCGTCCTCGGGGGGGTCCAGCGCCGACCGGGACGACAGGCTCAGCACCGAGCCCCAGTCGATGGTGCGCTGCTCCTCGTCGCCGTAGCCCGAGTCCCGGTCGGGCGGCGGCGGCGCGAGAAGGGCGTCGCGCGGCCGGCTGCCGGGTCTCGCGCGCTCAGCAGCTCGCAGCGCGCCACGCCGCCCGTCACGCATGCGGGCTCGAAGGGCGCCTCCTCGGCGCTCTCTCGTTCCATTTCTCGCTCGATGCCACGTAACGTATTGCACACTAGCACCGACCGCCGTAAAGAAGGGTCCGCGGTTTGCCGGAATCGCGCTAATTTCAATGCACACAAGTTCATCATTTTGAAACGCCTCTCGCGGTAGCAACGGCGAGAAGCGCAGCGGCCGGCAGCGCGGCCGTCGCAGCAGGCGCGCGCGGCGGCGCCGCCCAGCTCCAGGTAGGACTTGCCGTTCTCGGCGCGGATGGTGTCGTGCGCGCCGCACCAGCCGCCGCACCACCGCCGGCGGCACGCGCGCCGCTCGTCCTCCTCGCTCCTCCAGCACTCTCCGCCGCCAGCGCCGGCGGCCACGGCCTCTAGCCGCGCTATCGAGTCCTCCCACCGAGCTACTTTACCGCCTCCCTCGCACGGGGAGCCGGCGCGCCGCTTGGCGCCGCACCCGCCGCCCGAGCCCTGCAAATACCACAAACACAATGATCAGAATAAGCTTTTAAGAAAACATTAAAAAAAAAACAAATATAAAATTTTCTCCTAAAACTAACCGCCAAATAAAACGGAGTCATTGACATTGTCATTTTTCATAACATTCGAAATGGAACTAAAAAGTCATAGACAGAAATGTTTGACCAAAATGTTCGATCTTCTTTGATTGTAAAACGGGAGGACTCTACATTATGTAGAGTAGAGTCTTTCATTTGGAACTTGAAATCTATAAAGAAGGTAGACGATATAATAGCAGTAATGTCCGGGTAGGTATATAAATTAAAGGTCAGATAGAAAGACATTGAAGCACAATGGTGTGTGGGCCGTCCCCGAAATATTCAGCTATAGGTCCGTTTGAGAACGCGTCGGTCGGCGCGGAGCCGAGCGCCGAAAGTACCGTAAGCTCTGTGCGCCTTCTTGTACTCGTTGGAAAAATGATGGAAATTATTTGGGACGCTTTCGTAAGGTTGCATTTCTAATTGTTTGCTTGTAGTGAAAAAAAAAACTGATGAGGGAATATTTCCTTCTATACGCATCAGCATGACTCAGATGTTTTTCTATTCAAACTCTACAATATGTTCTTCACCAGATTTCTACAATATGCGCCATGGAACAGGACGTGGCCAACAACATACGGGGACCGTGTGATCGGTACCTGGGTAAGTCGCTATTGTATCCCGACCCTTCTCAGTTTTTTTTGGGACAATGCGCACCCGGGGCGCAGCCCCTGCGGCCCGGGACTGCTCAGGTAATTTCGTGCCTGATAGCTATGCCGCGGGATTTACCGTACCCACTGTCGCATTCTTTCCTCAAAACATGCAAAATTTTCAAACTAAATCTTTTGGTTCAGAAAACTGAAATTGAATGACTTCTATTTCAGTTTTCTCTATTATTTTGAACTTGACAAACAGGGTACTCTACACCTGCTAGTAATGACAGACGTGCGAGCGTCGCTCGCTAGTTGACTTTTAGGCCTTAGTTGTGTTAGCAACGAATGCATTGCCTGTTCGTAAGTCTAGAGCAGAGTGTAGTAACGAGGCAACTCGGGCAGGGGAATGGCATGCAATGCGATGCAGCCGTCGGGAATAAATAAAATAGCTAAAGGCAAGTCCACCAGGCGCAGATGCCGCCGCACCTGCCACGACAATTAGGTGGCACACGCGTCCTAACTATCTATATCATACGCGTATCTAGATATTCGCAGTATTGACCTTTATTACAAACTTTGGAGAATTGAAACTGTTTTGAACTACCTCGTTAAAGTAAAGGAGAAAATACTTTTTACCATTTACAATAGACTCTACGTGTCATCTCTCATTCATCAACTAAGTAAGCACTTACTTACACAATATTGAATTGATAAATTGTCCTCAGCCTGAAGACGTCACTATGTTATTCAAACCAAGATCTATTATACCTAACTTGCGACAGAAAAATAATGCAGTTGCTAAAGAAAAATATTGCCAACGAAGTACGTAAGTCACAAGGAGAATTGCGGACAAATAGTCCATAGAGGGCGAGCTGGCCTGCCGACAGTACCGACCGACGTTGACTCAGCGACCACTCATCGCAACGCTGCAAATAATCATTTTGCGTCACCCCTTTATCGCTGCGCTCTACGGAAAACGTGCCGTTCCATTGTACAGCAAGCGAACATTGCACAGCGACCGCTCATTTCATTACAGCAAAAATTATAACCGTGCGCGACGAGTTCCAATATGCAGAAATAGATAATTCCACGAGGTTTCGTCGTCGGTATCACGCGGAGAGCCCTGGCTGTGGCAGTCAGTGTCGTCGCCAGCGCTGGCGCTCATGAAAATAAATTTAGTAAATGACGTTGCCGATCCACGTTGCCGTTCCGTGCCTCTGGAACGCGGTTGCGCGCCGTTGCCGCTCCGTCTCGCTCTTTCTAATCTTGTCGTAAAGTTCTTTTTCTGATGCGCAGCGCGTCGCTCGTTCGTTCTCTCCGCTTGAAACTTGGAAATGTCTGGCGTTTTATTTTATCGCTAGAGTCGAATGTGCAGCATTTTATAACCGTCCTGCTTTTCGCTATAGCCTCGAGGCGAGGAATAACTGCTTATTCAAAATTATAACCATAAAGAATTATACTGCATTCGTCGAAATGCGCTAGTTGCGGACGAAAGCGCATTCGAATAAAATTCACGTAGCGGTGCAGTAATCGCTCCTCTCGCTCGAGACGAAAAGGTAGGAAAAGTTCGGGCGGCGAGGCGAGTCAAACGAGACTTTCTATGGCATTGTAGAGCCGAATAGATGGCGGCACGGCATTGCCTCATAGCGCGCTAGCCATGTCGAGCAGGCAGTCGGCAGGCGGGCGCGGGTCGCCGCGGTGCGGGGCGAGACGGGCGGGGTGCGCTAGTGTGCGAGCGCGTGGTTGCACGTGCACGACACACACACAAGCACAGCGTACCGGGCGCCTGCCTTGTGTTCTCTACCTACGCTGCGCTGGCAGCCAACTCCGCCGAGCGTTATTATAGCAGATTTCGATCGTTAGAACAGGGTTGATAGCGAGCAGGGGTGCAAACTGTCATAGCATCGCGCACCTAACGTAATTAGAGTAGGTATAGCGAACATTCATTCAATGATTGTGACCCATGTCCAGCGCTGAAAATTCGGCACTAAATAAGTTCACCCACAAAACTGCATCATTGTAATTGTCTTCAATTCAGCAAAAAGTAATAACCTCCATGGTAATAACCCTGTTGTAAATAGAGTAGGTACGTGGGTTTTTGTTAATAGTAAAATTTACTGAATGAATGCATTAGCCAAAAAAGCAAGTACCTACTACGTACTCGAATTCACGATGATTAACGAAAGAATAGTCGTGGTAAAGTTTTTGTTTAATTTTTTTGCATTCATTGATAAAAATTCATAAGAGCATGAAGACGTGGTGCTATTCCGTAATATCGAAATCGAGAAGAACCGATCGTATGACTGATTAACCATTAGCTCTCCATTCCCGTACAGTACGGCACGTGATCCGTGCTCGTAATCTTATTCATTGAAGGGCTGTTAAAGTACTGATTCTTTATCAACGGCGACCTGTTTCTGCACCTGCTTCTATTTACTTTGCTGTTTCTGGTTTCTTTGAGGATTAAATTTATTTCGATCGATTGAATGATTTTAGCAAACGCTAATCGTTTAATTAATTCGTTCGCTAATTCCTTCGAATTTAGTCTTTGCCTTCTAAAGATCAGGCAGTAGAGTGAGGTGAGTGGCTGTTATTTGCGAGCGATGCAAGCATGAAGGCAGTGGTGGCTGGCTCTCGCTGGCCCGATGGTCAGACTTAGTAGGGTTGTCTATTTTGGCAACCAGAAAATTCTGTTTAAGATCACATCATCATGTTGATGTTACCAAAGTAAGTTCACGGGCCCTGTGCGCTCCAAGTAGGTTGATTGATGAATGATGATATAGAAACAATATGCAGCTTTGTGGAGTTTTTCGTAGCTACAAAAGAAATAATTAAGGGAAGATCATAGACATATAGGACACAACGCGTTGAAACCATAGAAATGATCATCTATACTATGGATAATATTGATGATAGTCAATATTAGTTTGTTCTAGATATCGATTGGCAAACGCAAGGTTTTGTTCTCGATTTTAAAGTCGGTCTTTCCCCTGGGTGAAGACGATTCTAATGAGGCATAAAAATGAGATAAAGTTGACGATTGCTCAAATATCATCAATCCAGCTCACTTAAACTAAGGAATGCTGATCAGTTTTTCAAACAACACCACCATGTCTGTCCCTTCACCGTTTCCATGCGCTGGGAACCCTGAGAGAAGCACGCACATTTCCGTGAGCGGACGGCGAGGCCGCACTCACACACCGGCATCTCGTGTCCAACACCCAGCCGCGCCCGTGTGCGTGTAACCAGTCCCACATCCTGTTTGGTGAGTCGCTCACTTCGTGCTTCTGTCGAGCTTTTTATTTCGCGCCTCTGGCTACTGCTATGCGATTGATATTAACAGTAGTTTTGATAATATCATCCACAATCTTTAGCGCAGACAATTTCTCAGTCGATTGTTTGCTCGAGATGGAATGATTAGGTAATTTATTGAATTTAACAGAAGGCTGTCTGGTATTCCAATGTAACTTGTTCAAAATGGAGTTGAATGTACAAAAATTTGACTCTTTCTATTTCTTAGTTTTGGTCGGATTTAAAAAATGTATACCTAGTCTAATATGGTACAGGCAGATACAGAGAAACCTGTCCCCCTATCTCACCAATCTTAATCATTGCATTTGACCGTACATAGTTATACATATAGAGTTTATACTCATATACTTTAGATATGAATACCATACTATTTTAGAACCGTTTCTGTGAAGGTAGAGTCGAGCTTAAAATGAAGTAGACACGGCGCGGCTGTCTCTACAATTCAGATTGGAATAAAAGGAAAAAAGCTAATCTCTACTCGTACCGTTATGCAACAGGATCAATAGCGTCAAAGGACAAGGTGTCGGAACAACAAAAGGTAAAAATGAGCAAGTAACTTGAAAAGCAAACAAAAGGAATCCCCGTGGAATGTGATCCTGCATAAAAAGAGAGGGAATTCCCGAAACACATTGTTTACAGTACGCGGCGCGTGCGAGAGTGGCGTTATGCGTTTATTATGAGGCTGCGGTGTGACCACTCGATGCATTGAAAGGGAAAATTGTAGTTTTTGTCGGTAGAGCGATGACGCATGCTTCCCCGAAGGCGCGAGGAATGTCGGCCCATACTCCGCGGCTCTACACAGCGCTAAGAATGCTCCGATTATGTTTCCTCTTACCAGCTCTGCCTCTGGTAGAATAATCTCAAATTGGATACCTTTTCTTGGAATTTATTATACTAAATATTATATTATATTATTTATATCATGGTATAAGAATAGTAGTATATTCTTTTATATACGCTACGGAATAACGAAATGAGATTTTATTCCTCAACGTCACTACCACAAGGTCTAACACGATACATAAATGAAATTGAGCCCAAATGAGGAGTTTTAGCCACTGCTTGAAGGTTGATTAATTTTTTGAATTGGACCTCTTTTAGAATTTGAATGAATATGATTTTCTGTTTGTAAGTTTAATTTCATCTCTACTTCGGCTTTGGTTTCTTTTTCGTAACAATTGCGTTGTTGTTGATATATTTTCTGAAATACTATATCAATCCATCGATAATGGTTATAATTTTCAAAATTGGTGTGATGCATGCATCTTCTTTTGCCTTAAATTGAATATGATACAGAAAAGTGAAAAATTTCGTAGACGCATAAGAATCATGATCAACCATCGAAATGCTTACAGCAATAGTGAATGCTATTCGAAGTACAATGTGCAATCGTTTGCAAGTGTTTCTACTTGACACTCTCGAATAGGACCGGTTCAAAGTACTTTTAACACTGACATTGCGAGGCAGTGCAAGTGCTGGCTTATAAATCACCGCGATCCTGGAGCAACCGCTTCAGATAATAAATCAGGGGCGTACGCGGCAGATAATGACGTCACCGGCACGTATCTTGGAGAATCCCCGGAAGAGAGCGAATAAAATAAAAATGTCACGTCGCGATCAGCTGTTGGGCGCGACGCGGCGCCGGGCCCGCAGCGATACGCATAACGACGCCGCAATAAAACTTATTTTTATGTTTTTCGCTCACAATGGCCGCGCGAAGGTCGAGCTATCTAAATGGGTCAATACACTCGTAGTACGAGCGAACACGTGCTCCCGCGTTTGTAAATAGCGAGATATCGGCCGATTGTTGCAGTGATTAATGGGGGCGCGTAATGACTCGCCGCCCGCGCCGGCTTTGCTAATGTGCCCATTCATTGCTTCGACACTATTATTGTTCACTGAGATGTTTTGTGCGATCGATGCGACATTAGGGCGATGGCCAATGTCAAGGTTGCACTTGCTATGCGCCCGGCCGCTCGCACTAAATGCTAATTGCCTCCGAGAATGGACGCCGTTATGTTATTCCGATTTCGAGGACTCGCGCCCTTGCCAACTAGGCAGCCGACTGGCCTGACAAATTTATGTATAACCATGAAAATTTCATGTATGTTTCCAAATTTGTGTCTAATCTCAAATTATGTAGTCCATAATTATAATTTTCATTAGGCTTCATGAAAATTTCATTAGCATGCAGAATTTGGTTCACATGGTGGCATAGCCACAGAATTTGTTTCACATGGTGGCATAGCCAGTGGCTTTAAGCATGTCAATGCCTTTGGGGCTCTTTTGCTGATTATATGCACTCACAGAAGACAGTTGCCAAATGTGCTCATTCAATGTCTAACAGCTACGGATCAGAAGCATTCTGTCGTTCGTTTCCCACAGGAAGTAACTTTTAAAGGTGCGAATAGGGCGACCGTGGGCGCCGGCTGAAATCTCCGCGTCATCGACAGCCGGCGATAAGGTCACGCTTATCAATGAAGGCATCTCCATACGCGCACGTGTCGGCCGGCCACGACATCTCGCGCCCATTCACTATGAAGACGCCCCCCGCAGACCACCGCCCCGAGCACCCCCCGCCGCACCCGCGTTCACCCTCCGCGGTGCATCCATGCAACAAGTTAGGGCACAGGTTCTGTCTTGTAAGGAGTTCCGGAAGATAAGCGCCCCGCGATAATGCGAGTGTCTAACACCACTCACATCTTTCCGTAAAACTATACAAAGAAACCTATGTTATTTTTACCAGTGAATAGGTAAAGGCTAATTAAAATGCTATTTACTAAAACTATCTATAGAATTCATCCCAATAAATCACTTGATTCATTTATGACGTGGCTAATCGTATCTCCATTTAAATATTTTCACTATTATCTGTATTTCTATAAAATGGTAAATCAAATACATGCTACGTTATTTATTTGCCATTGCTATGTCAATAATTATGTAGAGCAATCCAAATAAAGTTCTCGTAAATCATTGCGGTTCAAACAAATTTTCCGGCTTCGCGATGCCCAATTAAATATGGATGTGATTGAAAAACGCGTGTCCGGTAACGAGCGTGTACATAATTGGTGGGCGGCAGGAGCGGGCCTGGAGTGACCCAGTTGCCGTTGCCTGGCGACCCGGGCAGCCACCCCCACCCCCCGCCACCCTGGCAGCACTAAATAACCTGCCCGAAACCGACACCTTAGCAGAGGTCGTTCAACCGTCACTCGGGCACCGCTCATGCGATACCAGCATGCATGAGATGCAACTCGAAGACTTCAACCATAAAACAGCAACGTTTCTGGAACAGCATTTGGCAGCGCTAGCTCCGGAAAATTTTCCGAATGAATTTCTCACTGCAGGCAGGCACGTTTTATTTCTGATTTCATTCCAACTTCAGGCTTCAAGAAAAATATAATCTCATTAAATTTAAAGGAAGAACATGCAATCATCCGCAATCATCACGAATTAGGAACTTTGACATCCACGTCTGCGAATGGATGATTTTGTCTAACACTTAAACTTTGACTTTTTGATGAAACAAATAGAAAACCTGCAAACGAATAAACTTAATTGTTATAAGCCGCGTTTGCCGACTGCCTCCCCCGAAGATGAGTCCTGAGAGGGCGAGGGAGGCACCCAGCAGTTGTATTTCTCCGAACTTGTGCTAAATTTCACTTTCTCTGAAGACGTTGTGCGTAGATGCCACCCACCACTCCACATCTTCGCTAAGAAACTTTGTATAATAATTTCAACTACATATACCGGTTGTAATGTAATTCATTTAGTTCTTATATAAAATAAGCTTATTTACTAGATATTAGAAATATATTCAGTAATGATATATTATAAAAGTGTTACCTTCTACCACTAATCACACTCACATAATATATTATGAGCAAAAACACTATGCTCACGATACAACAGTGCTATTTCCAACATATATATATTCAATGAGAGCGCATTTCGTCCTCTGTGAGACATCGTTATCTTAGCGAACCCTAACCAAGTAAAACATAAAAAACGTACGTCAAAAAAGTCCTTCCACTCACAAAAACTCTACCGTCGCCTCCTCACCCTCTGAAGTTATAAAATGCTGAAGGCAGTCGAGACCGAATACGGGGTTTGTGACCCTATCCCCCGGCTTTAGAGTCGACAACGGCTTGCGTAGGCGGTGCGCACACCAGCTCAGCGCGGCTGAAAGGCGAGCACACGAGCGTGGAAGCTTTTGCAAAATGAAAGCCGACTCGCTCTTAATTCACCCATACAGGCAAGCGGCGTATACGAACATCGATATAGCCTCCCTAACCGCCCACGGCCCGCCGCCCGCCACCGCGCGCCGGGCATAAATAAGGGGGGGCGAACTCGGGTTAACAAGAGAGTGGTGCCCTCCCTCGCAGCTACGCCAACAGGGAGAATTAAGGGGGTTGCGGCGAAGGACGAATTAAGGAGATGAGAGAGCACACGCTCTCGAGACGCGCCTCGCACCGCGCTGGGAATTAAGCGGCTGATGGCTGAGCGACGTCGTTTTAGCGCCAAAGAATTACATTTGGAAATACATTATTATAATCGCAATTGTAAAAGTATCAAAATTAAATATGTAATTTATATTTTTTCTTTGACCTATCACAAGTAGACAAGAGTATGTGGAAGTAACTACCCAGGTAAAGTTTATCGTTTCAAGATTTTATTTAAAACACAAATTTTCGAACAATCTAAATAGATATTAATTTCGAAGTAGAAACAACTGATGGGCCACCCTCGCCGCCTACAACCATGACGTCACCAATGCGTTTTCGTACCACGTGAGTCACTCTGCCACATAAATTACAAACTATATCCCACTGGAGTTAGGGTTTGTTTTCGACGAAATTGGTAGTGCTCCTTTGTCTTGCCGTAGGAGATCAGAGGAAAATATTCTATATTGGAGGGTTGTAAGGTCGATTTCTGTAGGTAGGAGAAATAACGTTCTTGAAAAGAGGGTGGGTATAAATTTTCCATGGGGGTAGACGGGGCGACGTCGCGCGAGGGCGCCGCTGAGTCACGACGGCGGCGCGGGGCGGGGAGCACATATTGTAAGTATCTACCACTCACATGTCACAAAGTTTTCTCCGCATCGGAAACTTTGTTAACGTCAACCGAGCACGTGGTCTCAGCGATATTATACATAATTGCCGCAGATTTTCCCGCGCAACACGTTGAACTTGTCGTGGAGTTTGATTCTTTATTTGATGTTTTTTTACATCCACGATTTCACTTTTTTGTTGAAATTTTTGTTGTTTTGTTATATTATTTTAGTGCAATATAGATAGACCATATAGCCCATTTAATAAGTGTATTATCTAGGTAATCAAAAATATAATAACCATCAATGTATTTTAGTCAAGTCTAAATATTGTAAAATCATCCAAGGAATCTACAGTGATTATGATATCTTGGGAAGCAAGCAATCCGCGTTACATCGGACCGTCACCTTGAAAGCTGATAAGGCATTCTTGATAACGGCGATATGGCACAACAACGCAATAGAACATTCCTTCGGCAGTTGTAAAATAAATATTCAGACATCAGTCTAATTCGCCCTGTATGAAACTTTACACCAAACGTAGATGTTAATTGCGGTTATCATCAAATACTTGTTACGTATTTTTATAGAATTGCTAGTACAACATGTGTTGCTGTAAATACATACAATATAATATTTTAAAATATATTCGGGTTGATAGATTCCAATTCCTCACTAAATCATTTATACCTTATATTTCTTTATTTTATTTATATAACATAAGCTATCTTGATGATGTAATATACATATAAGTATGCAAATAGGCTTATTTGTTCATGCCCTATCTAAACGTCTAACTAAGTTCTAGATCACATCCATCTGAAGTTGGCATCAGAATTTCATCCCAAAATCTGAGTTAAGGGAAAGAAAATCATAGGAAATAATCATCATAGCGAATGTTGATAAAAATATCGAATTCGAAACTAGATGCTTAACGTGTAGAGCGGCGGCGGGCGCGTGTTGCCGCGGCCGAACGCTAGCTGGCAATGCTCGTCCGTCCAGTGATCCGCTCCATTACATTATATACCAGGGTGGCTGGGAGGGCGCTTATGTACAACTCAGCCCTCCTCGTTCGAAACTCACAGGTTATAAAGCGCGGGAATGAGTTTTCCCGCGAAAACTTTATCGCGGGAGCTGCTGACGGCTATGCTTTTTCATGAGCTTAGCATAGTCCTCTGACATCGTTGGCTAGCCATTTCTTCGCAACTAATATAGTCCTATACACGTATTAATGAGTTTCAAGTTGGCATTTGTCCGTGTATTATATACACTTTTGTGATATTATTTAGGGCATATGTTATTAAAATGGAAATAATTTTTACATTGACAATAAAATAAACTACTCAGTATCTCCGAATATGCAAATAGTTTCAGTTATTCTATGACAGTAATTTATTTCAGTTACAATCAACATAGGTACTGTAAACGAATGAAATAATAGCAGTGCTGTAGGCACCCTTAATAATATTGTAGCCGAGCGACGTTGGGTTGAATACAGCGGGAGACAAAAGTCAGCGAGGCGACCCTTCCTGCCAGCAGTGAAGGGCCGCGCCGAGGGAGCGCACAAAGCCAGGGCCCGATTTCGGTAATGGGTCGACTCCGTTAGCCCATGGCAGATTAGGACCCTTTCAAAACTTTCTGATGATACGAAACTTTAGAAACCCATTGAGTTAGGTATAGCTGGCTCTGTACTGTACTGTGGTCTGAAGAGTGTTTTTAAAAGGCCGGTCGATTAATCGAAGGTCAAAATTTGAGGTGGATGGAGTGGTCAGTGGCACTGGGGCTGGTGCGTGGTGAGCGTCATTGCCGATGCTGCTTTGCATAAGTAATGACCCACCGCCCGCCTCGCCCCGTAGGCCTATCGATTGCGGCGGCGCGGCGCGCGGGCGGGCCGCATCGCCGTAATTGTCACACCAAACGAACTCTGTTCGCTCCACCCTCACGATATCGACCTTACTACCCCCACATAAAATTCACTCTCCACCAGCAAAATTTTCTGATTGAATATCAAATGCGTTATAGTCGCTCTAAGTTTGGAAGCAGCTCGTAATAGAGCCTTCGAAGAGTCTATGACAGAGCTTAATTAGACAGGCGCGCGATGGAAGCGAATGGATTTTACTTGTTCGATATTTTGGTGCAAATTAAAGGATGTATTATTACCAGCCAGTAAAATTAGCATTCGTTGAACGGGAAGTCTATGCCGTGACTTTGGAATTGAAGCGAGGTGTTTGCGTGCCTTGTTAGTGATCGATGACAGTGCTGGTAAGCAAATCTAGCTCGCTTAATAATCTTGCGAGTTCAGAATTGCGAGTAAAATCCGAAGCTGCCGACTGTGCCTGTGGCAGGGGAGAGTTGCTCAACGCTCGTCAACCATCACGCACGGCCGTTTGTATGTTGTGTAGAAAACAATAATTCCGTATCGTTTCGCGCGCCGGAGCGTGCGGCGTCGCATTCGCATCGTTTCGTCTAGTCAAGCCGAGGTTTTTTTTAGCGCAGCAGTAACGACGAAAGTATGGAGAAAGTGGCGCGTTGACGTCACCCACACATGCGTGGTGCGTGGTGGAGTGGTGTGGTGCAGCGGTCGCTGTCGGGGCCGACGTGCGCCGCCGCTCTCTGTGCTCGTTACCACCCGTCTTGCTACATGCCAGCCGCGGTTACAACACCACGACGTATGAGAAATCCAGTGCCGAGCGGCCCGATACGCCGTCACCGTTCTCGACACGTTCTCTTGCTCAACATGACTTGGTAAAAAATATTATTTCTGTTACTTTAGTCTTCAGAACAGAACGAGACGATGGATCATTTCCAAGGAAGGGCGTTCCCACAGATTATAATTGACACTTATACGGGCGTCCCGTTATTAAATGCGGGCTACTGTCGTTCATAAGAAATGTTTACGTTTTTTCAACGAATTCCGACGGTCTTCTTAGCTCATAAACCGTCACCTGTTTCAGAGAGCGTGTGCATAACTGAAAAAAGGACGCTATGGCTCACAAACACGATTCTTTATTGCGGTCCATTGCAATTGTCATTGTCGATTGGTTACGAGCGAAAATCACTATTGTTAACGGTGCATGACATAACTCGGCTCGTGCCCACGTGAGAACAACAACCGAAAGTAATAATAACAATGCGAAAAAAAATAAAAATAGAGATGAGCGGGTTGCCGAAGTCGGAACTAGATTAGACTGAGATCAAAGATAGTTCATTCATAATCACATCACGATGGCAAATTGTACGTTTGTGTAGGTCGGTTAAGTTAGTAGTGTTCGGGGCGGACCGCGCCGCCCGCGGCGTACAATTAATTACATCAAGTGCGAGATGAAAAGGAAAACGAGCGGCGATCAGCTGATTCTGATTGATGCGTGCACCGCGACGATCGCACCCCGCACGCGTCCCATTCACAAACCTGTTTAGAACCGTTATTACATAAAAAATATTACCTTTAACGCGCTTCTTTATTTATGGGCTGTTACGTCACGTATCAATGGAGACAACATCATTTTCAGCGTCAGCGGGTATCGCTGCCGCAGAGAATTGATAATGAGAAGATTTCTTTAGTTTTATTTCAAGTGGCGCCGCCTTGGTGGGAATATCTACTCTGCTCTTAAAAATGTTTCCTTATACCTATCTGTTCTAATTTGTTACATGAACGAACATTGATTTATCATAATGTCAACTTGTTTACTAAAACTTGTTCTGTTTCTGTACATAAGGCAGTTGCTTAGTAACTTAAATGTTTACATCGAGGCAATGACCTACAAAGCGGGCTGCAAAGATTTGCAATCATAATGCGGGCTTGTAAATTCAAGAGTCCTTTATCATTTTTTTCATTGCCAAAAACCTCTGAGATGTGACGTCACAGGCTGGAGCTTGTCGGGGGGGTCGAAAGGAGATTAGGACTGCGGGGAGGCAGTCTGTGGGGGCAAATTCTCTATACATTTACCCCTACCCCTGGATCTCGTCTTTACTGTATGTATATATGTACTTTATAAACGTCAAAAAAATATCGTAAGACTGTCTGTACGGTATCATCAACAGTTTTGCGTGTTTATTTGTTTGTATACTTGGAATAAATGTATATTTAAAATAAAAAAGTACAAAGCCATAAATAGTTCACCGAATGATTAGAAAAAAAATCTAATTCAATCAACACAGAAAAAGAGGAAGGAACATTAGATTCGTAAAAAACCAAACATTTATAGAAATTAATATAATGCTAGTTTAAAATTATAACTAAGTTTAGATGTTATTTAACTTAATATTTCTCTAAAATCGCTGACATCCACAGAATTCCAATACTACATCAACATTCACCTATTCAATGGTATATAAAACCAATAGTGTTCGAGTTTCATTCGAGTTCTAGCAAATATAAAAGCAAAAAAAAGTGGTAGGGCTTTAGATGGGCGGGCGGGGTGTTAGGGGAGACGCCCGCCCGCCCAACTGAGAAATATGTCGAGCGAGACCCACACACTCAACTACATTACTGTAATTATCCAATTATAGAAAGTCTATGACATCGCATTTCATTTATCGAAATGTGTGAAAGGTTAACGACACTATGATAACGTATTAACATAATTTAAGGGAGTCTTTTTTTATCATAAACTGGGAAATATGCAAATTAAATAACATTTTTTATCAAGGTATAATGGCTTTATTATTTCAATTAGTCTTAAATCGAACTGAAAATATAAATACCTGCTAAACCCAGAACATTGTAAGCTTCAAAATTAAAATGACTACTACCTAAAGTATGTCAAACTTATAAAAAAAGTTTGAAAAAGTATTATACGAAACAGTCGAATACATTTTATTCTGAACTAATAAATCACTAGATAACGAAGAAAACGCGAAACGTGCCGCCCCCGATCTCAAAATAAGAAGAGTACAGAATATACTCTTCTTAAATAGGTATTTCATATTTATTTATATTGTACTTAATGTCATTAATATTTTTTCTATTTTATGTTTTCATTGGTAATTTGTTGTTTTCTTAGAATAAGAAAGAAGACTCAATAGTACAAAGGGATAAAGGCGTGTTAATGTGTCTTTAAAAGTGACCGTACATTCTGCATTATGGATAGATAATTTTAAGGAGATCGAAATGATACCACATTACTTTTAGCACTCAAGTCTTCAATTTTCTTCGAGTATTTGTGGCATAAAGTTCTTATAGTTACGCCAAAGTGGTTCTCAAAAAACGCAAGCGCAATTCACAGGATACAAACAAACATAGGTCCTTTCTTTTAGAAACACAGCCAAAATAAAAAAAAGTACATGAATTTATCCTTCTAACTTTTCTTATTTTGTGTCCGACCCTCCTCTTGCGGGTGATTACGGAGAGCTACGAAATAAGAATGAATTTTTAATGAACCCCCCCGACCCGGGCGATGCGATACCCGCCAGCCACCTCGCTTCCAATGCTACGCACTTAGGAGATTAGTCCCGGGAGTCTTATAGTTAAGTCTCAAGTCTAGTCCAAATTAGAATTCACGCGACAGGTAACACTATGAAAAGTTAACAAATAAATAATTTAAAAAAAATGGAGCCCAAAAGTGTGAGCTCTATGCGCGTGTAGAGCGTTCCGAATCTTTTATCTTTCAACGCTAAAAGAAGCAGTTGTTAAACACAGCTGATTACCGTACGTGAAACAAAAGCCGATACAGTAGCGGAAACAGCATCACGAATTCAGGTAAACATAGCGCCAGTTGTAAAGCAATAAAGAGGCGAGCCCGCGAACAATAATGTAAATAGAGTTTTATAGTGTAAACAAAAAGAATAACGTTACGTAGCGGCTACGTCAGCTCGGGCACGTCACGGGCGCGTCACAGCGGAAGTCCGCACTAGATATATTTGTTGTGCAACGGGTTCAATGTCGCGACTATCTATCGCCCATCAATCAGCACCGATAGACGCTGGGACTACAGAATAAAGAGAAGCACAGAGAGACAACTCGTGGGTGGATTTAAAAGTTTTGTTGTGGATACTTTGGATTTCACAAGGCAAGATCCTATAATTATACTGTGACGACGGCCTCGGGACTCGGCAATGGGAAACAGATCCAATATGTCAAATTATGCGTGGTTAAGAATGTTTAGGCATTGATGCGCCAGCGCATATTGCATGAAGTGATTCGAATATGTACTGTATTTATTCCGAACCAGGACAAAATATTCACACCCATTGCATTCATAAACAAGTATTATAAAGTTTTTTTACCTCTGATCGCAGACAATTTATATATTATGCAATTGAAACGATGACACACTCCAAATAACACATGTCGATAACTAACGACAGACTTGTAGTGTCAATCACCTCGTAATAGGTATTAAGTGTTATTATAAAATGTAAATAAACGTAGCGGTAAATGGCGAGGCCATAAATATTTATCGTCGAGCACGTGCGAACTCCAATTTTATTTTTGTATCTAGATCAAAGATATAAGGTATATTGTAATGTGATAACTAGTCGTGGATGATCCACTTGTCTTCGCTGATATGGATCGAATCAATTGTCACGGTTCACGGTCGAGTGGGATGCATTATCGCCGTTTTCATTCATATATCGAGAAAGTGTTGTAGTACTAGGTCTTATGGAAAAAAAGCTGCACTTTGTGATGGAAGCAAGCCACTTTACACAGTGATAGTAGGGATCAAAATAAGCGATTTCACCCGCAGCAGCGAAAGTTTTATCCCTTAGGATAAGAGATGGCGCCACTTTTACAAAAAAACTTTAAAAAAATCTACAAGCAAAACTACTGCACCGATTTTGATAAATATGGTCTCAAATGACAGATAATTACTTAATCTACCATATAAAAAAAATATAGTATAAAAAAAACTTAGAAAATGCCCGAATTTTAGCTATATTTGGAAAAATATTTAGTTTTTTTTCGGTTTTTATTTGTTTATAAAAAAAATATCTTCCATGGAGTATATTTTAATTAAACAATGCTATTGCCAATTAAATACAGTATTTTATAAAAAAAACTGCATGTCAATATCTTTAATAATTATGGAGATATTAAATTATTAATGAGGGAATTAATTTCTCGGGTGCCCCGATTTCAACAATCTAGGCATATCAGACCAACGCTTATTTACCATTTTACTAAATGTATTTTAGAAACTATGGTCAACAAAGCATTTATAGGATTTTTTGGAAGATTTAATTAAAAAAAATATGTTAAGAGTACCTATATTATATGAAAAATTAAAAAAAAAAAGATATTTTTAAGCACATTCTTCTTCATGGTGGTGCTGGACATTTATAATGCTATTGGTGGAACTGAAAAGAAAGAATATATTATTTTAAAAGTTAAATTTAATAGTCAAATAATTTTATAGTAAATAGATATATCTCTATCTAAATGAGAACATAACGGACTTTTTGGAATCAATTTTGAATGGTAATTTTATTGTATAATGTATTATTTTATACCTATATACTTATTAACTTTCCTTTGATTGTCACAATCGCCTTTGCAAAATTTGCACTGCAAAGTGCATAGTAGGCCGATGCGTCGACAACTGCAGCGAAGAGTGTCGCAGGAAGTTTTGCACCCGCAATGATCAAAAAGGCTCAGTTCTGACCAAACCGGAGTGGCATCGAACCACTTAGGCGTCCAGCCCCCTTGAGCATTTTTTTGCCATCCCCAAGAAGATGGACAAAAATTTAAATAAATAATTATTTCAATGGAAAAAATCTTGTTTCAAGACATAGATGTCATACCCTGAAGTAACAACTGCTTTTGCTAGCTTGTCCCAACCCCTTGAAACAATCTCCGAAGAGGTGATGGCTCAATTAGAACTGTGTGTACTCATTTCATCGGGTGAAAATATGTTTGTTTGTGTATAAATAATAGTTTTTTTATTTTTATTTACGTGCAAATTGTATGACTCTCAGTCAGAGCTCACGAGTGTAAATGCTGTACGTAAAGAAATGTTTGCAGCCAAAAATAGACTGGTAACAAGCCTGCCACCGACATCAGTCTCTCTCAGCCCTTGCTCTCAGCAAACATGCTTTGCGTGCAGCTTATCAAGCGGGCCATATTTGGGGAAATTTATTAAATTTAGAAGCCGCGATCCCATGTCTGTCTTCTTGGGGATGGCAAAACAACTTCTCAAGGGGCCATATTTGAGGAAAATTATTAAATTTAGGAGCCCCGATCCCATGTCCATCTTCTTGGGGATGGCAAATAAATTCTCTAGGGGGTTGGACGCCTAAGTGGTTCGATGCCACCCCGATTTGGTCAAAACTGAGCCTTCTTGATCATTGCGGGTGCAAAACTTCCTGCGACACTCTTCGCTGCAGTTACCAACGCATCAGCCTGCCATGCACTTTGCAGTGCAAATTTTGCAAAGATGATTATGACAACCAAAGGTAAATAAGTATTTATCCTTAGACTAAATACTAAGAATTATACTATTGTAATAACAAAGTACGATTCTACTTGTCTTTATATAGCGATATGGAAGATCGGGGTCTACTGGCACAAGCATTCCTATGCTTAAAAGTAGACCCCAACAATGTATTTATCTGAAGAATTGTACTTAAGGCTATACCCAATCAGGATTTTCCGAAAACGTACTGTGTTTAAGGGTCAAGTGTGAACCATAGGTTAGAAGTACTGAAGCAGGAAAAATATCCCGTAAAGAGGAAAATACTAAACTAGAATTATACCGAATCAAATTACAAATAAAATTAATAAGACTAGATAAAAAATATAATACATAATCCTGTTTTTTTTATCCTTTATCGTCGAAAATCACCGTAATTAAAGCGATAACAGTAGATTTTTTTTAAAGAATTAAATAAAAAATACATTTATTTAAAACGATGCCGGCTTATTTTTTTAAATATGTTTAGTGTTTTATCATAGTTAAAAGAAAACCTCTAAAATAATTACCCAAAACGCCTAACGAAAACTCGCTAGCAAAAACACAAATTATAGAAAATTCGAAAAGTAACCTTATTGTGTCTGTTTTAAGGCGGTGCTTACGTACCGTCCCTCACCCCCTCTGATCAGCCTTGGGTATGGCCTTAATGAATAAATAATTTAGATTTTTTTTAAATATAGGTATAAAGATTTAAATTACCATTCAAAATTTATTCAAAAAAATTCCGTTATGTTCTCTATATCTCTTATTCACTATAAAATTATTTGACTATGTATTGAATTTATATATTTTTTCTTTTCAGTTCTAACAATACCATCATAGACGTAAATTCTGTGATCATATATGTCCAGCACCACCATGACGAAAAATGTGCTTAAAAATATCTTTTTTTTTATTTTTCATATAATCTAGGTACGTACTCCTAACAATTTTTTTTTATTGAATCTTCCAAAAAATCCCATAAATACTTTGTTGACCATGGTTTCTAAAATACATCTCGTAAAATGATAAATAAGGGTCCGTCCGATATGCCTAGATTATTGAAATTGGGGCGCCCGAGAAATTAATTTCCTCATTAATAATTTAATATCTCCATAATTATTAAAGATATTGACATGCAGTTTTTTTTACAAAATACTGTATTTAATTGGCAATAGCATTGTTTAATAAAAATATACTCCATGGAAGATAATTTTTTTATAAACAAATAAAATCCGAAAAAAAACTAAATATTTTCCAAATAAAGCTAAAATTCGGGCATTTTCTATTTTTTTTTTTATACAATATTTTTTTACATGGTAGATTAAGTAATTATCTGTCATTTGAGACCATATTTATCAAAATCGGTGCAGTAGTTTTGCTTGTAGATTTTTTTAAAGTTTTTTTGTAAAAGTGGCGCCATCTCTTATCCTAAGGGATAAAACTTTCGCTGCTGCGGGTGAAATCGCTTATTTTGATCCCTGCTATCACTGTGCAAAGTGGCTTGCTTCCATCACAAAGTGCAGCTTTCGGGCGAAATTTCGCCATAAGACCTAGTACTATTGGTGTGGAGGTATCGGTATCGGTTGTGCGTGACTGGCGGCGGTGCAGCGCGTCCGGGAGCAAGGCCGGCGGTGTTTACAAACTTCCGTCACGACGCGGCCGCGGCTCGTCACTGTCACTCGAGTTCCTCGCACTCGACACTCTGCACATACGGCTACGCAAATAATACCAGCCCTCACAGTTGACATTGCCCCACTTCGACTGCCCGCCGTCTAGACTAGAGATAGATGTGATCGTGATATGTCGCGGGTGAATTGCATTCGGAAAATCCCCAATCGATTCACTTTTCAACGCGCCGAGTTACATATCTCCACTGCTAAAACTATTCCTATATGGGATTTTTTGTTATGAAATCACTTCTTTCTATTAGCACAAAAAGAGCTCTTATTACAAATGACAATAAATTATTGTCCCAAATGATTTATGAAGACAACGAAGAGAAGATCGCGTTAGAGAAGATTGTATTCTTAAATTGTAAATCATGCACCCTTGTATAAGCGAGCCCTGCGCGGGGGCTAGGGGAGAATGCAATGGGGTGGCCCCCTCATCCTAGGTACTCTGGTGCACAGTAGGCGCGTAGTAACTGCAATAACGGAGCAGTGAAAGTGTCGCGGGGCGCTTCAACCGTCAATGGGTGAAGACGTACTCCCTTCGCCCCTCCGTCTTGAGCACAAACTTGTAGTTAATAGTACGATCTTTCCTTAGCCGGTCGTAGTTCACACACGTGATACACGCGGCTTCAATAAACATTTCCCTGTTTATAGCCTCGATCGTCAGCCAGGACGGTCACAGCTCCGGCTAGTTCTCATATCGCGAGACAAGACAATCTCGCCGCGGATCAAATGCACCTCAAATGGCCTTCGATAAACGTCTGCCGAAGCCAGATCGAGTTCAGTATGTAAAGTGCACGTGAGCGGCCGTCAAGTGGCGACAAGCAAATAAACGAGCGGAACGAGTACGTCGTCATTATCTCGACTCATGAATGAAACGGAACGTAAATTGAAATGTATCGCGTGCCATAATCCGCGCATTAATCTCACTCAAACGCCGATCGTTGCGTCACATCAACAACAAATGCCTCAAGTTCATTGATCCACTTAATGCGTGCACTAAATGTGTCGCCGTGGACGAATGTCAAACAAAACATCGTTACATAACACTCGCATAGTTTCTGCGCACGCGTTTCCTCGCCCGCTTCCGATCTGCTCAGACGCCGCTCTACGTCACAATGTTTATTTATGAGCTTATGATTATAAAATGACGTTTACATCATTCTGATATCGTTGACCGGTTGCCGTATAATAATAACATTCATTCATATATGATTAATGGTTACTACCTACGAAATAGATTTGTAGTGGTATTAATAAAGCTATTATCATAATTATAAACAAGATTTTACGCTACTTGATGCCGTAGTAAAACTTTATTTACAAACATTAGACTACTAATAAATTCTGTAAATATTTGTTTAACATTTTTACTGTGTGCTCTTCAGACATGGTGTCTGCGTTTCAAATTATAATAAAAAAATAAACACGTTTTGGAACAATTACTACTTGTACTTACTTAGATAGTAATTTATCCTTCTTTTTAATTTAACTTTGCTAAGATTCTGTAGCAAGCTGAAATAAATAAACCCAATATTATGTGATTCAGTGTTCTACAGAATTCTAGCAAAATTATTACTCTAAAGAATCTGTAGTTATTGGATATGAAGATTTGTCGATTGCAGAAATTTAAAATGGAATGAAAAAGTATGACACGCTCAAAAGTATCGTAGCATACCGTAGCATCCGTAGCAAAAAGCTACGAAACTTTAAAGCTGCACTGCAATACAACTTAGTTTCCGATACTAAAGTTGCAGGAAGTAAGGACATAGTGAACTTCAAGAATAATTGTTGAACTTTCGCCGTTGAACTTGACCGCCAAACCGGCGATAAAACACTTATGTGCTTATACAATGACGTGGATTTACATAAATAATCGGCGACAGCTTGTCTCGTGTACTGCAATGTTTACATAGCCGTAACGAGAGGTCGATGACCCCATATTGTTTTATTGGTGACATAATTGGGTCGCGGCGAGGCCACAGCAAATAAATATTTTTAGAAACGCGAATCCCGGAATATTTGTATGCGTTGCTGTTCTATATTTGCTGGCTGACGGAAGACGTGTAGAAATAAAGATTTTTGTTTTAATACTAAAGGTTCTAGAGGATTTTTTTTTTTAATTCTTTATTTTTTTGGGGGGCTTTTGTCGATGACATGTCAGACCCATTGAATAGAAAAAAAACATTAATCATAAAAATATAAAAAAAATACATTATTTTCAGTACCACTAAAGTTATAAGTTGGAAATACCTACCTGTTGAAACAAAAAAAGTGGTTTACCCTTGACTTCTTAAGTACTTTGAACCAGTTAACTTTTACTCATAAAGAAGTTCATTCATCGCCTTGTCAAAACTCAAAACTATAATTTAAAACTCGTAATCTAAATCACCCACACTTTTATTTACATTGTTTGAAAATTTAAACGCTTCAAGTACCTTCACGGTCGTAAATCACAAATACTACAAAAGATAAGCGCACAAAAAATAAACACCGCTGTTGTCAAGCCAGACCGCAGATAATAAAAATATAATCTACTTGTATTGACTTTCGTACACCTGACATTCGCGTAGTTCTAAACAGGTGTACGTCATCAAAGCCGAGTCGATGCCCTATATTGTTGTGCTCTTTCAAGTTCATTGATTCATACAATGGGCATATAATTGGTCGTTAGCGTATGTCAAAACACGTTGGCGGTTCATAAATGCTTTACATAATTAGGTTCGTTTGCATAAGCGATTATTATGCGTGTCTTCGCCGGTGACGTCACGCTATGGCTAATTCATTCATTTGTGTACAGTTCACTATTACTTTTACGGCACGTGGCGATTGTTTACGAACGCTAATTTGCGGGAGCGTAACAACGTCATTATGAGATTTCCTCTGAGAGCCGGCGCGGGCGCACGCCGCAGCCGCATTCTTTACAACTGTAACGTAAAATGTACAAAACTGTTTACATTATAACTGAACGACCTACGGTATTTTGGTAAATACCTGGTTAAGTATAAACTTATGTTCTAACATCGTAGAACATCAAAACTTTCTGACATATATATATGCTTATTATAGTCATAGGTTTTAATCGAATACTAATAAGTTAAGTATTTTGTATTTTCACTGGTTCCGAAGTTTGTCAGAAAGATATAGAATATTTACTATCTCGCTTACTCATCAAAGAAGTCCTTTTGATAAATAGATGCAAGTAGTCGACGAAAATCCCACATTTTCGTAAACGAATTAAGGTGCTACGAAATGTCTACGAGTTCTACGAAGTGCTACGAGATCCTTTTTTGCGGGGCCGGCGGCATATTTTTTATTATTAGTTCAAATAAGTTATTCCCTTTAGTATATATTATGTATGTATGTTTAGTAATATGTCTTTGCTTTAGTTATTAAACTTTTGGCTAGCTCATTGGATAAGCTGAAAAAAACAACAAATTTCAGAATGTTCTCAGCGCGCTCACCGTCGGCAAAGTGCCCCGTCATAGTGAGTAAGCGTCTCGTACTAAGAGACTTCTGATTTTACCTGCACTCCAACTTCATATCAATAGATTACATGTAGCTTTCAATATACGAACATTATTTCTACTGAAAGAATATTTTGTTTCCGTGGGGCATATACGTAGTATATTATATTATACTTATTAGTCCAAAAATATTTTTTTGGATTAATTGATAAGGTATTTATAATTTTTAAGACTGTCTATAATCGGACGAAACCAGTAAGAGAGTTCCGCGGCAAGTGGATTATAAAATGTTCGAGTTACATATGAAAGATATGGCTAAAATTTTGTTCGGCCATTATCATTTGGCTAAAACAATTTTCACTGAAAAAGAAAATCCTGGCACACGTAACTATTGTCTATTTTCAACAAATACTGGCCCGAGTTCAACGTACGCTAGACGAAACTGATTTTAGGTTTTATAAACAAAATAGAATTCATATTCGCGCTGTTCTACAAACAAAAATCTTCAAAAAATGGCACTAATGCTTTGTGTTTAATAAATTAGTTATTATGAAGTGTTTAATAAGTAGTTTTTATTATTAATATCCACATTTATTCAGTAACCAAGCATGAGCTCCAGATTTCCGTATAAATAGCATTTTCAGTGTTATTGAATTTTAGAAATAGTTAGTATTTTTAATATAAAAGACTGTTCTGGACTCTTTATAGAGATTATAAGATCCAAAATGACGAATAAAATAGTTCTTTGTATTATGTTATAAGCCAAAACCTCTATCTAATTTTTAAGGAGACTACTTACATTTCCAATAACTCCATTATTAACTATTATACTAAGGCCACTACTACGGAACCGACTAACAATGGTTGCCTCGGAAAAACAAAGGGTGCCATTTGAAACTCGCCGTCAATGTAACTGGATTGTTTTCATCCGATCAGCTGTGGCAATCATAAAGATAGTTGTGAATAGTTTGTGCTCGGTTGCAATTGCAACAAGTCGCAGTCCTGCATACTCCCTGCACCCACACGCCCCCGGGAGAAATGTAGGCCTATGCGGGAAACTGAATTTACAATAAGGTTATGTAAATTCAGTTTTCCCGATTCAGTCCCGAAATTCGCGTAAAGCGTACATACGCTCCGAGGCTTTCCTATCATGGGAATTTTGGGATAGCTGGACTGCTTTATTTTATTCCTCATTAATATGTCTATCATCGGTACGTATAAATACATCAAAATCTGTCTCGTAGATCGCCGTAAAAATATTATTAAAAGGTAGGTGTATTATTTTTTTAGATAAAAGTGTATTAACTTCTCTATCTTTTGATACAATTGATTGTAATGTAATCGTCAAGTCATTGATGTTGTAATTTAATCAGTTATTTTTAGGTACTCAGATTTTATTTTGGCTTGGAAAAAGCTACCATTAGTATAGGTAGTGGGTATACTGAATACAAAACTACTGTTACAACTCAGAATCGTTTCTTATATAGTTTTATATATAGTTTCACAAATTTTCAACAGATGGCGCCACCGGTTACGTTCATGTTAACAAAGTGCTGATAAAACTGCTCACATATTGGATGTTTTCTTCATTTTTGTTGACTGCCTATTTATTTCAAAATGCATACATTTGATTCGGATTGGTCATATTAGGTATATGACTTTACAATAGTCTATTACGTGAGTATCAAGGCAAGAAGAACCCTTCAAGTCATGCTTGCCTTAGCGCAAGTAATTTCTTTTTTGTCTTTTAAACGATCCTATACCTACTTATAAACTGGATACATGTGAGGTCATAATGAGAATAAGTTTTTGAATCAAGGAGAAAAAGCACACAAATATTTCGGTTTTGATAAATAAGTAACCTATATGTTAGAAATTGGGCAAGGTATTCCACGAATTTGCTCAACTTTGATACAGGGGCAGCTTTACTGGGATTTTAGTGATCTAACGAATTTCTCATTGAAAGTACGGTTGATCAAGTAAAAAGGTCGCGTAGTGCTGGGAAAAGACGAGTCGGCAGCCGAGTGAAGTGGCCATTGGCGATCCGACCCGAAGAGTAAATCTCAATAAGTAGAGAGAGGCGGCGCTGGGCGGGGCGCTCCAGCCGTCGCCATAGAAACGCGCCCCTCGCTGCCAGGCCCGCACAGAACCCAACTCCTATCATCGACTCATATATCGAATAATTATTTTGGTGTTAACTTTCTGTAAAAACAATAGCAATCCCACATAAGAGATCGTAATATCATATAGAAAGTGTTGTGCTGGTTGTGCCTGTGTAGCACTGGCCAACTCGGCGATAATTAATGTGGAGTCAGCCGAGTCGGGGAGCGAGCGGCGCCGGCAGCCTCGCGCCGCGCCGACAAAAAACCCGCTCCGACCGAGCTCGACACAAAAACACCCGTCGCTAGAGTGAGAGCGTGCAACGAGTGCGAGCGAGACAGACCCAGATACGTATTTCTGTGACGAGTTCTCGCTCGCCTCGAGCGTCGCAGTTATCGTGATCCGAGGCGAATACAGCGCTTTGATTTAAAACCCGACGAATGCGCCCTTCTATCTATCACATGGTGTTTGACAGGTCGGCGGAAACGCGAGCTGTCAGATTCGAAAAAAGGCGCGCGTCTTCAAAACAAAAGACAACAGAACTTCATAAATGACGAAAATTACTTAATTAGCAATTAATCATTACAATACTACATGTTAACGATAAGCAACCCCTAAATAACCTATTAATTATACTGCTAGCTGAATGTCTATCTATGTGTGTCTTTTTAGCTTAGTCAAAAAAGGTATAAAATGAAAAGACAAAGAGAGTGATTATGAAAGAATATTTGACACGTATTAAACATATTGAACACTATTGTAGCAATGTCACACAAATGAACAAAGTTCGGGAAAAATTTACAAATATTTTAAATTGTATTGAAATACGAAGTGGGTATAATATCAAAAATGCGATTAAGTTAGATGTATGTAATTAAAAGGCGAAAAAATAGTAGAAATTAATAAAAAAATAGAAAAAAACGCCAACTTACAATCATTAAAATAATTCTTATCCGATATTTAAGTCGAAAACAGTTCCATACAAAAGACTTAAACGCACTAAGCTGCTACGACTACCGACACTAATTTGAACAAAATTTTACAAGTTGTGAAATATGTCAGAATTTCGTTTTCATCTTTTGGTAAATTACCGAATACTTAATTTAAGCCTTTGCTTTTAATATACTATGTTGATTTCAAGTTTCAAATCCCAAAATAATAGTAAAAGAACAAACATTTTGGTAAAAGAATGTCTTGGAGCAAAAGTCAAATTGGAAAAGTGAGATAAACTGAATTAAACTTACAGAAACTAGTAACAATAATGATATCGGTTAACGAAATAGACTTACCTGGAAATCACTCCACATTTTCATGGGGATACACCATAGTTCCGATACGAAAACATCACACGATCACGATAACAACTGTCAAAGTCACAGCGACACAGACGAGCTCTCAGCATAGAGGCCGATGGCTGACTGAGCGACGGGCGACGGGCGCGCGGCGGTTGCGACGTTCGTCCACGGAGCTCGCGCTCGGGCAACTTCGGGCGGCTTCGGGCCAGCTCGGGCCGAGCGCCCACCTGCGAGCCCGACTTCCACGAACAACAAAACCGAAGCGACTCCACCGCCTGCCCAGCCAGCACAATGCCTTCTATCTACTCGTGGAAATACCCACGTTTCAGCTCACTTTATGGACGATCCTCCGGGATACTCATTAAGTTCGAGCTCTCTAAATTCTCTACGCAAATCTTGATTACTTTTCATCATGTTTTTGTCAGAATAGTCATGATATGATTCAAGAAAATACATAGGTAGTTAATACGCATAAGTTTATTAAAGCTAACTTATAGTAATTCAGATACAGTAAGCCAGATTTTGTACACAATCTGAGCAAATAACCAAGATATAAAATCAATCTCCATAATAAGTGCATTTTAAACAAAATCCTAGTGGGAATATTATAATCTAATCAAAAACACTGAGCGATATACGACTCGATATACGACGAGCGGTATCGTATTCTTGCGATTGATAACAAGAAATGTGAGTCCTAGCGCGCACACATAAAGAACTCAAGTTTTCAGTTCGCTGATAACAGAAAGTGACAAATAAAAAAGCTTTCTGAACAAAGTTTTGAGTGCGGCGCGCTACGAGCGGCGTAGCAGGAAGTTCGTAGCAGTAAAACTTCGTAGCGCTCTCGTAGCGTGAAAGTTTTGATTTCAACGATTTGCGTTGCGGCGAAGAGAGGGCCGCGAGGCCGCACTAGCTGCGCGACCCTGCCCCCCGCACCACCTCACGCCTCCCGACTCGCTCCATACGTGACTTCGCGTTAAGTAACTCTACATTGCGCCGTCGCTATCGAGTTCAATTCACACGTTCTATTTCGACTCGTCAATGTACACTAACTGCGGGAAAATCGCACCGCCCCAAATTTTCAGATTTATCTGTTCGTTTATCTCTCACGAGAGTGCGCTACTTGCTGCCAAGCGACTACGCCCTTACCGTGTTTAGGTGCGTTTTGCAAATCACCTCTTAACAAAAGAACGAGCTATAGATCGCGTTCCATTCCTCGTGTAGTTCACAAAACGGGGATATTCGATAGTTGCGCCGCAGCAATGGGGCGTGTGCCGATCGATACGGCGACTCGCTGCCGCGTTGGGAAATTCATTCGGCGGTAATTTCAAACTGTCTACTCTGTAACTCCGGTGCGAAATGAAAAACCTCTGCGATGTATAAATAAGAAAAAAATATGAATTTGAAGTATTTGTAATTATACTGTAAATTATTCATAATATTATGATTAAACAAGCAAGAGAATCACTGGAAAATAACATTCATTTTAGAGTGTAGTAGATAGTGGGCGTAATCTAAGTCGCTTGAAGCATAGGACTTTACTTCAAAAAAAGTTGTATCTAACAAAAAATAAACAAAGACTTGTTCTTTTCGCTCGATTAAGAATCGTCGCGCTATTACGTTAATATTTAATATAACCGAATATATTTACAAGAAATAATAATGAAATTTTTGGAATTATAAATATTTATTTGGGTAATGTGATAACAAAATTGAGCCCTGGAGCTCCACACCTTTTATTCTTGATTTCATATAATACGACCCATGTACCAAATTTTATCTGAATCCGTCTAGTAGTTGCGTGAAAGAGTAACAAACATCCATCCTTCTCACAACTATCACATTATAATATAAAAAAAGTATATTGTAACAATTTCTAAATATATACAAATTAGTAGGATTCTCCAGAAGCAAGCGGTTCTTCGGTTGTTCATTTCTGTGCATTCTCCACACCATGACAAGGAAACTCTGCACTGCGCAGCTCACTCCTTGCAGACTCCGCTACTGAATGTCTATGCAATCACATTATTTTTGGCTCGCGACTTATAGTCGAAGATCCTAGTGCATGAATTCTAAGCTCATCAGAAATTTCAGTAAACCCTTCTGATTTTGCCCTAAGTATAATAACTAATTCCGTAGGGCAAAATCAGAAGGGTTTTTCCTTCTAAGAACCCACCCATCACCTGCTGGCTCTTTTCATATTTATCCTAACCTGCTAGTGTTTTAAAATTTTCATTTACATCAAATCATAAAAACTCTTGTTGTACAAAGTCAGATGAGAAAAGCGATATTCGTCCACATACACAGTCATTTAATTGTAAGACATATGTTGTAAAGTGACGTCTTTGGAGAAAATGCAGCAGTGGAGTTTGTTGCGCCGCCTCTTCTCCACTTGCGCTTAGGAGGTGGTAACCTTAGCTTTAAGTAATTTTATGACGTCAACTAACTAAAAAACAAGAATGTGACGATTTATAAGTACTATTTTTAAGCCTATATAAATATAAATAATTGACTTTGACTTTGAACCTGAAAAAATATAACTGATCTACAGAGTTAGTAGATCCTTTACCTTGTATCTTACAGAATAGGTAATATGTATAAGTTTTTATTAGACTTTAAAATAATATACGTACGAATTGATTTCATTAAGTAAATATGTATAAAAAAATAGATAAGTTATTGTTGAATGAATACGATGTATTTTAAACGATTACTTGTATTTATTTGCTTATCGTAAAAGCAGTTCAGCTCTCGGACTATAAATGCATTATTATTTTTATGTTCCAATTTGACACTAACCTAGTTCTAAAATCTAATAGAAAATATGCCAAGATGTTTGATGACCATGACGTTTGAATAATACTGTGAATAAATGATATCGTCAAAGTCAAATTTCATAAATCGACGAATCGATTATGGATGATATCATGATCACATTTACTAATAATTTAACTTGTGTTGAGGGGGGAGGGGGATTTTTTTTTTTTTTTTTATTTATTGGTTCGCAAACTGGTTGCTACCAGGTACACAATAAACAAAGATACAATTTCAAACAATTACTACTAGCGAACACGGCATGCACGGGATATTCGGTTTAAGGTTTATGTGCGAAAATACAAAGTACAAGTTTAAGAAAAAATATTCGGCAATATCTTCCGTCTATCGCATTTTTTTCTCATCAATATGACTCATTTATTTATCGATTGAGGATTTTTCGTTATTTTTCTTTTTTCTTTGCTTATAGCCAACCGATGGTTACAGGAAAAGAGGAAGGCTAAGGACTAAGGACAACATGGAAAACACCAAGGATAGATATGTGGAAATTAAGGGCTTTTGTCCAACAGTGGGATACAAATACATAAATAAAAAAACTTGCTTAGACAATAATTATACGCTTTCTTTCAACTCTATGGGACAATGAGGCCAAATGGACACGGAGATCACATTTTGTTCGGAACCCTCAAGGCGCAATAATTCCCGCACTTTACCCTGATCCTATCCTAACTAATATTATAAATGCGAACATAAGTTTGTAAATTGATTTGTTTTTAGGGTTCCGTACATAAATAGGCAAAAACGGAACCCTTATAAGATCACTTTGTTGTCCGTCTGTCTGTCAAACATTTTTTTCTCAGGAACGCTTAAAGGTATCAAGTTGTAATTAATATTTAATACTCGGATCCACGGTCTCTTTCAGCAAAAAAATAATCAAAATTATACGTCAAAGCGATCAAGAGATATTACCGTAAATGTTGCGAATTTTCGCATATTTTACTTCCCGTTGACCTAAAATTATGAAAATTGGCAAAAAGCAAGGTCTAACAGTACTTGTACAGGAATAAATCTGAAAGTTGTAAATATGTTGTTGGAAGTCTAAAACAAGTGTTACAAACTTATTTTTGCGTTGGATTCAGTGTGAATCTTAGGGATCGAACTCAAAGTTGTTTTTGAAACTAGTTGGTCTTTTAGTTAGAGCTATAATGTGAGATTCTTAGCGTGTACGGAACCCTCGGTGCGCGAATTTGACTCGCACTTGGCCGGTTTTTTTGTTACCTCTTCACGCTTTATCTACTAAACAAATCTTCCTGAAACGCATACACATAGAAGTACTGAGAAGGGTACGTTTTATCCCGGAAAAAAGCACTGTTTCCGTGGTAAACTCACGCGGGCGAAACCGCGGACCAAATGCCAGTTTATTTAATAAAATCATGTATGAACGGCGTGGATGACTTCACTGCACTACGTCATATACGTAATGTAAAAAGGTATGCGTATGCGTCGGATATCGCATCAATCAAAGGAGGTGCGATATATCTTCGGGTCAGTGAACTCTTTCCATATGCTTGCAAACTTGTTTGTTTGTAAGCCTGTCTATAAACAAAAAAATTACGTCATACTCTTCTGTATTATCAGTAATATCTAATCTGCAATATGATCGAATCTTTCATACTCTATTCTATATAACATTGGGTTTTGATTACACTAGAAGTATACAGATGATAATGGAGCAGGTTGAACTGAAGGAAGCGTTGGTGGCCGAGTGGTAGGGCCCGCCTGTGGCTGCTGCAAAGGTCCCAGGTTCAAATCCTGCCCGTGCTATGTGAGTTTGTATACCAAACACAAACTCACATAGAGTTTGTATTCCAATCTGCCTCATGTATGGTAGTTTTCATCGACCCACACATGCTAAAGCTGGAAGACAAGGAAAACTTGCAATGGGAGAGCCTATCTTGCTAAAGTTTGTGAGTCTATACCTCAATATGATTTTCTTCTTCTCATTAGAGTGTGTTATTTCACCAGTGTTAGTAACTAGTGTCAGATTTTACTCAAGTCTAAAGCCTAAAGGCATCTGACATGACTTTTACGATTTTATAAATAAATAAAATAGTCTTTATTTCATTAAAAATAGTCTTCGTTACAATAAATCGAGTTTGAAATCTCCTTTTAGACAAATAATGCCTGTGTTGGGAACTCTTCCACAACAATAAAAATTCTTTAAATAATACAATATATTGATTCAGTAATTCAAATTCATAACATGCTTAGGTCATTATTAAAATATATTTAGATTAAATAAAAATATGAATTACTAGCTTTTGCCCGCGGCTTCGCCCGCGTGAATTTCCCACGGGAACAGTGCTTTTTCCCGGGATAAAAAGTAGCCTATGTGCTATTCCAGGTCATTATCTACCTCTGTACCAAATTTCATCGAAATCCGTCCAAGTAGATTTTGCGTGATTGAGTAACAAACATCCTCACAAACTCACAAACTCACAAATTCACAAACTCACAAATTCACAAACTCACAAACTCACATCCAAACTTTCGCATTTATAATATTAGTATGGATATATGAATTATATTTTTTCAATATGCTCTCAAAACTACTGAATTTGGATAAATCACTGTAAGACATTATCTGTATTATGATATACGAGCTGTGCCCCGGGGCTTCACTCCCATGGGAATTTTGGGTTAAAAGTTACCCTATGTGCTATACCCGGTATTTTTCTTCCCGCGTACCAGATTATGAGAAATAAGTCCTGGGACAACAGCCAGGAATATATGACTAAGTAAATCGTTAAAATTTTGCAGGTGACTAAATAAGCGTTTAGTTAGCTATACTGTGATATCTTATAAAAAGTAAAAAATATTTTTTTTCTTACACTGATTTAAATGTAAATGTGTAATGTATACAATGCACAACAATAGTATTGTTTCGAATCACTATCGCGATGATTTATAAAAGAGAACAAATTTTATTTGAAATCTGTAAATTCTAAATATAACATTATTTTTACGTAATTATTCAATAATTATTGGTATTTATTTACAACTGGATGAGTTCACCAGCAGACGCAAGGTGCAAGGCGCATGCATCGCGTATGCACAATGCACATGTGCACTGCAACGCATTTTATGTACTTTCTTATTTACAACCTGTCCCGCAAAATATTGTCCTGAAATTAACTGTTCGTAATAAAATAATTGATTAGTGACTGTTTTTGTTAGGTACTTACTTGAATTCAATATAAATAAAGACAGACTGCCTAAATTTGAGTTCGTTTAATCTCTATCTTACCTAGATAGAAAGAAAGCAAAAATGAGGTTTAGGGTAGTACACGCAAACTCAAAATATGCCTAATTACTCTTGCCTTGAAAACGAAATTTAAAATTTGATCGAAAAGAAGGATTTTCATAAAATTTGGTATACGGGTAGAAAAATACTTGGAATAGCAATAACAATAGGTACTAATATTCCGAAATTTCAAAGGGAGCGAAGGGCGCTGATTGTTTATTATAAATTCCTAAATGGGCCAGGGTTTTCGAGCCACGCTGTAAAGGAAAAATTTCGCGTGCTTGCAGTTTACAAAACATTCTGTCGTAGGTACAAGCAGCAGTAGTGTCGTTTTACGGTGCCTACTTACCAAGATATGCAACTAGCGAATTTGCAAACCATGTAGTTTTCACCGGCAGCGCGGCCTGTTAGCAAAAAATATTAAAATACTACATCAAAAAGTGGAATTTATTTTCAAAGACCAATTTATTTTTAACTTACATACGAGTATATATAACTTACACTTGGAAGTTAACTAATATTATAAACGCGAAAGTCAGTTTGTTTGTTTATATGTTCGTTACCTCTTCACGCTTTATCTACTGAACCGATCTTCCTGAAATTTCGCATACAAATAGTTAGAAGTACTGAGAAGGATATAGGGTACCTTTCATCCCGGGAGAAAGCACCTATTCCTGTGGGAAATTCACGCGGGCGAAGCCGCGGGCAAAAGCTAGTCATTACTAAAGAACTAGTTTTCATTAACGCCATCATAAAGGCAATAATAGATCATAAAGGAATACAATATTGGTCCTATAACAGTCGTCTAGAACTTTGGTCGATTTCATACAAAATAATGGTAAATTCTTCTATCAGAATTCAGTCACATACTTACCTACTGTTTCTACTAACAGTAAAACACAGTGTTGATAAATTGTAATTGGCATTGCGATCAAGGCGTTATTAGTCTGGTAAACTTGTTGGAAAAAATAATGCAGAAGAAAGTATGGACGGCGGCGGGCGGCGGCGGCGCGCGTCTGCACCTTTTACCAGACTGCGGCTAATGAAACAGAAGGTGTATTCTAATGTTACAGTAATATGTACGGGGGTAATTTACATTATTCATTCGATATCATTTATCTCTCGTGTTTTCTATAAGAAATCATAATTATGCAAAAATGTCTCAATAATTGTAATAAATAAATAGTTCAGAATTGATATAGGTAGATAGTTATGTAGATAGAATACGTAAGTATAACGATTACTCAAGAGCAAATCCGACTCACTAAAAACTATATATTTATATTTAACTAGGTTTCGCTCGCGTGTATTTCCTATGGGAACAGTGCTTTTTCCCGGGATGAAAGGTACCCTTTGTTCTTCTCAGTACTTCTATGTGTATGTGAAATTTCAGGAAGATTGGTTCAGTAGATAAAGCGTGAAGAGATATCAAACAAACAAACAAACTTACTTTCGCATTTATAATATTAGTTAGGATATCTTGAAGTGACTCTACGTACAACCTAATGAACTATATATACAGTTTATATGAACTAATCTCCAAAACTACAACAATCACACAAAAAGGACGATCCGTTTACGTTGCGAAGCGAAGCAGGCCATCCTCATAGGACATGCATGTATCTTTTATAACATTACAAACGGTAATTTTATTTCAATTTGTATTAGAAGTAATTTATTTGAAATATTATGAAGACATTTGAGGTTTCAAACAAAAACAGTTTGATGGCATTACCTCATACATTATGAATTTAATTTGGCGTATTGCGCTGTACTCTTGAGTTTGAGTCATATGTGTGCTATGGGAGAGGCCTTTTCTAGCAGACTTCTTGTGGTCGAGATGTAGATCTTCTTCTCCCTTACCTTCTCTCACTTTTGCGTTTGGTCGGTCGGTACAGACAATATGTCAGTTCCCTCCATTTCACTCTATCGTTGCCTTCTCTGTTCCCTTCTGTAGGACAAATCCGGGAAAAATTGGACGGATGGCAGCCCTACTTCTGACTCATCTCTGATGTGGCTGAGATGATGATAAGCTATGGTAACTGCAAATGGTCCATTGGTTTCTAAAGAAATGCCGCACTTCGATGACTGGGAATATTGCCATCAATTTGCGAGCTGGCTGGTCGCCGCCGCAGTGTTAAGGAATTGCGTTGCCATATACAAGGTGTAACGGAAAGGGTATTACTATACAAAGTGGAAAGATTCGTTACCGTGGGTAGATCCTTTATGTGAAGTTTCAGATTATTTTCAGCACTTTTAAAAAGGAGTGTTAAAAAAATAAATGATAAAACGAAATCTTTTCCATGTAAACAAACACTGCACATCACTATTCAGGATATTTCAATGTCAAGGTTGCCTCTGCACTGCTCACACACATATCACAACACAAATTATTTCACCTTCTTGGTTACTATGAAAACCTGGTACTTTGAGCAGTATCCGCTTTCGTCACCTTTTGACAGTTTATACCAATGTTTTCACAAAGAAACTGCCTACACGTGCAGAGCGGCGCAGCACAGCAGCGGCGGGAATTTTTCAATTTTACTTTACTTTAAATTGATTAATCATTGTAAAAAAAACCATTCGCAAGTCGCTTTTCAGTGTTTTCATCATGTTTTTAATTAGAAATCAAATAACTCGCATAAATATTTTTCACTTTGACAAGTCAACAACTCAGGCTAATATTGACAGTTACTTTTTAATATTGGTGCTGTCCTGCCAGGTACATTTTCGGAAAAAGTCCAGTCCCGTCTTTTATTAGCCAAACTCACACCACCTTTTTGATTATGCCGTCCTAGTACAAAATAAATAAATATCCTACTTAGAGCAACACGGACCTCCACGAAGTCGGTGTTGCTGATAATTTTCCGAATGAACCTCCCATTGTTCCATGGATTCCTTGTATTAAACCAATATTACCTTTAATTTTATTGTTATGTTCCATGAAGACGATATTTTTTAAATTTAGTTTTTGACCTTGCTAGGATCACATATCAGCCTAACAAGGTAGAAGCGACGCCTTATTCAGAGTTCATTTGAAAATTTGGTCAAACCCTTTTTTTATCTTGCCAGAATGTCAAATCTTCAGACATACAGACATATGCAAATAAGAGTGCGGAACCTTTTTTGCAAATTCTAATTTATTACAATACCAGGCGCCGAATCAAGGAGGTGTGATTTAATTTTGATAGTTGTAGATGATTGACCTTGAATTCAACAGCTGTTTACTGTCATAGTGGTGAATAGTGTTGTGCCAATTCAAATTGGAAAAATGTGTGCCTGTATGGTTTTCTTAAAATTAAAAATTAAATCATAAACATACAAGACTAAAAATGTCTGGAACTAGTTTAAAACCATTATCACAGTTAGCACAATCGATATGGATATAGGTATTCCGTTACACCTTTCTCGTGATTTTATTTTAATTTTTAACTATAGCAGCAGAAAGTGTAAGAAGGAGTGAGCCATCAGCCGCTTGGTGATTTAATTGAGGTTTTCATGAGCTACGACCTTTGGACAAAACATAATTTATTCGGTTTCGGGAAATAGTCGCAATATCTGTAGTAAAAATTAAGTGGTTACTCAAAAACTCGCCCATTATTGGTGCAGAATTATTACATGAAATAAACCGGAGAAGCAATGATTCAGTGTATTCCATGCGAGTGTAAAGTCACCTCTCGGCTATGTGTGAGTCACATGACCACTCGCTTCGCAGTTCGACTCGTACGAGTGACTGGTTGCCATGGAGATGATGATAGGTCTGCTACGTCATCATCGGGACGTCATCACTTGTGACGTTTGAGTTTTGGGATGCAATACCAGAATATGATTCCTGGTTTATTTTTTTCGAGATTAAACTCTACTTTCAGAAATTTCAGCGAAATTTAGTTTAGAGACGGATTTATCAGTACTTTTTATCCTGAAATTCCAGCTTTGAGTTATAATTCTCAAAAAATTAATTTCGTCAACAGTCGCATGTATCAAGTTGGCTCCCATGGACGTCAACTCCACCATCACTGTTGATTACTGTTGATTAGTCTCTTCACTCCGCCTAAACTAATACCAGACTCGACTACATCGCGTGTCCTTATACCAGAGTATATAAAGGTCAAAGTTGAATAAAAACGTTGCTGGAAATGGTGTTCCATTTACAAGCAGTAGACGTTTAATACTAGAGCCAATAAGAACCTTAAGTATAGGCAGTAAGAACTAAGAAGTTAATTAGAATATAACCAGATATGTTTCAGTGGAAGTTCAAGGATGAAAAATAAATACAAATTATTTTATGGGTAGTTTGCATTGACTTAGTACTACCAAGTCATTTCAAAATAATAATAATATAATTAAATGGTAGTAGGATAAGTAAGTTTCAATGTTGGACATTGATTAAAATTGTAAATGAAAAGGATTATTAAACATTTTATGAGGGATGGGATCTGTTTACCTCGTAAAGGATAAAGACGTGATTCTGTATTTGTATGAAATCAAATTCTTCTGTTTCTCACTGAGTGACTGACATACAAAGCACACCTAAAACTACAAGTATAGGCGTAAGAAGATGAAATTTGACATGTAGGTTCTTTTGGGGAGTGTAGGGGAGCACTAAGAGAGGATTTCCCGTAATTCCCAAGGGAACAAAACATGCTAGTTATGTATCTTCTCTTCTTCTCTCAGCCGAAAGACGTCCACTGTTGGACAAAGGCCTCCCGCAAGGATTTCATCCATGGAGGGTATTGCCGTAATCGCCACGCTTGGCAGGCGGGTTGGCGATCGCAGTGTGATGGCATAGTACGCGGAAAGATGCTGCTGCCCATCCTCCGGTGTTATGTATCTAATTATGTATACTTCTATAATATTTATTGACATTTATGATCAGTGATAGTGTAAAGGTGAAAAGTAGAAACCACGTGGCCCTATATAGGTTATGAAGCAATATAAATTAAATATCAGCTGAAGCTCAAGCTATTAGATTCATTAATACGAGTATATGCTGTATGCGAGCTGCTTGTCACGTGCTGGCTACAGCTCGCCACGTGCCTCTGACTTCTATTGTTATAGGGCACTAGACCACATGAGTAGTTAAAAGGGTAATCTGTGACTTGATTAGACAGATTTCCAAATTATGTATCAATAAATGATCTCTAAAGGGAGATAGCTGTTGTATGCACCACGACTTGCAGGCACTGTCATATCCGCAAATTACTTCGCAGTGTGCAAAGGAAAGCCATCCATTATAGTGTAGTTGATTTCATATTCATTTATTTACTTTAATTTGTATATGCACATTGAAATGTCTATGTCTAATTTCAGGCAAAATAAAGTGGACAACGATACACGAAAACTCTATTTCCCGTTGTCCTATGTCCGTATATTCATAAGGGCGTCAACTTTAAGTAAATTTGAATCTCCGTGACGGATACAAACAGGTACAGATAAAAAAAAATTACTACCACGCACGTGCGAGTTAACTCGTAAGATAAGGTGGGAAGGTGGTACTGCACTGTAGATTGGATGGGCACAAGACCGCCAACGTTGGTGTCAAATGGAGGAACATATGAATAAAGGCCGATGATGCACAGGATGCACTGCAGTCAGTTGTCTAACCGAACGCAAACCTAAAATCAAAAATACCTTATTGAAACTTGGCCTTTACAGGCACTCAAAAAAAAAATAGACCTTACATGCCAGCACCTTCGGCAGCTGATGACTCTCCAGCCTGGTATACACGAGTAGAGTAAACGGTAGAGTCCCTGTACAAATTCTTTATTTGGTGGTAGAGTCAACTAGCGTACTACCAGTACCAAGTACTCTACCAGTTTTAGTAGAGTATGTTATCAGTGTTTAAAGAACGCGCCATCCCCGTCGCACTGATAACACTGAATGCTCATCCAAAAAGTTTTGCTCTACTACGCACGCACCAACAAAATTATATAAACCTGTAAACGTATAGTGTAGTGTGGTAGAGTGGACACATAATTGTATATTACATAGTTATAATTTCATAATTATAATTACAGTAATCATCTTTTAGCGCTTTAAGCGCTCATGTTTCTCGCCATATCTCAAGTTTATATATTGATAAGAGTGTAGACATTAAAAAGTATTCCATAATGAATTGCGTGCGAATATTACCCACACGGTGACTCCCGGAATATTTTTAAGTAATAAATAAATCTGTAGTAATAAAACAAAGCACGATATTAGCCATAGGAGGAAGGTTTCATGCTTTTTAGTACTATTATTGGTGTGCAAATGCCAGGATACCTATAATACCTGTCCTATAAATACCTAGGTATTTCATATAGGTATCCCAATGATGAATTTCATCAACAAACCTACTTAATATTTGACTGAAATAAGCAGTTATTTATTTCATTAAATGCAGTCTTTTCAAAATTTCAATATTTTTCTTATTTAAATATAAATTAAAAAACGAAAAACGAGTTTTTTTAAATTTATATCGCGTCACAAAGAGCTGATCCCCGAAGCAAAGTCAATTAGCTAACGTACTATATTTCGCTTCAAAATATGTATACTTTTTTCTACGTTTCGTGCACTGAGCGTGCAAACGAAAATTATCCTGGAATTAGGATCAAAATTCGGCTACTCGGAGTATCGTTCAACAATATCTGAGCGCGGTTCGGAAATAGCAAGCAGACTTATTCTGCACATGAAAGGTAGAGGACGCCCTATTCGTTTTCTCGATATAATTCCGCGCAACTCTGGCGGCGCCGCTATCGCATGAAATAAAGAGGCAGCAGAAGAAAAACTTGTTGAAATAGTTGGTAAGCCTTTACAAGGCTTATTCCAAAATCCTTCACATAGAACCCCGCAAAGGGGATTTCGAAACTTTCCCAAAATCCCCCTTCGAATCGAGGTTGGGGGTTTGGAACGAGGCTTATTGCCAAAATCCCCAGATGTTTTCTGCGCAGGGAATTCGCTCCAAAATCCTTAGCATCGTCTTTTTTGTTTACATCTGTCGTACATAAAAATTCGTCCCGAAATCCCCTGATTCAATGTGAAGGGGGATTTTGGGACAAAAAGTTTAAAATACCCCCCCGCGGGATCTTCATGGGGGATTTTGGGAATTAGCCCTATCATACCTAGCTACCACGATACATGTTCTTAGTTCACCTCAGTACATATTCTTGCTGTGATAGACAGGCCTACCTACATGCTTTCATTCTAAATAAAAATTATTTCAAGTAAATCGTAATTCTTTTGGCAATTGGCATACATAATAGTTTTATTTTAGCATGTGAGATATAGCACGTATCGTATTATGTGTACGTATATACCCATGTGTGTATAGTCCTGTACTATTTTTATTTCCTTATTATCGTCTCCATGTTTTCCTCCTCGCCGCTTTTATCTCTCTCTGCCTCTCTGCTCTTTGACATCCACTGACGTACACGACCTTACAGTATCGACGTCGACCTTATTACACTAGATGTAAGGCCGCTATTCCTCTGTCGCGGTAAGGTCGAATGAATTTTGGACTCATTAGGCGGCATTTGGGAATTTTGGAACTCGTAAACAGTGCTTTATTATAGAGAGAAAATAAAACATTGCGATTTGTAGAGTCCGAGTTTATTCTACGGAATAATAGACTAATTATTTTAGTTAATAAAGAGTTAGTATTTTAGATTTATTTTGATTAGACAGTTTTATTTCAGGCTAGTTTAATAATGTAGAGTCGACTCTATCTTTAGTTATCGTAGATATGAAGGGAAAATTTATATCCAAGCATGACGTTTGAACACGGAAACGTGGTTAGTATGTATTTGGTAATGTTTTCGTAGACTTCAAGGCTATACATTTTGACAGTACAGCGGTCGCCGGCGGCGGCGGCGCGGCGAGCTGCGCGGAGGCTGGCGGTGGAGGAGGCCGCAGCTGACGCAACGCGCGACCTCTTTGTCCGCCACTCCGGCCCACGGGCGGAATGTCCGCGAGCCGGCCTCGCCGTCCGGGCTCGAGTAATTACGAATGTCAAATGTTATCGCACGCAACCGTCCGCCGTCGCCGTCCGCACTCCGCTGCGCTGCTCTTCATAATAATAAAACCTGATATTTAAAACGGAACGTCCTTCTAACGCCGTGTAGTTGCGCCGACGCCAATCTACGATAATAATAAGCCGGGCATCTAGTCACAAATGCGCTCCAGCGCTAACGAAATCGCTCTCAAACCGTGACTCTCCGCTGTGAAGCGCTGCAGCGCTGTGTGCGTTCACTCCGTAGCGCTCACATAAGTACGGCCAGTTCTATGCGCGCCTGTATAGCTATTAAATGTATATAGAATATATAGTAGTAATCGCTCGACGCAGCGGTATTATGTCGGAAATATACCGGCCGTGCCGCGCCTCAAGCCGATTCACCGTTTCACTATTTAGTTTGTATGGGGAGTTTAAATTTGATTTTTTGAAGGCTTAGTAAGAGCTATGAAATTCGTTCTTTTACTAAAATGTAAAATATAAGGCAAGCTTTCCTTAAAGCGGTATGGTGTGAGTCTCGGGGCTCAAGTTAAAAAAAATATTTTTCAGTAAATTATTTTTACTGGATCGCAAATAGCTATAGTTTTGATTCCCTAAAGAGGAATTAGGCTATTCTATTTCTTAATTTAGATTATTTTTTAACAATTGATTTTATTCAATTCTTAGTACTTTCTTGCATTTACATCTTTTATTCTTTCTCTTTTTTATTTGTATGAAATATTACTGGCTGATTTATATTAAAATACTTTCCATTGTAATGTTAATCAGCCAGTAATATTTTATATGAATAAAAAATATTATATACTTTTTGCACATATACCAAAATAAAATTTAATGCTATTTATTGTAAGGTATATTCATAAAGTTTTCTCGTTTGTCACTTTTTATATCTTCACTAGTAGAAAGATTAATTGACAAATCAATAAAAATAACATTATTGTAGGAAAAATAATGCTCTAAAATACTGACAAAAAGGCTCGTATCTTTATGACCAATATAGCAATTGTATCATAATGTACATTACATATATGTCAGTAAACGTGACTATTTTGAATTTAAATAAGTTTTATACCAGTGATTTGTCAACGTTAAAAACGTAAGACATGAGAAATTACTTTTAAAGTATTAAAGTAGTGGACGTAAATACCACTTAAGTAAATAGTATTTCGAGTATCTTGAATATGAAAAAATCTTTGTCAAAGGCTTCTATTGTATTGATATAACCAACTGTTGTTTTGTTCGTAAATATAATTTAAAAAAATCTGCAATACTATCCGTATTTCTCTATAAAAAAAGCAAACAATAGCAATACTTAAATAAGTTTTGCCGTTTTCATTTCACACACTTCTAAAAATCGTTTGTCTCACTCAAAATCCCCTTTTGCATTAAGGCAGGGGATTTTGGGACATGGCTTATTTCCAAAACCCCTGGATATTACAAATAAATAAAAATTTTCTGCGAAGAAGATTTTAAAACTTTTCGTTTCAAATTCCCCTTTAAATCGACTTTTATTTTGTACCTACATCAGTCGTATATAATGTACAAAAAATAAAGACTGATTATATCTAACAAGCTGTTTGTATTCAGATGGAGGTAAACAAATGTTAAAAAAAATTTGGTTAATGAGATTTATACTTATATCTAAAAATCATTTTGGGACGATAGTCTCAAAATCCCCGCGCAAGGGATCTTCGTGGAGGATTTATAACAATCAACCAATATATATTTTTCACTTCTCATGCTCTTAAAGTGCCTATTGTGCAGGATATATGCAGCACAAAATCGCATTTTGTGCACAAGTGCATTAACGTATCTGCTCATAAATGTATCTATATTAAGGCAAAGAAAATGAGCCATACAGCCAAACACAATAAGAAGTTCATAGATAGAATTTGTTATTATATGATATTTACTTTAATTTATTTGCCTTATGTGTTTTCTAAGACATAAAAGATATCAATATTTAAATTCAAGTACGGTAGGTTATTTAATTAATTTAAGAAAATTATTATTTAAAATTAATTAAATAGTAGGCTGTATGTATGTAGGTCTGCAGCCCAAGCCTAATATCAATGTCGTAAGGTTTAAAAAAAATAAAGCGGCCGGAAACAGCTCTTGATTTTTCGTGCGTTTATTAATTTCTTCAATTTGATTTATTTCCTCGCAATCGAAGTCAAAAGCAGAGTTTATAACTCGTTCGCAAAACGCTTTTTATCCTCGACATTACAATCAGCCCTCGCCTTCGGCTCGGGCTACTAAAAGTCTCAGATAAAAATGGTTTGTTTTGTGCACTTGTTGTAAAATCTACTATTTCCTCACAAGGTAAAATCAATATGGTGTACTATGTGTTGATGTCATTTTGTATTTTATTCTTTCATGATTTTTTAATTTCAATTCAATATAAAATATCGTGTACTTCCCTGTAATTATCACGTCGCACAGGCTGCAAAAAAAACGTTTTCAGGGCACACAACCTTATTAGTTTTATATAGCGGCTATACAGAAGCCGTCAAAACATAGTTAGTATAGTTAAGAGTTTTAATCCAACACATCTGAGTTAGCTATCCACTTATCTTTTTCTTTGTGAGGTGGTGCTTTCACAGATATACACACATGTACTTAAGTTAAATAAGAACTAATAAGTACCTTTTAAGTAAAGAAAATGACTTTATGCTTTTTTAACTGTTTTAAATCTATTAAAGAAAAAACAAAAAAATTCTAAACCAAATTATTTGAATTATTATATTATGATTACATAAACTTGAAAATAAACATTTGAAAGCATCCGAAATTAAGCCAAAGATAACAAAAATAGCATCGTTAGAACTAAAATTCAGTAAACATCATTTACCGAGCGAGCGAAGCGAGCGAGGGCTATAATTCAAGTTGGGGCGAAAACAACATTGTTTGTATGTATGTATGTATGTATGTGTGTAAGTATGTATGTATGTTTGTTCCGCGATAACTCTCGAACCGTTGAATGAATTTCGATGATATTAAGAATACGTGTAGCAACTATCCATAGAATTTTTAAGTTAGTTGCGCAACAAAATCGGTTCAGCCGTTTTTGAGATATTTTAAAATAATAATCGCGAGGTCTAAGTTCGCGGCGAACAACTAGTCTAAAAAAACATAAAGAATAAATTTCTGATGCAACCGGCTTGAGGCGCGGCTCGTCCCTCCGTCAGCTATAGCGTGGCCTTATAGATGGTTGTTTGCGCTCACAGAGTGCGGTGAACAGCGCTCACCGGCGCCGCGTCTGTGTGCGCGCGTACACACGCGGCGCGGACACACACAGGCGCAGCACGCACACAGGCGCGCCGTTGTACGGGTGCGTTCCGAAACCGCTCTCTATTCTATCTATGCGAAGGCGTCGTTCGTATCGCCACGTATAGCGGCACGCTCGGGGCGAGGAATTTAGAGGCGGGGGTCGTATCGTTAATTGTTATGAAGTTGATTTCGGTCCTGAAATTCCAAAATAGGTATTTTGAAATAACACCTCTTTTTTGTCAACTGTTCCATTTAAAAACTTAACGTTCTAGAGCTGATAGAGCAGAGCTAGGTCATGCGATTGCGAACATATGTTTTCGTTTGCTCGTCGCACGTTATCAGGGAATGATAACGATGTAAAGTGGGCTGTGTTGCGTGGGATTTAGGTCTAGATTGGCGTGTAGAGTTGGAATGTTAGCTCCGATCGCAAAACAAGTCCATGGCTAGCAATTGAGTGACCGCGCGGGTCTTCGGGTCATGGCAATGGTGGTAAAGTGGTAGAGCGACGGCAATGTGTGCCACCACTGCTGGGAAAGAGAATTACAAAGTACCTTTTAAGTTTAAGACAAGAAAATGACTCTATATTTAGGACTTACGAACAAGTTTGCAGTAAAATCAAAATGTAGAGTCATGCATTTTTTTCGGGATTAGTACGTATATTGGTCAAAGGAGTTTATTTTAAATATGGACGTAAAAAATTAACGCTGTTAAATGTAGACTGTCGATATTTATTAAACATTCTTTTTTGCGATGGCATAAATATAAGCGTATTCAAATATTATACACTAGCTTTTGCCCGCGGCTTCGCCCGCGTGAATTTCCCACGGGAACAGTGCTTTTTCCCGGGATAAAAAGTAGCCTATGTGCTATTCCAGGTCATTATCTACCTCTGTACCAAATTTCATCGAAATCCGTCCAGTAGATTTTGCGTGATTGAGTAACAAACATCCTCACAAACTCACAAACTCACAAATTCACAAATTCACAAACTCACAAACTCACATCCAAACTTTCGCATTTATAATATTAGTATGGATTTTTATTCGAATTTTTGTCATAACGTATAGCGCCAATTTAATATAGAGAACATTTTAATATTAGCATTTCCAAAACGGAATTTTTTTGTAATGCCTGGTTTTCCAATAATATTTTACATTGCGCATGTGAAATGTTTTTAACACATGTTTTGAACAATCACAATGTTCTCTATCTCTACTATAACTAGCGTCACCTGGTGGCAGAATATAACACTATGAGGAGCAGCGAACTCACGTCACGCAAGTATGGCCGAACTTCTGTAGAGTTCTACTCAAGTAGGTAGAGTTCATATTACAAAATTATTTATTTTAATATAATATTGGTAATTTTGTAAATATTCAGGTTAAATTTTGGATACGTACAAACTCCACATCGCGATTGTTATAAGAACTGTTATTTCATAAGTAGCTAGATATAGAGTCGGTTCTTGGTAGAAATCTATTGCGTCAGTTACCAGTGGTATGGTAGAGTCAGCAGTTAGTACCGTATCTGGAAATATTAAACACTTAATTTATGAAAATATATATATATGTTGACTACGATTAAAAATGAAATTACAATTAATAAACACTTAATTATGTTAGTTTCATTACTGAAAAAGAAGTGATCTCCACTTCATAGTTAGATCTAGAACTATGAATCTAAATAACAAAATGTAGTAAAATACGGCGATATGAAAGACAAATTATTATACAAGTAATTATAACATAAGTAATTATTTATGTTATACATAATAATTACATTCTGGAAAATACAGCACCAATAACAATAGCTTTTTGTATACTCCACAGCGTAGAATGTAGGTATTCGTCAAAATGCATTACGTATGAAACGTCAAACCAGTTTGACAATCGGTCGGGCGATCGCCTCCACTGCGGCACAGCACCGTGGTAATGAAATAAAATTCTTCGTGCTGTTTATTATTTTATTTTAATCGTATCCTGTAGAAGTCGCCGTGTCGGTCCGTTTGACTACGAGTTTTATAAACATTTGTATAGTACCATCTAGATTCTAGATCGCATATTGTAAAACATTCCTCGCTACTTCGCGTCTGTATGTCTAGGCGCAATAAAGTCTAAAACTACTGAACGGATTTTTTCATGCTGTTGTTTTGGAGGAGATACTTACTCAAATATTATTAAGATATCATATTAAATACCATAATGATGAGGTACGAGTATTTATAGTAAACTAGCTTTCGCCCGCGGCCGTTCCTTTTCCCGGGATGAAAGGTATCCTATGTCCTTCTCCGTACTTCTAACTACATGTGTATGCGAAATTTCAGGAAGATTGGTTCAGTAGATGAAGCGTGAAGAGGTAACAAACAAATAAACAAAATCACTTTCACATTTATAATATTAGTTAGGATTTAAAATGCTCGAGACAATGTAAGATAGATAGACAGTTTTGTATGTGATATATAACATTAAATATTTATGATTACAATTTATTGTAAAATAAATAACTTATATAACTTTTTTGATCAAGATTTTCAAAATGTAGGATTTAAACTGATTCAAACCTATGATCCTAGAACGATCCGAAACACTGCGTCAATTCATTCTCACTACGCCTCGGTGCTAGCGTCAACAGTCGATGACGTCAACCGTCAGGGCTGTAGAGTTATTGTCATTCTGGTGTTTTTCCCATTTTTATTGTTAAAGTTTATTCTAGAATAATAAATTAATGATATTATTCCTACGACCCAGACAAAAAAGGGTAGTTGATTAATGAAGTTGACATCTCCTAGTTTTAGTTAGTGTAATAATACATCTTCTTCTACTATCTTATAAAAGGAGTAAGAAGAGTTTTAAAAATGTTTACCACCATGCAGCACATAATGCATATTATCACATATAGAATTTCACGAATTTCAGTCGAAAACTTGTTCTCAAGTTAAATGAACCAACTGAAGGTCTGCCGGTGACTGGTGGGTGGCAAAAGCATGATAGACATAATAATAATATTCTGCTCTTCTAGAAATCATTAAGGAAAATGACACAACTATCACAATAGCAAGTAGCAGTGTATCATATACCCGCTGCCAACCCTGAAGGTTTTCAAAACAGCGCCACATTTGCCAAACATTTACATTTACTGATAATGATGTCTTCTTTTACGGAGGATGAGAGTAAAATACGGAATGTCATAAACTGATTCTTACTATCTGAAGAGGACTGTGAGTATTTGGGGACACAGCACGAATTTTACAATATGACGGGTTGCCAGGGATAGATTTAAAACTAGGTACCTGTCGAAAAATAAAGCGGTAAATTGTAAACGACTTGTGCAGTACACAGTTTCTCGACAGTTAACTATCTTGCGAGATAGATTATACACTAACGGAGTGTAAAGTATTATAGTGACATCATTCGACGAGCCACTACATCCAGGCCTGTGGCAATCGCCTCTCTGTTCAGACATGTATTTGCGTTTAGTCTGACTGAACCAAGGAGGCAGTTCACCATCATCGTCACCCAATAGCAGTCCACGCTGGACAGGACATAGGACTATCCCTAAGTGCGGCACTGTTAACATTAAAAGAATAATTTGTGATGGTTGATCCAAGCTCGAAAGAAAGAAAAAAGAGCGTTATTAAAAGTTATAGAATCAAGACATGGAAAGATGTTCGGCCATCTTGTACGACATGAAGATTTGATTAAAAACCTGATAGAAGGGAAAATAGAAGCCAGAAGAGGAAGAGGAAAGCCAAGAAAGGCGTATATAGACCAAATAAAGGAGAAGGCAAAAGTTGTGTCGTACAAGGAGGTCAAGGCAATGGCTGAGGATAGGGAGAGATGGAAAGAACCCCACCGACAAGAACACTGTTCTTTAATTTAAATGAAATTAAATGATCCAAGCTCTTTAAATTAGTTTGGAATCAAGGTTTCTTCTTTTCATAGCCATGTATTTGCACCAATAGATGTTATGACCTAAATTACTGAGGAAACAAAACTTCGTGCAAAAACTCGTTTATATCTACAAGACAAGATATTATATATTTTTACATTCGTTTTATTTTAGTTCTATTCTTGAAGGATATTATTAAACTTATGTCTTCAAATAAACACACTGCGCAGGGATGGACTAGAGACGTCAGGCAAGCAGATCTATAGTTTTTTATATATGTACCTATGTATAAACCTATATAAAGATAACTCTGTAACCATAGCATAAATTTATCTGCGATTAAATTATATTAATCATAAAACTCTCTTATTTTCCCCAGTATGTATGAGGTACTTCCTTATAAACACTTTATTCGTCAGACATAATTATTTACTCTCTTATATTTTTAGTTAATAAATACCAAGATGGCCGCCGAGTGACGTTGTTCAAAACAACCGCGGCCGCGCCACTGCGCCATTCCAAAGTCAAGTCAGAGTTGTCCTGTTGGCCACAAAATATAAAGAGCTACAGAAGCGTAGACAGGCATTTCATGAAAGTCATTGTCATGTGACTTTGGCCTCTCCCTCCTTTATCTTTGTGACTATCTCTCCTTTATTAAGGTCTTTGGGACAAGAAATAGACCGCGAAATTCATTGACTATCTAGGAGTCTAGCTTTTATTAATATGACAAAATAAGTAATTATGAAGTGCATGTTTATTAATGTAAACTCCGAATTTCAGTATCAGTCTAGAATACTTACTACATATAATAAACGGGAAACTTATTTTGAGCGGAGATCTACCGATCTTTTACTTTTGATATAACATTGTTGTTGCATCGATACTATCGATAGGTAGTGTTTCAGATTTGATACTATCGATAGTATCGATACTATGATGCCATTCACTCTAAGGCAACATTTGGTGCTGGCAACACAAAGTGGTACAAAATAATCTGTAAACTAAACAGAAAACAGACAAGAATCTTAATGGGAGCTCTGACCGGACATTTCGAATGTAGTGGGCACCTGTTCAAGCTAAAACTTGTCGAAAGCCCCCTATGTCGGGTGTGTGCAGAAGTAGAGGAGTCTATGGAGCACATTATGTGTGAGTGTGACTCACTGGCTAACAAGCGGCTGGCCCTCTTTGGAACTGCGTATCCGGAACTGGAGGACTACAGGCACTTCGCAGCCGGTGATATCCTGAAGCTTATGCAGTCCTTCTTCAGGAATCCCGCTGTGTGTGAGTAAGGCTTGGGGGTAAGTACAAAAGGGTCCAAGACTCGACGTGCTACCGTAAACACGGACCCCGCAGTAAGATAAGATAAGAAGAAGATCGATACTATTGCGTTTCGATAATATTGAATTGTGTCAATACTATCAATAGTACACACTATGATATACATCACATATCTCTCGTACGACGAGCTGTTGAAATGGGAGAACAGCATCAAACCGGCGGAAAACACAGTCCATTATATTAACTATAGTTCTCTAGTTCTTCTGTGTCCTCATTATTTCCAGTCTGCGTCCTGTCGGGTAGGTCGACTGTCACGGCTGGCTGGCTGCGAAATTTTCCCGCTCTCGACTCGAGCTCGCGACAGCCGAGTATCGAGCCAAGAAATGATTCACACTGATCGATTTCCCATCGTTAAAAGTAGAAAAGAACACTCTGATCTTATACAGCCAATCCAACATCTCGGCATTTTTTCTTAAAAATAATTATATGAAAAATAACTGAACCGATTTGGATAAAAATGATATATGTCAATAAGTATGTGGTATAATATATGTCAAGTTTCATAATTATCGCATGATTAGTTCAAGAGTAAAATTAAATTATTTATTATTTCATAACAAAAAAAACTATGTAAGTACTCCAATGAAACAACAAGCGGTAGCATAAACATATTCTCCTTTGAATTTAGCTATTTTCAAATTAAAAAAAGATTTTTCAAATCAGACTGTCAGTTCAACAGATTTAATACGTTCACACACAAACAAAAATCTCTTCAGCGTTATTATTATTGTTATTGTTTTTGCATAACTTTATTGTAATATGAAAATACACAATATACATAAGAAAAGAGGAAAGAAAAAAACAAAGGCTGACTTATTTCAATAAAGGATATGTTCCAGTCAACCGGCGAATGAATAAGAGGATAAAACAAGAAGGTTAGAAGAAGTACGTGTGATCCAATGATTATTACATATTAGATAGGATATTAGTATAGGTCACTTGACTCACCCACCAGACTCTCCCCATGTAAACTAAGTATAATTGGCGGGAAGAATACTTGCTTTAGCAGCGTGTGAGCCACCAACGACTCTAGAACTTTTTCATTCTCATTAAATTTACTGTTTGTGTGTACTTACGAACGAAACATAAAGAAGACAAAAACGTATCTGTCGAACGAAAAATAAAATATTTAAGTATCTAAGAATGGAAAATTTTACAATATTTTTCATAAACAATAATATTGTTAATAGGTATATTCATAGCATAGCATAGCAATAGTTTGTATATTCAAAATTGAAATTTTTTTAATGGTGTTCAAATATACGAAATAGAAATTAAATAAAAACCATAGTCAACAGATTCATTTTAATTTTTATATTGATATTCGAATTTTTATGAAAACACAAAGTTTAAAATAATTAAATATCTGAGGTACTTAATATTGAAATAGCAGTTCAGTCAAAATGAAGTAGATTTTTCTGTTGAGTAAGACTAAACTAAAGGTTACAACGAAATTTAATTTACAAAAACAACAACAACGATAAACTGCTGTCAACACAATACAAATAGGAAGAAACTCGTAGACAATGCTACGCTTTTAATTGACGCGATTAAATCCTCTACGAGGGTCTACGGATGACGTAGCATTTGAAAAATGTTATTAGAAGACATCAACGTAACCCGTGCTACGCGGCAGCGCCGCAACTAGGCCACTGTTTTGATACCTATTCCAAATCACACTTCCGTGTACAACAACACGATATTTCTTGATATTTTCGAAAGAAAATCAATTTAAAATTAGTGTATAGTGAGAAAACGTGATAAAGGCAACAATGGCCACTCTAACCAAACATAAAAATAATAAAGTATAATGGTCCATGAGCATAATTTACCGTGAAAGAAAATCTGAAAACACTGCTTGTCGTTTTCTGAGGACGTGGCGCGGCGGAGCGCCGCTAGGTGGCAGCACATAGCTCGCTGTTCGCAGAGTATATTATTTACCGCGTTTATGTATGTCGTTATATAAGTGAACAGAAAGCTAGGTTCGGTCGACAACACGGGGCGAGCGCGGGGGCGGGAAGGGAGCGGGCGGGGACGGCGACCCACGCACACATACATGTTTGACGCACACCAAGGCGCGAGGCCGCGTCAGTGTGTATCGAACCAGCGAGCGCGCCAACCGACCGACTCGGCGTATTCTTATTATTATGAAAGGAGAAACGCTTTTTGTAGGGCAAGAACTAAATTTGTAGTATTACTGCTGCCGATAATAAAGATTGTAGTATTTCAGACTGAAGTTCGCGATGTCGCTCATAGATGTCGCTATTCGTATGCAATTCTACTCGAATCGCGTTACGTGAACATATTATTATTATACTGATTGACACAAAAGCAATGAAACTTGAACAGTCACCGATTGCATAAATATAAGGCTCTACCTGTGAGTCTGTACTTGTTCCAAGCATGTGGGTCTTGGAAAATTCTATAAATTAATGGTAGAAGCTTACTGAAAAACAAAGTATTTTGTTTGTTTATGTATTTTTGTTACGTGGGATAAAACATTATTGTAATGAAGGTATCATTGAAATCTGTAAGAGAAGATACTCACATTCGAACTTATAACATGAACCCTGAAAACATAACTCTCCTGTTTTGGGAACAGCACAGCACTCTCTATTTCAAAATATAATGCAGCCTGTACACTGTGCGGCCCAATGTTGCTGTCAGTCACCATACATTCCTTAGTTTTGTCTTTGTCAACGCATAGCTCACATAAGCTAATCATCCCTTAAATCTAGTGGGTTTACGGGTCATGGTGGGACGACGGGTAGGTTGCAAATAAGTGCTAAATCACCTGTGAAGTGGACCCAATGGATCTCTAGTGCAGTAGATACACGGGGAAAAAAATTACTCTTCCCGGTGGGACTACTGGTAAAAATGACACAATGTGTACATCAACCTACCTAAATTCATAGCAAATTAGTCACTATTACCACCACATAAAGATCCATACGGGGTAACTAGAAATGATATAGTCTATACATGCGGCTTTGAGCGAATAAACTGCAGCTCTACCTGTCGGGTGTAGAGTTTGACGTTGTGGTGGCGATAAGCTCTTTATTGAAATACCCAATTTGCGCTCAACTAGCTTTTATAGTCCGTGTGCTTTTTGATATTGTCATATTTAAATTTACACATTTTGTTTTTGCTAATCGATAATTTATTGGAACTTTGCGTGGAAGCATACATTGACATTGACTACATTATCTCTCTCTCAGCCAAAAGACGACCACTGCTGGACAAAGGCCTCCCTCAAGATTTCCACAACGACCGGTCCTGCGCTGCCCGCTGACTACATTATAGAAAGAAGACTTTTGCATTTGCTATGCTTTTAATTAACTTGACCGTGAAAACTTATCCTGTGTTTAAAAACAAGCAAATGGTTAATCATACGTCAAAAAATTGGGTGTAGTATTTGATGAAACGCTCTCCTGGGCTGCTCAATAGGCGAGGTGAGTCGTAAATTCTATGTGTCTCTCCATTCACTGCGGCGTTTGCAAAACTTCCTGCCCCTAAACACGAAAGCGTTGTTAGCCCGTTCATACTGATCCCTCTTTTGGACTACGCTGATGTGGCTTACCTCGATCCCACTGAGGAGCTCCTTGACAAACTCGAACGCCTGCAAAATCTATGCATTAGATTCGTCTTTGGCCTCCGAAAACATGACCATATATCGGAGTACCGTACCAAGCTTAACTGGCTACCAATCAGAATTCGTCGAAACATCCACATCCCCAAATTACCTCAAATCCAAGTTCTCATTATTGCCAATTGATAATCGTTTGCGTAATTCCATTGGCTCTATGTTGAATATTCCTCCTAGTTCATCCCAGACCTATTCAAAATCATTTGCAGTTTTGGCAGCTAAGCTGTGGAACACTTACTAAAGATATTAAAATGGCCCCTTACTTATCTTCTTTCAAATCAAAACTTTTAAAATCTTCGCATATCACTTCGAACATTTAAGCCAGGTGTACCTAGTGTCTTCTTCTTCTTTGTTTTTTTTCGAATTTTCCCTTTAGTAGTCATGTACTTATTATATCATTATATAGGTATGTATTGTTATATTATATATGTATCATATTTATGTACATATACTATTTCTCTTTACCCTTTTCTTCTGTTTCTACGTACTTCTACCCTTTTACTGAGTAAATATATCCTCTCAACCTATCGCTGGTTGCTGGAAGAGATCCCTTCATGAGAAAAGTCCTCCTTTGTATATTTACCTTTTTATTTTATGTCATGTCTGAGGGTCGTGGTCATTATATGGAATGAAACACACACAACGACTCTCTTGGCAATTTTAATGGAGTGGTTTGCCATTGCCTTCTCCAAATTATTATCAAATTTACGAAATACAAAAGTATTTCTGTATCGTATTGTAGGAGGTAATATTTAGATGATCAAGCTTTCTGGAAGCACCGTAGCTTTACTGTCGCCATCTAGTGCTAGCAGTGATAACTGATGGTACTCGCGTTCTATAGTATGTACTATTAATAATATTCTATCAGAAAATGAAAAATAGATATTTTATAGGTACACGCAAAATTAATAATTTAATATCTATCTAAATCAAATGTGCTTGAGTACATTGGTTGATTTTTAACACTTTACTGCACCGATTTAGAATGTAAGTATATGTTTTCTTCAATTGAGTTAGCTTATACGTTTATCTCTAACTTCCTACTAAGCATTATAATAGCTAATATATATTCTATAAAATTGGAAAGGAAACTTTTACAACCTCCAATTCAGGGCCTGGTGAAACGAGGTAAGTATCTACATTAAACCTGGACGGGTCAACTATAGGCCTCATTAAACCGTTTCCCAGTTATATCCTATGTGTTTGAGCTGCAGAACCATTTTAATATCTTCATAAACAGGAGGGTCTATGAGAGAACATTAAAATTTCAAAATAAATACTCTAGTAAGTACTATATGCCTTTTGTTTATAGTCTTTGCATCCTCATTTATTAGAGCCATTGGAAAATAGACTTATTGTTAATAGTAATAAGGTAGGGGAGATTAATGCGGAGCAAAGAACAGTTAGTGTTTGCGGCGAGACTCGCAAGGTGGCGCCACTGCGTCACACACCCACCCACCTCTCCACGAGTGGGCGCCTTTATGGCTACAAATAAGATATATATTTTCTATTTATTTCTTGAAAATCCTACAATTTTCCAATAAATATATTTTTTACAAAGTAGGTAGTTGTGTATGTATTAGATACTTGTTTTACGTCTAAACTACGAAACAGATTCAAACCAATGCAATGTTCAAAAATTGTAGTGATCCAATATCCTTTAAATGTTACTACATTTTCAGGTTCATTCACGTATAGAGTAGGTATTATGTGTGTGAGCTTATCGCAGTTATCAGAAACAAATGTACCAAGTTTGACTACGTGGACGCACAGACTCTACATGTTCACTGAATATTGGGAAGCACCAGGTTGGTTGGTGTTTCTATCTGACCTGCCGAAGTAGAGAGAGAAGGCTTGAAGAATGCCTTTGAATAGATATTTCACCATGCCAAACGTCAATTTCTAGTAGTCGCCCAATGCAGTGTCCCCATTGTGTTCCATGAATATACCCATTGTCAGGTGTTTCCCATAGATTTTCCCATAGACGGAAATTATTACTTTTTTAGAATTTTAGGGAGTGATCCTTTTTGCCTATATCTCCGATGGGGGACGGAGGGCGGGGGACAACGAGAATTGACGATTCCAATCCAAAGCATCAACCATCAAACCATCAACTTGATTGGTCGCACCGCACGTGAAGCGAGCAATGGCGGCGGTGGTGGACGCTTGTCACAATTTCTACTGTGAAAGTGGAGGAGAGTTCCCGCGCTTCAGCCTTTTGGCGGGACCAATTATTTACTTATACTATCAAGATAATATGTATATTTTATAACAATAAAGTTAAATTTTGATTCTGAAACTAATAATACGCTGATGTAGAAATTTTTGTAGTTTTAATATTAGATTTTATTTTTCTTAATTAATTTAGTGTTAAATGTGTACCTATATATATTTTGTTCATAAAACAAAATTGAATCAAAAAAGTAAAATAGGGCTTTAATCTGGGGATTCCTCCACTCATAGGCGATGGGCTAGCAACCTGTCACTATACCTGAATCTCCATTCCATCAGAGTGCCCACTATACAGCTAAGCGTGGCCTTCGAGTCTCACGACTCTTGGCTCTGTCTACCCCGTAAGGGATAAAGACGTGATTCTATGTATGTATGTAAAGAAGTAAAAAGAAAAACAAATGAAAAATATCTAATCTAGAACCCGGATATTCCCACGACAGTATGGGTTACCTCTTTTTTAATTATTAATTTTTAGTTTAGAATTAGGTATATAAAATACTAGCTGTTGCCCGCGGCTTCGCCCGCGTGAGTTTCGCTTAGATGAAAAATCTTCACGGGAACCATTTTTTCCGGGATAAAAAGTAGCCTATGTGCTATTCCAGGTCATTATCTACCTCTGTACCAAATTTCATCGAAATCCGTCCAGTAGATTTTGCGTGATTGAGTAACAAACATCCTCACAAACTCACAGACTCACAAACTCACAAACTCACAAATTCACAAACTCACATCCAAACTTTCGCATTTATAATATTAGTATAGATTTTAGTATTATTTAGAATTAAAATTCCATAAAATTAAAAAGTGAAGTAAAGAATCAATATTATTTAACAATTCTATTCCCATCAAACCAAAATGCTGGTACCGCAGCTAACTGTACCTTTATAGTTATAAGGAAATACTGTCGAGCTTCAACCTGCGCAGGCGCGTGGTCCGTGCACCATTTGACATAGAAACCGGTCCCAATGGTATAGCACTCGGACCTCTGAGATATTTCTGATTAAAAAAAGTTACTTATTTTTAATAAAGAGGTCACTCGTATAAAAGTGAGTACTTATCCATTTCATAAATTGATCTCCCTGTTCGTTTGTCTGTGAAACATAACTTGAAAACCTATGAAAAGATTTTCACTTAACTCCATTTTTTCTTAATTATCCTATGACAGTACTTTTTGTTGAAAATAAATCAAATATTAGTTCAAACCTAAACATTCTAAAGAAAAACATCTATTAACCACGAAAGTAATTTCCTAAAAAGTCTATTTTAATTTATATTGTTGTAAAATCATAAAAAGACATGGTAAAATTGTTTACATAATAGGACAATTATGAAAAAACGGACTTATCATAGTCCTGTATTATTTCAGGTAATAATTTACAGAATTTATAAAATACTACTGTTGCCCTGAGGCTCCTCCCGCGGAAAAAAAGTATATCATTAATACAAATTTGAGCTTACCATTAGGTGACCCGCTTGCTCGTTTGCCGCCCTATGTTATAAAAAAAAAGCTCCTTGGGGTTTGATTTTTGAAAAAGTAACCTATGTTAGACCTTCAACTATATTATGTACCAAGTACCAAATTTCATCAAAATCGGTAGAGCGGTTTAGCCGTGAAAGCATAATACACACTTTCGACAGACAGACTTTCGTTTATAATATGTATGGATATGGATACCTACAGGTTTAACATTTGTCATCAATCAATGCATCAATTGTATTGATCCAATAGAGATGAAATCTGATCTGACCGAGCCAAATGAGTTGGTGGAAGGAAACAAAATGTTTACCAAAACCACATTTACATGAAAGTGTTGGCTTTTACAATAATTAATTGATAGACAACATATGATGCTATTTTATCGGATGAGGGATGCAATATTTTATTGACATTGATGTTTGTTTTGCCTCGCCGTGGTCGCTTACTATGGGCCTCATAAGAAGGCTCAAGGTCACCCAAAGAGCGATGGAGCGCGCTATGCTCGGAGTTTCCCTGCGTGATCGAATCAGAAATGAGGAGATCCGTAGGAGAACTAAAGTAACCGACATAGCCCGCAGAATCGCCAAACTTAAGTGGCAGTGGGCGGGGCACATAGCTCGCAGAACAGATAGCCGTTGGGGCAGAAAAGTTCTCAAGTGGCGACCACGAACCGGAAAACGTAGTATTGGCAGGCCTCCCACTCGGTGGACCGACGACCTGGTGAAGGTCGCGGGTTGCGCATGGATGCGGGCAGCGCAGGACCGGTCGTTGTGGAAATCCTTGGGGGAGGCCTTTGTCCAGCAGTGGACGTCTTTCGGCTGAGAGAGAGAGAGAGATGTTTGTTTTTATTTTATTTTAGGGAAAGTCAGGTATCCATCAGCTACAGAAATTGAATAAGTAGGTTCTATCTAATGTTCTAAGCATTGTACCTGGATCTATCCTGGTTCCTAGTATAGGCGGAGGGTTTTTTCAGATTGTATATATGTTTGAATTTTAATTAATCATAATAAGTCGCCTCAGTGTTCTTACTCTATGAATGTTTGGTTGTTTACCGTAGGCCTGATATTTTGACTCCTTTTTGCTGTATCAACCATATTACCTACTCGTACTCCTTTTCAACCGACTTTCCAAAAAAGGAGGAGGTTATATGTTTCGATGTATGTATGTTTTTTTTTTATGTATGTTCGCCGATTTCTCCGCCTACAGTGGACTGATTTCCGAAATTGTTTTTTTATTCGTAATGGTATATACCCAAGTTGGTCCCATTTTAACCACGTCAGAATTTGTTCGGTAATTTTAAAGATACCTAACAAAATATAAAAATACCAACATTGCATTATAGAGCAAAAGCCCGCGATAGCATGCCCTTCCTTATTTTATTAAAACTAAAAATTTTCTGTGTATGTTCCCAACATAGAAATAGCGATTAGCGACTATAAAAGTTGGATCATGATTACTTAGGCAGATTATTTGTAGCAATAACATTTAAAGTGGTAACTCAGTTTCCTTAAAGTAAAGTTTTTTAAAGATTTTATTCCTAATAATATAAGAAATCACGCCATCCATTGCCAGGCAATTGGTGCAGATATAAACCCCTGCTAGACATTGTAACTTTACTAAATTATAGTTATATTTGTTTTATTATAAAAGCTGAATTTAATATTAGTTTGGAAGGCCCCAAGGGTGCCTTTTATACCTATAAAAATCATCCTTGCTATCCATATTACCTACATAAGCAACTAAGATCCAAACTTCATACCTAGTCGCTAATTTTTTTTACCCGTATATACCACGCAGAGAAACATTCAGCATTTTAAAATAAGGAAGGTTTGGTCGTCGCGTGCTCACGGTCTATTTATGTGCCAAAAATAATAGACAATTTGACATGTTCTGACATTTCAAATCAAACTGACATAAAAAGTTTCGAATTCTTAATTCTTTATTTTCGGCCACCAGTGAAAGAAAAGTTTAAGTTGTTATTAAAGAAAATGAAAAGATGTAGAAGCACTAAAAACACAGAAATATTTTTTTTTTATATTTATTTTACTATTATTTGTCTGTGACTAAAAATGATAAAATAAAACTTTTTTCCAAAAAAGTGAACCGACTTCCATCATAAAATTAAAAATCATGAAATAACAATAAAGAAAAATGTATTAGCATGCTACCTACAGAATGAGGTGAAGTCGGTGCCAAATTGAATATTAAATAATCTAAATTAACATTAGAATCATGTATATATACAAAATGCCTAGCTAAACAATTACATAGTCCTGCACTTGGCACCGACTTCACCTCATTCAGTAAGTAGCATGCTAATACATTTTTCTTTATTGTTATTTCATGATTTTTAATTTTATGATGGAAGTCGGTTCACTTTTTTGGAAAAAAGTTTTATTGTAGTTCAAATGCGAAACAGTTCAAACACCAGAGTATAATTTCTGATAACATTAAGTCAAAATCATGTCTCAATATTTTTTTAAATAATAGTGTTAATATACTCTCCATCGCGTGTCTACATAATAAGAATAATAGTTTCTCAACTATTATGCATTGCTTTCAAACTCTCATCTTTCATTACTCGCTTTTCATGAGAAGTAGTCTTAGCAATATAAGGTGATTTCAAATTAAGCGCACATTTAAATACAAATATCTAATTTCGATATCTAATGGGCTAGTTTAATAGTTGTTCAGTTTCATCTACTGAATCTGCCTTTAAATTATTTGTACCTATACTTACTTTATTTAAAATCTCCTTATATGGTAACTAGGAAGAGGCCTATGTTATGTCTAGCTTGGATCTTGAACTGTTAAAGGCTGATAATGATCTATAGTACTTAGGCTGTTTTCTTACTCTTATGATTAACTTTTATATGTTACCGCAGCGCAGTATGGAGATTTCAGAGTAAAAACGTCAGTCAAATAAAAATTTCACACACCATCGGTCTTATGTACCCTTACTATCCAAGGAGAATATTACCATCCTATCATCAAATCCGCGCTCCTTAAAATACTTCTACCTTATATAATAATAAGGTACTGTCACAAAGAAAATACCAATTTCCTATACATACATGGATCGTTTGTGACGTCAGGGTTACATACGAGGGTGTGATGCGTGATGCGTAGGTTGCCTCCAACATGATCTCAAAATAATACGTAATTGATGGTACTGGACGTGTTTATAATGATCAAAGTGCTTTTGTTGTTATAAATAGGTACTCGATTGTTTTGCAATCGACAATATAATCGAGTAATATATTTGTAAGACCTACCTAAACGTCCTCTCCTCACGTCCTGCTTATTAACTTATTATAATAGAACTAACTGCTTGGTTACCTAAGTCTATCGTAAGGAATATAATTTATAGAATCAATGTTTAGTTATAATTGTCCTCGATGGAAGTAAGAAGTAAGTAAGTATACCTACTACTACTACAAATAAAACTGTGTATATCCGTGAATACGCCAGTTTTCTGAAAATAATATGTAAATATTTTTTATCCACAAAGATATTTTATACTTACCAGTTTTTAAACCAGGAAAATATAAGTTAAAAATAAAGTAGTCAACCTAATAAAGGATTATGTGTTGTATGTATTCTTTTTATATATGTATTCTTTTGTATGTGGAATTTTAAGCTAAAGCCGATTCCATTTTGGGAGGTGACATCGGATACTCATATATAGACGTAAAGCTATACATATATCTTTGTCTAATTTGTGGCAGCGACTGACTAGCAGCGCACGCGCAACAAAGTGTGGTAAACGAAGGTCGCCGTTACTGACTGCTTGCTTCCATGCAGGCTCATCGTAGACGATCTACGAACTTAAATGTTTTGCCCGCAGCGTTGTTTTCATCGAAATCATAAATTTATCTATAATAACAATATAATTATAATTAGTACGACTTTGCAATTGAAATGATTATATTTTATTTGTTAACCACGTTTGATTGGCTTCGAGTTTGAGTAACCACAGCCTGAAGCCCTGAACAAAGAGGAGCTTGTGACGGCCAATCTCCAGTAAGGGAGAGGCACTACAAGAAGAAGGATCCACAGCGCTATGAAACAAGCTGTACCATCAATGCTAACAACTAGGGCTGCCATCCGTCCGGATTTGTTCTAGTGCTGCACGCTCCCCGAATCCAGGCAAAAGCAGGCATCCTGAGGGATTTTTTTCGAGGGACTCCGGGAAAAATCTTTAATTTACACAATGTCCGGGTTTTTGAATTTTTTTGTCCTGAGTCCGTAATTTAGCTGATGGCAGCCGTATGTACCATCTCACTACTTCTTTTTGAGTCGGAAACTCACTAACTGAACACTAGAAAGAATTCGTAAAATTAAAAAATAACAAAAGTATATATTTGCTGATTACATTTTCATTGTTTCCTATAACCTTTCATTCATTTGGAGATATGACTATTTTTCTTAATTTATGTAGCTACCTAGGTAGGTAGAATTAATTTATACAATATAAAATGTGTTAGCTCAATTTTTGTCGCCAAATTGAAGATCAAGGCGGACAACGCTACCAGAGACAATTAAAAACAATCGAAGAAGCGTAACTTGATATTTGTCATTTGCCACATTCATGAGTCACTCAATAAATGTACGTAATTTTCAGCAGACACAAAGGCTATTTTTATCTATATAAAAATAAAATAAAGTCCACTCGGGACTTTGCACTTATCACTAGGAATGTTATCAAGCTACCTATGTCTATCTAAAGAAATACTGTCAACAGATTTGACAATATTTTTTTTCTCTTTTAATATTTCCCTTCAGTTAATACAATCATAATTTTTTTTTCTTCGTAGGAAAACTTCGTGTAAAGAGCGTAACGACCTTCACGAGACGTCATGTTTTCGTCTCATCTCACTATAACTACAATGCAAATATGTAGTATCCTTTTTCCACAGCCACTCGCTTGACTAAAATTCAGTTATATACATTGACTACATTATCTATCTAATCCACTAAAAAAAGCTGCCATTTAACAAAGCTATGAAAAGGCGTCAGTCATATAAACTGACTTTTGCAACTTATTTTTAATTTGCACTAGATACTCGTACCTACCATATTTTTTGAAAAGATCTTTTGTCTCTTTTTAGTAATTGTGCAAAATAGCAACTTAAATTTGGAAAAGTATCTAATTCATATCCGAATCCTTTGTTCAGGCAGTGGCGAGCAGCATCCAGTCTCACCCCCCTCCTCCGCGCACAGCACCCCGCCGCGCCACCACCCGCTTCCGGGAAACTTCGGATTTCCAATAATTAACGTCGCAAAATAAAATAAACTATGACGAAGCATTTGTTTACGTTCGCTTTTTGAATTACAGTCAAATATTTTAAAATGTTTTGAATAAACTACGAGTCAAAATAAATACTTTTACTAAAAAAATTGCCAAAATAAAAACGGTCTGTTAATGACGTTATATTCTCGTCTCTTGTTTTGGAAAAATAGATAAAAGAACTTATAAAGACAAAAACACCACTTCATTTAAATTTGGTTCATGGAATTCGTGTACCAACATCCATCGAAATCCGTCCAGTGGTTTTTTGGGAAACAAACAAACAACCATTCCCACAAATTTCACGTTTATAATATTTAAAGGACAGAGATGAGTGTAGAGAATTAGTGGAGGCTTTTGTCCAGCAGTGGGACATAAATAGCTAAAAAAAAAATATATTATAAGGATTCGTTTAACATCAAGACTATCGCACCCTTATCTTTGTACTTATATCAACTGGATTATACAATGATAATGTAATAATACAGTGCAACAAATATATATAAATCACTTGAATGTCTGTGAGATAAACGTACAATATGACATCATTGAATCAACGTAACTGTTGAGCCAAGACATCTTTCCCACATAGATGCCGTTGGCTATGTTTGTACAGTAAAAAAAACCGGCCAAGTGCGAGTCAAGCCCGCGCACTGAGGGTTCCATACCCGCAAAGCATCATACATTATTGCTCTAACGACAATACAAACTAGTTTAAAAAACAAAACTTTTCAGTTAGTTCCGTAGACACGTTCCTACAGATTCATACTGCATCAAATGCAAAAGTTAAGTTTGTAATTAATAGTAAATTCTCAGATATTAGTTAAAATCAAGATATCAGAAAACCTGAAAATTAATTACCAAAATTTTTAAAGGAATTTTGGGTTTCTACTACTTTATTAGGTTTTTATTTATCAATTTTTCCCCCTGTAACCGTTCTTATATAAACTATGTAACCCTGGGTGGGTAACCTAAGGTTTTGACTAGGTCTGTGCCAATAGGAAAAACTATAAACTTAAGTATTACCACAAAACTACGACGTAGACTTCATCTTCAATAACAAGCATGAACTTGTAAATATGTTAATACTTAGTAAATTATTAACATACAACATGGTATGCGTTAGTCAAAAGTTACAAAAACAATTACGACAGTACGCTGGGTGCTAGCGTGGTCAAGGTATCGAAAGTACTCGTACCGTTTCGCTGCACGGTGATTGCAAGTGGCTTAACGTGCAGTGGAATAAAGAAAAGCAGTTTGTTTGCAGAAGTCCATATAATATTAATGGCATGGCTTGACATATTTTTTTATGTCACATATTTTATTAAATTAATTTTTTAATGAAATATTATGAAAAAACATAACAAGTAAATCTCGGGGGGCGGGTGATCTTGTACGGTTCGAAATGTTGGGTTACAACAAAAGTAGGTACTAGTAGAAAAGAGGCTTCACTGCTGAAAATGAGGATTCTGCGTGTTGGGTGAGTGGGGTTCCCGGGGTTACACGAATGTATAGGATAGGAAGAGGAAATTAGAAGGTAGCGCCTGGGAAAAAAATCGTGAGGGGTAAAAGATTGACTTGGTTTAGACATGTAATGAGGAGAGAAGACCAACATCTAGTTAAACGCACGTTGAATATAACGGTTATCACCGACCCTACAGGGCCAAGCTTTTTTGGTCTTTCTCTACCCCTGTAAAAAAAGACCAAAAAAATGAATGGACTGCGTGTGAGAAGATATGAAAGTGTTAGAAGCATAGACATAGAAGAAAAAACTTCATTATATAATAGACCTATATTGAAAGGTGACTGACTGACTGACATAGTGATCTATCAACGCACAGCTAAAACCACTGGACGGATCGGGCTGTTTGGCATGCAGGTAGATGTTATGACGTAGGCATCCGCTATGATAGGATTAACACGAGCGAAGCCGCGGGCAAAAGCTAGTAGACCTATAAACTTGCCTCTAAGTGAAATTTAAGAAAATATCTAGCTCTATGGTTAGAAGTGGACGCCAGCATGAAAGTAGAAGGCTTATGGAAGAACATAACCGATGCTTTGCGCATTCCGACCCCAGAAATGGGACAAGGAATGGCATGTGATGATGGGAATGGCAAAGGGAAGGCTCTTACATCTCCACTCGTCAATGTGAGCTGACAAAAGAGATAATTCTGTCGATTTTTTTATTCTTACCCCATTGGATATACAATACATAGTAAGTGTAGACCTATCATCTTTATAGAAAGTTGGTTCTTAAATCTTAGAACCATTAGTTTTATAAAAAGATAGATAAAAATTTCAAGATTGAATTTTTTTCTATGTCTACGACACGAAGTTCTTATTTTTTCCATTGTCTAATCTATATGAAAAAAAACTGACCCAATTTATTAGATTAGAATTTTTATGAAATGATTATTTAATATAGTGTAGAGTAGTTTATACTCGTAGCAACGGAATTTCCTTGAATCTACTTTCTGCAGTGTAATTGATGCATTCATATTTTGTATCAAAACTAATATTTATATCAAGTAAAAAAAAAACTATGCACAAAAAAATCGGCATTCGGCAAAACCTATCTCTTTATCTTTTCTGTGACTAAATTACGTTCAATGTTATTATGCCGGCAATTTTGTTTTCCCGCCATGAGAACGCCATATTTTATCACAGCCTAGCAGGAACGCTCAGAATCCAATAACTTTGTCTATGGCAATATTCAGAAGACCAAAATAGATAGGTTGGAGTTGTTCTTTGTAGCTGCCCCTAAATAGAGTGCGTAATAGGAAGGGGAGAGAGAGGACGGAGGGAGCGTTCGCCCGCGCATGCGCGCGCCCTGCTATCCACATGTTCTACTAATATCGGTTCTATTAAAATATTTTGGTTTTTTGTTTTCATTCTACTTATTAATTTAATTCTTAAAAAAATAATAAACCAATTATAGATTATTGCCATAATTTCTTACGAGTAGCACGAGTACCTATTCTATATCCAGTAACGTAATATCTTCAAATCTTTAACATTGTTTTTCTACTTAGCGACAGAGACTTAATAATTCAGGATTCACCGCCCTAGAAATGTCAAATTTGTTTTTGATAGGAAGAAATATTCAGGAAAATTGACCTGATAACCTTGTATTAATAATTCATAGAGTATTCATAATTCCTCTGGCTGGTGTCAATCTTCTACGAGGGTGAAATTAAGATCATCTTATTTAAAAAATTAAAGCCATTATTTAATTCCTAGTTTTTGCCCAGGGCCTAGAATTTCAGTCAGTTCGTTTTTAGTTTAATATCCACCCAAAGATATATTCTTATCTCTTTGGGTTCACCGCTGATGTTCGACATGTATTTCTTTGTATACACAGATAAAAAAGGAATTTGTAGAGATGACGAGAAATATTTGTCAAACTCTGGTAAAATGTTCGAGATACTGTTTGTTATAAAAATTTGATTCATCATATACGATGAGCCAACCAAACTCCAATGTATAGTCTGATGTTGATCGCAGTGAAGCGGAGGACGTGAAATGTGTCTTCTCCAAGGGTGCGGCGTCACCCGCTCGGCAGATGTGCGCCGCACGTGGCGGGACTCCGGCCGTCCTGCGTACAATGGAACGGAGCTGGGATCCAACATGGCCGCCAGTGGGGTTCTCTCCCGTTCCCGCTCTTTTTGCTGATTACATTGTGATTCATTTTTTAAATTTGTTGAATGTTCATTCATCAATGGAAAAGTTTGTAAGATCAAGAAATACATATTCTTTTTTTATTTAAAAAATAAATTAATAAACTTTTATTGATCATATTTATGGGGAAATATAAAACTTCCTAAAGATACCCAGACCAGGCCTATCTTTTCGAAACCCATTCAACTCATCTGCTACATCCGCGTACTCCATTCCTGTTTGTAATATATTGGGTAAAACTAAACGCAGGCGTTTCGCATTGCTGCCGCCAGAGGGCGTTCGGGGTTTTCACACTGCTAGCGTGAATGGCGTCGCCATTGCATTGTCCAGGGCGATATCGGTTTGATTTTAATACGCGGAGCGGTCTCGCGTCTTTTGCTTGTTGTTTAGTTTGAGTGATAATTGTGAATCTCCTGTTTGTTAAATAACTATTGAATTTGTGTTTGTGAAAAACTCTGTTATTGTGACTTTTTCTTGTGAGAGGTGAAACGTGGCTGGCTGTTCACATCTGACTGTTCCCGAGTGAAACTACGGGAAGAAATCTATTTAGTTGTCCTGGGGAATTGAGATCTCAAGGGTTAGGTAGGGTGATTAGGAATTCCCCCTTCCCGAAGACACTCAAGTTTGGATCCGAAGAGAAAGAAGATTTAATTTGGTAAGTGTTCAATTGTATTTAATTTATAGGTTAGGTTATCATATAGGGCCCTGTAGCTCCCTTCATAAGCTACGGTGGTAGCAGACTGCGTATAGCTTAAGTTAGATTCTAGTCGGACAAGCGTGGTGTCGCGTGGAGATTTTTTCCCGGTACTTAATTTTACCGGTAGATTTTTTCCCGGTAAAGTTCCGGTACAGAATTCTTCCCGCCGCTTCGTTTGTCCGGATTCTCTCTGCCACATTTTCTGGCAGCAGAGCGTAGTTGCTCTGCACATTTTCTGGTAGCAGAGCGTAGTTTATCTACCCTCTATTTGTTCGTTTGTAAAAAATAATTAATTGTTTGTAAAAATTATTAGATTTTTCTTAGTTTGTTTGTATAAGAATATTTGTAACCTTTTTTGTATTTGTTTGCGGTTTGTACCGTGCGTTCCGGGTTTGTGCCATTCTCATACCTACCGCGGTTCTTCGTGTAGTTGCTTGATTTTGTTGTTTTTTATTTACCTTTTGTTATTTTTTGTTTGTGACTTGACGCGATGGCGAAGGCCTCCAATGCTAGGGCGACACTCGCCAACGAATTGAGATGGTTTGTGACGGCCGGAGGACTCCTGTCCCGGAAGGACAGGGAGGGCGCCATACTGCTAAGAGCGGATCACCTCCACTCACGATTGATTAGCGCGGAAGCGGCCATGGCGGCGCTTACCGAAGCCGATCTTACCCCGGAGGCCTACGCAGGTCACATGGCGGACATGGACCAGATCCTGAGTCTGCACGATGATATCGCGGAGGCGGTGACCGCAATAAGGGCGAGACAGGCTGGCGGACCAGCCCCTCGCACACCTGTTAGACAGGAAGGACCAGCGGTTACTGGTCGGCTCCCCACCCTTCAGCTGTCCCACTTTGGGGGTAGGATGGAGGAGTGGGTAGCATATAAAAATATGTTTGAGTCCCTGGTCGTAGCACGACAGGATTTGTCGAAGGCCCAGAAGATGGCCTACCTCCTCTCCACTCTTGAGGATGAAGCGCGGTCGCTCATCCAGCACCTCCGGGTGGAGGACGACCAGTACGATACGGCTTGGGAGTTATTGAACTCCCGCTACCAAAACTTACGTTTGTTAGCGGATGCGCACGCCGCACAGTTGATGGCCCTGCCCAAGGTGGCCAACAGGGCACAGTTGCGCCTGCAGTTGCTCACGCCCGTTACAGTGGCCTGTAACGCGCTCCGCACACTGGGGCTGCCGGTGGACCAATGGTCTTTTTGTTGGTGCACATTGTATTGGGCAAATTGCCCAATGACATCCGCTCGCGGTTTGAGCGCGAAAATGCGGAGCGGGATAGCACCACCCTACCAACATTCACTGACTTGGTGAAGTTTTTGGAGTTTGAGGCACGGGCTGCTGAGAATACCATGACGGACTCAGCGCCATCCAGAGCGCCTGAACGTAGGCCCTTGGAACCCTCATGGCGAGGGAGGCCCCAACAGGGACGGCAACCGCCACCGCGTGGAGCTGGTGCGCGGGTTGCACACACGGCAGCAGTCGCGAGGGACGCGGACTGCCTGCAATGTGGTCGGATGGGCCACAGCCTGCTGCAATGCAGGGACTGGCAGGGACTGCCAGTACAAGATCGGCGCCGCATGGCAAAGCGGCATGAACTTTGCTTTTATTGTTTGGGCGGTCACTATGCACGTGACTGTCCCAGTGCCATACCATGCAGTGCATGCCGTGGGCGGCACCACGCGATGCTTTGCATGAACCGCAACGGGGATGGCACCCGGATGTTGAGGCAGGGGTCCCCTATGGGCGGGGGCGCTCCTGCGCGAAGCCCTCCACCACCGGACGGAGGACGCGGCTTCGCTCGTCGCACCCCCCCTCGGGAGGGGGGTCGCGTACCTGCGCGGGTCTTGGCGGACCGGGACCACGCGCCCCAAGGTCATGGCCAGTATGTAGCTGGCCAGGCCCGGCCCCATGGGCGGGGGCCCTAGATCGGACGTGAGAGTCGACACCCCCCTCCACGCGGGTTACCACTACCCACCACATGCAGCCGCAGCGGTTTTCTCCGCCGCTGCACGAGTACCCACGGCTGGAGTACCACCCGCCGTACCATATGTATGGCCGGGCCGCGGGTTATGCCCCCCTTCAGATGGGGATGTGCACTCGCCCGCCATATTATCCGGGTCAGTGGCGCGCCCCTGGTTTGGAGAGAGTGGGGAGCCCGTAACTAGCTTGCTCCCTTGCTGGGACAGAGCCGCGGACGGTTCTGCTCCCTACCGCGGTGGTCCGCGTATGGGGTCGTAGGGGGGAAGCCATTAATTTGAGAGCTCTGTTGGACTCAGGGGCTCAAAGCAGTTTGGTTACCACTCGAGTGGCACGCCAGTTAGGTTTAGTCGTGGAAGACTCGCCTGTGCCACTTCTTGGAGTTGGTGGCATACAAGTGAAGTGTCTGACGGGCCAGACACTTGTCACCTTTTCTTCGCTGAAGTCCTCCACAATGAGGATCACGACTTCGGCTATGGTAATGGATACCATTGCGGGTTGGCACCCCTCGACAGACATACCGCCGGGTGTGTTGTCTTTGGTTTCGGGTCTGGATTTGGCCGACCCCTTTGTCTTTCATCCCGGCCCAGTGGACTTGCTCCTGGGCTCGGACGTATTGGGTTGGATTTTGTTGGGTACACAGAAGGCTCTGGGTTCGTCTTCACTGATGGCAGTGTCTACGATTTTTGGTTTTGCCCTGATGGGCCCTGTGTTTGATAATGGCACCGCGGAGGAGCCACCGGTTGTCGCATCTGCGTCCTTGGCCAAGACCATGCAAAGGTTTTGGGAGGTGGAGGAGCCACCTATGAGTTCCAGGATGGATCCGGAACACGCTGAGTGCGAAGCCCTTTTTCGATCAACCACGGAGAGGTTGCCCTCCGGTCGGTTTGTAACTAGGTTACCCTTTGTTGCCTCTCGTCCTAGCCTAGGGCAAAGTAGGGCGCTTGCGGAGAAACGACTGCTGTCCATGGAGCGACGCATGCAGCGTGACCACGTACTTCGCGATAAATATATTGAATTTATGCGCGAGTACGAGGATTTGGGTCACATGTCTCCGGCTCGAGTTGATTGGAGCTCAACTGAGCATTATTTTTTGCCCCACCACGCGGTGGTGAAGGCCTCAACGGGCAAGTTGCGGACTGTCTTTGATGGGTCCGCACCCACTTCGAACGGGGTTTCGTTGAATCTGTGTTTGCATTCGGGTCCCAAATTGCATAGGGACATAATTGACATCATCTTGAACTTTAGAAGACATCAAGTGGTTTTTGGTGCGGACATCCGGATGATGTTCCGCCAGACAGTCATACATCCTGAGGACAGGCGATTCCAGTTGATACTCTGGCGTGAGCGCCCTGAGGATCCTGTGACGGTGTATGAACTCAATACGAACACGTATGGTCTGAAATCTAGTCCCTATATCGCCATCAGATCATTGCTTGAATTGGCAGAGCGGGAACGGATCCGCTTTCCCCGTGGGGCTTCCGTGCTGTCACGTGACTTGTATGTTGATGACGTGTGCACCGGAGCCCAAAGTATTGAGGAGGCCCTCCTACTGCGGGATGAATTGATTGAAATATTGAAAACGGGTGGCTATGAGCTACGTAAGTGGTTGTCCAATGAGCCTAAAGTTCTAGAAGGGATCCCGGAGGATCACCAACAGAACCCTCACCTGTTTGAGGATGTGGATGATCCCAACAGGATAGCGGTGCTGGGCATGCAGTACCAGCCGCTAACCGATATTTTCACATTCCAAGTGGACTTGGAAATACCAAAAGTCTGGACTAAGAGAACGGTGTTGTCCGTAATAGCCCGTATGTTTGATCCAAGCGGTTGGATCAGTCCAGTGATATTCTCTGCAAAGTGTCTTCTTCAGAGACTTTGGACTTTGGGCGTCTCGTGGGACGAGCCGCTGTTTGGCTCTCCATTGGATGATTGGCTCGAGTTGTTTTCATCGATTAAGGAAGTCAATCGGATTGCCTTGCCTCGTCGAATATTGCCCCCGGGAAATATCGAGCCAGCCTGCATGGCTTTTGTGACGCGTCGGAGCGAGGCTACGCCGCGTCAGTCTATATGCGGACAGTTGACGCCGATGGCCGGGTCAATGTCTCGCTTTTGTTAGGGAAGAGCAAGGTCGCCCCCATCAGGACTAGGCTGACTATTCCCAAGCTTGAGTTGAGTGGAGCTCACCTTCTCTCTAAATTGTTGCATCACGTTGCCAGTGAGCTGGCGGCCACGGTCGAGATACGGGACATCTTCGCCTGGTCGGATAGCCAGGTCGCGCTTGCATGGTTGCGCGCGGCCCCACATACCTTGGAGGTTTTTGTTGGAAACAGGGTTTCCCAAATTCAAAATATTGGAATTGATATAACATGGAGACATGTGCCGGGAGAGCTTAACCCAGCGGACTGTGCTTCCCGAGGTTGTACGGCACCAGAATTGGTGTCACACCCGCTCTGGTGGGGTCCAGAGTGGCTGATGGGATCAGAAACATCTTGGCCTGTCTGTCAGACAGATGTTACTTCTTTGAGTTTGACTGGGCTCCGTGTACATGCTGTAGTCGCTGAGACGACGTCGGAGCCGGATTGGCTACTTGCTCGGTATAGCAGCTTGGATAAGCTTCTGGGTGTTACCAGTTGGATTAAGCGTTTCATACATAATTGTAGAAACCCACAGGCAAAGCGGTTGGAGCCGATTGCAGGTGCAGAAGAGCGCCGGAGCGCATTGTTGCATTGGGTCCGTGTCGTGCAGACCGGACGGTTTGAGTCAGAGCTTCGTATCTTGCGCGACTCACGCGCTAAGTTGAAGGGCGCGGTCGCTCGTTTGAACCCGTACATCGACTCGGATGGGCTTCTTCGGGTTGGAGGCAGGCTCCGGAAGGCGGATCTTCCATATGAGACTCGCCATCCTCTGTTGTTGCCCAAGGGCGGACCCTTGGTGCAGCTTTTGGTGTCTGATCGACACATTCGTAACGCCCATGCTGGGTGCAATGCTTTGTTGGCTATCTTGCAACGCGAGTTTTGGATTTTGTCAGCCCGAAGAGCAATCCGTAGTGTTCTGTTTCGATGTATTGCATGTTATAGGTTGAAGGCATCCACGATGCAACCACAGATGGGTGATTTGCCCGCTGATCGAATCCGACCTTCGAGACCGTTTGACGGCGTTGGAACCGATTTTGCCGGTCCCTTTTCGATCAAGGCTTCTCCCTTTCGTAATGCCCGTATTGTGAAGGGCTATTTGTGTGTATTTGTTTGTTTGGCCACCAAGGCTGTCCATTTGGAGGTGGTATCGGCTCTGACTACGGAGGCCTTCGTCGCCGCGTTGGATCGCTTTGTTTCGCGTCGAGGTCTACCTTCCCTTATTAGGTCTGACAATGGCACAAACTATAAAGGAACTGTAAATTATCTTAAGGATGTTTCTGTGTTTATTGATAAAAATTGTACTAGTTTAAGTCAAATTGCTGCCCAAAGGGGAATAACCTGGAAGTTTAGTCCCCCAAGTTGCCCCCATTGGGGAGGGATTTTTGAAGCGGCTGTGAAATCCGCAAAGACCCACCTCCGCCGCATTATCGGAGAAACGGCTCTAACTTTTGAAGAGCTGGCCACAGTGTTTTGTAAAGTTGAGGCGGTCCTCAACTCTCGTCCTCTCTGTCCGCTATCTCCAGATCCAAATGACTTGGAAGCTCTCACCCCTGGTCATTTTTTGGTGGGAGGGCCGTTGAATGCCCTGCCCGAATACCCGTGGAAGGATGAACGCGTATATCGGTTGTCGCGTTTTCAAATGTTGCAGCAAATGAGCCAGGACTTTTGGCGTCGCTGGTCGCTTGAATATTTGCATTTGCTGCAGCAAAGAGTGAAGTGGACAGACAGGACTGAGCCTCCCAGGGAGGGTGATTTAGTATTGTTAAAAGAGGCAAATTTGCCCTCATTGCTTTGGCGACGAGCTCGCATATTACGTTTGATTCTTGGCGGAGATGGCACTCCGCGTGTGGCTGAGGTGTTGGTCGACGGTTCGATTTTAAGGAGAGGTGTGACCTCTCTCGCCCGCCTTCCCGTAGAGTAAGCTAGCGGTCTGCTTCTCAGACCGGGACGGGGGATGTTTGTAATATATTGGGTAAAACTAAACGCAGGCGTTTCGCATTGCTGCCGCCAGAGGGCGTTCGGGGTTTTCACACTGCTAGCGTGAATGGCGTCGCCATTGCATTGTCCAGGGCGATATCGGTTTGATTTTAATACGCGGAGCGGTCTCGCGTCTTTTGCTTGTTGTTTAGTTTGAGTGATAATTGTGAATCTCCTGTTTGTTAAATAACTATTGAATTTGTGTTTGTGAAAAACTCTGTTATTGTGACTTTTTCTTGTGAGAGGTGAAACGTGGCTGGCTGTTCACATCTGACTGTTCCCGAGTGAAACTACGGGAAGAAATCTATTTAGTTGTCCTGGGGAATTGAGATCTCAAGGGTTAGGTAGGGTGATTAGGAATTCCCCCTTCCCGAAGACACTCAAGTTTGGATCCGAAGAGAAAGAAGATTTAATTTGGTAAGTGTTCAATTGTATTTAATTTATAGGTTAGGTTATCATATAGGGCCCTGTAGCTCCCTTCATAAGCTACGGTGGTAGCAGACTGCGTATAGCTTAAGTTAGATTCTAGTCGGACAAGCGTGGTGTCGCGTGGAGATTTTTTCCCGGTACTTAATTTTACCGGTAGATTTTTTCCCGGTAAAGTTCCGGTACAGAATTCTTCCCGCCGCTTCGTTTGTCCGGATTCTCTCTGCCACATTTTCTGGCAGCAGAGCGTAGTTGCTCTGCACAATTCCCCTGCAGTCGAAGTCCAGTCCTACACTCGCGTTTCTAAAATTCCTCACTAATCTATCTTCAGCTTAAGTTCATACAAAAGCAATAACTATTTCTACGAATGCAAAGTAGGTAGTCATTCGACATTTGCCTACACCGATTCTGTAAGCAGTGGAACCACGCTCGTCATTACGCCGAGTCTCCGATGGTCAACCGGTTTGTGATCGCATCAGAAAAACGCCTGCCCTGCTACCAAGATACCGCATTCGATTCCAGTCGCCCCACAAACGCTTAATTTTTCCTTTCATCAACAAAAAGATTCGTTCAGCTTTTAAACACGTGGTACAGGACATACGATATACGCCACAATTCGGCATCGAACATTTTATATAACGCTGCGAATTTCGCATTAATATATTTTATCAAACGCGTTTGTGTTTAGGCGAAATCTGACCGCACAAAACATATTGGAATTTAAATATTCAAATACTGCAATTGCAATCAGATTTTTCATTTTCCTCATTCGGCAAAAGGTTTATGTTTACAGAATACCGTGTGGACATAATTTCAAAGCTACCAGGAATGTTAATATAAATATGTAGATGGATAAAAGTTTTCCAGGAATTCTAAAAGCTCTTATTTACCTACTAATATGTACTTTGTTAAAAACTCTCTTTACTAATAAGTATATACATACTTTACATATATAGATACTATGTCCAACCCTCGATAATATGGTTCTCTCCTCTTAATATTAGAACACCCTCTCCTAATCCTAACACGCTTTGCTTTTGCATTTTTACTTATAGATTTAAATACATAAAAAATAATAAGTACTTAGTTTAATAGCGACTGTTATTGGTACTACATTGGATTCGTAGCACGGTACTGTTGCTTAACGAAACAAATGAGGTCGCTCAGAAAAAATAGAAAGCTTGGTGGGAACCCCGCGCGAGCTACTGGAGAAAGGTGGACGGCGACGGCAGCGGTGGATGGCCGTCAGGCTGCTACGGCCAGCAGCCATACATACATTATCAAGCTTATTGACTCGCACGACGCTATTCGACTTCAAGTAAAAGTTTTTTTTTAATTAAAAAAAAAAAAAAAAAAATGCACTAATGCAAGCTCGGAAGTGCATTACTCTCGACTCGTAAAATAGCGCCAGCTTCGCAATATAAATTATTGTCTCTATTTTTTTTTTCAGATAACTAAGATCCAGTGTAAATTAGTAATTCTTACACTTTGTTAGTCTAGAAAGAATTAAAAATAAAGAAAAGACTTTTTGCTTTTTTACTTTAACTGAAATAGGTAATATAAAAAATTGGCCTTTATGTAAAACTAATTTAGAGATTGAGTACTAATTTAGAGATTAAATGGAACCTTTATTACCGCTTCGTTGTTTATCTGTCGAGAGCTTTTTTTTCAGTAAAGCAAGTTTGCTTTAAAGAACAAAGTTTAAATATCTCAAATTTGTCTCAAATAATCAGAGATCAGGACTATACAAGTTTACAATCCCTTGGAGATATACTGATACTTAAAAATAAGTACGTATACAGAGCAAGCGCAGGTATTATGTGGTAGCGCAAAGAATTCTTCCATAAATACCTAGTAGTTAAACATTTCAAATATCTAACCTATCAAAAAATGCCGTAGCCATAAATTTAAACTCGTCATAAAAAGTAAATATGTAACTGCTTTCTCATTTTATGTCAAAGTATAGAATTATTTCCTGCTCTCTATGTACAACACAAAAATATAATGACTAAAAATTTGCTCTACAAAGCATTTTTTGAGCTATTTTGCTAAAAGCTATAAGAAATGCATCAAAACATTACATTGCTATCGATCACATAGACACAGCTTTTAAAGCCATCACTGAAACCGGAAATTTAATTAGATAATTTATTAAAAGTAACTCATCACGTAGACACGCATTTTTAAACTAAATATATCAAACAGGTCCGCGAGAAGAAAATATAGTATACTAGTATATTTAATTAATTTACTTTGGCAATTAGTCTACAGTCTAAAGCTTATGCTGCAGGTAAAACATAATATATAAACCTGTAGATAGTTACACAAATGTAGGATACTATTTTTACTTTTTAACCTTCTAAATTTTTACTAAACGTAATTTTTGCGATATTCTGCTAGTACAATTTCCCATGTACCACCACTCCCACCCCGAGTCCCTCTTTGTCCTATCCTGTGTTCTGTCTGTTCCAGAAAATGCTCATCAGGTTGAACGACTTTTGTTGAGGCGCCATTTCCATATATGTAATAGTGTAGCTGGTCTCTTGGAATTCTTCATCATATGATCCTAATGTTCGATTTTTATACGTCAACAGAAAATGTTCGTCAAATTGATAAACTTTTGCAAAGGTACCATTTCCATATTTCTTATAGTTTAGCTGTTCTGTTATGGTTCTCCATCAGGTGTTCCAGATTTCAAAATCAATTATAGCCTATATGTTGCCCAGGCTTAATAGCTATACAACAAAAATAGTTTCATTCAAATCCGTTCAGTAGTTTTTGCGTGAAACGCGTACATACATACAGCCAGACAGACAAAAAAATCTAAAAAATTTTTTTGCTTTCTATTATTCTTTTTAAGTGTCCCTCTATCCATTTAATACATGTATAGATTATATGTATAGTTTAATACGTAATGGAAAATTCAAAGAACGGGAATTCGATTCGATTGAGTGTTTAAAAGCGAAAAGTTTTTTGTTAGTTGGCTAATATTATCACAAATTTTGTTTTTGTATCAAATTGTTATTCTATGAATTTATAGAACTTAATAAAAGTGACTTTTTTGTATCAAAGAAATATAAGTATCTAACTAGGTAGGCTTAGATAACAGGGGTAGAGCAAAACCTGCAATAACACATAGAAACCCGTACGTATTCCGGTACGTCTAACTTGCTAATACCTATTAATACTTTTAATTAAATACTATAATACATAACTGTTGTTGTCAATTTTGTGTATTTTTACTATCCCTTTGGAGTTCGGACTGTAGGTTCCGCTAGACAAAATTTTATCAATAGTTCGAAAATGCTGAAAACAATATCGTATCGTTCGTATTAGTGATAGTATATTTATCTGCATTTTCCGAGACGACGGCGGCGTAGATAACGTACGTGTTCGTTCACTAATATAATGTTTAGTATGTGTAGTAAGTGAGTAAAACCGCGGTATTATCCTTCGAAAATGCTCGGATAAATACAATATCGCAAAATGTTTCAGTTTCATCTAAAACACGCAGAATATTTGTAATCACGTAACCCCCGAACACGCAGATTATGTTATTGAAACATATTTTATAGAGTAGCAGTAGGGAAATTATAGTTAAAATCCTTTTTATTCCTGTTTTGTATATGAGACGCTGGAAACAAACTGTTTTTCACCGGCTAGTGTGGTCTGTGGAAGAGTCCTATGTCTAGCTCTGCGTGTGATATATTTTGTAGATTTTTTTAAGAGATACAATTCACACCGGAATTTCTCCCTAATTCCACAAAGAAATCCCCTACCCACACAAAGAGATTCCCTTTTTTTGAGTAAATATATCTTCTCAATCTATCGCTGGTTGGCTGGAAGAGATCCCTTCACGGGATAAATCCGCCATTGTATATTTACCTATTTATTTATGTTACTTCTAACTATGTATCTTAGTACAATAAAGTTATAACAATACAATACAAGAAATATCAAAATAAAACAAATAGAATATTTATTCATTGTTTTAGTCCTTGGTTGTAGGTTGGGTTTATTAAATATCTAAAAATATCACAAAACTGTAACCTAGCTGTACTCTCACCCTCTGTGTCCCTAGTTCGTTCTTACATTCTCAGTGGCAACGTACTTAATACTAGAGATTCTCTAATTTGTAAGAAAGAAGAAGATGTATTATCACTTTGTTATATTGGTGATATAAGAGACACAGCAGCCAGAGGGTGTGCAAGGGCGCAAGGGCGGGAAAGGGCGCCGGGGTCGCGGCGTAGGGCGCCGGGGCATTAGCCAAGGGTACAAGGACGCGCTACCTCCTAAGCCGTTAGCAGGGACTGCATACAACTACCTACTTCTATTACGTTTTGAATTACTTTTGTAATTCAGTTTGTTGTTCTTCAAATTCAATGTTACGTTTCACTTTGACTGAAACTTTTAGTAAGTTATATCATAATATTGTAGTTTTGTAACGACTCTTTGGGGGTTGGATGGAAAACGAAATTCACGCAGGCGAAGCTGAGGTCAAAAGTTATTAGTACAACTAGGTTATTATATATTCTGGGGTAGTACATAAAATATATTTGGTATTCTCTATTTCTTGTGTAGTTGTAGGTAAAGTAGGTACTTAGATAAATTTATATTTATAACAGCTGGAGCACCGCAAAATGTAGAAGAAAACATGTTTACATATGAGTGCTGGGTACTGGCAGAGAACAAAGTTAATTTACCAGTGATCCAACCATATCGTTTATTTTTATTAAAAAAATTATAAGATTTAAAAATAAATTGGGAAAGATTTACATACCTTAGAAATATAAAACAACTAGCGTTTGCCCGCGGCTTCGCCCGCGTGAATTTCCCACGGGAACAGTGCTTCTTCCCGGGATAAAAAGTAGCCTATGTGCTATTCCAGGTCATTATCTACCTCTGTACCAAATTTCATCGAAATCCGTCCAGTAGATTTTGCGTGATTGAGTAACAAACATCCTCACAAACTCACAAATTCACAAACTCACATACATTCGCATTTATAATATTAGTATGGATACAACTTTGTCAATTATTTTTAGAAGTGACCTAGTAGCTGGAACTATGTACTTACAGGACTTTGATTAATTTAGATTTTGATTGACGTTTGGCATTTCGGAAAACCTTCATCCGGATAGGTATATTATAAAAATGTTCTCTACAAAGTTTTCCTTAATTTCGTTCAAATTGTTTGTGGTCCGTGATTCCGATCCACAGCACTGTGAGAAATAGTGTGATATCAATACTTGACTTTAATAAACCCCTTGCTTTACGAATCAAAAGTTAATCAGGGGAATTATAAAAGTTGTGAAGTGAATGCGCGAAAATTTTAACTTTTAAAACTAGGCACCTATTTAAAATAGGCGTCTATCGTAATTGGTTTGTAGTATACCTAATACAAGAGCACTGATTACGAAGATTTGTATGAGGTCTCTACTTGTGTACTTAGTGTCATAATATCCTCTAAAAGTATGAACAATTTCTTATTTGATTATATTGACGAGAGATATTTTATGTTCGGAAGATCTCATCTCAAAGGTAGATATTTTGGTAGCCAAAGGTGTATCTTTTGATGATCTTTTTTACATATAATAAAAACTATACCTAGTTTATATTCGTAACAATCAAGATGATCAGAAAATATAAATTAATTTATTACATTTACACACAATATATATTTTTTAATCTTTATTTAATTAAACATCACAGTATTCTGAATGTATTCGCTCAATTTTATCAAAAGTCATGGTGGGTTTAAGTGGTATAAAAGTCATGAAAACTTTTCAGGAGAGACTTGGTCTGAGAACGGATAGATAGGATGGTATACTGAGCTATGTCCTGGGCAAAACTGGTAGAATTATAGATAGCATAGAGCAACACAGACTCCTCGCGCGGAAGTCCTTGTTGTTTGAAGATAGATAGTGTATACCAAGAACAGTCGCAGAACAAATTCTTTCTGTTAATATTTCAAAAGACAATTCATTCGGCGTCGTTGAAGCCAGTCGGTGAGCGGCTCGTGGCGCAACAATCGATGCAACGACCGGGAGACGACGGTGCGGCCTGCGAAGTGGCCGCAGTTACATAAAAATACTAGTCTATTGACCACGGTAGCTCGGCAGTTGCCCCACAGCCCACAGCCATACTCGGAGTCACTATGCGATATTATTTTAAAAGACATTTTCAGATAGGTAGGTAGTCACGTTGATACATCATGACCGGCTTTGGAACTTTAGACCATAAACAAAGACGAAATGGGCGGATGACTTGAGAGCGTAAAGGGAGAGAGAAGAGAGAGGAATAAAACTAAAGATAGAGAAGGGAAGATGTAAGGGAAGGCTTTTGCCCAGCAGTGGGACACAATTAGCTAAAAAAAATGTTAGGTAGTGCCTACCTACTACCAGACTAATACAAAATTGCAGCACATATTACTTTCGGAAATTATATCGTTTTAAGTCATAATTTACTTATTTAGGGAGCATTCTCAAAATTGCGGATAAAATTTTAAAAAATGAGTGGATGCCATTAGCGTGTCATAGAGGTCGGTGAATGTCTCCACTCCTCTACTCCAGAAACCTCAACCTCCTATACTTTCGACATCAAATCAAACGCGACATTGTTTGTATCCTCGCATGACACGACGAGCGACAAACAAGGTCTAGAAGCTAAACAGTACGTTCCGAGAAGTCCACATTATCTGGCGCTGTCGCTGGAGCTCGTAAACAGGCGGTGACACATCGGCGCGTGATTCATTCCACAGTGCGAGCTGCGCGTGCACAAGAATCCCTGACGTCAGCCCGCGTCCGGGCGGTATTCTTAGAGCAAGCGACAAATTTTCATTCGATATAAAAGAAAAATCGTACTTACTCCTAAATAAATACACAGCAGCATGCCGGCTTCACCCTTCACATGGCGCTGAAGAGACTAGCTGGAGAGCTGGCTGCGCCCATCTGGATATGTTAAGAATTTAATTGACAAAAATACGCTGTTGCCGAAATAGCTTATTTTAGCACAATGATTTTAATTTCCTATCGACAATCGACCATAGTTCTGTTACTAGTTACTGCCAAGTCTTCAATATAACAACAATAATGCGTACTAACTACTTTAGACCTAGACAACATACCAGCCTTAGTTCCGATCTCCACACAGAAAGTAGTAGTAAATATAAGTATAATATAGTAGTAGTAATATAATATAAGTAGTAGTAATAATCAAAGAGGTAGACTAGTAGTACCGCGCCAAACACAAATCCTCTAACCCTACAGAAATCGCAATAATTAAAACAAGTTTTGTCATGTGCCAATGTGCTAGAGAATTTTAATTTAACCCTAACAATTCTAATTAACCCCCTTTAAAGAACCACCTTATGAGGATTTTTAAAACGTTATTAATGCAGAGACGCCTTCTTAAGTTAGGTGTACCTATCACCTGCATCAGCTACAACAAAACAATTAGTAAAATATTAATTTGTTCACAAATGAGCGCTCATAGTACTTCTAACTTCGTAATGCTATCAGAATAATCCCCCAGGCGAGCGCGCCGGTTCACGCCCGCTGCGTTCCGTTCGCGACCGCAATGCTGAGCGTTTCTATACCTTTTGTATTCATAACCTCCACATCACCTCGGTTCCTCTACCCGCTTGTGCCGAATTTGCCTCACTACTCGTGACCTTCCATTATTTGCTTTTAAATTTACTTCATGTATCATACATACTCATGAAGGCTTTGTGCTGTGTACTGGTAGGGCAGATGGAAAATTTACATAATCATTTACAGCTACCTACGTCGTCATTGCTAATCGGTTGCTGACATAAGTAACAAGCATCTAGAGGATTCAATAAAGAAGTCTGCAAATTATGACCTTGCCTGATATACTGATGGCATAATACCTTCCCTACCAGTAGGGGTATATGGAACAGGGGCCGTAGTCCCCGTACAAAATGACAACACTCAAAGGCCTAGCTCTAAGATAATGACGCGAGTGAGATGTTAGCAATCTCAAAAGTGTATGTTTCTTCACGTCAAAACGAAGGAATGTCACTACTACTTTTTGCCGCTAGTAAAGCAAATGGTACAGTCAAGTCACACTTTACAGACTGAATGCGCCTGAATACTTCAGATAGGCAATTACATCCAAATCAAACTAATTGAATTCAGCGTAACTGCGGCGGCGGCCAGAGCGGGGCGACATTATTCTAACTTATTTCTCTTTATTTTCTAAAGTTCTTTCTTTAATAACATTATTCACGCAGGCGAAACCGAAAAATTTGCAATTCCCAAAGTAAGATTTTATTTAGTTTATTATTTGCTGGGAGGTGTGCTAGGCAAAACTGATTTGATGATAGGCTGCAAGAGTCATCTGGGGGAGTTTCGAAGTAAAATACCAATAAAAAATTCTACATCCATTATATTTCAACTTCATTATTGGTGACAATTAAAATTAATATATTTCAATTGCGTTTGAGACTTGTTCATTTTTACAATAATAAGTAAAGAACTTAAATTTTGCGATTATCTTTGTTATCCAGCTGGTGAATAGAGCAAACATACCTACCAATTTGCATCAAAATGGTAGGCATCCTGAGAACGACTCGAGCTTTATTTTGCACGTTGCCAGCTTTTTATGCAAATTGGTATAAAAATTAACATTCAACTGCCCAATAAAGTGTCAAAAGATAGTAATAACTTTAAATCGTTGTTTGACCTGCATCAATGCGTTCATCGGGAACATGAACAAAAAATTGCCATTTATTCGGCAGTCGGTTCATGGATGTATTTATTGCTCTAATCAATTAGTTGTTCTTTCTGGCCAGTAGAATTGTTACGTGCCAGTAGAATTGTTAAGTTTTCTTACTATTACTGAGATAACGAATACACGACGGGTCGAGAAAAATACAAAATCAGTCTACACCGTCTACACGAAGAAGCTTGCCCGCCATTTGATTTTGGTCTACACACTGTACATTCCTTGACCTTAAATATACCTAAATACAAACAAAAATAAAGATGAGGAAATCCAAATAAAAAAATAGTACCTACTTATTTGTGCAAGAGCACATAACAGTCCCTTTCGATAAATTCGTACAATCGAGATTCTAAGCTTTGACTAGTTTTAAATGTGAATAGTTTTTAATTGGCACCATAAATTTTTTTTTAATTTCTATCAAACGAAGCAAGTTTGCTATATACATTGTAATGAATTTATAAAAAAATGAATGTAGCTAATTCTATGTGATAGCATGAACCAAACCATGTGATGTTTTATCATTAAAATTAAGCATGAATCAATCAATCATCAAAAGAAAAAAATATCAAGTGCCAATTCCCTTCCCGCGCCAAGTTCAATAAATACGTCACTAACACAGCCCTCAGCTCAATACTTATCTTACGCAGTCTTCTTGTCATTTCAATATCACAATAACGTGCATAGACCAACTTCAAATAAACGGCGCAAGTTTGGCAGTAGGTAAAATTTAGGAAAATTGAGTACGGAGTATATAGGTACGATAATTAAGAATCACAATACAGTTAATTAATACTTATGAATAAAACTTACTTTAGGTCAAATATGAGAAGTGGCGGCGAACATTGTGCACAGATAACCCCATTTATCATTCATATCATCTACTTTATATCATCTACAAGAGGGAAGTGATATACAAAGTGATACACACTTTCTATCGATTCCCTTTTCAACAAATTTCTTCCAAAAAGACGAAGGATTCAATCCGATTGGCATTATTTAAAAGTTGTGTAAAATTGTTATATCTACTTATAAAAATCGTAGACCACTGTTATATAATAATGTATACTGCATATAGGAATGTCTAATTAGAATGATGTAACCTTAAGCTATGCGTTCTTATATCACTTACATAACTTAAAACTATTTCACTGTAAGCGACCGTGACTATAAAGAATATTTCAAAGGCGTTCATGTAAAATGCTCAAGACATTATACTCTTAAAATTCAATCAAAGTCAGGGATGTTTTAGAATTATGAGTAATGCCATATCAGACGCCACACCGCTGCCCTTTCGGAAACCTAATATGTAATCAAGTCTTTTTCAGTCTTACGCGGAATATGTCATTATACCTTGTAATGTTTTTGGCACGGAAAATGTCTTTAGACCAGCAAATTAGATTTAGTGTATATATTTATGTATATCGAATCCAAAAAGAATGCAATATAAATAAGCCTCAAAAGAAAGCTTATTCTTATTAGCAGACCAAATAATACTAAAACAATATGTGTATATCAAAGTTGATAAAGCCAAAATATAGGTCACTAAATATTTTTCTGTATAGTTAGGTATAAATGTGAAATAAATGGGACTTTATGGACAGTAGTTAGGTACTGATAATACTACTCAATATAGTACTAATATGAGCCCGCCAGGAGGCAGGGAAATTTGCCCATTATTATTTGACCGGGACAATATCTTGGAGCTTAGTTCTAAAATATCTTGCCACGATCGCTCATACCGAACACTAATCTAAATAAGCAGTGGTCGGCCTTAAGTCCATACGGTACCCGGCGATAAGTAACACACATGGCGCCTCGGAATGAGATAATAGATTAATTTCCTCTTTGCAAACTAATTCAAAAAGGTTTGTAATTTTTATTTTATTTTATCATGTAATTAGATTTTATCTGCATTAATTTATTTGAGGCTACGTAGCCAACGTTAAATACATTGGCTCGTTTGTTGCCAATAAATTTAACGTTGTCTACGACGCAGTGTATGACATCATTCCGAAGCTCCTTATGCAATGTATCCCCGAGTACTGGATACTCTGAAGTTGCGACTGTTATTGCGCTTACCTACGTACCAGCTTACGACGTTAAGCTACATTGAACTTTCGGACATTAATAGTAAAACTCAATTTAGCTTGACGACATAAGCTGGCACGTAGCTACGTAGGACCGCCGTTGCAACTTCAAAGTCCCTGTTTTAGGCGTCCCAGTACACAATGATCGCCACCACCGATACACAGAGAAATATCAATACACATATCAACTAGATAGATGTCAGTTAGCGTGGAAGCAACCTCAGTCTTGTCAATCTTCTGATGTGAACCAACAACGCTGCTGCGCCCTGCGGTTTCCGCCAATCACACTGAAAAAGCAAAAAAATATATTTTAACAATAAATATTATTGTGCCAAAACCAACATTACAGATTGGCAAAGGTATGATAGTAGTTTTAAAAGGAATTTGTTAGAAACAAAAAATCAAGTCAAAAAGTGATTACTTGAGACTCCTATGTGATACAAATAAAACATCAATATGAATTCATATCATGTAAGTAATAGCAAATACTATCTTGCTAGAGTTTATATTATTATCAGAGAAAAAAAAAGGAACGTATATTTTTTTTAATACTGGTAACTTTGATGTGATGTGGCAACACAAAGATACCTAAGCTCCAATCACGCACAATCAATCACAGCTCGAGGACAGGACCAATCAACAACCTGAACCCATGGCGTGAAGCTAAACGCGCTTTGGTCCAATAAGAAAAATAGAAGTAGACTTCCTGTTGATTATTTACGGCATTTCCTGTGATAAAAAGTAATTCAACGATCATCGGACATCGAGTCTCTGGCTGGTGCTTCCCGGCAGACCCTCTGACGTGTGCGTGTGGTTCGAACGGATGCTAGCTAACTCGTTGTGTCAGCCATTTTGATTTATTGTAAATTTGCCTTTTAGTTATTTGATTTTTATAATTGTCTCACTATTGATTTCTTATTTTTTAGTCATAGCCGTAATTTTAAGGAGTAATAAGTTTAAGTAAAGTTAAGTTGTAAATATTTAGAGTTAGTTATTTTTTTTTATTTTAATTCCACTTCTGGTTCATCCAAAAATATAGTATTTGGTAATAGGTACATCTTCTACATACCTAAAGAAGCCGCCAGGAGGACGTAGAAAATAAAATCACGATGTACATATAATCGATATATCGACGATCTCGTGGCGGGGAATATATTTGCTAAACTCAATAGACGCACGTCAACACTGACGTTTTAGGCGTCTATTGGCTGTGGTAACAGTTTTGTATTAGCAAAAGCTTGTTTTGTAAAATGTGGTAATGTAAATAATACAGTTATTTATATAAACTTACCCAATCGTCTTATGCTTCCGTGGGTTGCTCTATGGGGTCAGTGCGCTGCTCATCGACGGGAACAGTCTTCACTTTAATTTCCGCAACATCACTTTCTTTAGCATCTCCCTGTCCCTTCTCTTCAGCTTCTTTAGCGTCACCATTAGACCCATTTACTTCTTTGCCATTCTCAACAGACAACCTTGAAGTTAATTCCTCATTTTTCGCATCCCCATTTAGGTTCACCATTTCTGAATCGCCGTTTGTCATGCTTCCATTAACTTTGACCTCTTCGGCATTTGATTCAGCTGGTTTATCGTTTTCTTTTACTTCAGGCTCTTTTACTTCAGATTTGTCTGTGGCTGTCTGTGCTTCACCTGATCCATTAGTTTTTATAACTGCTTCTTTGCTTTCTTCTTGGGTTTCTTTACTTTCTTCAGATGTTACTGTGCTTTCTTCGGGTTTACTTTCTTCGGTTACTTTACTATCTTGAGGCATTTCCTTACTATCTTCAGGTGTTTCTTTATTTTCTTCGGTTGTCTTTGTCTCTACTTCAACTGGTTTACTTTCATTTATTGCTTCTGTAGGACTACTCTCTTCAATAGTTTCTGTGGATTTTTTAACCTGTGCCTCCTCAACTACTTTTTCTTCAGGAACATTATTGGCGGCAACTACCTCTACTTGTTCAGTTTTATCACTAGCAGTTGTTGTGTCTTTCAGTTCTACTGCTTTATTTAAATCAATATCATCAGACTGCTTCATACCAAGCTCTAATTCTGTCTCTAGTATCCTATCCACAATATCATTTGAATCTGTATTATCCGTTTCCATTGTTTCTTCTGCAATAGGATTCAATAAAGGTTTTAGAGGAATTTTATCTAAGTTAGTAACATCATGCACCTTTGATAATATTTCTTCACATTCTTTTTCAAGTGATTCTCCAACATTTTGTAATTCTTCCATATCTTCAGCGGCAGTCGGTTCTTCTACAACCGGTACGATATCATCAATTACTTCAGCAACCTCTGGCAAGGGAAGTTTGTCTGTGATTTCTTCGATTTCTGTTATCACAGCTGAAGTTTTCAGTTCAGCAGCAGGAGTTTCTTCCTTTCCTGGTACACTTTCAGGTGGGTTAGTTTCCATTACTTCCGTTTCCATTTTCTCAGTCTCTTTTTCTTCAGTCTTATCACTCTCTTCTTCTACTACCACAGGCTCTACATTGCTTACAGGGATGTCAGCAATATCATTAGAGTCCGTAACCTCCTCAACAACTGCTTTTTCAACAGGTGAATCTTCCATTTTTTGGTCACCGTTTTCAGTGGCGGTCAGTTCTACAGAGGCGGTATCTTCCACCTCCATTTTTTCAGTTTTCTCTGGCTCCTCTGCGGCGACAGTCTCGGGTGCTTTCGAAACTTCAGCTTCGACTGGCTTTACATCAACTTCAGGATCGGTCTTGGCAATTTTGGCTGGTTGTTCATCCTGTAACGCGAAAACAATTATATTTTAATTAATAAAATCAATATAATAATTCGTCGTTAGTTGACAATTTCAGCCTTTCATACACTATCAGTATCTTTTGAAACTCGTATCGATTTTATTTGCTATCTTTATTATTCATGTGCCGTTACGAAAAATTAGGACTAGCATACTATCTTACAGCTTGAAAACAGTTCAACATCTTAACATAACCCTACTGAAAATAGCTTTACGTTATATTTTTGCTCAAATTGACTAATTGATGTTTTGATACCTGTTTGTTATGTGGCTTCATAGTAATCTTCTTCTTATGAAGTGAGTTATTTATTACTAACACTGGTGTCAGATTTTATTCAAGTCGCCTAAAGCAAATACTATATAAACTCTAGCGAGTTAATACGCACAGCTCTTGACATTTCCCATACATTGGTTTGGCAACTAGCCATCTGGTGGCAGGAGGTGACCTAACACAGTTTATTTGCATTTTAACATGTTACATGCTGGTCCTTTAATATTTAAAAAATACAACTATGTTATATATGTGTAATTCCATTTAAATTTGTGAAATACACTGTGTTACAACAAAATAAATTCGCGAAATTTAACAGTTTCATCAAACAACCGCTTCGTCCAGGAAGAGGCGCTTGTGTCGCATAAGTTGCCAATTTCTAGCCGGAGCTGCGCGTATTAACTCGCTAGAGTTTATATAGTATTTGCCTAAAGGCATCTAACATGACTTTTACGACTACCGCCATCTAGTGGCAGTCACACACACACTAGTAAACTAAGTCAGCCAATTTGCAGGTTTCCTCACGATGTTTTCCTTCACTGGAAGCAGGTGGTAGTCTATGATAAAACTACCATAAATAAGTCAGATTGTTCTATAAACTCATGTGACACAGGTAGGATTTGAACCCGGGTCCTAACCGACCTCAGGCGGGTGTCATTACCACTTGGCCACTACCGCTTCTTTCATAGTAATATTTTATAGTAAAGTAATAAAAACTTGTGAAATTCACATATTTTTGGACCTGTCTAAACGATTTGAACGAGTTTTATAAGTTATAGTCAATTAGCCTATTGGTGTAAACATCGGACCTCAATATTAGTAAGTCTAATGCAGAATCTGGAAACAGACAATATTTTCTTTATTTCAACAGTATCCACCCCGTTCAAAATGTTACCAGTACACAATATTAGCTACTGATACCGGACAACACACTGCAGTATAGAGTGAAAAATATTTCTATCTCAAAAAATCATCAGGAACTTTATGAAGCTAAAACGGAAAATGACTAATGTGAAGAATAAAAAGGGCCATTTGTAATTTTGAAATAGAAATTTATTCTACAACCACAACTATTTTACATTTGGTTAGATTATCTAGGCTAGCTGTTACAGAAATGCCAACAACCACAATGGATAACTTTTTTCACCAACACGTAAAAAGGCCGCTGGAAGACAGAGGAGGGGGTGAAACTTGCGGATGGGTACGACTGACGAACCAATCGCGTTTGCCGGACGAGACCCGCCCGAACCCCGCTCACCGCATAGACCGATATATCGCCTACTGCGCAGCTTAACCGCCATCGGCCTTTTTACGTGACGGCAACTATACACCACCACAAAATATACAAGTAAACTATACAAGGCGGATATAAGAGCCGTTGTCACATTTAAGGCATGTCACACATTTGCAAATGCACTGTTCTCATAAATTTTAAAGCTCTTATGAAATATTTACTCCTTAGCAACAAGTGATAGATATTGCTATCTATCACTGCGATGCAATGCGATAGTAAAATGTACCCAATGTGACAACTGTTCTAAAAATATATACATAATACAAATATCAAATAGGGGTTGAGGTGCATAAGTACATCTAGTAATAACAGAACATCCAATAAGCTTTTAACAAGCTACAAACATACCTACAACTTAAAATAAAGATATGTACATAATTTGATTATTTCAGCAAATCAAAAGAAATTATCTGCATGAAAAAAGACTGCATGCTGAGAGAATGTCATGGACATCTTAAAATCTATAGAATAAAAAAGTTTCAGAGCAAAACTTAAGTGAAATTTTTTGATATGTTTTTGCAAAAAATGTGCAGTCATACTCATAAGAATAAAATAAAAAAACCTAAACCCAATTGCAAATTATTGTACACAAGCAGGTTTACATATTTGCTAGCTAATAAATAACAAAAGCGAATTTCTATAGCAAACTAAAGAGGTGTTATCATAACAGCCATCAGACTTCCTTAGGCTTCTTTTCTACCAAAGATGGCTGACGTCCGTATGTGTGCAACCACACTGATCGACGCGGAATCGGTTCAGCCGAACTTTTATCGTCAATGAAATAAGGATGTCAATTGAATGCAGTGACGCTATCGGCAATGGATCGGCAGGCCGCGCCGAGCCGGTGCGAATGGCGTCAATGAATTCGATTAGCATCCTTATTCCGTTGACATATGGGTTCGGTAAATCGGCTTAAGCAGTGTGATCAGTGTGGTTGCACCCTACGGCAACCAATATATTTAATTTCATAGTAAAGAAAAGTACTTCTCATTACTCATGTATCGCGCACGTCTCAGATTGAAAAGCAGTCTAATTCTCCCATCACCATACATAACAGTCTATTGGCTATTATAAGAAAACACTGTTTTTTTACTTCTGCATAGGATCATCTCAATTCTCACTTATAAATTTCTATCTTCTGATAAACAGATCAAAAGCAATAAAGTATTGCAACATAGATAATAATGCTAACAATAGATACTATGAACATAGGAAATACAACCTTACATGCGGAATAAAACTTGAGACAAATGTCACACGTCTCTTCCAAAATGAAAATTGAAAAAAACGAACTGGAATGTTACAAGTGTGAGAAAGTCATATTCCCGGAAGTGCGCGACATTCATCCGTGCTAGCTACAGATCACACAATCTGGAATATGCTAAAAGAAGTGCCTTCTTCCACTTCTATTGCCTCACCTCACTCAATCGAACCGGAATTTTAGTTCGAATTTGACTGCTGTTTTTCACAGAGCGACAGATATCATATAAAAGACATCAAATGACTTCTATTTGACTCATTCCAAATTGTGTGCTACCATAGACTTAGTAAAAAAGAATAGACCCGGAATAACAATCTATATACAAACAGTAGTTATGCGGCCGCCATAATAGTACGCGTAGGCCGCCATCTTTGTGCCAAATCCTTTGTCGGCGCAGGCTTTAGGTATGCACGATTTTTTGTAGGTATGTCACGTCTATTCTTTTTTCCTTCGTCTGAGTGTGCTACAGATATTCACCTAGGAAATCACCTATTAAGAAAGAATGGAGTTTAGATTGTAGAATCTAAACTCCATTCTTTCTTAATTGTACTATTATGTAAACAATCTTCATAGTACTTTTTGTATAATAAACATAATTGAAAATTAGTTCAAACCTAAACATTCTAAAGTAAAACATTACATAAAGCTATTGTAATAAACATAAATGAAAATTAGTTCAAATTCAAACCTAAACATTCAAAAGTAAAACATTACCACGAAAGTAATTTCCTAAAAAGTATTCAAATGTATATTGTTGTAAAATCATAAAAAGACAGTAAGATTGTTTACATAATAGGACAAGTAGAAAAAACGGAGCTACAATCTACGTGCATGCATGAAGCGTGGTGGGGTGGAGGGAGGGGGGTGGGGGGGTATATTATCGGGGCACCTGCGGTTCCGTCTTGCGCTTGTTGGAGAGCAGCTGCGCGAAGCTGCGCAGCACGGGGAAGGCGGCGCTCGCGTCGGCCGCTAGAGCTGCGTTGCCCGCGCGGCTCACTAGCGCCGCCTGGAGGCCTGATGCGCGAGCTGCTTCCGCCTCTGTTGGACCGCACGATTACGTTTAATATGTTTGAAATGTGTGTAAAAGGGATAATAATTATTTATTTATTTATCTTATAAAATACACAAGTTGGACATATAATACAGCTTTCGCTAAAAAGATCACTACTGACTATACACATAAAGCACTAAGCATGTAGGTACAAAAAAGTAATCAACATAAAAAGTAATCATAATGGATAGGTATCTAATTGAGTGATTGCAATAATTCCCCTATTGGGTGAGCAATTACTCAATTGGGTATCTTACCTGTTGTATCCTTAAGACATTGTAAACTATTTATATGTAGAGGGGTGTGCTTAGAAATGTCTATAAACCCTGCACAATTGTTAATTTTCAGTGAGGTCCGCGGATGTTTTCGTCGGGTAACAACGCATCGAACTTCATTAAAGTTTGATGTCTATAAATATGTCTTTGTGCAAAACTGTGCCCTCAGCTTAACTAAAGCAACTTGTTGGAACTTCTTTTGTTTTTTTTTCTAATTTACTAACTAGCTATACCAGCGGCTCCACTCCCGTGGTAATAACATTAAAAATAAATTATTTTATTTTAATAATACCTTTCACAATATCAGTGAGGAAAAGTATCTCCTCAGGCTTGCACCCGATCTTCTCAGCGATGGCCGCATAGCTGGCCGCCTCTTGCTTAGCGCCCACAGCGGTGTCGAAGTGGCCGTCGATCAGCGGTAACATGTCGCCAGCGAGGGACTGTCCAAACAGCAGCTTCTGAGCGGCCACTGAGCCTGATGAGTAGATGTACACCTTCTGGCCTTCCGTGGCGCGCCATTGCTCCAGCGCTGGTAAAACGTCGTCGTACACGCTGGAATGGGGAAGCAAAATAGTCAAAATAGTTAAGCTGTTTGTAAACATAATATAAACAGGTTACAACTAGTGATGTGCCTTTCCTGCAATTTTCTTGGAAATATTCTCGAAAACGGATTTTCAAGGGAAGAAATATTCGGGAACTGGAAATTTCTCGGCGGTACATCGTTCGTTAGTTACAACATGCGTCTCCCTATTCGCTGATTGGCTTGTCTGTGGAATGCGGTTTTCATTTATTTAACATCATTACAAAAATACCTGTAAATGGCGGACTTCAAGCCGGAGAAGCGGTTCTCCTCCCCTTAACCAATGGAAAACTTAGACCCAACTCGTGTTCACAGTATCATAAAAAATGGATTAAGCCAGGGCACAATCCACATAGAAAATTCCTCAAATACAGCAAATCTCTTTAGGAGCAAAGCAACGCACATTGTAAAGGCATCTTATGAGATGCGATAAGAACTTATCGTATTTTTATTACAACAATTAGTCACAATCCCATTGAATGTTTATGATGAGCCAATCTTTGCATCCAACAGTTGCATACGTTACAGAAGAAATCAATACTTACTGCCCCTTGATTTCGCCGCTGTCATAACCCTGCTTCCAAATTAAGCCCTGCAGTTGTTTGAGAGGGCCCGCCTTACGGTCCGCGGACATTTGCCACTTGACATTCTTCACCAAGGCCTCAATCTGCTCCTCTTTGCTCGCATCCTGTACATTAATGCAATATTATTAATCCTATGCACCGACCAACAAACCAAATAGGAACCTTGGTAGAAACTAATAAGTTACGCCTAGAGAAAATGCAACCAAAATCTATTGTCAATAAATTCAAAAATAATTTTTCATTCAAATAGGTTCACCAGATTCTAACGATGTTGATTTGTGGTCCCACCAATAATGTCCTACCGGTCTCTTAATCCCACTAACATATAGGTGGGTGTACAGTAAGTATGTCGATGTGTAGGTATTCATTATTTCTTAGTAAGATGATTATTATTTATTATTTTCTTTAATATATTAGATTTAGAAATGTGATGTCACGAAATTCAGGACTCCTCTTGTACCTAAACGTGAGACGTAATTTGATGGCCCCTAATAGGAAGTGATAAGCCAAACTTTACTAAAAGATAACCTTATAAACTATAACTATTTTTAAAAAAAACATGATAAAATATTTAAACAATCAGTGGAGAGAAGAGTTCTACCAACCACAATCAAAGAAAACACTATAAAATTTGTTTGGATAATAAATAGGTTTTATTAATAGTTTCTTAACTTGAACAGAGCTTGCTCATTTTCACTTTACCCAAAGGAAACTCCAGGGCTAACTCAATCTGTGTAATTTGTCTGTATTCAAAATTTATCATATAAATTTTGGAACATACCTGTGTGCCATTATTTCATTATCAGTTTTATAGAAATGTTTTAATCTATACATATAATAAAACAGTAAAAATATTTTGTCTGTACATACATTAAGAATTTTTGACTGAAATGGATAGAGGGACACTTAAAAAGAATAATAAAAAGCAAAAATATGTCTGTATGTATGTAAGCGTTGAACGCAAAAACTACTGGCTGGATTTGAATCAAACTTTTTTTGTTGTACAGCTATTAAGCCTGGGCAACATATAGGCTATAATTGATCTTGAAAACTGAAACACCTGATGAAGAACCATAACAGAACCGCTAAACTATAAGAAATATGGAAATGGTACCTTTGCAAAAGTTTATCAATCAGACGAGCATTTCCTGTTGACGTATAAAAATCGAAGATCAGGATCATCTGATGAAGAACTCCAAGAGACCAGCTACACTATTACATATATGGAAATGGTGCCTTAGCAAAAATCGTTCAACCTGATGAGCATTTTCTACTGACGTATAAATATTGAAGATCTGAAACATCTGTTCCCGTTAATCAACATATATTCCCGCGGGACACGGGATAACCAAATGGCTGAAATTTTGAGTACTGGAGTTGAGGTTACTACAGTTTGGAACACAAAAAGATTTTTCATCTAAGCGAAACTCAGCGGGCGAAGCCGCGGGTAACAGCTAGTAGTGAATAAGTATTAAATGTATTTCTTGTCAGTGCCGATGCATTTACTACGACGTAACTAGTGTCTGGATTCTGTAAAATTTGTATTATGGTCGTCAATGTCAACAGCTTTTCGCTTGCTACATTCAACTTTTATTTATTATTAGGGATGTAGAAGTCTTTTGTGCATTCTTACGTGCGGACTAGTTGGCATAGTTATGCTATCAGCTCAAATACATGCACGTTTTATCTAGATTTATTTAACGATTAGGGGGCAGATAGTTTCTGTCATTTTTAGGGTAAACAAGAAGCTAACTAGAAGCCCGCCTTTGCGCTCATTTATGTATTTTTACTTTTGTCACTACTTTGTATGTTGTTTTCTGTAAATGGTGCAATAAAGTGTTGATCTATCTATCTATATCATATAGAAAAATAAATAAATACATCAATCAAAATTGGGAAAATTATTATTGCCGTAAGTTGTCGCATAAAAAGCATGATGTACCTACCACTTAATTGTCAACCAACTGGCGTTTATGAAACTAGCGCTCGAACGCGATATTTGATGTAAAATATCAAATTTTACAAAACATTTTTGTACCTGGCTGTACCGATAATCGCGATGGAGCGAGTTGACGACGACAAAAAAAAGGTGCGTTAAACGCACTCGAGCGCGAATTTCACAAGCGCCAGTAGACGATTACCACTCATACATACCTCGCCAGGGATCGCCACCACGCCTTCGACGCTCTTCTCCTGGTCTTCCAAAGCCAGTTTCCTAAGAGCAGTCACGGCTTCCTTGACACCCTCCTCTTCCCACTTGTTTTCCAAGAACTGCTTCACATTTTCCTCGGCGTACGGGAACAGCTTATCCTGTTGACAATGAAAGAGTACCTTAAAAATACTTGTATCGGTAAAAACAAAAAAAAAATAAGAGTTTTTAATAGCGTACAGCGAGACATCAAGGCCAGCTTTTCGTATTTCACAATGTTTTCTTATAAAAAAGATTACCGACAGAAAAAATGAGAATTTAAAAAATCACCCTTATTGTACTAAGGGTACGTTAGAGTTAGAAGGCAGAGTAAAGTATTTCTTAGGTACTTCTTTATGTCTATCATACAATATACAATATATAGGTACATATTGCATGTAATATGATAGATATAAAGAAGGAAGGGTGAAAGATTCAAACGAAATAGGAATTTAACAGCTTATAAAACAATTTTCTTTCAAACCATTAGTGGTTGTTAGTTAACAGTGATCAGTTGCAATTGTTATCAGTGAAAGTTTATTAGACATGCCTAAATACATTGTATCTCTGTGTAGGCAGAAATATTCCCGTTTTATAGCATATTAGCGTGGGTCTCGAACCATTTAGCATAACGTGAAACCCTGGTGAAACTGCACAGTCTACGATGCGGCAAAAGCCGGGTGAACGAACTTCGCGACTTGCCTTGTCCAAACCGGATAGCAAGCCTACCTAGCCGACCTAAACGCAACAAGGGACGGATATAGGCACATTAACATGTGGATGCTCCAATTCCTTCAACAATTTAAATGGAATTGCGATGGGAATTTTAGATTGTAAAATCGGATCTCTCTTTCATACAAAACTAAGTTTTAATAACTTTTAATAGTAGCACCAAACGAAAGCTAAATGATCTCCTCCTTAGGCTTATTCCTTCTATGACTGAGGGTCGTGATCATTATGTCGAATGAAACACACAACGACTAGCTTGGCAATGTTAATGGAGTGATTTGCCATTGCCGATAGCTGACTAGCTGATATCATCAACTATGCAGGTTTCCTCACGATGTTTTCCTACACCGGAAGCAAGTGATAGTCGAAACTACCATGAATGAGACAGATTGGTCTACAAACTCATGTAGCACGGGCAAGATTCGAACCTGGGACCTGTGCGTGCAGTCACAGGCGGGCGCCCTACCACTCAGCCACCACCACCGCTTCGCATGATCTATCCTAGGCTATCTATCAATACATATAATAAAATCGTAAGTGGGTGATGTCTGTACATGGGAGATAAATATGAAAAACTATTATAAGGAGTATCTAATATCATAACAGAACCAAAATCAACGATTTTTAGAATTTTTGTCTGTTTGTCTGTGAGTTTGTGCACGCTAATCTCAGAAGCGGTTTGACCGATTAAGATGCGGTTTTCAGCAATATATTGTGCTAAGCTTCACTTAACATTTAGTCTTTGTTTTATTTAAATCGGTTCATAAATAAAAAAGTTACATTAATTTAAAGAAAAAGTAACGTAATTGCTAGAAATAAAATAACTAACAGGTTTCTAGATTTGCGTAAGTAAGTTTATAAATATATTTTTTTGTGTTCTTATTTATTTACTAGCTGTTGCCCGCGGCTTCGGCCGCGTGATTTCGCTTAGATGAAAAATCATTTTGTGTTCCAAACCGTTTCAGATCTTCGATCTTCTTTTTATATGTCTACAGAAAATGCTCATCAGATTAATCAAGTTTTGCTAAGGCGCCATTTCCATATATGATTTAGTGTAGCAGGTCTCTTGGGAGTTATTCATCAGATGTTCCAGATCTTCAATTTTTATACGTCAGCAAAAAATGCTCATCACGTTGAACGATTTTTGCTAAGGCGCCATTTGCATAATGTTATGGTGTAGCTGGTCTCTTGGAGCTTTTCATCAGATGTTCTAGATCTTCAATTTTTATACGTCAGCAGCAAATGCTCATCACACGGAATGTTTTTACCTAAGTACGCTTGCTTCTCCATACCGTCCGAGGTCCAACTTCTTTTACTGATCTCCGAAAGGTTGATGATGTCGAATATAATGATATCTAATCTATCTGTTTTTCATATTAACATCAGAGCTTTTAAATGCATATTAAAGACATCATTTTTCAAATCATAATAGTTCCAAATGTCCACGCGGACGAAGTCGCGGGCACAGCTAGTCTATAATATTATTGGCGAAGTTAGAAGTTGGTAAAAAACCAGTGACGACCGTTTTCTGTTTCAGTGTAAAGGATGCTTCAGCGAAAATGGCTGAGCGTTACCCAGTCACAAAGTGATGCTTCACTGCTTAGAAATGATTTTTGATGGGGATCATATATACTTGATCGAAGGGCTCATGAGAAAGAATCGATGGATTTTACAGTTAGCAGACAAACACGCCGCATCTAATGGAAAATGGCTGCAATACCTACTCGTGAGCTCCAGAACGTGAAACTAATATGCAACCATGTATGGGTCTGTGGGATGTATTAAAAAAATAATTTGGTGCAAATATAAATCAAAACAATGGCGGCTTTGCTTTGAGCAGCGGAAATAAGCGCAGGTTCCAAGGGCGAGAAACTGGATTATATTGTTGGGTTACTGTAAGTTTTCCATCATAAAAGTATATGTGAATTCGTCAACAGATGCCATTTTTAAAGTAAATTCGCTATTAATTTAATATTTTGTTTACTGTTTGCCATCGCAAATATTGAGGATCCCGGCGACTTGGACAGATGCTCTGCAGGCCGAGTCGCCGGATTTTTTAATATTATTTTTTTCTTCGGCGACTGGGACCACTCACAAATAAAAAAATATATTGTTCAAGCCAATAAGTACATTCAGGCGAAAAATAGCAATAAAGAAAACACAAATTTTTAAATAGACAGTATTTCAGTTTAATAAAGTACAAAAATTAGAAAACCTTTTCGATATTTTATTGTTCAAAGCTGATACTTTTTTTAAAGTTTCTACTTTGTACAAAAATATAGATGAACAAACTTGTTTGCTATCAGTACTTATTGCAAAATAAAAATTGATAGCATTTTAACTATAACTTTTACCTACCCATGGCAAATATTCGAATAGTTTTTTTATAGTGATCGCAAATTTACTTTCAATGTACAGTAAGTAGTTAATGTCTTTCAAAAGAGCTAAGTCTCCCTGGCCTCTTTTTAAACATCGAAATCTCAATTAATTGACTCATGAATTTGATTATCATACACATAAATAATTTTTCAAATTGGTCCGGTAATCCAGTAGTCCAGTACTCCAGAAATTAGCATGTCCAGACAAACAACTAAAGTCTTTGTCATTATTATATCAGTACTAGCAGACCCCGCAGACGTTGTCCTGCCTGGCGAAATCAGCGCCACCTACCGGGTCCAATTGTATTTTCAAGACATCCAAAAACTCATTGAAATAAACACCCAAAATTTCATCCAAATCGGTTTAGCCATTTGAATTGCAAATTTGGTGACTTGCCGACAGCAGCACCTCTGGGTCCAATTGTTTTTGAACCATCCAGGAACCCTATATGTATATGTTACGGACAACTTGATTAACAGGGCCGTATTAATAAGGACCGGGCATTATGAATAGTTTCCAAGAGCATCAGGCTATTTGATAAATTTTAATATTTTAATTACTTAGACCGGCAGCCCACCTTACCACTAAACACGCAAGTTCGACCGCCCCTAAAGTAAACTAACAAATATACTATACTTATTCTAGGTTATCTACTAACAAAAACACTTCATTTTATTTGTTTTATTATTTTGCCCAACACGTATTTGCCCTTTTTCATACTGACCGGAAAAAGTGATTAGGCATGACATTTTAATCAAATTGCCCATGAGACATGGGCATTATGTATACAGGCCGGCACTATTCATAGGGACCAGACTTATCAAATTGCCCGTAACAATTATATAAATCCATCCTATCCATAAATTGGGTTGCCTCATGAAAGTGATTCAGGCAGTTAATTTCATGTCCCACTTCACATGATACATTTAAACCGTAAGGTTTACATTACAATAATTAAAGGATCAAGGAATGATGTCCTCCTCCTTAACCCATATCTGCCAAGAACCACATCGGCCAAATACCATACCCATATTTGTGAAATGTTCATATTATCTAGCTTTTACCTGTGGCTTCACCCCACATGAATTTGTTTCAGAGTTTTTCTATTTTCACAAAAGAACCCGAAATAATTCTGGATTAGAAACTACCTTATGTTACTCTGTAACTTCTTTAATACTTCAAAAAATAAATTCTATCTAAATCTAATTAAAATTAACCGTTACTAAGTTAAAATTAGAATATGAACCATTACTCATTTAATAATGAACCTAAGAAGTAGTTGTGAAAGCTTTATTTTTAAGTATTAAGGAAATGAGAAATGAATCATATTCAGATTCATTAGACCTTGTTGTTTTAGACCTCCATACAAAAATTTATTGGGTAGGTACAGGTCGAGGGCAGATAAACCTGAGACAGGATTTAGAGAGGCAGGGGGGTCAGTTTTATCTGCCCCCAACTGTACCTACTGGTATCAGGTTTGTGTGTATCAAACAAGTGGTGGTGGCCGAGTAGTAGGGTGCCCGCATGTGGATGTTAAAGTCCCAGGTTCGAATCCTGGCCGGGCCTCATGAGTTTGTGTACCAATCTGACTCATGTACCTATGTTAGTTCTCATCGACCACCACTTGCTTCCAGTGAAGGAAAACATCGTGAGGAAACCTGCACTCTGGTTGATGATTATCAGCTAGTGTGTGAAATGGAGAAGGCAATGGCAAACCACTCCATTAAAATTGCCAATAGTCATTGTGCGCGTTTCATACCATATAATTACCATGACCCTCAGTCATGAGGAAATACGACTAAAGAGGATCAAACAAGTCACTCCAATTATAATTACCTGGTATTTCTATGGATGCATAATATTGAACTGTGTCATTCAACTTTATTGATAGTAAATACCTACTAAATGAACTCTAGCATAGCAGTAGTGAAATCATAAGTCATACGCGGCGCGGTCAATGGTTTTTAATTATTATTATTCAATTCACAAAAACGAAACGTCAATCATTTTACCTCTCAATCAACATCTCATTGTCTGCAACGAGAGTGACAAGGACGACATATTCGCCTTGACGCCTATTCAAAGAGGGCAGTTAACTGTTCCACATTTTTTACAAGCCAGCTGCTTCGTGAACAGCTGTTCGAGCCGGCAAGTCATCCTAGCGAGTTTCTAATGATGTTGAAATATTACGAAAGAGCTGGAGAGTATTCCTACAAAGAAACAATGCGCCTTTCTCTCACTAAATAAATATATGCATAGTACAATACGACGTTTTATATATTTTTTTATATAGCTAAAGACAACGATGTATTTGGCAGTTATCTCTATTTTCAACGTAAAGACGCAAAGTAAGCTTAAGAAATTATAGAATTAGGAGAAAAAGAACTAATTGAAGTTAATGTACGGCAAATACAGAAGAAAAAAGACACGTGTACGAAAAATTCAGACAATGAAGTGGCATGGAAAGGGTACCATTTTGATTTCGTCCACCATATTGCGAATACGAAATCGCAACCATTTTGCATACCTAGACGGCAACATTATAATTAACACGAGACAGTTTAGTAGTAATAAATAATAATAATAAACTGTGATAACATATAAACATTAGTCGAAACAAAACACCGGCCGGTCAATCATTAGACCTACCTTAACAAAGCTGATCGATGTTGTTGTTCCTTCGATGTCTAACAAAAGAATTTTACACTTCTTGACGATGCCGCTGATTTCAGTACTTTCACTCGCCATTTCGTTAGTTAGTACTACCAAAAAAGGCGTACTTTTCGAGATTGTTAATTTTAACTTGACTAGAAATTCTCACGCAACGCTACCACCTTACACCACAGACAAAAAGCATCGATTGAATGATAGAAGAGAGAAGAGAACACGACCAACGAACGAACTTGTGGGAGAAGGAGATGGAAAATGGCTTTACCGAAAAGAGTGAGCGAGATATAAATATTTAAAAAGAAAGAGGGAGGATGAAAACGGAAGGATACAGATTCTTTGACAATGTTCTCAACATAAAGATAATTCAAAGTAAATATTCTTGCTAGGTTACAAAATCGGTTTTCCACGATTTTGAACATCAAGAGCGTAGCGTAGAGGTAGATTTCATTAAGGTACAAAACTGATGTCTTTCTAGACTTGTACTGTCTGAGCTGTACATTTTTCTGAAGTGCTTGAGAAACTACTTTTAACAAGTAAGTAGCTATTGTAAAAAGATCACAATAGGTACAGGCCTGCTTATTTAATTTTGTCTACTGCAATATTATGAGTTTGAGTCTTATGACGAAATCTAAATAGGTAGCAATTTGTCAATAATCTACATGTAGTATGTATTTGTGGCTGTATATCGTCATGTTTTATAACCTAACTTCACTATATCCTGGAATGCTTTATTTACCTAAAATCGGGGAAAAGTGTTAGCACATGGCAATACAATAGCATTTTCTGTATGTTGGTATTGGTATTGTTGGTCATATAAACTCCATTTATACCAGTCCTATCATGTAAACAATTTTATAATTTTACGAAAGTAATTTCCTAAAAAGTCTATTTTAAATTATATTGCTGTAAAATCATAAAAAGACATGGTAAGATTGTTTACATGATAGGACTGGTAAGAATAAATGGAGTTTACGTATGTAAACTGAACTGACTTTTTAGGAAATTACTTTCGTGGTTAATAAATGTTTTACTTTAGAATGTTTAGGTTTGAACTAATATTTGATTTATTTTCAACAAAATCAATTAAAAGTACTGTGAAGATTGTTTACATGATATGATAGGACTGGTGGAGTTTATGTAATTTCAGTTTAGGGTTTCGGAGCGAAGAGCGAGCCATAAAATAAATAGGTAGTACCTACTTAGGTAAAAAAAGATTTCATTTGGGTGGGTATTTTATAAATTATAATAAAAAATAAATATAATGTATCACAACTTCTCAACTGAGACCACCACCGCGGCGTGGTAAGATTTGGTGGTCAGATCATGGTCAGATGGACCGGAGGGTTTTTAACTAACTGAAAAAGATAAAGTTCTGAATTCAGTTGTTTTTTTACATGGTTGCTAGCCCATCGCCTGTGCCAAGAATTCCCAGTAGAAAACCCAATCCTTTGAACGACTATTACAATATGCGCCAGAAGAGAAGCAGCTAGCACATTTGATGCTCCTTTTTTCGATTCCAGACCAGCATGAAAGTTTAAAATCATTAGATCGAAAAATAATAAAATAGAATCATCCTGCATGGTTTGTAAAACACCAGCAATCTTTTTATTGGTGACAGTACTCATAAATACTAGTAGTTCGCCGCGAACTTAGACCTCGCGATTGTTATTTTAAAAATATGAGAACGTAAATTTACTAAACCAATATGAATTTTCAGTAAAATACGGGATTCTGTAAAAACAAAAATGTAACGCGCAACGCATGACATTATTCAGTTATTGCGCGGTTGAGGAAAACAGATTTTCCAACCTTCTTTCTTCATCTATTCTGAGCTTAACAACTTCATTTTTTAATTTTTTTCAAGCGGATATAATCAAAACCTTGATCAAATATAATATCTGTGAACCGTTTTGATCTCGAAAGAACTACGTATGTACATCCGGCTGCCAACTCTTTTACGCCAATGTCCACGACTACTTTAACCAAAGTAATAAAATAAATAAATAAATAATAATAAGTATCTAATCGAGTATACATCCCCGAACTTCATCTAAGGAGTACATACATACATACATAACTGTTTTTGAAAACATTACAGTAATTTTTCGTCACGTTTCAGGTTTCAGCTCAATATCACAGAAATTGTTTTGTTTCAACAATTTTAATATCCTAATCCTAACTAATATTTTGTAATATTTAAATGTAAAAGTGAGTTTGTTTGTTTGTTCGTTTATTTGTTTGTTTGTTAACTCTTCACGCTTTATCTACTGAACCAATCTTCCTGAAATTTCGCATACACATAGTTAGAAGTACCTACGGAGAAAGACATGGGGTACCTTTCATCCCAGGAAAAGGCATGGTTTCCGTGGAAAATTTACGCGGGCAAAACCGCGGGCGAAAGCTAGTTCAATATAAATGAGAAATATAGCAATACTCATCTCATAAAATGTTACGTTTCATCCAAATCTCATTACCGGTTACAAAATTATAGAGAAATATTTATTTTCACTAAAATACCTAAGTACGTATAACGGCTAAATTAATCTAGAACTACTAATGCGAAAGTGAGTTTGTTTGTTTGTTACCTCTTCATGCTTTATCTACTGAACCAATCATTTATAGTGGATCGTATTTTAGGTGCAGCGGTCTCAGGTTTTCTATGTGGCCCACCGTACCTTTCATCCCGGGAAAAAGCACTGTTCCTGTGGGAAATTCACGCGGGCGAAGCCGCGGGCAAAATACTTGCTACACGCATTCCACGAAATTAATTTAACGTTTTGAAAAGTTATCGTGAAACATAAATACATGTTCAAAAATGTTACTAGATGTCGCTGATACGAAAATGAACGATTCATTTTTTAACTCAATATCTCTATAATGAAAGGTGCGCAAAGAACTTAAAAATTCTAGGAATACTTGCTACACGCATTCCTAATATCAACGAAATTAATTCAATGTTTTGATAATTATCACGGAACATGTACAAAAATGTCACTGATACAAAAATGAACGATTCATGTTTTAACTCAATATCTCTAAAACTGGTGGAACAATTTTGATATACAATATATATGAAAAAAATAGTGATACTATCTCGTGATTTGTAAAGTTTCATCCAAATCTGAATAACGGTTCAAAAGTTATAGAGCAATATTTTTTTTCATAAAAATGCGTATTTCTCTAAAACGGCTGAACCGATTTTGTTGCCCAACGAACTTAAAAATTCTATGGATAGTTGCTACACGTATTCTTAATATCATCGAAATTAATTCAACGGTTCGAGAGTTATCGCGGAACAAACATACATACATACATACATACAAACAATGTATTTTCGCCCCAACTTGAATTATTATAGCCCTCGCTTGCTTCGCTCGCTCGGTCAATAAAAATCTTTTTGAGACCGACTTTGAAATCTCAAAAAAAAAATCTGCTGTTTTATACAGTTTTATCTTTTTATTTATTTTCAAACAAATTATTACTGTATGATATGCAAATTATGCAATCCAAATACCACTACATTGTGACTACATTCAATCTTATTTTACCTACTCGCCCAAAATATGGGGAACAGATTTTTTTTTATTTATACATATAATAAAACAGTAAAAATATTTTGTCTGTACATTTAGTATTTTTGACTGAAATGGATAGAGGGACACTTAAAATCAATAATAAAAAGCAAAAAAAAAATTTGGAATTTCTTGTCTGTCTGTCAGTATCATGCAGTATGTATGTAGCGTTTCACGCAAAAACTACTGAACGGATTTGAATTAAACTTTTTTTGTTGTATAGCTATTAGGCCTGGGCAACATATAGGCTATAATTGATTTTGAAAACTGGAACACCTGATGAAGAACCTTAACAGAACAGCTAAACTATAAGAATTATGGAAATGGTACCTTTGCAAAAGTTTATCAATCTGATGAGCATTTTCTGTTGACGTATTAAAGTCGAAGATCAGGATCATCTGATGAAGAATTCCAAGAGACCAGCTACACTATTACATATGGAAATGGTGCCTTGGCAAAAGTCGTTCAACCCGATGAGCATTTTCTGCTGACGTATAAAAATTCAAGATTATGGAACATCTGATGAAGAATTCCAAGAGACCAGCTACTCTATAAAATAAATGGAAATGGGGCCTTAGCAAAAGTCGTTCGACCTGATGAGCATTTTCTACTGACGTATAAATAGACAAGACACAGGATAGGACGAAGAGGGACTCGGGGTGGGAGTGGTGGTACACGGGAAAGTGTAAATAACGAGCAGTCGAAGATCGTTTATTGAATGAAACATCACTTTTGATTCATTTTAATACCGCGACTGTACTACGAGTAGGTACCTAATATATCATATATATATCCATACTAATATTATAAATGCGAAAGTTTGGATGTGAGTTTGTGAGGATGTTTGTTTCTCAATTACGCAAAATCTACTGGACGGATTTCGATGAAATTTGGTACAGAGGTAGATAATGACCTAGAATAGCACATAGGCTTTTTATCCCGGGAAAAAGCACTGTTCCCGTGGGAAATTCACGCGGGCGAAGCCGCGGGCAAAAGCAAGTATATAATATTATAACCAAATGGCTGAAATTTTGAGTACTGGAGTTTAGGTTACTACAGATTGGAACACAAAAAGATTTTTCATCTAAGCGAATCTCACGCGGGCGTAGCCGCGGGCAACAGCTAGTCTAGTAATATAAAATGAAAAAACAGGGTAAAAAATCTTAATCTTTTATTATTTTATGTCAACAATATATAAAATAAACCTATTCTTAAGTCTATTATTTTTTAATTACTTATATAAATATGATATATTGTCTAGACTTTAAAATGGTCGAGAAGGCTACTTCTAGGAGGATTTTTCTTGTCTTCAGTCTTCATTTTTTTTACCAGTCTCGGTGTGCCGTCGTTTGTGACAGCTTTTCGTTTCGTCACCTAAATGTAAAAACAAAGAAATATTTAGACAATTAAAGAGACTAGCTCGATAATGAGCATAGGATTACAATGTACTGTAAATATTTCTTATATTCGCCCATATAATTTTTTACTGCATGTGAGTGGTAGAATATCGCAGTGCGGTGGTAGCCGTAGGAGTCAAGCTACTATCTTAGAAATATTACAAAGGTCAAAGATTGTGAGAATGCATGTTGTATGTTTGGATTTGTTACTCTTTCACACAATAACTACTGGACGGATTTCAAATGAATTTGGTACAAGGGTAGAATTAAACCTTCACGACATAGGGTAGTTTTTATCCCAAAATTTCTACCGGAGCGGGGCTACTTCTTCCTACGGAAAGTGAGTTTGTTTGTTGCCTCTTCACGCTTTATCTACTAAACTAATCTTTCTGAAATTTTGCATACGCATTAGAAGCAATTTTATTTATTAAGTTTGTCAACGATTGTTACAAAAATACATGAAAAATACCAATCACCATTCACCATAAATAGCTGATTGCACAATCTTCATAGACAAACATATCGCTTGCATTGCACATAAACTGTAACATATTAGGTATATCGACCATTGCGATGAACTAAAATTAAAACAGTGAAGTGAAGAATAAATTATAAATTTTGTACAATTTTAAATTAAATGTAAGTATTTGTATAAGTATAAACTTAAAATAGTTGTTTAAATAACAGACAAAATTACTTTGCGAGTCTTTGGAATAGAATCAGCAAAATCTAAGTTATTCAGCTTAAACTTAGATTTTGCTGATTCTATTCCAAAGACTCGCAAAGTAATTTTGTCTGGTAGTTATTAAATAGGTTGCACAGACGAAGAATTAACGAGTTTCTATCCATTTTAGTCCTACGTAAGCAATAAAGACATAGGGTACTTTTAATCCCGGGAAAAAGCACTGTTCCCGTGGGAATTCACGCGGGCAAAGCCGCGGGCAAAAGCTAGTACATATTTTTTTTTTTTTTTTTGAACACACTAGCAGCTTAATATACCTTAGGCTCGGGGTCTGGTTGGGACAGCATAGTGAATACGAAGTTCCGCTTGCTGGCGGGGGGCAGGGTGCGGGGGGCGGTGTCGCCGGCCGCCAGCGGGGCCGCCAGTGCGCCAAGCCGCGCCAGCGCAGACCCGCCGCGGGACAGCAAGGACCCGTGGTAACTTTGCTGGGGAGAGAATTACATTATAATTTTATTTTCACACAATATAGATAGTCTAGTAGTACTGAATTGCTATTTAAAAGATCCTCGATTAGTAATTTTTTTTTTTATTTAGCTAAAAGGTTTTAGTGCTGGGCAAAAGCCTCCCCCTTATCTCTCCAACTACCTCTATCGCTCGCTACCTGCTGCCACAGCCTATCAAAGGCCGACAATTTGTCAGACCACCTAATTTTCGGCTTGTCTCTTTTTATTCTTAAAACTTGCATATACATAATGCATCAAAAACATTGGCATTTCTTCTACTGGTCAAAGTACTGATAAATATGAATAACTTTTTGTATGGGACGGACTCAATAGAAGAGAAAAAAAACAGCTGTTTGATACATTTTGGGCGAGTAGATATTTTAAAATAGTATGAAACAGTTTTTTTTTCAGTTGGATTGAATTGGTCCCATTGGGGTCCCATACAAAAAGTTGCTCATCATGAATACTTTCACCAATAGAAACCAATGTTTTTGAATTCACCCTGTATTATACACTTTTGTGGTACATGTGCATAGTAGATTCGAAGCGCATTTACTAAGGTGTCAACTTTTAGAAAGATAGTAATCATTTGAATAGAAACGAAACCCAATGTAGTAGCCAAAGCAACAATTTTTATTACTGCTTTAGCTAGCAACACCAGCTATGAGTTTTGTAGAAATTTATAATATCAATAGTTACCTGAAATACAGATAAAGCTTTCTTCGGACTAGGAATGTCCTTAGATGACTTCTTTTCAAGAACTACTGAACTGTCAGTCTTTTCACTAGTGTTATTGGCTTCACTGGTAGTCTTGTTCGCTTCAGACAAGAGACTCGACATGGTCCTCGAACATAGGTTGGCTTTGATTATGGTCGTTCTGTTTATGCTGACGTTGAATTCCTCTTCATCTTTGTTTTGCTGAAAATATAAATTAATTCCATGTAAATTCCATGCAAATACTAGTTGTTAGTCTCTGCCTATCCCCACGGGAAAAAGGCGTGATAATATGTATGTATGTAGTTGCACAGGCATGAAGATATATGAATCCTCTAATTCTAACTAATATAATAAATGCGAAAGTGAGTTTGTTTGTTTATTTGTTTGTTACCTCTTCACGCTTTATCTACTGAACTAATCTTCATGTTTCGCATACACATAGAAGTACCGAGGACATAGGGTACCTTTTGTCCCGGTAAAAAAGCGCTGTTCCCATGGGAAATTCACGCGAGCGAAGCCACGGGCAAAAGCTTGTGTAAAATAAAAACTTTTACTAAAATATTTTTAACTCAATCTTTTCGATTTTGAGATTGATACTTTTATTAACAGATTTATTTTTACTAGGGGTATCATTCATTATAATCAGGGATTTTATTTTACAAGAGTGTTTCATCTCATTTTATTCCTTTCAAATACTTGGTTGATTGGAAGAAATCCTTTTGTTGTGTATGTGCAATAGAGGTTAAAATAGTGTAATTTACCATTTGACGCAAGAAGAGTTCCCTCTCGTGCCTCTGCTTCCTCCACTGCTCCTCCGACTCCATCTCTTCCTCCTGAGTGTCCGCGAGTTCCTCTGGAACTGTACCTTCTTCATCGCCATCTGTAACGTTAAGGGAAAATACAGTAAGTAAATTGCTTGCCTGCCTGTATTGTAGCGCATCATGCAAAAAGTACTGGATGTTTGATGCATTTTTCTCTGTTATAGGTTTACCTTATATAACAATAGTAAATTGAAGACGAAATCGTGGGAAAAAGCTATCCTGTAATAAAGGCCTCCGCCGCGTCTGTCTGTCTGTTCGTAATAAATTCAAAACCTACTAAACGAATTTTCATGCGGTTTTCACTAACAGACGGAGAGGACTATGAAGAAGGTTTTGGCGTATAATTTACGCGGGAGAAGCCGAGGGAAAAGCTAGTCCTATCCTAATCCTAACTAATATAAAATGTGAGTTTTTGTATTATAAAAGCGAAAGTGAGTTTGTTTAACTATTTATTTGTTACCCCTTCACGCTTTATCTATTGAACCAATGTTCCTGAAATTTCGCATACACTTAGTTACAAGCAGGGCTTGCTAACCTGGTTAAAATTCTAAACCAGCTCACTCGATGCGCCATACATTTAAAAAAAGAGCGTTTTAAATCAGTTACGGTTGAGCAAAACCATATATTATTTCTGGTTATGTTCAAAGCGCGATATCATTTCAGTTCCTGTTCAAAATACCGGAAAGACCCAAAACATTTCGCTCTTTTCGACGATCGTGTTCTATCTCGCTCTAACTATGATTATTTCTCACTCTCGCTCGATATAAATCTAACCAATCTACACGTTGAGACTTGCAAATGCGTAAGTGAGATAAAACGCTGAGCGATATACCCGTCCTTGTCACTCGCCCGCGCTGGATTAACCAGGTAATTTCCGCTCGCGAGACCGATTCAAAAGGGTTTTCACTCCGATCGTAATGACCCGAGCGTTACTGCGTAACCAGGTCAAAACACTTATTTTTTAGGTTTTTTATTAACCGGTTTCAATCCCTGGTTACAAGTACCGAGAAGGACATAGGCTACTTTCATCCTGGGAAAAAGCACTGTTCCCGTGAGAAATTCATGCGGGCCAAGCCGCGGGCAAAGGCTAGTAATAAATAAAATGCGAAAGTTTGGATGTGAGTTTGTGAGGATGTTTGTTATTCAATCAATTCAATTAAAAACGCAAAATCTACTGGACGGATTACGACGAACACAGGGAATAGCACATAGGGTACTTTTTATCCTGAAATTTCCACGGGAGCGAAGCTCCGCGACGCAGCTAGTAATAAATAAAATAAAAACAGTATGTTGAAGCGGTGGTGGCCGAGTGGTAGGGCGCCCGCCTGTGGATGCAAAATCCCAGGTTCGAATCGTGCCCGGGCTACGTGAGTTTGTCTGACTCATGTTAGTATTCATCGACCACCGAGTGACTTCCAACGGCCCCGGCGGGCCTGCCCCGGTGACGGGGCCGTTGGATAGGCGGGCCAGGATTTTGCGTTGACGGGGCCGTTGGAAAAAAAATACCAACGGCCCCGGCGTGTTTTTTAAATGGGACGGATAGCATAAAAATTTATAGCATACGCCCCGTTAGTGTTTAAAGGGGGGGGGGGGGGGGAATTGTGTATTATTTTGTAGAAATGTTATTAATACTGTTTACGGAGTAAAAATACAACAGAGACAGTAAGATATTTAGTAGTTGACAGTTAGTTATCTTAATGCTTGTACTATTATGTATTCTGTGTCATAATATAAACACCATAATGTATTTTACTCAAAAATGCATGTAATGTGGTCATTATTTTGATAACCTTGTTTGAGCAAAGTCGACCTTGCCGTTCTGTTTTCAAATAGCGGCCGACAAAGTTTTGCTGGCCGCTCTAACAGGCCGGCAAAACATTGCCGGCCGCTATTTTGACGTTTCAACATTTTAAAAATCGAATGCAAAAAGATTTTATTTAGAACACAGCTGTTTGTATTTTATAGAGATAGGTACAAAAAGATTTTATTCCATATTTGACTGTATAGTTCCAACTACCATTGCTTAAAAAAAACAATGAAGTAACAAAAGCGCGGTTCAGCGAAAATTTTGTTTTCATTTAGTGAGTTTTTGGCTTCTTAGTGAGTGAAAATTCTTTCGATTCAATGTGTTTAACACCGCCAGACATTAAAGATGAAGTAAATTAGTGGTTGAAAATTGGATACCGCGAAACTCAAAGGAAAAATATAAGCTTGCATATGAAAAATTTGTGCATTAATCCGGGAAAGTCGGTGTTGAATTTTAGTAACTGTACTTTTCATAATTGTCATTTTAATTAAATTTTCAGTTAATTAATATATTTTTATTTAAATTACTTGCTGGTTTTATTTAGATGTGGTACTTGCATTTTTGAGTAAAGCACTATACAAGCCTTGGCCCACAATGACTGCTTCGCTGGTCACGCTATGATTGCCTCGAGCTAGCCTAGCTACGCTCTAGGCCTTCCAGCTTGGCCATCGTAGCAGCCCTTGCTGTCCTCGCTGTGTCGCCTCGAGCTCCGGTCTCGGCCGACATCTCAGCTCGTCCATCAAGTGCTGCACGATGACCGCGCTGTGTCGGCCTGGAGCTGCGCTGTCGGCCATCATCAGCGCGACCAGCAAAGTACTCATTATAGGCCGCGGCAGTAATGTACTATTATTCGGGAACAACCAGCAGGAAGCGAGGCCGAAGGCCGAGCTTCCTGCGATTGGGCCTATATATATAAAGCTACAATACCACTCACTGACTCACTGACATAATTAGTTTGTTCTACGGAACTCACAACTGGGAAAAAGTAATGATGGGGAAGTGTGGAGGGGGGTGAGGAGGCACCGGGAAAAATACGAAAGTGGAACTTGGAGCAGTTCCGGACTGATAGGGGGTACTGCCCGCGGAAACCATAATAGATAAGTGGGGGGTGCTCGACCAAATGTCATAGAGGACCCTGGGCAACGACCATAGCCGGCGGTAGTCTATGGTTTTTTTGACTTTTTTTTTTTTCTCCATACTAATTTTTGTTTTTTCATACAAACTTCATTGGGGATTTTTGGGGGGAAAACGGACTCGTAGACTTTTACCGTCATAGACAATTTTTTATGTTGAGACCGTGGGACCCCCAAACTGACAGGTTTTTTTTTTTTCGAAATTTTTTTCGACGAGTTTTGTATGGGCCAGCCAAGTCACCAGACGGGGAGCCGAGGCCGAAGGCCGAGGCTCCGCGGCAAGCGAGGCCGGAGGCCGAGCTGCGGTTAAATCGAGGGCTGGGGGGATGTGAGGCCGTAGGCCGAACTGTGTGGCGAGGCCGCAGGCCGAGCCCTTCCCCCTTACCATTTTTTTATAAAAATGAGGATGTGAGGCCGTAGGCCGAGCTGAGTGGCGAGGCCGCAGGCCGAGCCCTTCTCCCCTTTCCATTTTTTTTATAAAAATGAGGAAGTGAGGCCGCAGGCCGAGCCCTTCCCCCCTTCCCATTTTTTCTATAAAAATTAGGATGTGAGGCCGAAGGCCGAACTAAATAGCGAGGCCGTAGGCCGAGCCCTTCCACCCCTTCCTTTTTAAAAATAAAATAAGGGATGTGAGGCCGCCGGCCAAGCCCTTTCCCAATTCCCATTTTTTTATAAAAATGTGAATGTGAGGCCGTAGGCCGAACTAAATGGCGAGGCCGTAGGCCGAGCCCTTCCTCCCCTTCATTTTTAAAAAATAAAATAAGGGATGTGAGGCCGAGCCTTTCGCCCCTTCCCTTTTTTTATTAAAATGGGGGTGTGAGGCCGAAGGCCGAACTAAATGGCGAGGCCGTAGGCCGAGCCCTTCGCCCCCTTCCTTTTTTTGAAATAAATTAAGGGATGAGAGGCCATAGGCCGAGCTAAGCGGCGAGGCTGCAGGCCGAGCACTTCACCCCTTCCCATTTTTTTTTAATTAAAATGAGGGTGTGACGCCGAAGGCCGAACCAAATGGCGAGGCCGTAGGCCGAGCCCTTCGCCCCCTTCCTTTTTTTGAAATAAAATAAAGGATGAGAGGCCATAGGCCGAGCTAAGCGACGAGGCCGCAGGCCGAGCTCTTCACCCCTGCCCATTTTTTTTAAATTAAAATGAGGGTGGGAGGCCAAAGGCCGAACTAAATGGCGAATCCGTAGGCCGAGCCCTTCCTCCCCTTCCTTTTTAAAAAATAAAATAAGGGATGTGAGGCCGCAGGCCGAAGGCCGAGCTCCGTCTCGGGCGCAATGAGCGGGGCGAGGCCGAAGGCCGAGCCATCCGTCTACATGGATGATCTCCTCATTGCATCTCGAACCCCCAGTAACCAGCCGTGGGGCCGAGGCCGAAGGCCGAGGCGCCTTGGCCTGCGAGGCCAAAGGCCGAGCTGCGTATATGAATCCGAGAGGCGAGGCGAGGCCGGAGGCCGAGCCCCTCCTCCAGCCGGGACAAGCGAGGCCGAAGGCCGAGCTGCGTTTTCATAGCAAAGAGCATAAGCCATAATAACCTTTCGGCTCTTCACCTAATCCCAACCGACAACTTTTTCATGTAGATGACTTTTTTACAATTTCCCAAAAAAATTTCGTGCACTCGCAACTGCATTGTTTTAATGCCCCTGCACAGCACGCGAGGTGCTTGCACCTCGCGCAGCCACGCAAAACTAGTTTTCTTATATAAGTACTAGCTGTCGCCCGCGGCTTCGCCCGCGTAAGTTTCGCTTAGATGAAAAATCTCTCTTGGAGCTTTTCATCAGATGTTCCAGATCTTCAATTTTTATACGTCAGCAGAAAATGCTCATCAGGTTGAACGATTTTTGCTAAGGCGCCATTTCCATATATGTTATAGTGTAGTTGGTCTCTTGGAGCTTTTCATCAGATGTTCCAGATCTTCAATTTTTATACGTCGGCAGAAAATGCTCATCAGGTTGAACAATTTTTGTTAAGGCACCATTTCCATATTACTTATAGTTTAGCTGTTCCGTTATGGTTCTTCATCAGGTGTTCCAGTTTTCAAAATGAATTATAGCCTATATGTTGCCCAGGCTTAATAGCTATACAACAAAAAAAGTTTCATTCAAATCCGTCCAGTAGTTTTTGCGTGAAACGCGTACATACATACAGACAGACAGACAGACAGACAGACAGACAAGAAATTCCAAAAATTTTTTTTTGCTTTCTATTGTTCTTTATAGGTCTCCCTCTATCCATTTCAGTCAAAAATATTAAATGTACAGACAAAATATTTTTACTGTTTTATTATATGTATAGATATGATTGTTGATATTTATATTTTATCAATTACATTTCATATAAGTAATCATTTCTGCAAAATAATACACAATTTACCCCCCCCCCCCCTCCCATCCCTTTATACACTACCGGAGCGTATGCTATAAATTTTTTATGCTATCCGTCCCATTTAAAAAACACGCCGGGGCCGTTGGTAGTTTTTTTTTTCCAACGGCCCCGTCAATGCAAAACCCGTCACCGGGGCAGGCCTGCCGGGGCCGTTGAAAGTCACTCCGACCACCACTTGCTTCCGGTGAAGGAAAACATCGTGAGGAAACCTGCACTCTGGTTGATGATTATCAGCTAGTGTGTGAAATGGAGAAGGCAACGGCAAACCATTCCATTAAAATTGCCAAGAGAGTCGTCGTGTGTGTTTCATTCCATATAATGACCACGACCCTCAGTCATGAGGAAATACGACCAAAGAGATGTACCAGCGTTCCGCCAGCGGAACTTGCGCTGGCGATGGCCGTCGCCGAGGTCGGCGTCCTCGAACAGCAGCTCCTGGATGAGGCGCACTTCCCGCTTGTCTTGGTCCAGCACGTCGCGCCTGGAACGTCAACGTACACTCAACTAAGTCATTTTAATCCTAACTAATATTTTAAACTAGCTTTTTCCCGCGTGAATTTCCCACAGGAGCTGTGCTTTTTCCCGGGATGAAAGGTACTCTATGTCCTTCTCAGTACTTCTAACTATGTGCATGCGAAATTTCAGGAAGATTAAATAAATACACAAATCACACAGATTGAGTTAGCCCCAAAGTAAGTTCGAGACTTGTGTTATGGGATACTAACTCAATGATACTATATTTTATAACAAATACATAAACTCCGTTTATTCTTACCAGTCCTATCATGTACACAATTTTACCATGTCTTTTTATGATTTTACAACAATATAAATCAAAATAGACTTTCTAGGAAATTACTTTCCTGGTTAATAAATGTTTTACTTTAGAATGTTTAGGTTTGAACTAATATTTGATTTATTTTCAACAAAATTCATAAAAAGTACTGTGAATATTGTTTACATGATAGGACTGGTAAGAATAAATGGAGTTTATATAGATAAACATCCAAGATCCGGGTCAATCTGAAAAGATCATTTTCCATCTTGACCTGACCGGGAATCGAACCCGGGACCTCCGGTGTAGCAGTCCGGCGTGATGACCGTTGGGCCACGGAGGTCGTCAATTTCAGGAAGATTGGTTCAATAGATAAAGCGTGAAGAGGTAAGAGGCAAAAGCTAGTATTATAAATGCGAAAATTAGTTTATTTGTTTGTTAGTTACCTCTTCGTGCTTTATCTACTGAACCAATCTTCCTGAAATTTCGCATACACATAGTTAGAAGTACTGAGAAGGACATAGGGTACCTTTCATCCCGGGAAAAAGCACTGTTCCCATGGAAAATTTACGCGGGCTAAACCTATGAATAAAATGCAGTTGTTTATGCATAGCGAAGCACTTTGTTGATAGGACAGCGTTTAAGGTGCGTGCGGATATGACAAACGCTCTGGATGGTACCTGGTTTAAAGGCTATCGCTATAGCTATTCAGAGAGGAAACGTGGCAAGCGTTATGGGTACCTTTGAACACGGTACAGTCCAGGGTGGCATATTTGACTAATTTATTTTTTACACGACTGACAAAAAAAGGAGTATTATTTTTTAAACAACTGACAAAAAAGGAGTGTTATGTTTTCAGGGTTCATGTAAGTGTGTATGTAAGTTTCTTTATTCCGCCATAAGTCTTGAACGCCTTAACAGATTTTGATGTGAGAAGTATTTCACCGAGCATTTCTCCGAATGACATAGGCTATGTGAGCTGTCAGTCGTGTTTTTTATTTTAAAATAATTAGCTTGCTATTCATGTCACTTTTAAACTATGTATCCTTAGTACAATAAAGATATTATTTATGCATACATGTGTATCTGGCCAAGTTCCCTCTGCAGCGTCCGCTGGTTGAATGTATCGTCGTCGCCCGCCTCGCGCTCCATGCGGTCGAGCCCCGCCTCGTCCTCGTCCCCCGACCCCGCCCACTCGTCCTCTGACGTCAGTTCCGCTTCCTGCTCAAAGTTACATACATGTGTATCTGGCCAAGTTCCCTCTGCAGCGTCCGCTGGTTGAATGTATCGTCGTCGCCCGCCTCGCGCTCCATGCGGTCGAGCCCCGCCTCGTCCTCGTCCCCCGACCCCGCCCACTCGTCCTCTGACGTCAGTTCCGCTTCCTGCTCAAAGTTACATACATGTGTATCTGGCCAAGTTCCCTCTGCAGCGTCCGCTGGTTGAATGTATCGTCGTCGCCCGCCTCGCGCTCCATGCGGTCGAGCCCCGCCTCGTCCTCGTCCCCCGACCCCGCCCACTCGTCCTCTGACGTCAGTTCCGCTTCCTGCTCAAAGTTACATACATGTGTATCTGGCCAAGTTCCCTCTGCAGCGTCCGCTGGTTGAATGTATCGTCATCGCCCGCCTCGCGCTCCATGCGGTCGAGCCCCGCCTCGTCCTCGTCCCCCGACCCCGCCCACTCGTCCTCTGACGTCAGTTCCGCTTCCTGCTCAAAGTTACATACATGTGTATCTGGCCAAGTTCCCTCTGCAGCGTCCGCTGGTTGAATGTATCGTCATCGCCCGCCTCGCGCTCCATGCGGTCGAGCCCCGCCTCGTCCTCGTCCCCCGACCCCGCCCACTCGTCCTCTGACGTCAGTTCCGCTTCCTGCTCAAAGTTACATACATGTGTATCTGGCCAAGTTCCCTCTGCAGCGTCCGCTGGTTGAATGTATCGTCATCGCCCGCCTCGCGCTCCATGCGGTCGAGCCCCGCCTCGTCCTCGTCCCCCGACCCCGCCCACTCGTCCTCTGACGTCAGTTCCGCTTCCTGCTCAAAGTTACATACATGTGTATCTGGCCAAGTTCCCTCTGCAGCGTCCGCTGGTTGAATGTATCGTCATCGCCCGCCTCGCGCTCCATGCGGTCGAGCCCCGCCTCGTCCTCGTCCCCCGACCCCGCCCACTCGTCCTCTGACGTCAGTTCCGCTTCCTGCTCAAAGTTACATACATGTGTATCTGGCCAAGTTCCCTCTGCAGCGTCCGCTGGTTGAATGTATCGTCATCGCCCGCCTCGCGCTCCATGCGGTCGAGCCCCGCCTCGTCCTCGTCCCCCGACCCCGCCCACTCGTCCTCTGACGTCAGTTCCGCTTCCTGCTCAAAGTTACATACATGTGTATCTGGCCAAGTTCCCTCTGCAGCGTCCGCTGGTTGAATGTATCGTCATCGCCCGCCTCGCGCTCCATGCGGTCGAGCCCCGCCTCGTCCTCGTCCCCCGACCCCGCCCACTCGTCCTCTGACGTCAGTTCCGCTTCCTGCTCAAAGTTACATACATGTGTATCTGGCCAAGTTCCCTCTGCAGCGTCCGCTGGTTGAATGTATCGTCATCGCCCGCCTCGCGCTCCATGCGGTCGAGCCCCGCCTCGTCCTCGTCCCCCGACCCCGCCCACTCGTCCTCTGACGTCAGTTCCGCTTCCTGCTCAAAGTTACATACATGTGTATCTGGCCAAGTTCCCTCTGCAGCGTCCGCTGGTTGAATGTATCGTCATCGCCCGCCTCGCGCTCCATGCGGTCGAGCCCCGCCTCGTCCTCGTCCCCCGACCCCGCCCACTCGTCCTCTGACGTCAGTTCCGCTTCCTGCTCAAAGTTACATACATGTGTATCTGGCCAAGTTCCCTCTGCAGCGTCCGCTGGTTGAATGTATCGTCGTCGCCCGCCTCGCGCTCCATGCGGTCGAGCCCCGCCTCGTCCTCGTCCCCCGACCCCGCCCACTCGTCCTCTGACGTCAGTTCCGCTTCCTGCTCGAAGAACTCCGCCATCTTGCGCTTCTTTTTCTCCTTTTGTGGCTTGATTTCCACCTGAAAATTACATTTTCTTGATTATTACAAGCCAGTTGAAATTCTCAATTGTGCTCACACGTTTAACTCATTCATTCAATTTCTCTTTTTTACATGTCTGACTAAAAAAGGAGTGTTATGTTTTCAGGGTTCATGTACGTATGTATGTAAGTTTCTTTATTACACTATAAGTCGTGAACGGCTTAACAGATTTTGATGTGAGAGGTGTTTTTAGATTCCTTTCATTCCTCCGAGAGACATAGGCTATGTGAGTAGCTAGTCATGTTTTTATTTTTTAATTAGCTTTTGCCCGCGGCTTCGCCCGCGTGAATTTCCCACGGGAACAGTGCTTTTTCCCGGGATAAAAAGTAGCCTATGTGCTATTCCAGGTCATTATCTACCTCTGTACCAAATTTCATCGAAATCCGTCCAGTAGATTTTGCGTGATTGAGTAACAAACATCCTCACAAACTCACAAATTCACAAACTCACATCCAAACTTTCGCATTTATAATATTAGTATGGATAAGTAGCTTATTTACATTTTTAAACGGCGATTTTCGTGCAAAATGCATGTAAATGCTTTTAAAAGAATAACTAAACTACTCTACCAAACTAATTAAACTACTACTAGAGTCTTATCTTGTTAGTTAAAAAGTAATAATTATTATTAGTTTAAAATAATAATGCATTTTATCACAGATTTGTTAATTAAAATGTGCTTTTAAAGACATTTCTTATTATTTGATACTTACCTCATTCTCTTCCGAGTCGTATTCAACCAGTCGATCGGCATCTTCTTTTCCATCAGACATATAATCCTGTATTTCCTCATCTTCCAATTCTTCCTCGAATTCATCTTCCTCATCGTCTGAAACATTAAACATGGTTATTAAACTTACATTTTATAAGAGAAGTGAAACCGAGAATCGGAAACTAATAATTATATGCTGGGATGAGTCAAGTAAAACTCATAATTTATAGTGTGTGGTAATATTTTTATTTTTATGTTTTTGGAAAACTTACAGCTAATTTACAATTAAAGAACTTACTGTATAAGAAAAAAAATGGCCAATTACAAGTTTTCACTATAGAAAAATACAGTAAAAAAATACTTGATACCAATGGATAAGTTTAGTATAAGTTATGGAAATCCTTGGGGGAGGCCTTTGTCCAGCAGTGGACGTCTTTCGGCTGAGAGAGAGAGATAATAAAAAGAAAAAACAGTCATATACTTATATCTGAGTACCTAAGTAGATTAATATTTTTGCACATACTCGTTACTTACAAAAAAATAATTTATTAGATGCTGTCTAATATAAAATCAAGTCTTAATTTACCTGATATTTGTAATGCCCTCTTTTCAAGCTTTTTCTTCTTAATTTTCTTTTTTTGTTTCACATCACTTGCCTCGTTATTTGTTTCATCATCTGAATCAATGATAAACTTTTTCTTAAACTGTGTGTTAGATACATCTTTCGGATTATCCACGAAATACTTTTTAGGTTTTGGTTCTTCAAATTCTGGATCGTACAGTTCCTCAAGTATGGACGTCAAATTATCGTCCTGAATTTTCTTCTCTAAAGGTTTTACATTTTCTTTTGTTATTGTTGGTATTTGGGATACATCAGTATCTGTTTGGGATACAAATTGATTGTCATAGAACTTTCCAGTGCATAAGTTTAATACATCTTCTCCAATGGGTTGGGATTCTGTTGGAACCTGGGTTGTTACCAAATTTTGGGAAAAACTTCCGGAGCACATTCCTACTACTGTATCTAAATTAGGCTGAAAAAAAAAACAATACCATCAATCACATACATAATCTTCTTTTCGAGTCGGAATGGCTAGTATATTAGATCAGATGAGATCAATATGTGGCCACGGCCTTGTCCTTGGCCTCGTTTAGGTCATCCAAGGTGCATGAAATGGGGCAGTTGGGACATGCCAGGAGGTGATCCATTGTTTGAATCGCACCACAGTCGCACAGGTTGTTGTTAGAAAAACCCCACTTACACAAACATAATGCTATATTTTTATGAGTAGTGTGAGCAATAAAATGGACATAGGCGAAAATATATGATCCTAATTTTTTCATAAAGGTTGGAGGGAAAATGACATAATTTCAGAAACGGTTTGAGATTGCCAGAATAAAGTACTCTCATATAGAAATTAGAACTTATTACTGCTCGTATGGAATTTTTTCACCATATCTAATTTCTATATGAGAGTACTTTACTACTAATTGCATCTGAGATGATCAAAAAAAAAATTGCCAGAATAGTCCTTTTTCTTATAGCGATTGTACATGAATGAATATCGAAAAAACAAACCTCGTCATTTGGCTGTGTTTCAGAAATTACACTTAATTTGTCTCCAACAGGTAACCCAGTTGATGGAATGTGTGAATCCACGAGGTTTTGGGTGAAACTCCCTGAACACATCCCTACTACTGCATCTAAACTAGGCTGGAAATCAAATAATCATTTAATAATTATAACAAAACTATCATACAACTTGCTGCGCCCCAAGACTCCACTCCTGTGAGAATTTTGGGAATATTTTTCCCGAAAATCCCTCAGGAGCGGAGTACAGCGCAGATGCAGAGAAACCTGACCCCCCTGAGATAGGGGGGACATTTTTCTCTACATCTGACTGTAACCTTTTCAGTACTTCTAACTGTAGGTATGCGAAATTTCAAGAAGATTGGTTCAGCAGATAAGGTGTAAAGGGGCAATAAACAAACAAATATACAAACTCACTTTCGCATTTATGATATCAGTTGGAATTTTCTAAAGATGTCTACATTGTCATTAAAAATGCTTATACAGCTGCAGTACAGAATGAGCTGGTTTGAATGTGTTTATATTCCAATTTATAGTGGTTCTTCAGAAAACAGCTAGTAAATAATTTATATAATACTCACATCATCATTGGGCTGGGTTTCACAGATGACATTGACTTTTTCTGATTCGTCCAAATCCATTGCCATATTAGTGGTTGTGTCATTCAAGATCGAGAATGTTTGGGTACCAATATCAGGTTCTTCGTTAGGGCCGCCGTTACTTTGAGTTTTGGCAGCACTTTCTTGGCTGGTGAACAAATCCCCAGAAAACGATTTGTGCCTTTGAGCTAACTGAAGATCTTCATCTGAAAAAACTATAGTGTAATGATCTAATGACTGGTAGAGAATGCCATATGGTGTTAAGTCCACCATTTGTACATAATTTTTGTAATTTTAAATTTTAAATAAATCTTTAATGCTATGAAGAAATATCTAATGGCAAACATCTAGAGAGCTTAGTGTATGAGAATTTTTGAAAATGTTAACTTATTGTATGATAGATATTGTATTGGTGATTTATTGTATATGTATTACCTTGAGACACTTGAGAATCTAAAACAACCTGACTTTCTAAGTTAATCTTATTTTCATTTTCCTGTTCTTTTAACTCTGCATTGCTTTTATCTTTAGGAATATCATCCTCATCATCTGTATCTTCAAAAGCTTTTAAAATTCGTCCCTTCTTTGTTTTAGCTTCTACTTCCTCTTCTGATTCCGAAGATTCCTCACTTGATTCATTGCTTTCTCCATCATTAATCTCTTCCTCAACATCATTTTCTATGTTTTGTTCCTCTTCTTCATTTTGATCTCCAACATGTTCTTCTACATCTGATTCCTCAGCTTCATCATCAATCATAGGATTTCTCTTTCTTGGCTTATCCTCTACTTCTTGCATTTCTTCTTCACTTTCTTCACTCTCTGATGACTCTTCATTAAATGTCTCTTCTTTTTCATCCAACTTAGCTTCTATTTTTTCGATTTCATCTTCAGATTCATCACCCCTTAGAGTGGCCATTTCCATTTGTTGCTTCTTTTCTTCTTCTAGACGTTTTGCCCACTCTAAAGAACGCTGCTCTGCTATTTTTTCTTCTAGTTCTTGTTTTAGTTTCAAATGTTGAGTGCCAGGTTTTAATCTGTAAACATATACAAATAACATTATACCCTTATGTTTTGTTTATGTGTCAGGAAGTTTGTCACTATAGAACAATATGAAATTTGGCATACAGATAGTTAAAAATCAGGATTAACGCATAGAACGTTTTAAATTTCAGAATGTTTGTTTCTGTGCTGAAAAATTGTAAATAACAAGATTCAAGATTTTACCTTTTCTCTTTCTCTCTATCAAACTCCTCTGGAGTCTTGAGCTTAGCAAAGTAAGTGAATCGTTCTTTAAGTAGCTCTAAGCCAGTAAGTTTCTTTTTTATGACAGCATCTGAGCCATCCAAGTCAATAACCATTCCAGGAACTCCGGTTAATTTCGGTTTACGAGTGGAATTAATAGGATCATTTATTAACATGGGCGAATTTGCAAAATTTGGGTCATTATTATCTGAAAATAAAAGAAATTAATATTGTAATTCTATAGTATGTACGATATTTGTACTTTATCTTGTAAAAGTCATATGTACCTTTAAGAATATCAGCATTTGCTATCAAATTATCTATTTCATCCATATTAATCATATCATCATCTGAGAAATCATTGTCTTTACAAATTTCATTAAATGCAATATCACTTATGTCTTTACTAGTGGATGGATGTGGCTCTTTTACATCTACATTTTCAGAATCAATTTCAGTTTTTTCAGTATCATAATGTAAAGATACCAATTGACTATCTGGTTCAGTTCTTTGATTAAAATCTACTTCCGTTGTTTTCTCACAAGCTGTATTATCTCTGTCATTATTAGGAATCGCCACAGCATTTTCAATTGACATTTCCTCTATTGAATCATTATATACCAAAGACATTTCTGCATTAGAAACACTACTATTCATACTAGCATTTGCAGTTTCTGTAGCTTTGTCAATTGATTTATCGTTAACTTCAGCATCATTTATATCATCAACGATGTTGTTCAAATTTGAAACCACATCTAAATTAGCTAAATTTTCTGTATTGTCATCAACTTCATTTGCTCCAGATTCTATATCAGCAGAATTTTCGCCAATGTTTTTAACTTCGTCCATGTTAATGCATTCAACATTGGTTAATTTATTATCATTAGTTTTAATTGATGCATCTACATCATCATTTGGTGCTTCCTCATTATCTTCTGAGTTCTTATTTACATTTTGTTTTAATTCTTCATTAATCACCTCTACTTCAGATGGTTTATGGCAATTGCTAGATTCCTCACTCTTTTCAGGTTCATTTTCTTCAGGGTCATCATCTGTGTCACTTTTGCATAGTTCCATCATTTCCTTTTGTCTTTCCTCTAACATTTTTCTGAAAAATATAGTGGATTATTGATTATAGGTTTGACTGTGAGACAATGATTGAAGCATTAAGTCCACCTTTAGTTCTGTACTTTTGTATGTGTGTAGAATAAAGTTAAAATAAAATAAATAAATATACAAATTTATGTAAAATATAGTATCTATGAGAAGAAATATTGGAATGATAAATAGGTTATTTTTTTATGTACAGCGGGCCACACAGAAAAGTATACCACCAGAAAAACGATCCACTATAATAAGTGGTAAGTATACTTTTCCATGTGGCCCACTGTACTTGTGGGATATGGTCCCTGGGGTTAGAGGTAGTAGTTACATAAATTTAAAACAGTGTGTCAGGGATTACTCTGAGATTACCTTAAATGAATAAAATATGTAAGTGCAAAAAGACTGTGATGTGACTGAACTAGATACCAATAAAACAAAAGATTGATATACTAACGCATATTGCTTCAGTTGCTCCTCATTCATCTTGATTGGCAATGACTTGCCATCAGATGAAACCGCTGGCTTCCTTCTGCTCATGATGTCTTTGAGAGATAGTGCCTTCGGCCGGTGATAAGGCAGTGTCACTTCCTTTTCTCTTAGCATTCTGTTGGATTCACTCTTGATCTTTTTCATATTTTCCATTGCTTGCTTGGCAGTCATCTGTTACATAAAATCAGTAAGTTAATTAAATCAAATTATTTTTCCATACCATATCGCATTTCATCATTAATGGACTTTGTTATCCGGGGTCCAAGGGATAATGTATGTTGGGGTACTTCCAATTTTTTAGGCTGTACAAAAAATTCTAACTTTTTTGTAGCCACATGTTAAAAGAAAGCAGATTAGTAATGTCACAGAATAATAATAATAGACACCATTTTGTTTATTTACCCGAACTGGCTTGGGTGAAGTAAGCAATGCACTTTTCCTTTCTTTCTTCTTTTTTGGCATATTTTTCGTACTAGAGTAATTTTCTTCATCCGAAGTGTCTGGATCACATATTGTTATCTTGTATGTAGTAGTTTTTTCCTTGATAATCTGTGAAATATAAAAAATACATAAACCCAATTTAAACACTCACTAAGAGTGTTTAAATTGGGACGAAGGCATAATGAATAAACTGTAATGTTTAACAAGAACACATGTTATATTAACATTTATAAAATCTCTATACCACAGAGATGGCTGAACTGTTACCAGGTAGCCACCTACATTAAACCACAAAGGGCTACACACATTCAGTCAAGTAGCAAAGTGATTCAGCTTATCATAGCCTTACCTGTTTAATTCTTTCAACAGAAGTTTCATCATGATCTGATTGTTCTGAACAGTCTCCATTGTCATTGTTATCACCCTCAGACTCACCTACACTGAGAGAATTGACCATCTTTTCTGTTTGTGATTCGTTTAGTCTGGAAGTAACCAAACTTTTGAATTTTTCTTTTAGCTTATTTCTTTTATTCATCATTCGTAATTGCTGTTGTTCATTTTTCAGAGCCTCATCAGCACTAGATCCGGAATTACTACTGTCACTGTTGTGAGCTATCTTTAACCTACTCCTATATTTTTTATTTTTAAATTGTAAATCTTCATCACTATCATTGCTACTACAATTTGTTTTCGATTTCGATAAAGAAACATTTCCGTTATTCTCTTTATCATAATCACTTTCACTGTCAGACAACTGCTGTATTCGTTTTTTTACAAGATTTCTAGTGCTATCCTTATTGGTACGATTATTTTCGTAACTTTTGAGGAACCTTGACTCATCATCACTTTCGTCAGTAGTTTTGGATGGAGAATCGTCGTCACTTTCACTAGCTGGAAGTTGTTGCAAGCGTTTCTTCACTACTTTTTCAGGACCAACATCGAGATCGTCACCATTGCCATGGTCTGTGTTCTGATGAATTTTATCTCCGACATCGTTGCTTTTACTGTAAGATACGAGATCTTCCATCGAATCAGAAGATTCCATTATTCTGAAATTATATAAAGCATGAAAATATAAGAAATATGAAATATCTAATAATGGAAGGTAAACAACTCTCATTAGGCAAAATTGAACTGAACAAATGAATGACACCTGTATTTCTCAGTTTCTTATGATTATTTCCTATGACAATTACATCTATTTCAATAAATAAAAGTAACAATAAAATAAAAATTACGAACAAACATCACAAAATAGAGAACTAAAAAATCGGGAGAAATTGGGGACATAATTCGCGCCAAACTTGAAATCAATGTCAATGTCAGTCATTGCCATAATATCCATAAAAAAACTTGTCAAAAGATCAGTGTTGTGTTGTGTCCATGTGGTTGTTTGAGTGTGGCATTTTTAGTACCAACTACCAACCAACCAATGCACGGTGGTTTCCCCCATACGTCAAAAATAAAAAAAACAATTATAAAAATACCCACATTGAGTGTTGGATCTAGTAACTACAATGTCCAAACAAGATAAAAATGTAAAAATAATTAGATTTTTATTTACCCTCATTTCAATATTTTCATCGAAAGTGTCAGTTGTTCGACGCATTAACCCGTGCTATTTGATAGCGACGCACTTTTTACTCGATAATAGATTTAATTACGCTGAAAGTTGTTACAGTTGTAATTTGATTTATAATGGAAAATCAAGGTCAAGATATGTATTTTTATCTCTGATATTTATATTATTAAAATATTATTATTTTGTCGCGTAAGGTGAGTGCTACGCGAACGCTTATAAATCAAGGGAAAAAAAATATTGTTGGCATTTCTCATTGAGTTTTACTATATTGCACTCGACTTGCCATCATGGAAACTTACATGATTATTTAGATTATACTTTTCTGTATAGGAAATAACAAGTTTTATCAGTCAATTCTTACAACTTTTTGAAATATATGGGTGCTACGCCAAGATTCACTTCTCGTAGCAAATTTCTACGAACCCGAGATTACGAAATATATGCATATTTACCATTTTTAATATTTTTTTGTTACTATTTAGGTCCAAGCTGCCAGTGCGTATTCAGGCACATGATTATATTTGATATTTGGGATAAGAATAACAATAGGTGCTGGCCTATATATGGACCGTGTCAGGAAGAGGTTAAGGCCAACTTACCAGTTGAAAATAAGGATATTTTGAACTTAGGCATACTTAAAAAACGTGTTTACTTTTATATCAAAGGATAAAGTTAGTTTAGAAGAAAAATCATAACCTATAATCCAAATTTCCAGAAAGTCAAAATCAAAATAGCTTAACGTTGCACTCTTGGGTTCGATTTGTCGAGTTTTTTATACATTTCTCTTACTGGCTCGATATAAAAATGTGGCAGGTAAGGGGACAAGCTAATAAAGACTCGGTCACTAATAAAAAAATGATAGTTCAGTCTCAATTTAGAGAAAAATTGGGCCTTATTGTTGTTAAACCTAAACAAGGAGGGAGGAGCACTTCTAATGATGGAAACACGGACAGAATTTTTTTGATATCTTACGATGACTTCTGAAATGACAGGAATAGATAAAAAATTGATATCACGTTGTGCTGTAGTTTAATGTAAGTTTTTGGTTTATATTTATAACGTAATAATTGTGATAAAAAAATATTACATGCTAGCGCCTCACTCCGGCTTCCCTAGGGAGGTACATACTTAAATTGTCGCCTATGTTATTTAGGTGTAAAGTAGCTTTCTACTGGTGAAAGAATTTTTGAAATCGGTTCAGTAGTTCCGAAGATTTTCCCCTAAAACAAAGTCACAAACATACAATCTCTTCCTCTTTATTATACGTGTTATTAGTGTGATGACTAAATAAATATGCAAAATGCATACATTTGTTTATTAGTAAGATGTATGACATTGTTTAATTTTGTTTTAAATAAAATTTTATGTTGGTACAATATTTTTATTTACCTACGTAGATTTGTTACAACTTGTCATTGAGAAAAAGTACTTAAACAATGATAATTTTTATAGCGTTTCATTTTATTTTATGCATTCATTATCTTAAAATGAATATTAAATGTATTCTAAACAAAATACATTCAAATTTCGTCTTTAAAACCCGTAGAATATGTTTTAAGTATTATTGACGCACCTTAGTATGGACGGGGAACCAGTGTGCAATGGTTTCAATGGTTTGATCTTTGACCCAACATACATGACCAACCAACCGACATTTTATCCAACATCACAATATGATCTACTTATCAACGGCGAATCCAGGATTTGGGGGGGGGGCTTTTTTCCTTACTTCCATCGAGGACACTTTTCCGCAATTAGGCCTCCAGTTTGGGCCCTTTTTGCGTGAGGAGGATGGGCCGGAACTTCATTCGAGCCAGCCCAGCTCCTTTAGGAAGCGAAGAACCGCCGATGGTGTACGGCAGGCTTCGCTCATGGTCCCTGGGTTCCCCAGGAACTCTTCTCTTGTAGTTGCAACGCCACGACACTCCAGAAGGAGGTGGCTTGCAGTTTCTTCAGCCTCCATGCATGCCCTGCATAGTGGGCTGTCTGTAATACCTAGGGTGTAAAGGTGTTTATTTAGTGTACAATGACCAGTAATGATGCCAATCATAATGCGTAAATACCTTCGTGGTAGCCTAAGCAGACGTTTTGAGAAGCGATTGTCCCATTCGGGAAGTGCTTCCCTTGCCTGCCGGCATGTGTCGAGGGTTCGCCATAATTGGGATTGTTCTTCACTGCTGCGCAAGCGGATCCAGGAGCGAACCTGCGCGAAAGGGATCGGGGCCATCGGCAGAGGTCCCACAGGGGTACGGCTCGATCCCCTTCTTGCCAGCTCATCAGCTGCATCGTTGCCTAGTGAGTTGCTATGACCTTTAATCCATTGAAGGGTAACTGAGTTGTACTTACACAAGTTATACAAGGATTTATGACATTCTATTATGAGTGCTGAGTCAACCTGGGCACGTCGTAGGGCGAGGAGGACAGCCGCACTATCGGTCAGGATACGGATAGACATGTCTGTTACCTTTTTCCTTGTGATTTCTACCGCAGCATGAGTGATGGCTACACACTCCGCCTGGAAAATGGAGTTGTCCACCCCCAGAGTTGTGCAGTAGTGAATATTGAGGTCTTGAGAGAAAACACCTGCTCCCACACCAGTTTCCGTCTTTGAGCCGTCGGTGTATACTCTTACTTCTTCGGGCCCCGAGCTGTCCCAGGGTTCCTCATGTAACTGAATTTTGTATTTCTTGTCAAAGAAGAACTGTTTGCCGATCCTATCATTTATGGAGCCAGCCAGATCTGCCGTGTCCAGGGCCATTGATAGAAAGCGTGTATGCGTCGTTGAGGTGTTTCTTTTCCACATACCCAAGGTATGTAGCCTCATTGCGGCCACCTGTGCTTCTTGTTTGATATGCAGGTGTAGTGGTTTGATGTCTAGGATGGCCTCCAGGGCTGCTGAGGGACATGTCTTCATGCAACCACATATAGCAAGGCACGCCATCCTTTGAAACTTTTGTAGTTTATCTTGCACTGTGACTAGTGTGGTTCTATACCACCAAACTAGGGCTCCATAAGTAACCGCCGGACGTATGACCGTCAAATATAGCCACTTCATGATCTTAGGGGCTAAGCCCCAATTTTTGCCTACCATTCGACGACAGTGCCAGAGGTTTATTGTTGATTTCTCAAGTTTGTTGTCTAGGTGCTTACTCCAGTTCAGCTTGTCCAGAATGACACCAAGATACTTTACCTCGCTGGACAGACTCAGGTTCGTGTCAAAAAGCTTTGGTGGAGTAAAGTTTCCTAGTAGTCTTTTATTGGTGAACATCACTAGTTCCGTCTTACTAGCGTTAACCGATAGTTCGTGGTTCGTGTTCTCTACACCATGACTCTACAATACGTAGTGCACTTCTGGTGAGGCTACATATTGTGTTGGTAGAGCGTCCTGTGATTAGTATCACTAGGTCGTCTGCATAGCCAATAGTGAGGTAGTGTTTTTCATTCAGTTGCTTCAGTAGATCATCCACTACCAGGCTCCAGAGAAGGGGGGAGAGAACGCCCCCCTGTGGGCATCCTTTGGTAGCTAGTACCTTTGTGGAATCACATATCTCTAACTGAATGTTGCGTTGCTCCAGCATGTTTGATATCCATCCTGACACGGTGTCCGAGACCCCGTGTCTCTTTAAGGCCTCGATCATACAGCCGAATCTTGTTTTGTCGAAGGCACCTTCAATATCTATGAAGGTCCCAAGACATATAGCTTTGTCCTGTATTGCGGATTCTATTGTTACTACTACTTCATGTAGTGCTGATTCCGTTGACTTTCCCGCACAGTATGCGTGTTGTTTTGGATGTAAGGGCTTACTTATCAGTGCCGTGTCTCTGATATGTCTGTCACATAGTCTTTCAAGAGTCTTGAGCATGAAAGACGACAGACTGATAGGTCTGAAGGATTTGGCACTGGTGTAGTCTGTTTTGCCAGGTTTTGGTATGAAAACCACTTTTACCTCGCGCCACTGTTTGGGGACATACCTATAGGCTAGGCATGCCGTTAACAAAGTTATTAAATGTTCGATGAGCTTATCACCTCCCCATTTCAGTAGACCTGGGAAGATTCCATCAGGACCAGGGGATTTGAACATTTGAAAGCTGTTGATTGCCCACTGTAATCTATCTGGTGTGATTATTTCTTGGGCTATAGTCCAGTCTTGTTCCGTCGGCTGGTAGTTTGACTCTGTCCAGGTCGTGTCTTGCTGGTCTTTTAGACAGCCTGGGAAGTGAGTGTAGAGAAGGACGTCGCTAATCTCTTCTTTAGTCGTGGCGTAGCTGCCGTCCTGTTTTTTGAGAGTACCAATTGTTTTCTTAGGTTCTCCTGCCAGAACCTTTCTGATTCTCGAAGCTTCCGAGGTGGATTCGATGTTGGTGCAGTACTTGCAGAATGATTTACGGCTAAAGGCTCTGATCCGCTTTTTGTAAGTAGCGCGTGCCCTAGCGTAGTTGTCCCAGTCATAGTCGTTTCTGGTGTTTATGGCTCTGTTGAAAAGACTATGAACCTGCTCTTTCCTCCTTACTAGTTCTGGACCCCAGAGTCGGTTTCCCCCTCTGGAGCAACAGGAGCCTTTGAGGGGGCAAGTTTGTTCATAGCTGCTACAGACAGCCTGTGAAATTGCAGTTGCATATTCTTCCACCTGTGCGGTGTCTGTAAGCTCCGACACCTTTTTCGAAGGTCCCAGGTGATTTTCCAACAGTCTATTGTATGCGACTTTGTTGGTTTTCCTAGGGTTTCTGCGAGGGTCGGTGTAGTTATGGTGAGGTTTAGCTGATATTTGATCCATCTGTGGTCTGAGCATGACGTTTCTTCGGACACGTGCCAGTCCGAGATGTGATCAAGTATAATGTTTGTAGCTAAAGTGAGATCTATAATGGTTTGAGCTCGTTTAGTAATAAAGGTTGGTTTGTTACCTGTTTGTAATAAACTTGTTGATGTTTGTAAAATCTATGCATTGCATTGAGCGTGTGCTGCGCCGTGCGTGGCTGGCTTTACGCACAGCCATTTTGTTTCCTACTGGCAACATTGGCGCAGGCGGCTTCCGCCCGTCGACCTTTAGTCGATCTTGCAGTAGCGTTTGGATCGCGCGTGTGTGAGGTCATACTGCGTGATATATCCCCGCCGGTGCGGGCGACCATCTTGTTGGTCAGTTTTACGACCGCGTGTGAACGGTCTATTAACTAGTTTGACTTGTGATTGTTTAATTGTTAGTTTGAATTGTAATTGTGTATTTCATAGTTGTTAAATAACTAATAAGCTCGCGATAATTTGTGTTGTGCGAAAGAAATGTATTTAGACTGTTTGCTGTGAGACGGGAATTGTGGCTACCTGCTCACATCCAGCCGTCGTCGAGTGGACCTTCTAGAAGAAAGACAGGTATTTGTTCTGGGGACTGAGATCTCAAGGGGGTAGTTTGGGTGATTAGGGACCAACCCCCCCCCCTTCCGAAGACACTCGAAGTTGGATCCGAAGATTAAGAAGATTCAGTTTGGTAAGTGGTTTGTAATTGTAGTTATTAAGTTAGGTTAGTATATAGGGCCCCGTAGCTCCCTACATAAGTTACGGTGGTAGCAGTCTGCGTATAGTTTAAGTTAGGTTCTAGTCGGACAGACGTAGTGCCGTGTCAAGTTCTTACCGTTATTTCGATTTACCGCCATTTTAAGATCCGGTCTGTTTTTAAGACCCGGTCTTTTCCGGTACAGAATCTTCCCGCCACTTCGTTTGTCCCGTTTGTTGATGATGTTGAGTTTGGTCTGGAGGAGGTAGTCTACGAGTTCCTCACCTCGGCTGTTAGGTGATTCCGAGCCCCAGAGCATATGGTGTGCGTTTGCGTCTGTTGAGACGATGAGCTCTAGGTTGTGAGTGTCGCAGTAACTTACCAGCTCCATGAATTCACGAGTGGGCATTTCCGTATCCGACGCAAGGTACACGGAAGCTATCACTGTATTAGGTAAGTTTTTGTAGTCACTTGTCGAGAGCCTGATGGCCGTCAGATCTCTGGAAAATAAGTGTGTTAATGGCAGAGCATTGAAGTTTCGGGGTAAGTATATGCAAGATCTAGGTGAAATGCAAGTGGTGTCGTAGATGAGCTTACCTCCGATGTTATTAAGGCCACATATGGTATTTCCTCTAATCCACGGCTCCTGGATTAGGGCTATGGTCCTGTGTTTCTCCAGCTGGCTCCGCAGGTTAGCCGTCGCGGTCTGGCTGTGCTGGAGGTTTGCCTGGATGACCTCAGTCATCCGGGTCGGAGTTCGAGGGGAGAACACTGTTCTCGTCCCCTCCCCCCTCGTTCCCCCGCAGTCCATCTGCGCCAGGCGCCGCTCCGCTTCCAGGATGTCGTCGTCAGCGGGGTCGCTCTGGTGTGAGGCTGTGCCAGTCATCGCCGTAGCCCCAACCAAGGGATCCTCGGTGGGGTTGGCCATCGTCGGAGAGGACGGCTTCGGGGTGTCGGTTCGGCCTGAGGGTCCTGCCTCAGCGCAAGGCGCAGTGGCGGATTCCTTCTCAGGCTCTGTCAAGTCGATGACCACCAGGTCAAGGACCACCTTGTCGCTACCCCCGGTGGGTATCTGTAGATACACCGACCCGAGGGAGAATGCCAGGCATCGGTCGCGTCCTTGTATGACCGGAATCAAGTCGTCAGGGACCCCTACCTTGACGAAGATTCCGGTGTCCTGTTTTTGGGAGCTGAAGAGCGTCCACTTGTCCACACCTGCCCAGGGGTTCATGCGGTGGAGCATGGTGTGTAGCTGTTCCAGCGTCCCGCTTCTCGCCGGTAGAAAGATGCCGCACTTGGTTTTCTTCGGTAGGTCCTTTTGAGACACTACCGACAGCGGCTGCCTGTTCGAGGCGGCAGGGAGGCTAGTCACCACCCCCTCAAGCCAGGATCTGGTGGCTTCGTCAAGGCAAATGAGTTTAAGCACGCCATCTGCGATGACGGGCTTACCCCCAAATACCGGTACTACCACCGATTCCGGGTCGAGGACATGGTTCATGAGCTTTTCCTCTATGCTCACCTGTATTCCTTCCAGTTCGTCCGGACTCAGATCCGACCTGTTGACCGTGGTTACTGCCACCTGCAGGTCTGTCTGGACGATGCCGGCGTAAGTAGTCCCGCTCTTGCGTTGTGCAGTGTCCAACTTCACCTTTTTTGTCTCACCTCTGGGGGAGATGGTGTCGTCAAGACGGGCGCGCTTAGAGGGTTGGGACTTTGTAGTGCTCCGCTTTGGCAGGGGCTCCTTCGGCTGCTGTCCTGGGCCGGACTGCTGCTTCTTCGGCCGTTGTTGCTTCCTCCGCGGATGTTGGCCTCCATTTTTTGGAGGTAGTTTCGATCCCCCTTGCGGGGTCTCGAGTAAAGCCTCACGTCTGCCCTCCGAGGAGGTAGACGCAAGTGTAGGTGTGGTAGACGGCGCGTTTGTCTCATTTCCGCGAGCAGTACGTGTATTGGACGGGTGCGAGACATTGTGTTTCGAAACGCGTTTGGTGCACGACAGATTGCCGTGTCTGTTCAACCGCCTACCAGTGTTCTGGACCAATGCAGGTTGCGATTGCTTTGCTTGGTTCCGGTTGCCCTTCCCCTTGCGCCGCGTCACTTCCTGCCAGGTCTCCAGTAGGATCCCAGAGCTCATGGGACCCATTTGTCTGACGTGTAAGCCGGACGGGCCAGGGGCCACGTCCGTGTGTTTCTCACCCGAGGGAGAGGAGGTGTGTAATTGGGTTTTTTTGTTTGAGGTGTCCATGTAACCTTGTGTGTATGGTTTCACCCCTCAGGTACACCACCCTTCACCGAGTCCTCATTCGGAGACACAACCTCGGGTTGTGCCAGTGCTACCTTTGGGGTATAGCGCCCTGAGAGAGTCAGCCGCACGAGTCGGTGCGGCACTAAATTCCATCGCCCAAAAAACAAAGACCATGGGATCGAGCACCGCCGACTGGCGACCAACAAACCCCGGGCACTCGCTTGGCGGCCATCAGACTGGACACCGCAGCCGATTGAACGATGCTAGCTAGGCAAAGTCCTCCCGTTTTATGTCAATCCAGGGCCAAAGAGGTGTGTTGTTTTAGCAGGGTTTAAAATTCACCCTACCCCGCCGCAGCTCAACCACCAGGATCCCCTTTTCGACCATTACGGGTCACCGCGCACGGCACAAACACGCAGGTGGACATCCCCCCCACCGCCCAGCATCGGCATATTTTAGCGATGAAGGGCCCACGACTTCCTGTCCACAGAGAACCCGTCGCTGATGTTGGGATAGATGCTATTGGGTATAGGATCAAGGAAGCGGGAGTTAGGATGGGAGGTTTAGACGGGATCAGGGAAGAGGTTATCGACAGAGGAGAGGGGGGGTTCGTCTGACGGTTTCCGTTACGTCTGTTTCTGAGGGAATCAGACCAATAACAGGCAGCAACCACGGGAAGGAAAATCCGAAAGACTTGCCATGATAGTCTAGGCGACCTGCGCTCGTATCCTGGCCATTGGCCAAACCGAACACCGGACAGGTGCACGGAATGAGATTCCATATACTAGAAACCCTCTTGGGAAAGTGTTACTTCTAGAACATCGAACCTCGCCCCCTGGGCACAAGTACTAGGAATGTTGGGGGGGGGAGTGCAGGGTGCAGAGGTGATTTTCAAAAAAATCAAGATATAAACCAGATGGGCAGAAAAAGTTCTGTTATTTTTTCATTTTATATGCACTGTTATGGAATTTTCTCTCTACAGTAGGTAAAAAAAAAAAACAGTCCGGGGGAGGGGCACGTTTCTATTATTTCTTAATTTGATATGCACTGTCATGGAATCTCTCTCCACAGTAGGTACACAAAAAAGCAATCTGGGGGGGGGCACATGCCCCCGTGCCTCTCCCCTAAATCCGCTTCTGGTGCTCATACTGTTTGTGATTGTGTGCGTTGTTTTTTAAGTTGAAGGCATGGAAGTAATGAGTACTTTACGTCGTCGTATACCCTGACCAGGAATATAAAAACCCTCGCTATGTTGCGGAAAAGCAATAAAACTAATTTCTTCTACTGGCAATTAATTTAAAAACTTATCTGTCATTTCTCCTGTCAAAGTTTGACTTTCAATCAAGGGCGGATCCAGTAGGTATTTATTTCTGGAAAGGGCACCGTTTTCCATTCTCGAGAAAATTTCCGAGGAATTTTTAAGAAAGTTTCTGCTTGTTCTTTGAAAATTTCGAGAACGGCACATCACTAATGGTGGCGGATTAATTTTTTGGGAAATACTTACTTGTAGGTAGGTATATAAGAAACTAAATTACTACTATAATCGGGCCGAAACCTAAACTCCCGTATGACAGGTGTCATCAGGGTCAAGCCCATGAAGTTCCGATTTTTTTGATTTTTAAATCTATGCGCGGAAATGTAGTACTTGAACTTCCGGCTTGCCCGTTTAGAGAGTTCCATTGCATCCGGCTACAATAAATCGATAGTGAAAATATAAAAAATCGCGATATATTTTTTAATTTTGCGATTAATTTAATAAGGTTTGTTATTGATTTTTATTATTGCACCTTAAAATTTTAAAAAATTAACATTAAGGCAATACAAAAAAAAATAGAAAGAGGGACAAGAATTCACGCAATCGTATCGAATCGTAAAACAGAGTAGATAATATTATTCACTATGAATTTATTATCCATGTTAGTGACTATGACAGCTACTTTGATGGTTCAGACAGGGTTGTTGCGAATATCAGCATCAGCATCAGCATCAGCTGATCATCAGCTTCATTTTACACATCAGCATCAGAATCATCATCCGCAATGATCGTTGCTGATGCTGATGCTGATGTTCGAGTCGCAACATGTCCCCCGGTGGGCGGAGTTAACGTCTCGTGTCGCTGTCGCTTGCGAGTTTTTTCCAATCAAAATGCGCTATTGTGCATTCATTCGAAACAAATATTGTTTTTAAAATATAATTTACCTTTAATACAATTTCAATATTGATAATACTTAGGTTAATATAAAGTATTTTTGTTTTTCGGTTAATTAAAACTTACAGATTTTTTTTCCCTATTTTTTTGAAATACATAAGCCAAGAAAATGTAATATTTATATAAAAAATCATAATAACGAGCACATTTTAGAAAAAAAGAAACAAAATCAGCATCAGCATCAGCATCCGCTGATGTGACAAAATTATGCATCAGCAACAACCCTGGTTCAGACTTCTGATTAATAAAAATATTTTTTTTATTTGGATTTGTTATTTTTACGTAAAATCAAATAATCGTAGCGACTCGTGTTTAGGTACATCACTATTATTGTCAAACTGACATACGTCGTACGGGAGTTTAGGTTTCGGCCCGATTATAAATCCTGTTATTGTAACAATCCACTGACCACTGACTGATGGACTGATGCCCCAGACTGATGGATTTTTAAATATTTTAATAATTTTCATCAGTCTGGTAATACTGATGCCAGACTGATAGTGTAAACATTTCTATAGTCTGATAAGCTTCAGTTTGTTCTGTATTCTTATGCTGGCACCACACATCGCTATTCGTGTTCGCGTATTTGTCTTATTCGCCCAAATACGACGATGTGAAGAGGCTCTGTTCGTCTATATTTGCCTATTCTTCACGAACAATTCGAATACGCGAATACACGAACACCCCGATCCGCCGCTTGTCGGTTTTTTGCCACATATCAAAGGATTGCGAATATGCCGAATATGTTCGTTTGCCGTCCACACATCGCTCGCCCAGTAGTGAGCGGTGCGCGACAACGACGGACGTGTTTGTTTACTTAGTTTATTTCATAGATTTATTTACAGCTCGATCGCGCCAAGATGGATTGATCAAATGACATGGTCATGAGATTTTTAGAATATTATCAAATGCATCCCTGCATATGGGACCCGCAACATGCATCTCATAAAAACAGAAGCAAAGTTATTGACGCATGGAATAGTATTAAGAAGAGCCTGGAATATACAGGCACTATAAAAGAGCTTAAAAAAAGCGAGATTCTTTGATGGCTGCATATTTAATATAAATGAATTGTTAACATCCACCAGCGCCTTCTCCGTGGTCTTTTGACGACTTTGTTTTTATGTTCGCATAACATATACTGGTAATTGGCTCAATGGAAATAATAAGTCGCTGCTGAAGTCAACACGTCCATCTTTGCGTTCGATGCGTTTCTACTATAGCAAAAATATTCGTATATGTTCGGCATATTCGCTATTCATGAACGATGTGTAGACGGTGTATTCGCTATATTCGGACTTCGACACGAAATATAGCGAACAAAGCCGAACAAAAACGCGAACACCGAATAGCGATGTGAAGCGCCAGCATTAGGCTTTAGTCAACGCTCGCTCTGACAGCGATGGATTCTTAACTATCTTCTTATTACTTCCATGGGCTTAACCATTTCCATTAGATATTCAAAAATTCAAAAAAGCTATTAATCGGGGAAGCATTTTAATGGCAGACTACTTCTAACTCATTTCCGTCCTAGATTATTGAATCGCTTCTTAGTAGATATAATTTGCAAATCCTGATACGTCGGTGCATCGCGTGGTGCATCTTTTGACAGTTAAATTTGATAGTGATGTGAAATGTAAACTTTCATGGAAGTAATAAGTACCTTTGTACAAAGTAGTCAACTACTTCCATGTAAACTTTTCAATCATAGTTCATTCTGTTTTTTTTAAGTACTTATTTAATTTCGATTATAATAAAATAAAAGATAAATAAAAAATATGTGGTCTGTTTGCATTTTTATTTTGTAATATGAACTTTATAGATTCCTTTAAATTATTTACATGTAACAAATTAACTTCATTTATTTTTTTTTGGATTTTTGAGCATCTCAGATGCAATATTAGTACTAAGGTACTCTCATATAGAAATAAGATATGGTGAAAAAATTCCTGCTCGCATGGAATTTTTTCACCATATCTTATTTCTATATGAGAGTAAATTAACTCCATATATTGATTATGATATATTTATGTACGAGTGTCAGCTGTGCCAATCACTAATACATCTATCTTGTCATTTGTTTCTATCTTGTTTTTGAATTTTCTGCTCACGCAGAAGAATCACTCTAGTAGTAGTAAGAAATTCGAAACTCAATGTTCGCGTATTCATATTTTTCTTTGACAGCGAACAGTTACCTAGTCGAATTATGGAATGGACGGCGAAAATATTGAATTATTTTTAAATTTAATACGAAGCTATCCAGAAATATATTACAGACGTAGAGTCTGTAGTCTTTCTGCAAAAAAGCTTATATAGAAACAATGGGTTAAATCTTTGGGTTTTATCGTGGGTACTGATTCTGGGGAAGATGATGACTACGTAAATTATTCCTGGCTGAAAAATTCACAGATCTCGTGCTCTACCGCCTTTAGTCCACCGACGCGTTCGCTGGCGGCGACGAAACTTCAAAAAACTTGTCAGTTGTAGGAGAGCGTTTTGCTGTGTCTCGCTCAAACTAAGCGAGATTTGTATAGTTGCATCCTTATCAGCTACTGTTTCGCCCGTAGCGGCGAAATGGCTGTTACACCGACGCTGGCGATTCGCAAATGTCATATTTCGCTTCGCAACGTCTCATATAAAAACCTGCCAGGCGATTCGCTATCGCCAGCGTTTCGCAGCGATTCGCTTCCGCCGGCGAACGCGTCGGTGGACTTTGTTATATATTTCCATGACTAACACGGTAAATATGGATATCCAGGGATGCAATTCTCGGGTCTGCGATATAATATCAATTTCGACATTTATCGAAAAAACATGGCGGATATCGATAAATATCGAAATTGCGTATTCTCGTGATTTCAAATGTGACATTTATCCAGCGTCAGCCCTCGATACGCGTCGAGTGGTCGAGCGTGGCCGAAAACCATATCGTGTGTGATATTTGTCGCTTCAAAGCTATTGAATAACATAATATTCGTACTTTACAAGACGCTTTGTATTTTTATTCAGCTATGGTTTAGTAAAATATTAATGCTGACGATTTTGTATTCAATTTTATTGGAAATCGTTGTATATTTACATAAAATTATTTTATTGAAGCCTAATATAGAGGTTTGGATAGATACATACTTTGCTTTTTTCTGCCTCGAGTACCATACTTTATTTATTTCTCAATTCAATTTCGTAAAGAAACAATATCATACATAAGAATATAATTGATACTCCGATAACAAATATCACATAACCTCACACACACAATAAACAAACAATGACAAGTATCCTCGCGTTCCGTTCTCTCCATCAACTCTAAAATATTTCATTTTCTTTGCATTTTATAAATTTGCATTGGAGCTTATTAAGTTACATAAAATAAAGTATTATAACTATTTTTACATAAATTCACTATTAAAACAATGGTTTTACATAAAATAATTAATGAAACAAATAAAACATAAATTTCTCGATTGTATAATCGAGAAAAAGGAACGTGTTTTCAATTAGAGAAGCCCTAGTTTTCGATATAATATCGAGTTTTATGTCGAATAGGTTCGAGAATACCATTTTGGAGGTTTTTGTGATAATTTTGTTCGATAAAAGAAGTTTGATATATTATCAAATTCGATAAAATATCGCAAACGCGAGAATTGGCCTCCAGACAGCGTGTAATATCGTCCGAAAGTCATCAGTTTCCCATCAGTCTATACGTGACCAGCCAGACTGATGGACCAGACTGACACCAGACTGTGCGTGAAATACCCGCCTATCAGTGCATACATTCTTAGCAATATAAAATCCAGAATTCCAGAATATTCTCCTGATTCCCTCCTTCACCTTGATGATCTGAACTGAGGGGGACTTAAATCTGAAAGCAATGAAATTACGATATATACTTATTGGTAGATACTTTATTAAATAATAGTGAATTAACAAATAATCACGAAGCAATTTTACTAAATCACAAAATTATACAGTTCAAACCGAAGTCTTTATGCCAGGTCAGGAGTTGGCAATGGTATATCTTTGGCTTTAGGAAGATCACAAATTACCGCTTCTGCTGTAGTTAATAGAGATGCCACACCACTCGCATCAGTAAGGGCCCTTTTAACTACTTTTGTAGGATCAATAATGCCTCTTTCTATCATATTGACATATTCATTATTTATAGCATCGTATCCAAATTCAGGACTCATTTTCTCTACCTTTGATACTACAATCGAACCATCAAAACCAGCATTAGAAGCAATTGTTAAACATGGAGTACGCAATGCCTTTTTTACTATAGAAATTCCAATACTTTGGTCTTTATTTAATGGTATCAGTGACTCTAATTCTGGTATACATCTCAAAAGAGCTGTACCACCTCCTGGAACAATTCCTTCAGCTATTGCTGCTCGTGTGGCATTAAGTGCATCATTTACTCTATCTTTCTTTTCGTTAACTTCAACTTCACTCGATCCTCCAATCAAAAGAACGGCAACCCCAGACTGGAGATTACCTAATCGTTCAATCAAACGGTTTCTATCATAATCACTAGTCGTAGTTTCTAGTTCTTCCTTAATTTCATCAATACGTTGCTTTATATCATCTTTATTACCTTTAACTTTCAATAAAATAGTAGAATCTTTTGTAATAACAACTTCACCGACTTTTCCAAAACTCTCAGGTTGGCAGTCTTCCAATCTTACCAAATTAGGGTCATCTTCAAACAAAACTCCGCCAGTAGCAATTGCCATATCTAATAAAAAGTTTTTTCTAAAGTCACCAAAACCAGGGGCTTTCACTGCAGCAACTGGCAGCCCTCCTTTGAGTTTATTTACAATAAGAACCGATAAGGGTTCACCGTCGAAGTCTTCAGCAATGATTACTAAGGGCTTCTTCTTAGCATTTGCTAATTCTAAAGCAGGTAGTATTTGTTGAATCGTAAAAATTTTCTTCTGAGAAAAAAGGATCAGTGCGTCATTATATTCAATTTTGGGCCCCTTATGAGAATTAATGAAATATGGGGAAACAAAACCCTTATCAAATTTCATTCCTTCGATCATTTCCAGTTCATCATTTAATGTCTTGCCATCTTTGACAGTAATTACTCCATCTTTACCAACCCTAGCCATTGCTCTTGCTATAAGCTTGCCTATGGAAGAATCACCATTAGCAGATATTGTTGCTACTTGTTCAATTTCCTCTGAAGTATTTACAGGTTTCGACATCTGTTTTAATTTATTTTTTACTGTGTCTACAGCTACCATGACACCCTTCCTTATTTCTATAGGATTAGCTCCTTTTGATATAGTTTCAAAACCTTCTTTAGCAATCGCTCTTGCTAAAATAGTGGCTGTAGTAGTCCCATCACCAGCTTCTTCATTGGTTTTATTAGCAACATTTTGTACGAGTTTAGCACCTATATTTTGAAACTTATCATCTAATTCAATACCTTTGGCTACGGTTACTCCATCTTTGGTAATTTTTGGTGGACCGAATGCTTGTTCTAATATCACATTTCGTCCCTTTGGGCCTAACGTTACAGCAACCGCATCAGCAAGGATGTCAACTCCTTGAAGCATAAGAGATCTGACATCAGGACCAAATTTTACTTCTTTAGCATATCTGCGACTTTGACGATATTGAAATTTTACTAAACCAAAACGAAATAAATTATTAAATCGATACATATTTATAACACCAGATTAATTCACGTAACGAGAACAAACAATTTTACACAATTTAAAACATATAAATACGACATGACATCGAACGAAATCGTCAATTTACTTTTAATTTTTGAAAATAGTGTTTTGTCGTGAATCTAGTTTGAGGTTGTATTTGTAACTAAAGTTGAATTCATTCAAGTATTTCAAAGTTGAGACAGTATAAAATATGTAGGTATTGTATATCCTCCTAAGACCCAGACATTTTTTTGAAAAGTTGTCTTTATAACCGAACGTCTTTCTCAGAGAACAAATTTGTACATGTCATTGAGTCCTGAGTATAGTGAACTGTAAGATGTCACTATGACCCAGCGGTCTATAAATAGAACAAATTCGTTTTTCTGTAATATTATTTAATTTCTGGCAACTATCTAGCAGGAAACGTTTTATTTCTACTCTATGGTTAATCATCTTTGACGTTTAAGTTCAAGAAGCGGAAGTAAGCCGCCATATTTTTATTCAAACAGGTGACAATGGAGGGTCGGCGAAATCAAGGTTAAGTAAATCCAAAAATATCTATTGAAATAATGAAATTTTTGTAATATATTCTATTGGTTTATATTGTCTGATTGACATATTTTGCAAAGTTAATGTTATTTTCACAATACATGAAACATTTTTATTAATCTCCCGGTAAAATAATTAGTTCTTTGTAAAGTGCGTTCGGCATTTATGCACTAAATTCCCTTCAAGAATTTGTTCTTTAAAAAGAATTTTAGGTCAAAGTGTACCTTTATGTATAATATTTGCTCAAATTTCGAGAATGGTTAGACCGATTTTTATGATTTTTTGCGTATTTAAAAGCAGATTACAGAATAAGCAGAGACCAAGAATATCACGCATCTACTGCAGGTGTTCGTCAACCTATGCCCCCGGCAAACACTTGGCATTGTCTGGCTAGAGACCATCTCCAACCGTGAGAAATGTGCAAGGAAATGCCGATTGACAATCAGATCAAGCGCCGCAAATGGTCATGGATCGGCCACATGCTTTAAAGAGACTCCACCAATATCCCTAAACAAGCTCTCCATTGGATACTACAGGGAAAGAGGAAAGTTTGTCGACGCAAGCGAACCTGGTGACTTACTGTTGCGGCGAAACTGAAGGCAGTCTCACCAGATCAGAGGCTTAGCGCATTGCCCAGGACAGATCCCGATGGAGAAGCACTATGGATAGATGCCCTCTGTCCCACTTGGGAGCCTTTGAACCATTAGTAAAGTAAGTCAAAGTAGATTTTATAATGGCTTATTTTACAATTAGATCCGGTAGGCGGTTCTAAAATGATTCGCTTCAGACCTTAAGCACTATCTTATCAGTTATCAATAATTGATTGTTGATCATTCAATTTTTCTTTTTGCTGGGAATTTATTTTTATTCATTATGATTTTATAAATTTTGATTCTGAGATAGAAGACTTTGTAGATGATAAGAATCCTGATTATAAAGAGCCTCGAATAGATAATAGTTATGAGCTTTGAGGCAGTGACCAAAATTATACTAGCTCACAAAGTAAGTTTACTGATGGGGCATATGATGAGGGTGGAACTTTGTCTAGCAAAGAGCGAGCTAGAACTGGAGTACCTAGAACTCGCGAGATATCATGAATGAATGAAAATTTATTTGAAAGCTTAGCACACACATGCTTATAAGTAGGTACTTAAATCTAAAACTAAAACTAACAATACACAGATTCAGCAAGTGTGCGCTGCAGCAATCCAAAAAGGCCATAGCTCAGTGAAAATCTTTGCTCACAGCTATGATGAGCAAAGCACTGGTTTTCTGCTATGACCTATATCAGGAGTTTGTCTGAGCGGCTACGTACGTACACGTGGTGTCACATCATTATCATCATTTTCGGAGCAAGTATAATTTTGGTCAATGTCTCTACGCTCATAACTATCATCTATTCGAGGCTCTATATAATCTGGATTGTTATCATCTACAAAACCTCCTATCTCAGAATCATGAAGTATTTTAAATAATGCTAGGTTTTAATTGCAATGACTTTGCTTATGGGTTGTATTTGCTTCACATCGATTTGCTTGTGTTGGTGTGAGAAATAAGTATATTTCTCCAGTTCTATTTATAGTGCGCTATTGGCTCGGGGGATGGTATTTTCATTTGAGGAATTCTATTAAAATACTATATGGTAGGTAATGATATCGCACCAGGCAGAAGAGCTGAAGATATGCAGTGGAAAGCGTGGCCGATGCTAGAACAAGTTCGTCAGGGATTTCATAGCCAGAAGTGGAATCAAAAAATCTCCATTTCTCTCTATTTTGTAATAAAATTTTATTAAAAAGATTATTAGAACATTTGGTATTTCATTTTAGAAAATAGTTTTATCCAAGTTTCTGAGTTTTGATACGAGGTAGTAGATACCAGGTGCAATTGCAGACGACAAATTAAACGGAATAGCTCTCTGTTGGAACCCCAAATAAAGCTTTTAATGTACACCATTCAGACCGTACGCCCTATGAGAAGAACAAATGTATGCATTGAATTTACTACATTGAAACCGAATGTTCTTTAGAAAGAATAAATGTATCGAAAATGTGAGTTAGTGCAATAAAAACTTCTTTCAATTACAAACAATGTTTGTTCTAACAAAAATCATGTAGCATTCTCTAACATATTAAAAATCGTCGTTGAAACCTCAGGACTTAGTGATGACATTTAGTTTATTCTTTGTAAAGAACATTAGGTCAATTCGACATCTGTCGCTTTGTAATACTCAGGACTTAAGTATGGTGGTCATTTTGTTCTTTAGGCAGTACGCAGGGTCTTAGGAGGTTAAACTTACATAAAATAAAACACAGAACCACCAGTAGCACCGTAGGATATTCTTAAAATGATAAAGAAAAAAGTTTAAAAAAATTGGATGTCAAATAATTATGTCAAAGTCAAGTCATTCAATCAAAAATTTGAAAATATATCGTTTCTCGCCGCGTCTCGCGCACCTGTTTATTTCATTTCGTACTGTACTATTTATTCAAATTTATCATACATTTTACCATTTTAAATTTAAACTAAAATGACTTCTTGTAAAGTAAAACCTATAGTAGTAGATTTAAATATAGGTGATCAGTTGACATTAATATCTTGTGGACATGTGGTAGTAGAGTTAATAAAATTTATTGCCTTTCAAAGACTACAGATACCTTACACCTACCAGTGGTTAAAACAAATAGTAAATAAGAAAAAAATGTGTGAAGATCAAGACAAAAAGAAAGTTTCCAGTCGGAAAGGCATTTCCAAATAGCTTCAACTGCTCTAGATAATTTAGATTTTATTTTAAAGGTATGTAAATACTTTCCTTGGGATAGTGAACAACTGATTTTATAGGTACTTTTATACATTTAAATGTCTTCATTCTGTAGCAGTTACAAGTTGTGTTTTAATTCTACAATTATTTATAGAGCATTTTGCAAGAAATGAGTGGTTCATCAATACCAGAAGAAGTTTGCATAGCACTTGGTGCCACGCCTATGACCTGCAAAGAGATGTACCGATTGATTCTTCCCACTCTTTGTCATAAACCACAGTGTCACTCTTCCCACATTGCCTCTGATCAAAAGATTCAGCGTAGTGTTTTCAGGTGAGAAATATTTATGTACCTATTAACTAAATAATGAAAACATTTTTTAATTAGCCTATTGCAGCTTTTTGCATTTTTATAACAATTTTTTCACTAGCTTGGGCCTGCGAACTTTGCGTACTTAACTAATTTTTATATCTCTGGTTCTAAGCAACATATCAAGGGAAGATATACAATACAACAATGAAAACCGCATCAAATTTGATCCAGTAGTTTTTGCGTGATGCGCATACAAACATACAGACAGACAGAAAGACAGACCGATAGATAGATAACATAGACAAAAATTCTAACACAAATGGTTTTGGCTTCTATTTTCCCTATGAAGACCCCTCATATTTTTTCTCTTAAATATTTCCTATGTACAGACTCAGATGTGTGAATTTTACAAGTACCTACACTTTGTCTGTTTCCATTACTTTCTAGTGTATGTAGTACCTGTGTACCAAAGTTCATCAAACTCCATCTAATGTATCATCTAGGCAAGTAGTTAAACATAGTAAAGCAAGTTGAAACTTTTACTTGCAAAGGAAATTTTGAACAGCTATGATACAGAAGCCTGTTTAGAAAGAAAAAAATATTGTAAGGCCACCTTTACACATGTGAGTTACTTTCGTAATATTTATGTAAGTTACTTCCGGCTGCATTTACACTTAAAATAAACATACAGTAAATAATACTTATGTAAATTTTGTGAGTAAGTGACTTATGTAAGTAAAACTCACAGGTGTAAAGGCGGCCTAACACAAATGAGCTGCTGTTTTGAAAAATGAATTTTCTTTAACCATTTCTAACTGGTTAATTCACAGAAAATAATAATTGTTATCAAAATTTATTTTCAGGACGATGGTGACATCAGAATCTTTGAGTAAAATATTTTTTGACTCTCTGCCACCAACAAACATGCATGTTTTTATTAGAAAAATCATTGGACAATCAAAATGTCCTGAACAGTGACAGTTTTGAATTGACATCAGGCTGTAGAATTCCAAGGAAGACCAAAATTGTGGTCATGAATTTTAGGACAAATACCAGGGAAAATGTTTCATGTTGCAATAACTTTGAAATTTTTGGAGAGATAGGGGGTAATAATGAGAATTTGAATTTGGATAAAGAGATAGATTTTGAAGAGGAATTTGAGGAGATGGAATCAACTGATACAATGAAATGGTACCAGTCAACTTATGTAATGAAAGGCTTCAAAGACTGTGTTGTTAATGGTAATTCAGTAACTAACTCGTGGACTGAGTCTTGATGATTGTTTGATTTTTATAGGCCAATTTACTTAAAATAATCTATTTTTAAGAGATCTATGTGAAATTGCTCAATTGCCAATTGGACACTACTATGTTTAAAATTGTATGTATTTAACATTGTATAAATGTGTGCGAATCAAAATATTGTAGTGTGCAATAATTGTGTTAACACATTATTTTGTTGTAAGTAAGTAGGAAGATTAAATTAGTAACATAATTTTAAATATTGTGAAGACTGACAATATATGGCCATTTCTGCCTATTTCCCATTTATATGGATAGGTATTGAAAAAAGGACTTCTTCAATTCAGTTGTTTTGTATTGTTTATTATAAGTTTGTATGACCATTTTAACATGTTACTGAGTTTTTATAACATTACAAATTGTTGGAATGCACACACAATGACACTGAATGTGTTAAAGTGCCTAGTATCAATGATAATAATACTAAATAAGTAACTGGATTCTGTTGTGTTAAAGTAAACTTCTTTTCAAATATTCCTACCAGCATATTTACATTATAACGTAGAACGTAGAGCGTTAAATTTTTTTTTATGCTACATTGACGTTTCTATTTTCTGTTATTATGATTATGTACTTTTTATAATGTTTGGTATTTTTTTAGAATTTTTTCAATCCGTTCAAGGAAAAATTTCGGAAAAAATCTTTCCATTATGTTGTAGGTATTGGTGGTACAGATAATATGTAATTGTATTATAAATAGTATTTTGTGCCATGACCCTAGCTTGTAGCCTACTTTGACTTATTAAGTTTATTAAATCAATTTTTATTTTTACTTTAATAGTATTTTTCTTGCAAACTTTCATTTTAAATATGGGGGATTTATACCAATTTCAACATATAATAAAGGAACAAGATAGCCTTTCTGGGGCTTTGAAGACTGAGTACCTAATTTAAAAAGTATATATTTTTAAGCGATAAGTGTCAGAAGTAGTGTACTTCATAGGTTTATTTTTACACTGCATTTTCTACTCGTCACATAACTTTCTAACAAAGCTATTGTGCTATATTATTGACGAGACAGAACTGTCGTTTTTATCATTAATAAATGAGTCGTTATCATGTCCGCCTACTGCCGTGGGAAGGAAGCTCAGTCGAGTGAGGTCGGAGGCGCAGATCCGCCGTGTGTGCGCCCGCGCATTGTCGCTGTTTCTCGTATTTACAATATTTAGATTGACATCAAAATGAGTCTAGCCATGGATACGGTGCAAGGGGACGCGCTTACAGCGAAAATTATAACAATGTGCTGTCTATTTGGTATATCTATGATCGTTGGATGCCTGCCCTTGTTGATATCTCTGAAGTTCGACTGGTTCACCAAATCGGCTGACCCTAATCTTCGCTCCTCTAATCAGCTGGTCATGGGCTTGTTGTCTTTTGGCGGAGGTGTCTTGTTTTCGACTACTTTCATGCATCTATTGCCGGAGGTGGATGAAAATATCCATCTGTTACAAGGTGAGTAGGGTAGTGAGTATATTCTGTGGGAAGTAGAGTTTTGTGGGGATACTCATTGCTTTTATACTTTACACCGGACTAGCGCACCGCCCTAGCTTCGCTCGAGAGGTACATACACAGATTGTAGCCTATGTCACTCGGGTATAATGTAGTTTTCTATTGGTGCAAGAATTTTTGAAATCGATTCAGTAGTTCTGAAAATATACCCACTAACAAACTCAGAAACCCTTCCTCTTTATAATCTTTTATAATATTGTATGAAGTGAGTGAACACAGAAATGAAGTGAAGTATGATGTGTATAGAGCGGTGGACAACGGGTAAAAAAAAATCCCGTAGACCCATCAGGGGCACTTCCATTGGTGGGTCCGCGAGTAATAATAGCCGACCATTTTGCGCCGACTCCAGATTATGGGAAGATTCATTCTACGAAGTAGAAAACAAAAGAATGAAATCGGAAAAGTTAAAAAAAAAACCGGCCAAGTGCGTGTCGGACCACGCATAAAGTAGGGTTCCGTAGTAATTTTTGGCACCGCGCTGTTTGGCATTTCTTGCATCATCATCAAAATATGTAAAAAAACTTTTTAAGTTTATACTGTTCTTTTGGGAAAAAGTATATATTTTTATTTTATTTATAATTTCAAAAGTATTCATCACAGGATACCCGAAACAATTTTAAATAAAAGTTTTTTACGTGAGTGATTTGAAGTTTATAGGTCCAAGACTTTAGAAGTTACAGGGGGGGACACACACACCGTGTAAACAACTTTGGCGGGCTATATATCTCGCAAATGGTAAAGCTGATAAAAAGTGTTGTATGGAAACCCTACCTTATTTTCATAGTCCTTTTCAACGATAACCCAAACAAGGGGGTGCACTCAAAAAAATAATTCACCCCCCCTTTACATGTATGGGGAGGTACCCTTAAAAAGGGGTAATTTTAATTTTTTGTATTTTTAAAAATGAGATCTATATGTGAAGTATCCTCGAACCAAGTTACATGCAAATCAGTCCATAAACGTAGAAGATATTCTGCAGTCTAGGACGGACGGACTGAACGATCTTATAAGGGTTCCTTGTCGGACTACGGAACCCTAAAAAGGGAAAAAGTATCTATAGATAAATAGTTTAGGCTAAACGGAGCATGTAAGTAGGTACCTGTTCATTCATTAAGAACATTATTCTTGTCGGTGGAGTTTTTTCCATCTCTCCCTATCCTCAGCCATGTATCTACCTGTATCACTCCCATAATATTTTTGTGCTACCCGTGAACCAAAGATTTTTTGGTTCATGGTGATAGGTACCATTGTATTGTCGGAATGTTTAGTCCGGTTTTGTCAACTCCATTTAAGATTTCTATACTTCAAGATTTCCCATAACAACACTTGTATAGAGGGAGAGTCGTCTCACGATGTAGCAGATGTGTGTAGGTATGTCTGATGAGATGAGACTGTTTATTATTAAATAATGACGGCTAGTTAATACGTGGACTGGACAGTCCACAGAGGACTAAATAAATAGTCCACACATTTATATTCTAATATACCGAGTAAAGATTCCACTGGCGAGACGAGTTTGTGTTTTTTTTCTGTAGGAACTTCGAATCATTTATTTTTCATTTTTTTTATGTGTACTACCATCGATAAAATATAAACAAGTATTATATAATATTACTTGTTAATATTTTGTCGATGGTACTACTTAAGTTCAATGACCTACATTTAGATTTAGCCCGAGTCAGATGAGGGTAATTCATCATTGTCGTTTGCAGTTTTTAGTTTAAATTTAGACCATGTTTAGACATAGATTTAACTTCCACACTCCATTGCCCGAAATTTCACACTACAGTGGTGATTTTAGCGACAAACGTGCTACTGTTTATTTATTTAAAACATAAGTACACATTATGTAAGTGTCAAATAATACACAAAGTGCAAGATCTTTTTTTATTGCTGTACTTTACGGGAGCCGCGCATACGCATTAACTAAATATATTTAAATACATAGACCTATGTACACATCAGTATTTCAATGTACATGTACAGTGAAACACTAATGTGTTTTTCGGCAAAGCAAATCAGTATAAGTAGTTCTTAAACTTTCGCGCTTGCACAGTGCAGAAAATTTTAGTCTGATAATTCCACTGCTTCTGAGCAAGCTTATTCTCTGCCATTTGCCATCCTACGTGCCAATGCCAAACCCTCCTCATAATTTACTAAAAAGGATTACAACATTTTGCGTTGGCCAGAACATGCCAGAGTGTACTAATATGAAATTAATAATATCATAGGAGTGTACCTACCTACAATACAACTATTGTCTATGTACGAGTGAATGATCGAGGTAAACCACACAATTGACCCACAATTTTGTAGGTGCTTTCCCGAGTAGTATCAGGGTTAGCTACGCCAAGCTAGATAACCATGGCCATCAGGCCCTGGTGCAAAGGAAGATTTACGGCCCGACTCGACTAACCTGTTTAAATTTTTGGTATTACCTTTTGGTTATAAGATGACGGTATGTGCAACGAAAAAACGTTGCTTTTTTTCACTGGTCCAAGAGCCCCCTGAGCTTGGGGGCCCCAGTCTAGCGCACCGTCTAGCCTTCCTGTAGCTACGCCAATAATTTTTAAATGGCAGTCGTGTAAAAAAGTAGTAGCGATTATATCGGCAAATATTTTAATCTAGATAGTAAAATACTCATCTTACAAAATAATATACAAATACAAGTTGTAAAGCGTTGACAAAACAGACGTAACTTATTTAATAAATTCTTATCACTAAATGTAATTACCTATTGTGTGTTTAATTAATTTAAACAACGACGTTAATGATTATAACATCTCCCTTTAATGCTTATATTATATCCTTTGGTTACCTTTAAAATCCTAACTAATATTATAAATGCGAAAGAGAGTTTGTTTGTTTGTTACCTCTTCACGCTTTATCTACTGAACCAATCTTTCTGAAATTTTGCATACACATAGCTGAACGTACGTAGAAGGACATAGGGGACCTTTTATCTCGGGAAAAAGCACTGTTCCCGTGGGAAATTAACGCGGGCGAAAGCTAGTATATAATAAATATGAATACATAATAATAAATAATTTAATTTAGAACAAAGCAGATAATGTTAATTCTATAGTGACCTAAAGATGATAACCAGGCCAGCAGAGTCGACCCCAAATTCCTACCTAAAATTAAACTTATTCAATTGTCATGTTTTTTTACTTTTGTCAGGATCAATATTCATTTCGAAAAAGGTATCTACTCCCCCAGGGATTAATTAATTCTAAACTGTGGGCATATATAAGCTTATCGAAATATAAATATAACTTACAAAAGTAGATTTTTAATCGATACCAACATAATGGCGGACATTCTATTCTTCCCAGATGCGGGCGATCTCCCAGAGATGCCGTTTTACTTCGCGGGTCTCATCATGTGCGGCGGCTTCTTCATGATGTACTTAATAGAGGAACTAGTCCACGTGTACATAAATACAAGGCAGAAGAAGGTCGCCGAGACAGATGTTCCGAGACCGTTTAGTCTCAGGAGGGAGTTCGAAGAGAGTTCTGAAGAGCATGTCATAGATGTGAAGGACCCTGGGCACGGACATAGTCACATGGTGGATGATGAGGAGGACTCTGTGATGTCGGCGCTGAGAGGGCTGCTGATTGTGCTGGCACTGTCGATACACGAGCTGTTTGAAGGGCTCGCTGTAGGGCTGGAGTCGTCTGTCGGTAACGTGTGGTAAGCAATATATTGAACAACTAGGTTTTGCCAGCGGATGCCTACGTCATAACATCTACCTGCATGCCAAATTTCAGCCCGATCCGTCCAGTGGTTTGGGCTGTGCGTTGATAGATCACTATGTCAGTCACCTTTGAGTTATATATATATATATATATATAGATAACTATATACATATATCTTAAAAATAAACGGAGCTAGGTATTTACTCTTTTTGATAATTACTACAATAAATTTTAAAAGCAGCTTTTTATACTTAAGCCAATAGTTAAACATACGTGCCCGCGCAGATTCCAACCTGTGTTTATAATATAAAGATTTTCAAACGCATGTCGATCGCATTGCACGATAAATGTACTAAGCACATGTCTAAATAAAAGATAAAATAAAACTCAAGTAATATCTCTATCAAGTACTTTGTGAATGTTTGTGCAATTACTGAATCAGATACAAAATCTTCGATGCATGCCAAATTACAGCCCAAGGCAAGTTATAGATACGAAAGAAAGGTAAAAGTTAAGGCACGGAATGCATATGTAATAGTAAAAGTATTTAACGTCTCTATGCTATAAGCCGCCACGTGCCAACGGACTTGGCATAAGCATAACTATAAAGGGTTTCTTGTACTAACCCTAAAATGATTTGCAGGTACATGTTCGGCGCGGTTTCAGCCCACAAGTACATAATCGCGTTCTGCATAGGAGTGGAGCTGCTGGCGGCTGGCACCAGGCGGTGGCTGTCTCTGGTCTACATCTTCACTTTCTCCTTCATGTCCGCTTTGGGTAAAAATATCCTGAGTATACTTATACTACTTTTTCCCCACTGCTCAACTGCCAATAGTTGAGCAGTGGGCCCTCAAACCTAAGTAGATTGTTGTTTGACTTAAGTAGACCTTAGTAGAAGTTCAAAAATATGTGTTTAAAGTTCCGATCTTTCTATCCTAACTAATATTATAAATGTGAAAGTGAGTTTGTTTGTTTGTTACCTCTTCACGCTTCATCTACTGAACCAATCTTCCTGAAATTTCGCATACACATAGTTAGAAGTACCTACGGAGGACATAGGATACCTTTCATCCCGGGAAAAGGAACGGTTCCCGTAGGAAACTTACGCGGGCGAAAGCTAGTACTAGTTATAAATGTTTAAATGGTCCCAGAATGGGGCAAAGGATTCCTTGGTGTTTGCACTGGCGTCCCCAACTACTAATAATAACATACTAGTTATAAATATAAATCGGTTTAGACGTTTCAACATCCATCTATCAATAAAGTGATGGGGTTTTTAAGTTAAGTATACTTACCTAGGTCTTTGTTATATTTACTTTCTCGTATTGCAGTGTTGATATTATTTTATTCAGGTATTGGTGTGGGAATCCTGCTGGTAGGAGGTGCAGGGGCCGTTGACGCGGGCATCTACTCAGTCGTGCTGCAGGTGAGGTTTCATACGTTGCCATTACCCAAACTACCAGTCCCAGTTATACTCAAATTTTATGCCGTAGATAGCAAATCCCGAATTAAGAAAAATAATCCCACAAATCCTAACTAATATTATAAATGCGAAAGTGAGTTTGTTTGTTTGTTTATTTGTTTGTTAACACTTCACGCTTTATCTACTGAACCAATCTTCCTGAAATTTCGCATACACATAGCTGGAAGTACGGAGAAGGACATAGGGTACCTTTCATCCCGGGAAAAAGCACTGTTCCCGTGGGAACTGTAGTGCTTTTTCCCGAGCGAAGCCGCGGGCGAAAGCTAGTAAGAGTTATAAATGCGAAAGTTTGGATGTCCTTGCGTGCGTAAAAAAGTTTTCAACCCTTCTCCCTGAAAAACTCCCCTACAAAATGAGAGATAAATCGAAAGTGAAAAAAAAGTATATCGATCGATACAAGTTCATAGGGAGTATTGTTCAGTATCATCGTCAGATCCTACCCCAAAATATTTGTAAGTACCGACTGATCTTGATATGTTACTAGGTAGGTAGGTACAATAAAAATCAAATCGGGCGAGACTAGGACGAAGTTCAATTAACTCGTTCGTGCTATTTGTCCTATGAATAAGTAATAAAAATGCAAGTACCTTCTAATCCTATTGATTGTAGGTAAATCATAAGATTCCTATCTCACAGGATTTAAAATTCAGTTAATCTATTGCCTTATAAAAATTATCATTTCTTTTGATATCCAGCGATTGTATTGATGGGCATTTGGGTATAATCGAACAGGAAAACTTTATCAGAGATAACACAATAGATTCATATTATTTTATTTGCATTGCTTACCATAAATTGCCATATAATTATCTGTGTTAAAGAAAAATTCACGATCTGATTAAAAAGATACCTGCCTGATTATCTTTTGCTGCAGATTATATTGCTTTTGCGAACATTAATTTGTGTACCTATATCATAGGACGTCCGCTGCGTGACGCATCCATACTAATATTATAAATGCGAAAGTTTGGATGTGAGTTTGTGAATTTGTGAGTTTGTGAGGATGTTTGTTACTCAATCACGCAAAATCTACTGGATGGATTTCGATGAAATTTGGTACAGAGGTAGATAATGACCTGGAATAGCACATAGGCTACTTTTTATCCCGGGAAAAAGCACTGTTCCCTTGGGAAATTCACGCGGGCGAAGCCGCGGGCAAAAGCTAGTTTATAATATACTAGATGCGTCCCGGAGCTCCACTTCCGTGGGAGCTTTGGGATAAAAAGTACCTTATGTCCTTCAGTTATTTAATTGTAAAACATATGTTGTAAAGTGACGTCTTTGGAGAAAATGCAGCAGTGGAGTTTGTTGCGCCGCCTCTTCTCCACTTGCGCTTTGGAGGCGGTGGTAAACTTAGCTTTAAGTAATTTTTTGACGTCAACTAACTAAAAAACAAGAAAGTGACGATTTATAAGTGCTATTTTTAAGCCAACATGAATAAAAATATTTGACTTTGACTTCTCAGTACTCCTAACTATGTGTATGCGAAATTTCAGGAAGATTGGTTCAGAAAATAAAGCGTAAAGAGGTATACAAATTCACTTTTGCATTTATAACACAGAATTACTCGTAATGTAAGCTTTGAATGTAAGTAACGTAGGTAAACTCCATTTATTCTTACCAGTCCTATCATGTAAGCAATCTTACCATGTCTTTTTATGATTTTACAACAATATAAATTAAAATAGACTTTTTAGGAAATTACTTTCGTGGTTAATAAATGTTTTACTTTAGAATGTTTAGGTTTGAACTAATATTTGATTTATTTTCAACAAAATTCTACAAAAAGTACTGTGAAGATTGTTTACTTTAGGACTGGTAAGAATAAATGGAGTTTAGGTACAGTGGGCCACATAGAAAAGTATACCACCTGAAATAAGATCCACTATAAAAAGTGGTATACTTTTCTATGTGGCCCACTGTACCTGTACCCACGAACTTCGTCCGCGCGTTACTTACTATTTTTAATACACTGCGGGCTATCATCATCTTCTTAGTTAATATTCCCCCCGCACGCACCAAGCGCTTTTCGTCATCATTCTTGATGCGCACAGCAAAGCACTGGAACTCCCTACCTGCGTCTGTGTTTCCGAGCACATACAACCTGACTCTCTTCAAAACCAGAGTGAATAGGCTGCTTCTGGGTAAGCTCGCTTCATCGTAGACCTCATCTCTGTCCTCGGGCAAGATTGTGGTCAAGAGCAAACCCATATTTAATAAAATAAAAAAAAAATATCTTAGTTTCTAAGCGACGTATCAAGATGAAACCTACACCAGATTTTAAAGTTAGACCTTCAACAATACAATTGTGAAAAACACATCAAATTTCGTGAAACATCAAAGAAGTTTATGTGTGATGCGACAAACAAAAAGACAGACAGAGAAAAATAAAATAAAAAATTGTTTTGACTTCTATTGGCCCTACAAACAAATATGTAATAAAACTTTTTTCCAAAAAAGTGAACCGACTTCCATAATAAAACTTAAAATCATGAAATAACAATAAAGAAAAATGTATTAGCATGCTACCTACTGAATGAGGTGAAGTCGGTGCCAAATTTAATTACAAACAAAAGTTCTTAGCTAAATTAAGAGCCTTGAATTTAAAAGATACTTTGAGTCTTTCTTCTTAGTAACCCAAATTTGAACTAGACTATAAATACAGGTGCGGATCTTCATAAAAAGTAATTATGAAACCGTTGATAATGCCAAATAAATCTAACACACCTATATTACAATATTATCTAACCGTTGAACATTCCAATTCCAACGGAGCCTCCGTTGAATCAATATCAATTATTTTATCACATTTTAATCACATTATTAAAAGATACCGATTTATCAAAACGGTATAAAAACCAATATTGTGTAAACGATCGTGAACAACAGTAGATAAGGTTTAGTATATCGTCATTATTAATGACTTTGTTATCTTAATTCGGCTGTTAACGCCTGGATACTAAATAGCAGGTGTGTTTATTTTTAGGTATAGGGTGTTTTTATGCACAGCAGGAATTTTTCGATGCCGGTTTGGTTCATGTCAAATTTGGTATAAATCAAAGTAAAAAAATATCCCATTATATAAATTAAACGATATTCTACTTTATGAGTTATTGTTTTTTTTTTTTTGAACACACTGTAGAGTTTGCTATAGTCAGCCTAGCTGTACGTTAAACAGTTATCACATCAGTAAAAGCCGACAATTATTAAATCGGAGTATTAATAAAATGAATTGGTACTTAGGTGTTTTTTTTATGATAAATCTAATCCAAGCAGTTTATAGGTGTGATTAAAATCAATAAAGCCATGTGCGATCACAGAATCCGACAGTTCCTGGTTCTTTTCATACATATACCTATCGAAATTCAGTTTCGAAATTGATAGCCTTCCTCATGAATGTACCCATCATGCACAAAAATAATTTTTCAAATTGGACTGATAGTTCCATAGATTAGCGCGATCAAACTTTTCAGCTTTTTTAACTCTTTCAGGTTTGGTGGTTAGCAAACTAACCACCTTTTTTATAGATTTTTTTTTTGTGCCTGAAAGAGTTAATATGTACTTAACCAGGAATAGATTGAGTTTCCTAACATTTAAGGGGTTTGTAACTACGACTTCGTGGTATACCTGCAGTTAAAGTCTCTGTAGCAGACAAATGAACTAAGTATCAGGGGCCAAATTCCACTAATTAGGTACAAACCTTGCCTCAACTGTGCCCGTAAAAGCCAAAGAAATAGTAATAAAGCATAGAAATCTGGACTAGATCTATTCCTTAGGCTTTTGAGACACGATATCACAAAATTAATATAAGCACTACGTACAGAAAGGAAACTCCCTGCCCCTCCCGCAATATGGCACACCCCGCACTTCTCCCCCGTTCTTGTGTGGTTGTGGGATGTTACGCTATGAAAACGCACACATTGACATGTTACTGACGTGTTCACGGATATACAGTTTCATTTGTAGTAAAAAAAATTTTGAGGCGCCGTTTCTATGAAGCGCCCGCCCTGTGACGATATCTAAGTTTGTAATAGGAGAATCAAGAGTATGTTGCATTTGTTCCAGGGGTTGGCGTGCGGCACGCTAATATACGTGGTGTTCTTTGAAGTGTGGCGGCAGAACAACTCTGGGCTCCTGCAGTTCGCCTGTGCCTTCCTGGGATTCGCAGTCATGGTGGCGTTGGGGCTGGCTGTCGAACTCAGTGTATGATAGAGAATTTACGAAGTCGATCATTATCACAGAATTCTGGAATATGACAATGACATGCTCACTGAAACAAATGTACGATGATAGCAATGCGTTATTTGACAGGAAATTTAAATGTGAGCGAAGAAATTTCAGAGTCCTATGCGGCTTTTCTAAGGCTGCGGCAAAAAATAACGCGTCTTATGTTCTTCTATATATATTTAAGATTTCTGTGATTATAATTATGTAATATATAACTTTATAATGTATGTATGTATGTTTTTTGATCGCACCTTCTAATCACTTCTAGTAATTTATCCCATCACAAGTTGTGCGAATACGTCAAATGTTAGTAAGAGCTATAAAAAACCGTATCCTGATTATTTGTTTGTGAAGGTCGATGTTTAGTAATAATGACAACTGAAATTTTGCAAATCCAATGATACAGATATATTTTTTTTTAATTATGTACCTACAAAAAAATATCTATCGACAAATACTTTGTTTGTGAGCTTGTAAGATAATAATTATGTTGTGCAATAATGTAGCTATTAAATAGAGATATTGTGGAAATGCATTATTTTGTTAAAGACAAGACTTATAAAATATTTGTAAATATATTCTAAGTTTTTAATATGGTGTGTTACTAGATATTCTCCTGAACCCCGCAGTAAACCCAACCAGTTGAAGTCCTAATTGTAAAGTCCAAAGCTCCACTCCCGTGACTAATTCGAGATTTTCCGAACTCAATAAAAGTCGGATCAGTGAATAAGCGTTAAAAAACTGTAGGAAACAATTTCCTGATGGTAGGAAATGCGTTTTTAGTGTTGACTAAAAACGCATTTCCTACCATCGAGAAAACCAAACATGTTGATGTTTGGCGAAAAATTAATGTAGTTGAAGTGAAGGTCGGGTAGTACATATTTGGTGGTACATCCTATTCCTATATGTATGTCACTGAATTATAGTTTTGGTTCAAGGTTCAATATTCAAGGTCATTAATCGCCATAAAGTGACATTAAGAAAGTATCTAATAAAGTATTAAAGTTAATGTCAATATATAATATGCTACTAACAGCTGCAATACAGATAATTGTCATTGATCGCTATAAAGTGACACTGAGAAAGTAATTAAAGTATTGAAGTTATTATATTTTATCAATATATGATATGCTACTAACATTTTCAATATAGACAAGTCATTAATCGCCATAAAGTGACATTGAGAAAGTAATAAAAGTATTAAAGTTAATGTCAATACCTATCTATATGAAATGCTACTAACGGCTTCAATATCGGTAAAGACATTAATCGCCATAAAGTGACATTGAGAAAGTAATAAAAGTATTGAACTTAGTGTCAATGTATGATATGCTACTAACATTTTCAATATATATAGAGTGGCATAAATAAAGTAGGTAGGTAATAAAAGTATTGAAGTTAATGTCAATACCTATCTATATGAAATGCTACTAACGGCTTCAATATCGGTAAGTCATTAATCGCCATAAAGTGATATTGAGAAAGTAATAAAAGTATTGAACTGAATGTCAATGTATGATATGCTACTAACATTTTCAATATATATAGAGTGGCATAGAAAAAGTAGGTCTGTGGTGTGGCCCTAGAATAGCACCAACCCATCTCTTCCCGTGGGTGTCGTAAGAGGCGACTAAGGGATTTAAAACACCGGAGGATGGGCAGCAGCATCTTTCCGCGTACTATGACATCACACTGCGATCGCCAACCCGCCTGCCAAGCGTGGCGATTACGGCAAAACCCCCTATGGACAATGAAATCCTTGGGGGAGGCCTTTGTCCAGCAGTGGACGTCTTTCGGCTGAGAGAGAGAGAGAGATAAAGTAGGTAATAAAAATATTAAATTATATATATAAATATTGAATGTCAATACCTATCTAGATGAAATGCTACTAACGCACGGCTTCAATATCGGTAAGTCATTGATCACCATAAAGTGACATTGAGAAAGTAATAAAAGTCTGTGTCACTAACGATACTTAGTAAGGGTGTAAAATAATACACATTATATGTAATTTAACAAATAAATAATGTAATTAGAAATTAACATTTTATACTATAATAATAATAATCTATTCTTAAAGAAAATAGATTATTTTATCCTAATTATTTAGTTATATTTTTAGGCTGAATAAAACTGATACATATTATGCAGCGGTAAATTTACATCTATTGGATAATTGATAACTCGATTAGCTTTACAAAACCATCTCTATAGGTTACAAGACAACTCTGTAATAATTTTAATATTAAAATATGTACTTAGACATATCGCCACGTGGGCGCATGTGATCTCTTAGAAACTAATACGAGAGAAAAGACATAGAGAAATTTTCGAAAATTCTTAATTCTACCTGGTACAGAGTACAATAAGTATAATTTGTCAAGCCGCTGCCGTAACTCTTCTACTCTCATTACTCCTAAAGGCCGGTACATTTTATTCTTCGTACTTATAACAATACACTTTAAGTAATAAAGTATTTATACATTCAACTATGGCATGTCTAGTGATCACATTGCAATCTATCGGTCCTTGCGACACGAAACCTGACTGGCTCATTTCACATTTCGTGTGACTTGACCATTGTTCTACCTATTTAATTTTAAATTGAAAAACGATGAGCTACCTATAACGTCTGTAACTTATTAGTAATAAATGCAACGAACATTTAAATAAATAGTCAACGTAGAATCCAGGCACCTTTCTCTTAATCTAAAAACGAAATCTATGTTCATAACATTCCCGTTTTAAACATTCTATACATTGAATTAATTAAAAAAAGATTAATATATAATCTCACTAATGTTTCAATTCGAAGACTTATGGAATCTTCATCTAACTTTGCAACTGGCGATTAAGATTTTTAAGAAATATGATACACAAGTGCTATGAATTGATACACCATCGAATGGTATAACCAAACGGTAAATTGAGCTTGAAAGATTTTGTAACTTATCTGTACCTACTTTCTTTCGATACCCATACCTTATTCTTAATTTTAAGTGCAAAATAACGTTATAAAAAGCTAAAATTTTATTCTTATGAAATGTGCATCAAAAGTGGAGTGTTTGAAAAAATAACAACTCAGTGTTACTAGTAAATTAGGTTATTTTTATATACCTACGAGTAGATACATTTTTTTTTATGATTTTTGGCACATGAATGAAATAAAAATTAAGAATTATTAGGTATTTTTTCCTTTTTGATGTTTGCGGTATATGTCTATTTAAAATGTTATTTAAAGACAGTCCACTTTATATTTGCAAGTCTAATTTAAAAATGTACATACGATATAACATGCTTCTAGGAAGTAGCAAGGACAAAAATTATACAAATTTGACAGCCAGACCAAAAGTATTTGAAGAATTTTTTTTTAAGACCAGCGCTGTAATTTTTTTAATTTTAAAGATTTAAAAATATTTTTATTCAGGTAGGATTTACGCCGACCACATAGCGTTGAACGAAACGTGTAAGTTTTATTCTACATAATAAGAATGCAAAAAAGGAAATTACAGTTTGCCTTTTGCGTGTCGGTCTGACTAGGACTTTACTACATTCTTACAATTGGTTTAGCATTAATTTATCACTAACCAATGTCACTATTTAATTGGTGTAAATATTGCAAATTAGAAGAACTGTACTATTCCTTGTTTCAATCTTGAAGCTAATGAAGTCGCTTTAGGCAGGATTAAGTTACATAAGACACAAATCAATTGCTTTTTCTGCTGTCATTACTTATTTTTAACAAATATGTTTGCTCAAATTCATTATTAAACGTCATATAATCATTTTTTTTGTTATTCAAGGAGACTTGGTCAACTATTTATGTTGATAAATTATTGCCCTTTACTATTTTAACAATTTTTACATATAAAGTAGCAATTGAACTAAAATACATTTTTATTCATTATTGTCCAATCATGTAAACAATTTTACCATGTCTTTTTATGATTTTGCAACAATATAAATTAAAATAGACTTTTTAGGAAATTACTTTCGTGGTGAATAAAGGTTTTACTTTAGAATGTTTAGGTTTGAACTAATATTTGATTTATTTTCAACAAAATTGAACAAAAAGTACTGTGGAGATTGTTTACATAATAGGACAATTATGAATAAACGGACCATACTATACTTATGTTTAAAAGACTTTAATGAAATGTAGCCGTATTATTTCATTACTAATAAATATATTCGTGTAATTGCCATTTGGCATTTTTTAAAAATCTTTATTGCATACTGAAAAATATAGACAATATAAGCATTATTTTATTAATTGCACGTCTGCGAAACGAGAGGGAAGATATTTTATACACTAGTAGTCTTCAAAGCAAGTGTTAATACAAAACACAGTGCATTTCACCGTGATGAATATATTCATAGTTTTATTTCATCCTCTTCAGCATTAAATTTCCTACAACGCCCTATCATAAAAATAAATACACAATTGTATATACATAGGAATGCTTTTTGAATGTAGAAATTTTACATTTCAACACGTTCGACTCTTCATAGAAATAAGAGTTACTCTGAAAATTAATACAACATAATGTTATTGCATCTTTGTCTATAAATAAATATAAAATGTACCATACATATGTACTTTGAGTGTGTTAAAAGTATTTAATTTTTTTTTACATTTTCCCTCTCGTCAAAGACATGAATGAGATGAACAGTGAAATAAAATTTGATGGCAATTTCCGAAGACATTTTAAGACTTGAGGAGTTTGTTTGCTCGCTGGTTTGCGACCGCAATACGCGTCTCGTTGCTTTCTCCCTAAAATGTCAAAAATATATTATAGTATTTGTATAAATAATTTATTAATAATGTGCAAATGATTTGAGCATGTGTCACGTTTTATTGGTAGATGTGAAACTGGCCAAAAAGGATTTAAAATATTTTTCGTTAAGACCGTCCGCCACGTGATGGTTGTAGAGTGTATTCAGCCTGATAGCACGATACGTGCGCAAGAGATGTGCGAGTGTCTCAATGTGTGTGACAGAGAGACAGGCTAAATCCGCGCAATACGAACACGTGTCACGCAGCGGTCGATTCTAAAGCTCATAATTTGAAGTATTTTTTGTCTTCCATCACATGATAATTCAATCATAGGAAGTAAAATAAAATGTAATGTTAGAACCTGAGAATGTAATAATCTAATTGTGATATGCTTAAAGTAATAATGTCGTTAAAATGAGGAATATAACTAATTTTGTAATTTAACAGTATGGATTTTAGTATTGTATACAAGTATAATATAATATGCAAAGGAAGGCGTGTTTTGCACACATTGCATAGCATATACAAATAGTAAGTATATAATAACCTATAAATACTCACAAGTTAGGTATGCGTACATGAATAATATATACTTTTATGCATATATTTTGCCAACGATAAGTGGCCAAATACTGGTCGAAAAAAAATCTAATTTTTGCCATTTCGACTAGAGATGATGTAGATACATATATTTTGAAGAATAAATAAAATGTGATGTCAAAGCCTTTATTCAAATATCACATAGCAATATATGTAGAGCAGAAGCAATGACGAAATCATTATTTTTTACCGATACTGAATTGGGGCGTAAAAAATGAAAATAATTAATAAAAAAATTATAAGATGGCTCCTTGAGAAATTACAGAAGACCAAATAAATGAACAAATAAAGACATCAGACTATATACAGAACCGATCGACACATAGTTCTAAAAATTTATTTAGACCAATGATATATTTAGACCGCGATTTTATATTTATTTGCATAACGCAAGTAGCAATTCGGATATTTAATTAAAAAGCGATATACAATTTTTGACATGAAATTGCAGTGTAAAATGGTCCGTCAAATTGCATACATGTTACAAAGAACTTCAAAGACGGTTATAAAATGTATGCAGTTTCTGAACGACTATCGGCAGAGCTTTACGTTAGTGCATTTAGCTTGCATGTTATACAAGCTGTGCTCTGCATTAAAGTGAATTATAAAAGATACTCACGGTTGCCAGCATCGTATTGTGTGTCTGTGTGTAAGGTGTATGGGTCTCGTGGTAGTTAGAGATTACAATAGGGTATTTGACAAGGTTTTTTTTATTTGATTTATGGAAAGATTATGTAAAAGTGTAGTAACAAACTGTTTTTATTTTTTAAAATTTCGACCTAATTATATAGTTATATCTAATTAAAAGTACCAAAAAATCTGATGCCTTGAAAAAATCCGATCACCTTCTTGTCAGTTCACGAAACAAACCCGAGCTCCACACCCGCGCGGGCCTGCGTGCCGGCGGGGAGAGGCGCACCGAGTAAGGAAAACACCTGTGTGACGTCACCGGGCTAATCGGAAGTGTTCGGTAACTGTTCGGCGTATTCCGTTGGGATGAATATTCAATTCGAAATAACTAGGTAATTAAATCAAAAATAGAAACAGTTTGTCATAAAACTTGTATATGATCTTTCCATTTATTCAAAAATATGTTGAAAAATTACACCTTGTCAAATACCCTATACCGTTATTGGGAGCTTATTTATAGATATTTAATCACGACACAATGCACTACTGACGATTAAGGGCATCCGCTGTGTGACGTATGTACTTATGCAGTCTGTCAGTCACATAACTTGCGTGCGACAGAAGTGGGCGACTGAGTCATCTCTTGGCACGTACGTACAGTGCGATAAGGCTCTAAATGAATGTGTCAAGGGCGCTCAGGACTTTAGTGTTGCCATTGAAATAAAATCTCCTTAAATAGCAGTGTAAAAAAAGAAATAAAAAATTGTTTTTGTCGCGTATCTTATAATAATTAAACATACAATCATGACTGAATAATAAGAAAGAAATTCTATGATAAAAAACAAGTTCTAGGTTAGATACATGGTTAAAGAAAACAATACATGGAATTGACATGGTTCATATCGTCATGGTAATCACCACTTTTGGAGACACCACACATGGGAGAACACTTGTCAAAGTTGTTAAAAATGACGTTCATCAAGATGGCGGCGTTAGTTCCTTTTTTCGCCACGTTCATTATAAGCCTTGTCGCACTGTATGGTGTGTGACGGAGTCAAGCTGTATACATACGTGTCACGCAGGGGACGCCGTTAAGAGATATTTATAGAATATGATTTAACAATAATTGAACTTCCAATCGTGCTCTTTACACGTAAAAAATTGCATTAGCAAAATTCAGATCTAAACTAATATTATATTTGCTATGAGCTATGAAGCGGTTTTTACATAATAATAGTCCTAGTTCCTAATATATAAAATAAATAAATAATTAAGTATACGAGTTCATTACTCATGTGTATTCTAAATAAGTATTTTTGAAGTTTTTTTTTGTCTATTACTTAAAGTATAGTGTATTTTTTTAAACTTTATCCTAACTTTTCGACCATGCCTTATGATACCTAGTTCAAAATAGTGTAAAAATTAAACTAATCAGACCAATACAGATTTCTGTCTCATATTACATTATTTTGGTGTATTTAATCTTAGAAGAAATTACTTTCATAAATTTAAAGTGAATCTATCTAGAATATAACAAAAATAACGAAAAAGGAAAATAAAGAACTAAATGTTTATAAATGAAATGATTTATTTTATACTTCAAATAAATAAATAATAAGTTCTAACAATAATTAATGAATTACACTGTATTTATTTCTAAGTTTATTAATATATTTATCACTAGTTACAGATAAATCAGCATATCTTCATACTTATCCATAGAAGCAGATATGTTTGTCACTCAGGATATGTGCATACTAAGTGTTTTTTCGTTTCCCGAAAAAAATTGGTCGAATGAGTAGTTACATAATAGTTTTATATGTTTTACGATGTCACATAAATTGTTACGTTCACATGAATTCCTATCTACAAATATTTGAATTTCAGATTTTATCAATATAGTTATATATTTGTACGGGCCATTACTTTAGGTACGTTGCGCCGCGTCAGCTAAAAACGCCGCATTGTTGTAAATTCTACTTTTCAAACTAGTTCGTAATCGATCATCAAGCGCATCGTACGTTCTCACTATCATTCACGTATCATACTAAGCATTCAAGTTTTTGGACAATATAATTTTTATTATTTTTTCTATCAAGACTATTTATCATTTCTATCACTTACAAGCAATAACCCGTACAATATTTGTAATTATATATTTGTAGATTCTGGATTAGATTATTAGATTCAATAATAATTTATACACATAAATGCTCCTATGAGAAAAGTACTGAAAAAATAATAATAATAGAATAACTGAGATCTGATGCGTTCAGATACAAAATAATTTGACGAAGACTTGAATGGCTAAACACTATAGTCACTTAATTTCGAACTATTATCACATGTCAACTCATCTCTTACGATCCACCCAAAAAACCATTTATGCTTCTTCTAGCAAAATAAATCTTACTCAAAATTAAAAGTTCATACGGTCAAATAAAATAAGGTTTCAAGAAGAAAAAAAAAACAATGTCTAGCATACGACGTACTCGCAATTTTAAGGAACGTGAAAGTATTTAAACTACAAAACTTCATTGATGTAAATATTTAAACAATTTTTTATTACAAATTTTGATAATAACTTCGAATAACGCAATTTTATGTTGTATGCACTAGCAATATCGGATCCCTAGGAATAACAGGTATTAACACTACTAAGATAACAACGGGGTAAATGCACTTTCTCAAAATAACTGATTTCATCGCTTCAACTCCCTAAGTTCTTAATTAATTTAAAGGTATACTGGATGATAACATAAACATAAATAGTGCAATTTTAAATAGGTATTTAGACATATTTGTCAACTTCACATGAACTACTGCATAAAATGAGCACCATCACATTTTATACCTTTTCGTACAAAATATATATAGTAGTATAGAATTGTCTATACGGTATAAGAAAATATCCTACGGATATTACGCATCGACAAATGAAATAAATTTTAATTACATAATTATTGCTTATCATTTACCAAGAGCGAAAAAGGCCTCAAAATTAACATACATGATAAAAAAAAAAACTATATCGCTGATAAATAAAAATGTGGACTATAACAGCTATTTTAATCCCACTGTAGGACAGTGTGATGAGTTTTAATTTAAAGCAAATACCTAATGTAATTAAAAATATTATACTTATATTCTTATTTGAGCGGTTTAAAATATTGTGGAAAAGGTAAAGGGACATAGTATCACCGTAGAGGTCAGAAAGTGTTCACTTGATACAGTAGCATGCTAAAATGTAGGAATACATCATTATCTTAAAAGTTAATCTTGGATAAATGTACTTGTTTCTCATGAAGCAAAATACTGAAGAGTATATACGTCGCCGGTTGCAGAACAACAAAAACAAATATCATGAAAATAATAACTTATATCAGTCTAAAATAAATTATTTATCATCAAAATAAATAGACATTTCAAAATAATTTACTATATGATAGTTTAAGTTTCCCAAACGAGACTAGTATTATGGAATCATAATAAGATTATACAATAAGATTTAAAGACATTTATAGCTGATCTGTAGAATTAGGACCGCTAAGATGTTGAATGGCTCAAAAGCGCGTAAACAAAAGCATCAGATACTAGAGATGCTCGAGTGAAGAAGCCGTAATATATAATGTCCTTAGTTACACAGTTCAGCTACAGAATGTTGGTGTCCGCAACCGGTGGTGGAGCACTAGACCACGAGACCTGTGTGTGTGTGTGTGAGCGCCGCCGCCGTTTACTTCAGCAGCTCGTGTGCGCGCTGGTTGGCCAGCGTTATCCTCGTTTCATTCGATTCGCCCTAAGGACAACACGCTTTTCGTTTCTGTTTCATGTTCAATCCACAGCGACTGTATTTTCTCCCGTTGGTGCGGAGCTTGTTTTTTAAAACCTAAGCTCGAAGTGTTATTTTGCCAATGTGTAACAGTCGCTGTCTTGAATCGTAAGACAATTGTATTAAACAATATGATGATAGTGTTACTGATGAGGTCTAAATGTGGAGAGATGTTAGTCCGATGGATGTGAACACTAGCACTCGGTTACACAAGACAGTGTGGACATGTGTACTGAAGGTAAGTGGATGTCTCATGAAATTTCGTTTAGTCACCAAGGAATAATTTTCACAACAACCAATCAGCTCTAACGGCATACACTACTAAGGATTTAGAGAACATGCTATAGAGAGGACAGGAGCCTAAGTGACAGTCTGCCAAATTAAGCAAGTGACTCAGGTTTAAATGCCAATAAGCAACAAGATAGGTTGCACTTAAGAGTTTGAAGGAGGATTAGGACAGATTCTATTGAATGATTTGCTAAGACACAGGCAATGGTGAAATGACAATGAAAAATATGAGACAGCGCAGATTTTTTTTGTAAATTTCACACTGTCTCTTTATACAGAGAAAATCAAATATCTGATCTATTACGAACAGTAAACAGGAGTTTACTTCCATATTAAATACATCAAGAGTGCAAGCGAGGTGAGACTTTCTCAAAACACGTAAAAATATTTTTAATAAAAAGGTATCAAACAATATTAAAATTTAAAAGATAGAAGCAAATATAAAAATCTTTCAATAGTAGTAATAATATCACAAATGGTGCCAATCTCGTATAAAAATTCAAAACTACAACACCGATATTAGAGCTCACACTACCATCTTCGATGATTCAAGTATGTACAATAATCTTAGCCATATTTACCTACCTACTCCAAGTTATTATTAACTGACAGGAATGCACGACGCAAAAAATCAAAATATAAAATGTTGAGAAACGAAATAATAAACTAATGCATTCCGGAGCAGTCCGTAGAGGTTACTGCCGAGGAGGTTCAGTGTGAGCATTTAAGAGTTCGAAAAATCGCGTGCACACTTGTGAGAAACCTTGCGAGAGATTGGAACGAGGGTGTTACCTTGCGGTTGATGCGGTCGATCTGGCGGTTCTGGTTCTCGAGTTCCGAGCCCATGTCCAGCGCCATGTTGCGCAAATTACCGATCATAGTGTTCACCTGGCCCATGTTTTCTTCCATCTCGTCTTCGCGCGCGTCATTTGTTATTCTGGAATTATATGCATAAAACATTATATTTTTAACCCGGTTTACATTGTACACTCACTCGACGCTAACAAGAATTAGCATATGAATTGTATAAGCATTAAAATAAATATTTTGCAAAAATGGGTGTTCACAAACCCTCATTATGTTGTGATCTAACGACACCTAAAATTATTGAAATTTAGAAAAATATTCTTATTTTAATTAGGGTCAAGAAAACAGCAATGTAAGATTGCAATTTTTTGTGGTAATGATAATATCATCTAGGTAAACAAATTTCGATTTCCAAATTTTGTAAATTTAGTATTTGCACTATCATAACTCTACTGAGTTTTCTACCGTTTCGAAATCGCAAGAGTTTTAAAACATCAGTGCTTATAGTTTTTTTTTATGAACAGTACATGAACAGTTTCAAGTACACGAGGATTTGTTGGTAGTCAGAGGTCCTATCCAACTTACGCTCGCTAAAAACAAGTGCAGGTTAAAACAATACGTAATTGAAAACTCAATTTAATTAAGTGTTTATGAGTGAGCGAAGGAAGTTGCTTATTCTGATACACACCTGCCTATGTAGCCAGCTTGTGGCCCTATACCATTGCGCTCATCCATCACTCTCTGCGGCTGGTTGTTCACCACTTTGCCATCATCGTTGCCCTTCCACGTACCATCATCCTCTTTGAAAGATGCGCTCCTGGAAGTTTTATCAAAAACATTACTCAACAAGTTTTCATATTTGAGTTCTAAGACTTGCAGAGTAAATGTTAATTTTTAAAAAAGAACAGTGAAAACGTATGCATATTACCGATACATATGCATATAGCAAAATCAAGATATAAGGATGTATATCTGTTTATGTTTACAAAACTTCGTGAGGCTAATTAAGGTGGCGTGAGCGCGTATTTTGTTACAATACAATAAAATTTTGGTGTTTTTTTTTATAAGAAAGCGGTATAATAAGTACTTTTATATTTTGAATACGTACTTGTTGCACGGCAAAACACAGATCCCGCAACATTTTTCCATTCCTGATAGATTCTTCTCGGCTTCACGCATATCAGCGTTGATCTGGTCCATTCCCTCCTCGATTCTGTCCAATTGTTCTGTCCACACACACCAACAAATGCTTTAGAGCTGATCTTATATCGCACAAGACAATTATGTGAAGCTCCTAACTTTTTATATCAATTACTGTCGTGTAATTTTAACTTTAATTTTATTTGACTCTCGTTTGTAAATTCTCAACGCTCTCGACATTAATCCGAGCTAAGTGTAAGACATTTTATGGATATGTGGTCATTTATACGACTATTTACTGACATGCAAACTTTATTTGTTTTTACCTAAAGCAATAATTTCTATTTTATTTCAAATCTAATAATTTAAGCTTCTAATTATGTTGTTACTTCTATTAGTCTCAAAGAAATTGATTTCTCTATGTCTTACACTTGATCCGGTACAATCTACGGAAAAAATATTTTCTTTACCTTCAAATTATGATGTATGTGCTGAGTCTAAGTGATAACAATATTTTACTTTAATAGCTAACATTTAGAATATCAATAAAATCGTAAATGCTAAAAATCATGCAACAGCAAGATTGAAAAAGACGTGCATAGCTAGATGCGTGAGAAAAACTAAATAAAGAACTCATACGGTTTAACGGAATCAGATAATCTCGAGTCCCGATTGCCGAGGGGGAAATACGGGACCGCGGAGATCGTTTGATGCAATTTAGTTTCTATTTATTTAGTGTGATTATGACATTTTACCTTCGATTTTTATCCATGATAAATTAACTGTTAGCACATTTTCAAACGGTATTTTAAAGTTACGCTATTCAATGAACTTCAAAAATTATCTGAATTGGCATTTCAGACAGAAGCCGTACCGTAAACTGCTGCAACTTATCCAACTACACACAAATTTGCCTATTTCATTTGAATTACGATATATCGCATTCGCTTTCTTTATTCTCGTTTTCTACCATTCTGTAGTAACTATTCATTATTTGGGCAACATATTTTTCATTTTTTACAATTGTAACTCCATTAATACTCTGTCAGTTGTGCGACAAAGATCGGTGGGTGAGGCAGCATTTTTTTTGCGCTTCAAAACTTTTGAATTTTAACTATTAAAAAGCTGTGTTTTCGCACAGGATTAACTGCCTAAGGTAGGATAATATTGTCTTCTTCTAGTATTACTTGTTTTTTTACGCAAAAGATTGTTTTTTATTAAAAAAAACTAAGAAGGCAATCATGTGTAGTGTTTTGAAAACTTGAGTGACATAACTATGCCTGGGTCTAGGGTTGTCAAATTTTGTTAACTAGCTTTTACTCGCAGCTTCACTCGTGTGAATCTCGCTTACATTATGCTTAAAAAATATTTTAGAATTTGTTTCCTCTAGTTATATTAGAAGTGCTCGTTGTAAATTTGTAAAACAATATTCAAATATTTTTTGTAGAAATAATTGTAAAAGAGATTCAACACTTTGTATACTTTTCTTTTATACTACAATCAAAAATTAAGTTTAATAAGAATTGTTGATTAAAATGATGAGACATTATTACCAATGAGCATTAAAATTGTATTCTTTAATGAAAGTAGCCATCTGTTTTTTTTCTTTTATAAAAAAGTATTAATAATAATCTGTATTCTTTTGGACAACCCTATAGTCAACGATATTTTTGTATGGAAAGTCTGTAGAACCTGCTACAACTTGGCCTAGTAGCTGTAATAAAAAAAATATACAGTATATTGCACTGATTAAATTGGCAGGGACAAGTAGGCTGTCTCATGCACATGAAAAAAAATTAACGGAAACGATAAGTACAATAAGTAATAGAATTATCCTTCTAGGCAAACTTGTGTCTTTTTCATACAACTTTGCCTACGACTTTAAGCCCTTGTAATTCAGAAATTTGGTGGAAATTAATAAGATTTGGGGTCTCAATAATAAGCCAATATGCTTGTCTTCCATTTAAAAACAATTGAGAGTCAAAATTGTGAATAGGTTCCGAGAAAATCGCAAAAAACGTCAAATTCCGTGCAAAGTTGCAGCAGTTTACGGTACTAAAATATGTGTGATGCAAAATAGTAGGTACTACTGGATGCTTACCGCCCTGTTCATCCAGCATGACCAGGGTTTTCATGCCCACCTCGTGACTCTACAACACAATAATGATGTCACTATAGCTCGCCAAACGAATGCAGCGTGGAGCCGGAGCGGCGCGCGCGCGGCCCCGACGGCGGGACGCGGGCGCAAAGCCCCGACAACTCACACTCAACAAACTCAAACTGATAACTAAAATCAAAATAAAATAATATATGGACATGATCACATCGAGCGCTCCGGGGTGAACCGGGCGGTCCATCGGTGATAATGACAAAAATAAATTAACTTAGCAAATGAGCGTATCCATAAAGCCATTCCTAAATGAAAAGTGATAATAGCAAAGTATTAATTTAGTTGAAGAAGAGGAATGAACAAACTAATATGTAGTGTGGCGAGGAGCGAGCGGCGCAGAGGCAGCGCCGCCAGCCTCGCTGACAGACACAGATCGCATCGAGCTAACAGTTACAGTCCTACGTTCTAACATTAACAGTACGCTGCTAGCCATGGAGATGAAGGCGTATACCATTTACTCTATACGTCCAACAGATACACTCGATTAACGCGCATTCATTTCAGTACCGCAGGTCATTACGAGAAGAAGATAGTAGTTCGGAAAGATAAATAAATATACCTATTAAAAAGCGTTCCGATCAATAAATATCAACGGAAGAACTAAACAGATTGCGCAGCTCATTCAAATTAAATGTTTAGCAAAAGATAGAGTACAGTCTTTTGCGACAATTAGCAACGAACGGCCATCGGGCTTATCTATTTACACTATATTGTCAAAGTCATCCCCATCGAAACATAGAAACACACGCAACATCGATCTCAGATAAGTCGTTATTTAAGAGAAACGTCAAAGAAAAACAAAGAGATTAATTTATTTAACTGCAACATTCAAACACAGACGTTCTCACGTTTCGACTACCCAGTTCAGATTTAACTCTTACCGCCCTGGTGACTCAACATATGAAGCGCTTGCCCCCCGGCGTCCTCGCTCTATACATAAAATACAAATGAAAATAATATCGTAAGAGAGAGTATTAGGGTGTGTGGGTGGCGGGGTGCGGTGCGCGTGCGCCGGTAGGGGACGGCACGCACGATCACGCGCGGTGCGGTGCGGCGGCGGCGGGCGTGACGCGGACGCGCTACGGCGTGGCGGCGGGCGGCGGCGTGCGTGGCGCAAGGGGCGAGCGGCGTGGCCGGCGCGCGAGGCTCGAGCACAGACCACAGAACCTGCTCACCGCGAATTGCAACTTACAAAATATACAACCAGCATCACATTGTACCTAGTATCGAGAAGTTGTTTCAGTTCGAGCAACAATTTTCTTGTCTTAAATTCGTACACTTACTCGAATCAAAACAATATAATTTCGGTGGCTTTTAGAGTAGAACAATCTCGCTCGTTTTGACATGGCATCCAGTTTCTGTGGTCCGTGGGCAGCAATCATTGAGCGTTGCAGGGCGCAAGTACCGCCCGCGCCGCTCGCCACTAACACACACTACTCGATCCACAACGACATGCATGCAGTGAAGCTTGCAAGTAAAACCAGATTCAGTTTCATCTGTGCTCAGTTTCATATGATTCATGATTATTCTGTGTGATGTCAAGAGTCGTGCGTTGAGGAGAAGCGTTTCGAATTTACTTTGCTCGTTAATATCGATTCGGTTCATGTGATTCTGGTAAAGTTATTTTAAGAGTTTAGTACGAATAGCTGGAATGTATAAGGTATCGAAACAACGAAATATATAATTATACTAATTGTAATAATGTAGATTCGTCCGACCTGCCTGACGTCGTAGGAGATAGAGCTCGTTGTAAGTAGTGCAAAGTGGTGTATAATATCTACATAACGAACAAAATATACAAAGATGTGGGTATTCCGTGAATATCACTCTGTGTTAAGTTTTATATTGTAAGCAAAATCACGAATTTTGAATGCCCGCACCTTTGCATTGAGTTAGCGTGACGAAATTTTAAATACATAATCAATGCTATACCCCCTTAAATCTTCTACATCGATGAGCACGTCTTCGGGTCAGCTGAAAACCCTACGACGCTCCAACAAGATTAGCGAAAAAGGTAAAATAGATAAAATTGTAAAAATGTAGTGTTGCAAATTTTGCAGATCACTCACCTCCCTGGTCGTCTAGAGCGACCAGAGTACGAATGCCGGCCTCCTTGCTCTACGCCGCAGAAACAAAAAGTCACAGAGCATGTTAGTTGTGAGGGGTACGGTGGAGTGGGTGGACAGTGGGGCGGTCGAGCCGCTCCTCGCGCCAGGCGAACCGACTTGTTCGTGTACATGTTGTGGGCGGCGATGTACAATGTCACACGAAGGGAATATCTCCAGGCCCAGAACTAATGAACAATTTTTGATGCAAAACTCATGAGTTAGAAGATATCCCCTTCAATGTCAATATTGTGTTTAGCTTGGTTGGAGTTATGCATCGACGGTTATAGTGGTTTTTGGTTTTTCAGTGTATAATTTACAAGTGTTACACAGTATAAAATTGTTTTTCATAGACGATTCCTTGTGAATATCAATAAAATAAACATGGAAATAATAAAACATAATAAAGTTAACGACTTTGTACAAAAGTATTCCTAAACATAAAAAAAAATAAAACAGCGACGTTCAAAACTTTAAAATAAATAAATGGGTAAAAAATCAGATATTAGTTGACTTGATTCAATAATTTGGTCTGTATGTGTGAGAGTTGGGATTTGGTGTATCTCGATATATTTGTTGGAGTAAAGTGGCAGGTACGGGGGTGTGTACACGCCCATATTGATCGTATTGTGAATGTTCGAGAAGGCATGAAAATCATACAACATAATAGATTTACAGTCAACAACAGAGAGCAGCCACTACACAGAGACCTACGATACAGTATCAACTAAAACAGGATAGAACGAACATCAACATACACTGATCGTAAAATATTGCGACCATTTAGTGTTGGAAATTAAACAGTCCGATAGAAAGGTAATAGAGAACAAATTATCAAAAGATAGAGCAGCAGTATTAAACAGGAAGAAAAAAGTAGTAGTCAGAAAGAAGGTAAGATAGTGGTAGAAGGTGCGTATGAAAGTAGTGACTGGGCCTCAGAGACGCACTTAGTACCCAGAAGTCCAGTAGTAGGTGGCACAATTTACGTCCAAGTAGTACGAGGGTTTCTTTTAGAAAGCAAGCCCAAGCACAATCAATGGATATTAATCGGACAGGAAAGCGCACATATTTGGATAAAATACACACTAGGGGACTATCTAAGATCTGAGAAATATTGTCAGCTAATGTGGGACTTGATTGTTCTCTATATTCAAATATGGGCTTCATGCTTCTGAACCAAAACAGTAACTCAGGCAAATATTTTGGGAGCTGACGGTTAATGCCTTATAAAAACGTGCGATTTCAGTTTAAATCTTTAAGTGAAATCTATTTAATTACGGGTCAACCTTTCGTAATTATTGTATTAATTAACTGTCAGCGCCAAGAGTTGTATTGCCCGCAAATTCAATCACACAAAATGTACAATGCTACAAACAACATAAAGGGCTATAGAGGTCTCTAATATTTTCGGACACAGTAAGGCACGGATCATGCAACACCCAATGTATGGTTAAAATAATATAATTTGTTTATATATGAATAAGAATAGAATAATTGTACATTGGGAAAATAAAAATTAAAATAACAGGGAAAAGTAATCCGAAGAGCTACATAAGATATACATAGACAGTTAATATAAATATAATATAATAGTATTAGCGACATCGATACACAACAGCCAGGGATAGCAGAGGCTGCGCCCTAGGGGGTACGTGGGACGGGCGTCGGAGACCAAACCGAGCTCGGGGCTTTCCAGGACACTTCCGCTATACCCCTCACTCCCTCGCATCGAGTACACCTCTCTCACAGATGATCACAAATAATCACATAACGAACATAACGGAAATAATTAAACTATGAGGGGAAACAAAGTTTAACTCCAAAACAACCGCGTCTACGAGTCCGCACAAATATATCGTCTAAATACATTTCTAATTAGCAATAGACTCGTGAACTCTTTCCAGTTTACTCGCACCGCTTGGAAAATCAATAAATATGGTTTAAAAAAAGACACAGTTTAATACAATTAAAGTTTTAAATAATGATATTGACATAATAATTGCCATAAATTACCAATATGAACTTGGTTATATCCGCAGTGCGGAGCAAATGAACGTTGATATGGCATCAACGTTAAATTATAATTCAAGAAATATCAAGTACGTCACTCACATCATTATTTTGTTATTTTCTCTGAATTAATGTAGTCATAAATTAAAGCTTTGCATTTAATTATAAATTCATATTGGTAGTTCAAAAAGTTATTAATATTTCAGGTATTATCGACTAAAATCTCGTCTGTGAACATAAACCCACCTCCTCGCATAGTTGCATCATACGCCTCGTCGACTCCAATGACTGAAATTAATAAATTTATAATGTTAGACATAGCTTTCAAATGATTGTTTCATTTCCTTGTAAAACTTGTGGTCGGATCAAGTGTTCTTGAAAGGTATAACACTTAGTAATAGTAAATAAAAAAAATAAACACATCGGATAAAGTCATTTGGTCATCATACTAATATTATAAATGCGAACGTTTGGACGTGAGTTTGTGAGGATGTTTGTTACTCAATCACACAAAATCTACTGGACGGATTTTGATGAAATTTGGTATACTGGTAGAAAAATACCGGGAATAGCACATAGGGTACTTTTTATCCCGAAATTCCCACGGGAGTGACGCCCCGGGGTGTGGCTAGTTTATAATTAAATTAAGATCGTATAGCTGTTTTTTATTCGTCAATTAATATGGACCAAAAGAAAATTAATGCAATGGAATTCCTCCCCAAGAGATATCCTTAGAGCTTCGCTATAATGATTCGTTCGTCTTAGGGCAAATTTTTCAATCATCAAATAAATGTTATCTGACGGATAATGTGTAAAGCGACTAAATTCTAGGGCCATGTCATGCCTACAGTGCAACTGACGCAGTGTTGTCAACTTATTTTAGTCATTCTATAATTTAACTAGTTGATAACATTTATTCGATGATTGAAAAATTAGCCCTAACATAGATAAATATTTTTTTGGCTAAATAGAGACTATTTTGTATAGTTGGATAATTACAGAGCGTATATCGCATCATTATCATAATTTTCAGTGATTTTTGCTTTACCCACCAATATAAATACTGCATTTTTCTTCTGAGTAATCAGTTCTGGTTCTTATTAAAAAGGTTGCCACTTTCTTAAGTATAAATAAATTACTGACCTCATCAGTGACCTGTCCGGCGCGCATCTGTAACTGTTCGAGCTCGCTGCGAGGCGCGCCATTTTCGGCGGGTGGCGCTGGGGCAGGCATCCTGAAGCAATCAATATGATCATTTTCATTATTGTTTGATGGTTATGGTAGTTAACAGTAGTTCCTATAAGTACTTCGTTTTGTTAATCCTACTTATAACGTCAGATGCATTTTGGCGTCTTGAGAAAAATCTGACATCATCATCTATCAACCTATACATACTATGCACCAGTGTTTCTACAACACACTCGATAAAAAGAAAGATCGTACAGATACTACAAAATGTTTGGAGGTTTCGATTTTTCTTACTTCTTCATTCAGTATATTGGACTGCTATGAAATTTGTTACAGGGGAAAAGTTGAACCAGGAATAGCTTTTATTCCAAAAAATCCACGGCAGCGGAGTCCCGGAGCGCTACTAGTAAGTCCTACGATTTGCATCATAGATATTTATTACGCATCAAATACGCAAAAACGCCTTTATGTTGCGTTGCGACCTTGCGACCTTCCGAATTCAGAATTACATAAGGATCGGGCTCGCCGCCAGGATGTGTCATTGATAAAGCCGCCTCGATCCACCAATGACCCCGATAAGGAAATTTAACCCATTTGGATCTAATCTGTCGTTTAGCGCAAGGAGACGACGCGGCGACGACGGGAAGACGGATACGGATAAATCTGGCTGATTGCTCCTTCGGGAACATGCAATAAATCAGAAGTATTTAATTGGGCTTTCATTCAAGAAGAAATGCCTTTTATTAGTTTTATTACAATCATATTCTCATAAGTTATATTGAAGTGTACAATAATACTTGGCGTGAGCGATCTCAACTTGCGATAAGCTAGTGTTACGTCGCTCAAACGGAAGGTTAGTCTATCAGACTATGCGTGTGTGCCTTCATCACATCTGTAAGTCAAAGCTATTGCAGCAGCCTACTATAAATAAATTTACACATCATAAGTAAGTTTTGTAAGACTACTTTTAGCCTAACATGGATGCATGGACTATAAGATAGCTTGTATTATATAAGTATAATTTCTCTTCTTCTTTATGCTTTTTCCATTTTGTATATTGTGTTCTTGAAATTGAAACCCTTTTTTCAAAGGCTCGATTATCAACAGGCCACAAATTTTGCTGTCAAAAATCTTTGGTCAAAAGCTTCAAGACAAAGTTAAAAAAAAATAGTTTAAAAAGTTAAATGCAGACTGAATTTATGAACCTTGAATTTTTAAAGTTATTGGTACTGTCGACATAGTTTTGCACAAACCGGGCACCGTAGAATGAATAGTTAAAGCCAGTGCTCGCCTAAGCGTAGTTTCTGTTAGGCATTGTTCTGTAAAGTTGGCAACAGAAGACTTACACGCGAATGAATACTGAAATGAAACTGCCGTTGAGATTGCTATTGAATCCATTATTTATACCTTTGTAGCGACACATAGGCATTCGCCTAGTCAGCGTTTTTGCCGGCGAGCGCGCAGCGCTCTAGCCATTCCTTAGTCTCTCCCGGTATTCCGATAAGCCACCTCGTTGCATGGCACTTCGTTCGCGAGTATAGCTACGCGTAAATACGTCATTCCATTTTCCTTAGTAAAATTTGTGAAATTGTGTGGACAGTGTCAATAAACTTAAATATTCGGTGAAAGTGACTTTAATTCATATACCTGGCACAAACACTTAAATCTGGAGTCAAGACATTTTATTTCTTTTTCTTAACACTACAGTGAACTTACAAATATACCACATCGGTCAAGTACAACATATATTTACAACATTGGTTTCCGTGGATATACAACATTAGTGATTTTACTACATACATACATACGACATTGGTGACCCAAGACTGTATAGGTAAGAAGAAATTATTGTCGTCACTTACCGGGAGAGGCTCAGCGCAATAGTTAAGGGCGATTATCGCGCATAATTTAAAAGCCCACTTAAATAGTATTTGTACTACGCATTGCTAGAAAAATGTCGACCAGTGGCGAAGACACTAAACCGGAAATTTCATCAGTGTCACTTTCTGCTCGCATACCGGAATTTTGGACAGATCTTCCTCGGCATTGGTTTTTCCAAGCAGAAGCTATTTTAGCACCACAAAAATGGTCAGATGAAAATAAGTACCAATTCATCATTGGGAAACTAGGAAAAGAGGCAATTCAGCAAGTTTCTGACATATTAATGAACCCTCCAGCGACGGGAAAATGTGAAGCGGTAAAAAACAGACTTTTAGAAGTATATGAGGAATCCGAAAATAAAAAACTCCAAAAATTGATTGGCGGACTAGAACTAGGAGATCAAAAACCATCTCAACTCTTGAGACGTATGAAAGATTTGGCACAAGGAAAATTCAAGGACGAAACTTTGAGTGTTATGTGGCTAAATCACACGCCGACATGGGTGCGCGGCGTTTTAACAGTGTCAGATATCAAAGACCTAGAAAAATTAGCCCTGATGGCAGATAAGGTAATGGAGAATGCGCGCCCGGCGGAGGTAAATGCTATCAATCCTAGTCCAACTAATATAATAGCCGAAATTCATAAATTAGGTGAACGCATCCGGAAAATAGAGCAAAATCAACCCGGATCATACCGTCGGAACAATAACGGAAACCGAAATCGCTCACGATCGTCGTCTAGGACACGACAGGGGACGTCGAGTCAGGGTAATAAATCCAACCCTAATTGGCTTTGCTACTACCACTACCGTTACAAGAAGAAGGCCAATAAATGCGTGCAACCCTGCAACTGGAAAGCTGACAGCAATCCGGAAAACTAAATACAGTGCAGTCAGCGGCGGGGGCTGCGCGGTCAATTCAGTGAATAACCGCCTCTGTGTTACGGACCAACGTTCTAAATTGCGTTTTTTAGTGGATAGTGGTGCAAATGTGTCAGTGCTACCGCGTTGGGCAGTGCGTAAAAATAATAAACAAAGTGAGTGTGACGATTATAAACTGTATGCGGCAAACGGTACATCTATACGAACTTACGGTTTACATAGCATGGTGCTGGACTTAAAGCTGAGACGTGCATTCCAGTGGACTTTTATTGTTGCTGACGTAAGACAACCGATTATTGGTGCGGATTTCTTAAGTAAATATAAGTTACTAGTTGATTTTAATGCAAAAAAATTAGTTGATCAGGTAACAAATCTTAATGTTATTGCTTCTATTTCGCAATTAAAAGATTGCTCAATTAAAACTTTGGACGATAAGCATCCTTTTTACGATTTGTTATCTAAATATCCAGAGCTTACTAAGCCAGTAACATTTAAAGAAGTACCTAAGCACAATGTATGTCATTTTATTGAAACTGAAGGCCAGCCAGTTCGTTGTCGGGCTAGACCTTTGCCTCCCGACAGGTATAGTAAAGCTAAAGAAGAATTTAAACTTATGTGTGATATGGGGATTTGTAGGCCCAGTAAAAGTGCGTGGGCCAGCCCTCTGCACATTGTCCCTAAGAAAAATGGGCAGATAAGACCTTGTGGGGATTATCGACGTTTAAATTCACTCACTAAACCTGATAGGTATCCTGTCCCAAGGTTGCGAGATTTTACTTATGTTCTAGCTAATAAAAAAATATTTTCACGTTTAGATATAAATAGAGCGTATAATTGCGTACCCGTAAATGAGAGCGATATTGAGAAAACTGCAGTAATAACACCTTTTGGACTATTTGAGTTTCCGCGTATGCCTTTTGGCTTAAGAAATGCAGCTCAAACATTCCAAAGATTTATGAATCACAGTGTTTTTCCTGATTTAGAATTTTTATTCATTTTTGTTGATGACGTAATTATCGCGTCAGATGACGTCATTCAGCATCGTGAACACTTAAAAATGGTATTTGACCGATTAGAAAAATTTGGTATTACAATAAATGTTTCTAAATGTATTTTTGAACAGGAAAAACTAGACTTTTTAGGACATGAAGTTACCACTGAGGGTATAAGGCCGTTGGAGGAGAAGGTGAACGCCATCATCGAGTTTCCCCGCCCCACCACAGTGGAACAACTTAGAAGATTCCTAGGTATGTTAAATTTTTATCGACCCCATATAGCTCAAGCCGCGGAGATCCAGTCAGAATTAGATAAGTATCTCCATAATACCAAGAAAAAAGATAAAACTTTAGTTGTTTGGACGGAAACGGCGAACTCACAATTTAATCTGTGCAAGGAAAGTTTAAGGAAGGCAGCCTTATTAGCATATCCTGACTCTAGCACACCTTTGGCGCTGATGACAGATGCATCAGAGACATGTGTTGGCGCCGTACTTCAGCAAAAACAAGGTAACGCATGGAAACCTTTAGGTTATTTTTCTAAGAAATTGTCTGAGGCCCAAAAGAAATATAGTACTTATGATAGGGAGCTCTTGGCCATTTATATGGCAATTGCTCACTTTCGGTATATGGTAGAAGGACGTGAATTTATAGTCTATACTGACCATAAGCCTCTTACTTTTGCTTTCAGTAAAATGGGAAGTGAGAAAGAGTTACCTCGAAGGGCTAGGCAAATCATGTTTATTAGTGAGTTTACTACCGATATTCGTCATGTAAGTGGGAGTGAGAATGTCGTTGCTGACACTTTATCCCGAGTTGAAACAATATATTGTCCCACAGCTATTGACTTCGGAGAATTATCACGTGTACAAAGTAGTGATAAACGACTTGAGCAAACGTTAGGGGAACTTAGCAGCGATTTGCAGTTTAAGCAAATCATATTACCAGGTAGCGATCAGTACGTGTTATGCGAGACGTCTACTAGTAGAGCAAGACCCTATTTGCCGGAAAGTTTTAGGCGAACAGTATTTAATGAATTACATAATTTAAGCCATCCTGGCATTCGAACTACCAAAAAATTAATTAAAGATAGGTATTTTTGGGAGAAAATGAATATAGATATAGCCAGATGGGCAAAAGCTTGTATTCCTTGTCAAAAGGCGAAAATTCAAAGACACACTGTATCCGATTTAGGTACATTCGAAGCTAGTGATCGTTTCGAACACATACATATTGATATCGTAGGTCCACTTAGTACATCACCGGATGGTTATAGGTATTGTGTTACAATTATTGACCGTTATACCCGTTGGCCTGAAGCATTTCCCATTAAGGAAATGACAGCCGAGGTAGTTGCCAGAATTCTTTACGAGGGGTGGATTGTTAGATTCGGATGTCCAGTTAGGTTGACTAGCGACCAAGGACGTCAATTTGAAAGTAACCTTTTCTCACATCTCATGTTACTCATGGGAATAAGAAAGTTGCGTACAACCCCATATCACCCACAAAGTAATGGTAGGGTCGAACGCTGGCATAGGTCATTAAAATCGGCTTTGGCTGCACGGTTATCCAGTAAGTCGTGGGTGGATGAATTACCTACAGTTTTACTAGGTTTAAGGGCAGCTGTTAGGGTTGACACAAATGTTAGTCCTGCCGAGTTAGTGTACGGAACTACAGTACGTTTACCAGGTGAATTTTATGATGAGTGTAAGAATATTAATTTGGATAGTGACAGTTATATTTCTAAATTAAAAAGTATAATTAAAAATTTAAAACCTGTTAACCGTGTAAATACGAGTTCTCGAAAATTTTTTGTGCATTCTGATTTAAGGAATTGTGATAAAGTTTTCGTCAGAAATGACGCTGTTAGAAAACCACTACAACCTCCTTATGATGGCCCATTTAAGGTCATAAGCAGGCGAGATAAAGTTTATAAAATTCAATTTCCTGAAAGGCAAGCTCAAATTTCGATCGATCGATTGAAACCAGCTTACGTTTTAGAGGACGAATCTGATAATTTAGAAAAGGAATCAGTTAATTTAGCCTTAAAAAAGAAACAAAAATCTGTCACCATCCAAACGTCTGAGAATAATAAGGTAGTTGACAACCCTAAAGTTATTGTGTCACGCAGTGGCAGAGTGTGCAAACCACCAGTACGTTTTTTATTAGAGTAAGCATTTATGTTCACACAATTGTAACTAGGTTAAGTAAACAAGCACAGTAGATTTGACAACATTTTTTTTAACATTTTTCTCATTTACTTTCAACGTATTGAAGTGAGCATACAATTTTTTAAAATACCATTCTTATAAAGATGGGAAATCAGCAAACTAAGGAAGAAGTAGTAGTTGCCCAAAGTAATGTTGGAGCCGAGAACTCAATGATCAAGTACGAAATTATACTACTCGTAATGTGCATACTTTTAACGCTGATTACTTGTTGCGTGTTACGCAGACAATGCAAGAAGAGTGTGAGGCGTTGGTTGAAAAAGGAGATAAAGGTTGTCACTTCTACTACCGTGCCTATAGTTAAGGTGGAAACCGTTCAGCCGAAGACCGAACACCCTAGAGTAGTTCTAAGCTAAGTACGGTATACCTATTATTTTTTAAGAACATTGTTTACATTTTTTTTTTTTTTTACAAAAGTATTTTTTTGAGAACACACATTTTTTTCTATACAATTTACCTTATACACTTTTATACATGATTTTATACACATATTAAAGTGCATATTTTCTTTTATTTGGAGAATGTTAAATATAAAATTTTAATGTAGAAAATTTTGTTACTGACTGTACTAATTAGCATAAATGAAATTGTATACTTTGTTATTCAAAGGAACATTCTCGTAACTTCTTGTGTCGTACTATAACATTGTTATTGTTAACTGATATCAAATGTTTAGTCTGCAATTTGCATTGTAATTCTTATAATCGCAAGTGGTTCTCAATCTTTTGATTACTTTTAGTATGAAGTGGAATGAAACTTTATTATTAAGGCAATGTTTCTCAAACTTTAGTATTAAACATTTTTTTATGTAAAATTTTTTTTAAAAAAGGGGTGGAATGATGTAGCGACACATAGGCATTCGCCTAGTCAGCGTTTTTGCCGGCGAGCGCGCAGCGCTCTAGCCATTCCTTAGTCTCTCCCGGTATTCCGATAAGCCACCTCGTTGCATGGCACTTCGTTCGCGAGTATAGCTACGCGTAAATACGTCATTCCATTTTCCTTAGTAAAATTTGTGAAATTGTGTGGACAGTGTCAATAAACTTAAATATTCGGTGAAAGTGACTTTAATTCATATACCTGGCACAAACACTTAAATCTGGAGTCAAGACATTTTATTTCTTTTTCTTAACACTACAGTGAACTTACAAATATACCACATCGGTCAAGTACAACATATATTTACAACATTGGTTTCCGTGGATATACAACATTAGTGATTTTACTACATACATACATACGACACCTTTAACATCAAAAAGTAATAATATTGCTTCTATATTAAAAAAGGTCAACGGAAAGGAGAATAAAGAATATAATAATAATATTTATTTTTAGAGCAGATTAATTTTGAACAATGAACTTGGTAATGTCATAAATATGGACACAGGGCGGGCACGACCTTGAAACACGGAGGAACAAAGAAGGGGGGCGCCCACCCTTCGGTTGCCACCCCCTTTTTACAGCCAGGATTGTTTGCGGTCTGCGATTCTAGTTAATCCACGTAGTTCAATTATGACGAGCCTATGTTGTAAAATATTATGAATTTGCTTGCCGACTACGGTAATATAATATTACAATACAGATATTATTCGAAGTATTTATCGATAACTAAGCTATTTTTTATCTAAATCATATGTATCATTATACTTTTGATTACCTAGTCTTTTATTGTGAGCATCTTAACTCTGATCCTTGGTTGTAGAAACTCTGGAAAGTTGGCACCTTTCCCAGTAATTTTATCTGACCTACTTTCGACCCACGGGTTAAGGCTGCTACGCATCAAACGAAATTCAGGACAATCAAAGAGATACCGACCGAAAATATATGCATATGGGTCATAATCATAACCTATGACTGTACTATAATTGATATGAAAACGATTACGGTCATCAACAAAGGGTCACGGATTTCATATTACCGCATTGTTTTATTTTTGGTATCGATGTATTAAATCTATATTAAGATAGAAATACAACGTAACGTCATGTTGCCATACTATTATGATGTATGTTGTAGAGATGGTTTTTCTGTTAGTTATATTCCGAAATAACTGTGATTTTATAGAAAAAAAAAAAATCATCTACATCGTACTATCTTTTATTGTAAATTATATAAATCTATACATACTCGTATAATAAAACAGTAAAAATATTTTGTCTGTACATTCTGTCTGCTCTTGTCTCTCTGTCTGTCTGTATGTATGATCACGTTAATCTCCGAAAGTACTGAACCGATTTGAATGAAACTTTTGTTGTCGTATAGCTATTAAACCTGAGCAACATTTAGGCTATAATTGATTTTGAAAACTGGAACACCTGATGAAGAACCAAAACAGAACATTTAAACTATAAAAAATATGGACATGTACGACGACAAAGTCGATCAACCTGATGATGAGCATTTTTTGCTGACGTTTAAAAATTGAAGATTATGGAACATCTGATGAAGAACTCCAAGAGACCAGCTACTCTATAAAATAAATGGAAATGGGGCCTTAGCAAAAGTCGTTCAACCTGATGAGCATTTTCTACTGACGTATAAATAGACAGGACACGGGATAGGACAAAGAGGGACTCGGGGTGGGAGTGGTAGCTGGTAGTACACGGGAAATTGTAGATAACGAGCAGACGAAGATCGTTTATTGAATGAAATATCACTTTTGATTCATTTTAACACCGCGACTATACTACGAGAACCTAATATATTCCCGCGGGACACGGGATAACCAAATGGCTGAAATGAGCACTGGAGTTTAGGTTACGACAGTTTGGAACACAAAAAGATTTTTCATCTAAGCGAAACACACGCGGGCGAAGACGCGGGCAACAGCTAGTTTTTGAATAAAATTTGAGAATTTTTGCTAAAGTTGTTAATGACAGCCTCCACCAATTAACACAAAGATTCGCAACTTCGCAAGTCCTAACTCTGCGGTGTGGTGGTTATTCAAAGAAAGTGGGGTAGACAAAGAACAAGGGACCAAAAAGGATTATAAAGTTCGCTTTCAACGAGGATAACGAAACCGGATTCGGCGAAAACCTAATTTTCATTATAATATAGGCCCTTGTTAATGGGGAATATGAACTTGATTTTCGTTATAACATTTTTGCTTTAAAAATAAAAACCTAAAGTTTAAGATTGATTTACTTGTATTAATTTGGAGATTATGACCCGGATACTAATTAATTTTGACTCAACTATAAAGTACCTAAGCTAAATAGCATGAATGGGGAGCGACGGTGGCTATAATAGCCGAATTGAAAGTGAAATTTAATAAGGGTGAGCATACGAGAATTATGAATAGAGCAAGCGTGTGGAGGTGGTATTAGCATGGTATCGCGTGCTGGACGACCCGCAGCCGACCTTTGAATTTTAATGCTGAGGCGCAGAGGTTGCTCGCTTCAAAGCCTCCTGGATTTATTTATGGGTGAAGTAAACGCTAGAATTCGTTAACTACTGTATAGGTAGGTATCTATTTTAAAATTTTGGACAAGTTGGGAAAATGCTGTTACATGTAAAAATTGGTTTTTGTTTGCTGCTTTTATACCTAAGGCTGATACTGAAATAATGTATGGTATTGTTTTAAGTCCTGGGTTTTTCTATTCGGTGGTCTGTCCGTTTTGGTCCAATTGGATGAAACTAAAATAAATACAAATAAAATCAAGAATTAACAATATGATATTGCCACAGTTGCTGGAAACGGGGGGTCAAAAAAGGCAACTTTGAGGAATTCATATTGTGATGAATTTGTATAGGAAATGGATCACATTGTGATTTGACAGAGTAGCCTCTTTAGACTTCCAAGGATCCAATTAAACGCCACTTGTTGGAAGCAAAAGCATGTCTGGGGGTTGCGTGGGTGTAGCCATGTAAAACTATTTAAACTTATCAATTAATATTATCCATATATTTATCAAGGCTGTACATATTTTCTACATTATTTGGTAGATTTATCGCATTATGAATACTACTTGATGATTCAAAACTAGGGGTTGCTGTAAGTTTGCCATCGCGAAGATTTGCTGGTACATAAATGAAAAGGATTAAGTTGTGTGTTATTTTATTTTTTTTATAACATAGGGCGGCATATGAGCAAGCGGGTCACCTGATGGTTAGCGATCACCGCTATTGCTATGCTATGAGACATCTTTGAAAACAATGCAAGATGACGACTTTGGCTTAATTTATATTGTTTTAAAGATTCGCAATCATCCGTTTTTAGGAGCTAGAAGTTCTGATAGTGAATGTTCATACTTCTTTTTCTCTAGTTTTTCTGTTCGATTGCAATGACGCAGTTCCTCTTCAATGGCGTACACACATTCTGACTATTATTTTTAAAAATACGGGTGGCTAATAAAGTGTTTAGGAGAAAACAACAAAGAGTTCTAAATTACAAAGGAGTACATTTTGACAAAGTTCTGAATGAAATCAGAACTCCAGACATCAATAATCCTGGTTGCAGTTGGTTGGACGTTCCTGAAAACATATTCCTTAGAGTGGAGATGGTTCACTACACAGCACGTTTGTGGCCCGTGAAAATCAATAGACGCGCGCAGCCCGGCGGGGCAGATTCTGAGCCGTCTCCTGATGCAAAACCTGAGTATCTAATATGTCGCAATTACATGATAATGTATAACAGCACAATTTCATCATACATGTATCATCCCGTCAGTTTGACACGGGATTTCCCGGCGTCTGAATTTCAGATTCAGTGGCAGCGGGATTTACCGGAGCGCCCCCGGGAAAGCCGATTGAACCCGTGCCAATACAATTTAGCACAATATTTCCTGTGATATATTGGTCTAAATATGTTATGGAAGGTTGAACCTTATGATACTGGCATGTTATTTTAAATTGCAATGATAAGGCCTCTTCGGGAAGAAGGAAAAAGGCTACTATGTGGAAGATAAATTTCTTACATTTTTCGAATGAGAATCCAATTACCAACAAATGAGCAATAAGGTGATATGGAATAACTATAAAACCCAAAACAAACTCACAGAACAATTTAACTTGACATCAACACCATTTAGAGAATGTCTGGATGATTGGTGCTAATAAATATGTAAAATTTGCGAAACGGGTTAGGTACTAGTAAAGCATAGCCTTTCACTATTACAAAGAAAGGTATAATCTATAGGGGATTTTATTCTCCTATATTTATAGGCTACTTTTATGTAGAAATTCTCACGGGACCGAAAACCAATATGACCCTCATAACCCGAACCCATATCATTCTGAAAAGTTTAACTTGCTTTTATTAATAACCATACAGGCATAGATATAATAAGGAAAAAGAGATAGAGGACAAGATAAAAAGAAATAGAGATAGGGGAAGACCAATAAATATGTTTTTATAAAAAGTCTTTTAAAATCCTCTTCACAACTCCACCTCAAAAGGTCTTAAACTCACACCTCTTAAACCAAAAGAGGAGGGCAAATACTCCAAACAATACGTTGTGTTAATTAAGGGAGGGCTTATTTAAAATGCTTAAACTGAGGGAACAGTACAAAGTACTTATCCGAAGGGATTTGCAAGCATGACCTTTTCTCAGAGAAAATCGTTACTTTACATGAATATTACTGCGCTACTACGCACATCCTTTAAAAATAATACAGTCCCGAATGGTATTGCGACCTTAAAACCTTCAGTCACAGATTAGGTAATAGTTACTACGCTTCAGTGAATGATATCAGAGAAAATCTCATCCATCCATTAAACCTATCTCTTAACCACATTGTTGGTTGGAATAATAAAAAATACTTTCACAGACATTATTTGAAGCATTCTAACTTTAATCATTCGGAGTGAAGAGATGACGAACCACAAACGAATTCATGTATCCCCTTTGAGTCCGGCATCGCTTTCATCATCATCGCTATCACCCACTGCGAGGTTTAGGCCTTCATCCGTCTACGCGTGTAGTCACTATTTTGGGCTATTGCAATTCAAAAAATTTGTTAGGTACATATATCCACTGTTCTGAACATTTGTAATTTCTGCTATCTGCCTGGTACCTACCTATCAATAGATGCGACGCGCTGTTGACGTCATATTGACGCAAAAACATGTAAAAGTGCCATCTTGGGTGGTATATATTACAAAGGGTTTACTTAGAAATTTAGTTTATGTATCTGCTCTCTCAATCCATTCCACGAACTAAGCGCTAGTGCCTTGCCTACGTACTTTTATTGTTAAGGTTATGTTTGGCGCATCATGACGTTGCACCAAGTCATAAAATTCAACGAATCGGAAAATGCCATCCCGGTTTTGGACGTCAGTAAAAACATTTCGTCTACAGAATTTTGATTCAATTGAAAACAAAATAAAGGATTAGATCATTTAACTTTCTTTAGACATCTCTCTCTTTCTTTCTGATAGAACGATTTATATTTATCTGAATCGTTCATCCATCAAGCATGTTCAATGCAATCTAAATTCCCAAGTTCATTTCACGCCAGACAGAATGCCATTACAATGTTTACTACGTACTGGTATTAAAATAGATGCTGAGTTGTGAGTTAGGACTTCCAGACCGACAGAATAATTAATTTGTTGACGTAGTAAACAGAAAAGTTTACCAAATATCTCCAACTAAGTACTTAGTAGGATATAAGCAATTAATAAATTTAATATTAAACCCTATGCCCATATAACTAGTTCGGGAATCTTTCGATAAGCTGGTCTTATCGTTATCTATCATCGGAACAAGAAACGCTTGAGATCCTCAAAAATGGAGGGAGATCGCAAAGAATCATCAGGTCAGTCGGGCACATCACGGGGCGACTCACAGCAATATGCATGCATACCTATGACTGAAGGAGTTGAGCATCATTTAGTACATAAAGAGACATCATAACTACCTACATAATAGGTAGTAAATGAACACAAGAGAAAGCAATCTTAGACGGGTGAAGCCGCAGGCGCGAGCTGGAGAAACTGTCCTACAAATATGGAGTTACCGTCCGAGGGAGAGCCTTATCTATCTATTTTCCGTTCTGTCACTGCTAGGTACTTGTCAGTACGCCAATTAGGTGCCATTAGTGTATTTTTAACACTGCTTTTGCCTCTGAATGAAATGAAATGAAATATCACATAAGTAACAACTAACATGTAATGGGATAAGGAGTCATCAGGGTTGTTAGATTAGGAAATCATTTCTTTCTTGATGTTATTGAATGGCTTGAAAGTGTTTTTTCAGGTTGAGTACAAAAAAACGGAACCCTTATAGGATCACTTGTGCGTCTGTCTGTCTGTCACAGCCAATTTTCTCCGAATCTACTGGACCAAATCAGGTGAAATTTGGTAGGATGGTGAAATCCTGACTCAAACACAGATGTTAATAGTAAATATTTTTTTTAATAAAGTGTCTTTTCGGGGAATATTTTTTTTTCCTAGCAATGTGTGCGTGCTGCGCTGGGCAGAAGCCTCCCCTAACTTCTACGTATTTTCCTTTTCGGGGGCCAAATTAGGAAATAAAAAAAAAGTTTTGCAAACCTTATTGTGTCATATCATAATTATATCAAATGAGGATCTCACATATACTTTTGTTATTATTGTAAAATAAATAGTTTTTATTTTATTCATGAAAGAAGACGAAAATTGTCCATTTTCCCCTAATCTACAAAAGTATTGAGCCTAATAAAAAAAAAATACAAAATGTAGTTCATTGCTTGTAGATTACAGGAAAACCTAAAAGAATTGGCATTGTAGGGAACCCTCTCCACGCGAGCCCAACTCCCACTTTTCCGGTTTTTTTTTTTATATAAAATGGCATAAGATAACATTTAAAAAAATCTGCTCTAGGTTCATCAACATTTCAAAGTACATTTTCATTAAAAGACAAAAAAAAATGTCCAAAAAAATATTTAATGGTCTGGAAAGGTCAAATCAAATCAAAATCAAAACCCAAGTTAAGCCCAGGTTACATTATCAGACATGACAAGTGCAACTGACAAGTGCTTAATGCATGTGAACAGTCGCTTTTCAAAATGTAAACCGTGCTTAATCAGGCTCTTAACAGTTGTCAGCACTATTCACTTGCACTTATCACTTCTCAAAATGTAAACTGGCCTTCAGAGAAGTTATAAATGTATGAGTCAGAAATGGTCAATGAACGAACCAAAAGTGGAATTTTTCAATACAATATTCAGTTTTGGTCAGACCAACTCTGCTAATGAGATCTGATCTTAAATTTCTTTAGGCTTGCATGCAAATGACTAATATTCTTACTGATGTATCAGGTAATAATGTTAACAGAAAAAATTATATCAGCATACTGAAAATTATTTCACTAATTTGGCAAACAGACACACTCTTAAGAATAATCACATAAGACAGATGCATTGTTGTTTTAAAATAGTAATGGGAGGGAACGATAACAGCAAAGTTATGAAATGAAAATACTTTTATTTAAATAGGCTTAAAAATAGCACTTTTAAATCGTCATATACTTAGTTGACATCAGAAAATTACTTAGAGCATGCTTAAAGCTAAGGTTACTTACTATACTATGAGATTTGATAACTACAAAGAAAGGGTAAAAATGTATGAGAAATGGAATGAGCGACCAAACATCAACAAAATAGTCTATCTGATAATATAGAAGACCTATGATTCTTATAATAAAGGTGATGTGAGCTGCGGCAGGAACTACTTAATGAGAATACAAAAAATTTGTATGATATTATTGCTTAGTCACAACTTGTTCGGGATGGTGGATGATTTTGATGTAACAGTCTAATTCTACTAAGTGATGATAAAATTCCTTTGTAATATATTTCTTCTCCCTTTCATGCAATTAGTTGGAGAGTCTTCGTGAAACAGACTTCAGTCCGTTTCTTTTTTTTTTACACTTCAGTGTAAAAAAAGAAGCTGGCAATCACACATTAGTTAGGTACATTGGATTTGAGCAATGAGTGTGGTACATAGTTAGGTAAATGTTTACTGGTATGTATACCAGATGCTAAATATTATACTGTATGTGATAGTAGTACAGTACTTATTTCAGATGTTATTTTTGCAATTTCAAGTTTACAGCCAAGTTTCAAATATTTATAATACCTATGAATAAAATATGTTATATTGGAAAGCCAGACAGAGAACATACCACTACACTGGCTGATGAATTAGAGAAAGTAAAAATCAAACAGACATCTATAATACATGAATGTACCAGGAACAAATGAATAAATTATCAAGTCACATTCGCTAAATAATTACAGATAAGATACAAGTAGGTAAATATCAATAAGATAAGAACAAATTAGAGAAATTCACAAGATGTGTTATATGTGTTTACGCCCATGACATCACCTACACAAAACTATGTGATGATGACGAATCATCATCAAAGATAAGAAGATATAATGCTTTTTAGACAGGCATGGGACAAGCTATTCTACTCTTTCATTGGGATTCAGACGAATACGTGTTGGTTTGTGTAAAGATAATCGCCGATTTCGTAAAACAATGCGATACATACCTATGCGATTATAACAATAATGATTTATACATTTACAGAATGGTAAAATAAATGACTTACCTGTATTATTTACTTTATATTAGCACCCAAATTAAACCAAAAGCGACCGTAGTCACTTAGCACTCCACTAGGCACCAAAATATAACACGAAATAAATTAGTGCTTGCTTGCTGGCACTGACAGCTTTGAGGCTGGTCGATCAACTCTGCTGCTGAAGGGAGGTTAGCTGGCCCCGAAATGCGCAATGTTTTGACTATGCGCATTGACCTTCATTTCCGTGTCATGCGCATTTGAATTATTATTAATTTACAATAATTATCTATTACCTAGCTATTAATTTAATTTTATAGTCAGTTAATTTGAATAAAATCAATTTTGTTTGTTCAATTTATTCATTCTTATATGGATTTTATAATTTAGTGACATCTATTGGTGAGTAGATGACACTAAAAATGAGTCACAAAACGCACTAAACATGTAATTAGTACGGCTATTCGTTCATAGATGGAGACACAATCCTAACTAATATTATAAATGCGAAAATGATCAGTGATGATCATTTTCGCATTTATAATAATGTGGATGAAGTATGTGGATGAAGTAGATGAAACGTGAAGACGTAAACAAACGTTTACGTCTTCACGCTTCATCCACTGAACCAATCTTCCTGTTTAGCATATTCATCCCGGGAAAAAGCACTGTCCCGGGAAAAAGCATATGGGAATTCACTGCAGCACTGTTCCCGTAGGAAATTCACGCGGGTGAAGCCGCGGGCAAAGGCTAGTATATTTTATTTAACACTAGCTGTTGCCCGCGGCTTACTTGTGTAATTTCGTTTTTAACAAATGAATTTATAAAAATGTTTTAACAGTGTTTTCGAATCCTTTGAAGGCTGTTTAGACACTCTAACATGGGTGTACAGGTCGGTTGACCTTGCAGTCAATTCGATAAGATAGAAATACTGATTTCTAATTAGGCATAATTCGTTGATAAGAAATATCATTTGATAATTTATATACTTACTATTTTTATAATTTAGGTATTTTTGATCAAATAAGTAAGTTGGGTTAATTCCAGGAAAAAATCAATTATTCCCGCTTATTCCCGAGCGTAACAACGATAGGGATTTCAAGAAGCGTGGTGGTACGAAACCGTAGGTTCGAGAAAATGATTCGCGCTTGGCCGGTTTTTATATCCTTTGTTACATAAACCTTCTTATCAAAAATATATTATTTTATCAAACGAATGATAAGGCTTATCAGGGATTCTCAATATGTTGATAAAGCTAACGGCCGCTACATCGTTACACCGTTATCAAGTCGTTATCCGTTAAGAATTGCGCACCTTGATCGATCTTATCTTAGCATTTATGTCTGATCGATATAGATCCAATAATACTGTGCGTGATATATCGATAAGTGTAATAAATTCACGGATATTAGAATTAATAAGTTTCGCTTGACATTTCTAGGGTTCTGTGCAATAAAAGACAAATGAATCTTATGCCTAGCCAAGCCAGCTGTGTTTGTATGTTGGTCACTGGAGCACTAGCAAATTTTGGTGGTTACGTGCCTACAATAAATAAAAATATTGTAATAAATAACAATACTAATAAATAAATAAAAAAATTGTAATATTAATCCTGTATGTAAATATTATTTTCCAAATAATTTAAATTACCTATATATTTTCGTAGGTACAAGGTTAAATAAATATAAAAATTTATTTCTTACATATACTTAATACTGAACTAAATGAAAAGGAATGTGTGTAACTTTTCCTGAAACAATGCTTTGTTTCGTTTGTTTCCGTATTTTTCAGGTCAGTCTGAATATTTCCGTGTACGGAACCCTTCATTATCCGGTCTGTTTTTAAATACCAATACCTAAGATGTATAAAATGATAAATATAAGCCTACATACATATCAAAATTTAATATGCATTAGCATACTACAAATAGAAATTACATCGATAGAATTTAGATTATATAAATGATGATTATATGGATGATTAGGTACTTTTTATTTATTAGGCACTAATTTTAATATGTCATTCTTATTTTTAAATGACACAGTATAAAACAAAGGGAATTTATTCTAGGGTAACCAGTATAGTAATATTATTTTTTTTCTTTAATAGTAATTATACCTTTTGTAGGTACATCTATGAATAGAAATATAAGTATAGATAGCTTGTAAACAGGATCTGATGATACACCTATTTGTTGATAATAACTTTAATACCTCTAACACTCAAAGTACAGAATTAATATATATACAGGCTGTTTTTTAAATCATTGGCATCCTTTCTACTGGTGAAAGTACTCATGAACATGAGCAACTTTTTGTATGGGACCGACTCAATCCGATGGAAAAAAAAATCAGCTGTTCCATACATTTCGGGTGAGTAGGTATTGGAAAATAGTATGGAACAGCAGATTTTTTTTTTCATCGGATTGAGTCGGTCCCATACAAAAAGTTGCTCATGTTCATGAGTACTTTCACCAGTAGAAAGGATGCCAATGATTTAAAAAACACCCTGTATAAGTATGCTCAAGGCACATGCAGATAGTTTTACACTTATTCAATTACTACATACATACATAGAATCACGTCTTTATCCATATCTACTATCTTTTTTTTTACGGTTTTGACAGAGCCAAGAGTCGTGAGAAATTACTTAATTCGTCAATTTCTTATTACGAAATAAACTGGTTGGCTACCAAATAAAGAGAACAAGAAACATCAAAGTACTCTCATATAGAAATTAGATGTGGTGAAAAATTTCCATGCGAGCAGGAGGAGGAGTACAGTAGTACTAATTGCATCTGAGATGCTTAAAAAATCCAAAAATAAACAAGAAACATCATCATTTTGTAATACACAAATGGAATGTAGGTTTGTCAGTAGTTTCTTTTAGATATCAATTTTCCTTACAAATACTTCAGAAAAGTAGGAGAAAGGTGTTATCAGCATAAGTACTTGTGTGAATGTACACACACTTATCTGATAGGAAATAACTAAATAACGTACAAAGGTATAAATTTTATTACAACACAACTTGTTTTAACGTTCCGGCTACCGGTGAAATTATGACTATTTTTCAGTATCATAGTAGGAATAGAAAGTCCACTGCTAGACATAGGCCTCTCCCATATCTATGGGTCTTCGACATAGACCGATTTAAAGGCGACTTGCATAAAATCTGACACCAGTGTTAGTTATAACTTAACACACTCGATAAGAAGAAGAAGCGGCTTGCTTCCAGCGTCTTGCTATGGCTTTGACGGTAACTATAGACCACTTTGTTGGTGGATATGCCTGCCGGCACGTAGCCGCCTTCCAAGACTGTGCGAAATGAAGAAGACGAAGTAGGAAAGCGGACCCTAAGCTATGCTGAGGATGCGACCGGGAAAGGGTTCTGGGCGCTATACCTATGTCCCGCCCACTGCCACTGCCACTTTAGCGAACTTATCCGCTTATATCCTTACCTAGATATCATCCAGCTATTTTGATACTGTCATGATTTTTAAAAATTAGTTAATATATTTGTTTGTTTACCAATACTTTTGTGAATAATTGGTCGCTATTATGATTAATCAGTTGCTGTTTTGATCAATTCATGAGTGGCGCCATCTTGTGTAAGCTTGACGAAACACTATCAGGCGCATTCGTTTATGGTGCATTCTATGGTTACGTCACTACCGGTGGCGGGGTGGTAGTTTAGATCAGAGAGCAACGGACGCACTAGCGACATTCTTCCTCGAGACTCGGAGCAGAGCGGACACGTTAAACACCACGCATATTCGAGGATCATCATATTTCAGAAGTGTTGAAATTCTCGCCCGCAATAGTGACTGAAGAAAATCGTAAGTAGCCAATATTGTGTCTAATTAGCTTTGAAAGAATTAAGTAAATTGCTGTAGCTACATCCAGTGTTGCATGTTTTCTTTTTCCTATTAATAATTTATTCAAAATTTATGGACTACCCGCGCAGTGCACATTCTGGCGTATGTAGATTTCAGTAACAGATTTCGAAAAGAATTAACTTAATACTAGTATATTGTCGTTAATATGTTCTTCCTTTCGCTTTTATTAATATTATTTATGAAGGTTCTAGATTTACCCATGGTTTTACGTTTTTTTTATTACACCTTTTACTAAAAGCTTTATAATTATTAGCTGCAAAAAAAAAGAGAAAGAATATATACTATAGCTGTTGATTATTCAAATCAAGTTGAAATGGAATATTTTAATTGTTCCTTTGCTGAAAGTAATTACAGATTATAGTGATTTATAGATGTGAGTGTGCATCGATTAAATTATGGTCTGACGTGAGCGTGCGTTGGTTTAGAATATAGATGTGAGTGTGCATCTTTTGAATTATGTTTTGTCGTGAGCGTGCGATAGTTAAAAGTAAAAGATATCAGTGTGCATCTTTTGAATTAAGATCTGACGTGAGCGTGCGTTGGTTTAGAATATAGATGTGAATGTGCATCTTTTGAATTATGTTTTGTCGTGAGCGTGCGATAGTTAAAAGTAAAAGATATCAGTGTGCATCTTTTGAATTAAGATCTGACGTGAGCGTGCGTTGGTTTAGAATATAGATGTGAATGTGCATCTTTTGAATTATTTATTTGTCGTGAGCGTGCGATAGTTAAATGTAAAAGATGTGAGCGTGAATCTTTTGAATTATGGTCTGACGTGAGCGTGCGTTAGTTCGAAGTATAAATCTTTTGAATTATATACTGTCGTGAGCGTGCGTTAGTTTAAAGTATAGGTGTGAGCGTGCATCTTTTGAGTTACACTTTGACGCGAGTGTACGCTAGTTCGAAATGTGTATTTTTGGATTATATACTGACGTGAGAGAGCGTTAGTTTTAAGTATACTGAGCGTGCATCTATTGAGTTATTTTGACGAAAGCATACGTTAGTTCGAAGTATGTATATTTTGAATTATGTACTGACGAGAGATTGCGTTAGTTTAAAGTATATAAGTATGCATAAATCTATTAAATTATATTCTGACGTGAGTGTACGTTAGTTCGAAATTTGTATCTTTTGAATTCTATACTGACATGAGAGTGCGTTAGTTTTAAGTATACTAAGCGTCTATCTATTGAGTTATTCTGACGAGAGCAACGTTAGTCCGAAGTGTGTATTTTTCAAATTAAATGATAACGTGCTCGAGCATTTGTCTAACGTATACATGTTAGGTATAGATATTTTTTTTTTATTTACCCGTGTTGAATGAGAGTAAAAACAACTGAGATTAGACTGGTTTTTTTTTGCTTATGTATGATAACGCGCGAGTAAATTTGCGAACAAGCTTATAGTTTATTTAAGAGAACAAGTATTGCGAAATTTCGAAGAAGAAGAAGAATTTTAGTTATCTAAATATTGATCCGAATAAGACGAAAGTGTAGTTTTGAATAAATGACATGATTCTGATATGAAGGTACACTTAAAAAGGTTTCTTTTTTTTTTTTAAATAGCAACGATATTATAGAATATCTCGATCTTCAATTTAAATTGTTATTAAATTGTTAATAAAGATTATTATGTTGAAAAGTGTTATTCGAGTTAAAGTTATAATGAGAATAAAGTTGCCGTTTACATATAAAATGAGATTACTAAGAAAAGAGAAGTTGGACTTAAGTTTAGTGTTAGTAGATTGATATCTACGATGTTAGATTTCTAATCGTTACTTTTAGTTACTTAAAAGTAGCTTGAGGAAGAATATTTAGCGATGATAGTCAAAATTGGTATTTTTATCATTATAAATACGAAAGTATAGACATAACAAAGTTCGAATTGTTTTTCTAAGTCATGACTGAATCAAGCAGCACGAGCAGCAAAGGACTTCGTGTAGCATTGAGAAGGAATCGATTAATTAGCACTTCAAGTGAAAGTTCGATGGAAAACATCCCAGTTATAACTCGAAAGCGCCGTAATAATCAGGAATCGGAAGATGTTTCTCCCAAACGCCGCCGTAAGCGTTCTGACGTAGTAGATGTTGCAGAATTAGTGAGTGCATTGAACGTTAGGAACAAAACATTGATTAACTCGCAACAAATGTTAAATGCACTACCCGAGTTTGACCCCGAAAATAAAAATCAAAATATTGAAACGTGGCTGCATAAAGTCAATGAATATGCTAGTATTTACAATTGGGAAGATAGACAGACATCACACTTCGCAACCCAAAAACTGATGGGAGTAGCAAAAAAATGGCTTGTATCACTTCCAAGTCTAGACCATACATGGACTGAATGGCAAATAAAATTAAGGCGTGCTTTTCCGGTCGATGACAATTTTGCTATTATATTAGAAGAAATGTTTGCAAGAAAAACTAAAGATGAAAGTTTGAGAATCTATTTTTATGACAAGTTAATGTTATTAAATAGATGCGAGATAACAGGAAAGAAAGCCGTAGACTGCCTGATTCACGGAATAACAGATGTGTCTCTTCGAAATAGTGTTCAAGCTTTGAAATGCCAAGAACCTGAAGACTTACTAAAGTATTTGGTTCTTCAACAACCAGTCGCATCTTTTTCGCAATCGCAAAGAAAAAGATATGCAGAAAAATTTGAAGCAACAACGTCTCGTCCAAAAGTACGCTGTTATGCATGTGGTCTTGACGGACATACTTCTAACAGATGCTTTCAGAAAATCAAGAGAGAAAACTCTGCTGTAACTTCTACCGATTCACTTAAATGTTTCAATTGTAATGAGGAGGGACATCGCTTTAGTCGCTGTCCCAAAATTTTATTAAAGTGCAATATATGCAGGAGAGTTGGTCATAATGACAGTGACTGTAAGCGAAACCCTTCCTCAGTAGGTAAAAATGTAAAATCTGAGAAAGTTATGAATATTGATTCTAGTAATAAGTCCAATGATAAATTTGAAAAAAATGTTATTGTTAACAATAAAACATTGAGAGCTTACATTGATTTTGGTAGTGATTGTTCCCTTATAAGACAATTTGATGCAAGTAATTTAAATTTAATCAAATCATATGATGACCTGCCTGCGATAAGAGGTTTTGGCAATTCTTGTATCTTTCCCCTTTACAAGTCACAAGTTCATATTCAAGTCGATGAAGTTGAAGCCGATATTATTGTTTACGTAGTAAATGATAAATATTTGCAAGTGTCATTGTTAATCGGTCAAAATTTTACAGAAAATCCCCATATCAGTGTATTGAAAGACAGTAACAAATTAACTTTTTATAATGGCCCTATAATATATACAAATTTAAAATCGATTAAACTAATTACTAATTCTGAAACCTTTTTGAACGGTGCATATTTGTTACCAGTACATAGTGACCCATCCTATACTGGCGATGTTTATGTTGAAGCACACACAAGAGAAATTCCTGGTAATGAGTATCGCTTGCATCAAGGTGTATATAGCTTAGTAGAAGGCAAAGGTCATATTTTAGTGTCATCTAATACTTCCTCAAAACTAGCTGCAAATACTACTTTATGTCGAGCTATTCTGTTTAAGGAAGTTGATGTAGTCGATGTTAAGCGTATTAGCGATAAGTGTCTCGATCCTCTGCCCTCCCTTAACAAAGCTGATATAAAAGTTGGATCCGATATAGATCAAACAACTTTTGATAAACTCTATCAACTTCTCCAAAGTTATCGTGACTGTTTTGCATGCTCTTTAAATGAAATTGGATGTGCACCGAAAGATTTTGAAATGAAAATAGAACTTAATGATCAAAAGCCAATTGTTTATCGTCCCTATAGACTTTCAAATATAGAAAGAGCTAAGGTGAGAGAAATGATTTCTGAACTAATGGACAATGATATAATCAGGGAATCCAATTCAGACTACTCTAGTCCAATATTAATGGTCAAGAAAAAAACGGGAGAACAACGCCTCTGTATAGACTTTAGGGCCCTAAATTCCAAAACTGTGAAAAATAGATACCCGTTGCCATTGATCGAGGATCAACTTTCGAACTTAAGTGGTAATAAGTTCTTCACAACCTTAGATATGGCATCGGGATACTATCAGGTACCACTTTCAGAAGAAAGCAAGCATCTTACTGCGTTTGTAACCCCAGATGGGCATTACGAATTCAACCGTATGCCGTTTGGACTAGCAAATGCTCCTGCAGTCTTTCAAAAACTTGTGAACAAAATGTTAGGTACTGCTAGGTTCGAGAGCGTGTTAGCCTACATGGATGATCTACTTATCCCGTCAGAGTCTATTAGTTCAGGATTTGAAAAACTAGAAAACGTTCTGAAACTTATTAGAGAATACGGATTAACATTAAAACTTTCAAAATGCTGTTTCTTTTCTTCAAACATAGAATATTTGGGATATGATGTATCTTGCGATGGCATAAAACCAAGTTATCGCAAAACATTAGCTATCGAGGAATTCCCAGTTCCAAAGAGTGTACATGAAGTACGACAATTTTTAGGTCTAGCTAGTTACTTTAGGAAGTTTGTAAAAGGTTTTGGCGAGATAGCACGCCCATTAACCCGTTTGTTACAAAAAAATGTAGAATGGCAGTGGACTGATGCTGAAGAAAGAGCGGTATCAATTTTGAAATCACATCTATGTAGTCGCCCCGTTTTAGCGCTCTATAACCCTAGCTTGAAAACTGAACTGCACACTGATGCAAGTTCAGCTGGAATTGGAGGTATTTTATTACAATGGCAAGAAAATCCAAAAGTTCTTAAGCCCGTTGCCTATTACAGCAGACAAACGACCCCTGAAGAAAAATTCTACCATTCTTATGAATTAGAGACATTAGCGGTCGTATGCTCTCTAAAAAAATTTAGAACCTACATACTGGGGATACCTATTAAAATATTGACAGACTGTAATGCTTTACGATTAACAGTAAGCAAAAAGGATTTAGTGCCTAGAATAGCTAGATGGATTTTACAGATGGAAGAATACGATTTTGAAATCGAATATCGTCCTGGCGATCGCATGGCTCACGTTGATGCTTTAAGCAGAAATGCAGTTGAAAGTCCTAAGAATGAAAATCGTCCAGATAACATAGCTTCAGTTTTACATATTGAACAATCTGATTGGTTGCTAACACTACAGTTGGGTGATCCCGAAATAAGTAGAATATCAAAGATTTTAAAACCAGATTTAGATGAAGAATTTAAAGATTTAAAGAAACACTATATAATCAAAAACAATATATTATACAGAAAAATTAATGGAGATACGGAAGATTTGAGAATAGTTATACCTAAAGGCGCAAGATGGCAAGTGTGTCGTTTAAATCACGATGAAATTGGTCATTTTGGTATTAAAAAGACTTTGGAACGTATACAAAGTCAGTATTGGTTCCACAAAATGAATAAATTTGTAAAAAAATACGTGGGAGCTTGTTTGGAATGTGCCTATAATAAGGATAATACACCTGCTAAACAAGGTTACATGTATCCTATAGAAAAAGTAAAGGTGCCCTTCCAAACAATTCATATTGATCATTTAGGCCCATTTATAAAAAGCAAACGAGGTAACTCGTACATACTTACAATTGTTGACGGGTTTTCAAAATATACATTTGTAAGACCAGTTAAAGATACCAAAAGTATATCAGCTATAAAAACTTTACAAAGTATTTTTAGTGATTTTGGTACACCAGAACGTATCATATCTGATCGCGGATCAGCCTTTACATCTGGACAATTTAAGCAATTCTGTAATGATAAGAATATTAAACATGTCCTAAATGCTGTTGCTTGTCCACGGGCCAATGGACAAGTTGAAAGATACAATCAAACTATTCTTAATGCAATAGCTACTCAAAATTCAGGTAAAGATGACAAAGACTGGGATTTATCAGCAAGCAAAGTACAATTTGGTATCAATAATACTGTAAATTCAACCACTGGAAAAAGTCCGTCGGAAGTATTATTCGGCTCCAGGTTAAGGGGAGACTCTGATGGTATTTTCCGAGAGTTGTTGAATGATACTGAGAAAAATAACAGGGAAATAGAAGAAATAAGAAATGAGGCTAAAACTAATATAGATGAAAAGCAAATAAAAATGAAAGAATCACATGATGCTAAATCGAAGCCTGCTCAACAATACAAAGTTAATGATTTAGTTAAAATAACAAAAGTTTCATTCAATGAAAACCCAGGTCAAAGTAAAAAATTATTGCCTAAATTTATAGGGCCATATAAAGTTTCAAAAATTATAGGTAACGACCGATACGAATTGTCAGGAGTGCCTGGTTTTAATAAAGTAAAAAGATCTTCTACCGTAGTTTCTGCAGATCGTATGAGACCATGGATTAATGTTAAAGCTCTCAATGTTGTAACTGATGATGAAAGCAACGAGAACACAGACTCTTCAGAAGAGTAGTAGCTAATTACTCAATTAAATCAAGAATAGCAGCCGAATGTCATGATTGTTGATTGGAGTATATGTTTTGTAAACTTTTGTAAATTCATACAATAGGTAATAGTAATTTAAATAAGCTGGATATTTTGTTTTGTAATAATGTTAATCGTATTTTTTTTAAATAAAATATTAATAATTTATGTAACAATTTGTTAAGTAATTATATGTGCCTACATCGATGACCACTGTATAAAATAGGAAAATAAATATTAAAAGAATACAAAAGAAATGTCAAATAATTTTTATTAATAAAGCACTTTATTTATTAAACCTATACTGTCTTATTCATAAAAAATTTCGAGTCGCTATTAGATCATTATTGAACTGTTAAAATTCGTATGCCAAAAAATGTTATTCATAAACGTCCAATAGCGCTAAAATCTCCAATAAGCGTTCAATAAAGTTAAAGTAGGCCGGACCCTCCTATAAGCATCTAATAGAGAGATATTTGGCATTTCAATCCATCAAATTGAATTCGACGTCATTAAAAATCAGAGTTCGATAGTTTGCATTATTTTGTATTTTCTATACAAATCAACGAAAACTACGTTTTAAATGTTATACAAAACCAATGTACAAAAACCACAAAAAGCAGTAAAGGTCAGCAGTGAAGAAAAATTAACCTTAGTGCGTAGATTGGTTCACACCATCGCGATTTTGAACTAACGCACGTTCACATGCACTTTATGGCAACAGTGCAATTCATCATCAAATAATTGATCGAAGATGACCTTTAGGAAGATCCTACGGGTGCAGGAACTCGTACAGAATTACATGTGGTCACATGGAAACTTTGTAAACTAGCACAATGTGAACGTTTCATCCATATGTGCTTGCATCTCATGTACCAAATCAATTCAGGTTCAAGATGATGCTGGCACGACTTACATGGCTTAATCCAGCAGTTAATATTAAAATGCCTAGTGGAATGAAAAGCAGCAGATGGACTGTTATTAACCAGTTTTGTGCAATTAATAACTTTCCCAAGTGTTTTTGTGCGGATTGATTTGCAAACATAATCACAATAAAAGAGTAATTACATTTTAATAGTTTTATTACTACCATAACAGTATTGTACAAGTTGATATTACAACTTTACTTATGGTCCTAAGACCCCCAGGTGGGGCAGAGGGCGTCAATCGCGCTTCTCCATCGGGATCTGTCCTGGGCAATGCGCTTCGCTTCCGACCAGGTGAGACCGACTGTCTTTCCGCCGCAACGGTACGACGCCGCCAGGTTTGCTTGGGTCGACCAACTTTCCTCTTGCCCTGTGGTGTCCACTAGAGAGCTTGCCTAGGGCAAAGATTTAAATCGTGCCTAGGGATATGGGTGGGGTCTCTTCGAAGTGTGTGGTTGACCCATGGCGTTTCCTTGCACGTTTCCCAGAGCTCACGGTTGGAGATGTCCTCTGGCCAAAAAATGCCAAGTACCTTTTATTATCTACCTCCATAATATGTTTTGATTAATTAAATAACCTTATAAAAAGCTTGGTGCAGACACTGCAGACTAATTTTTCGTTTTTGTTTGTTTTCATTATGCTTTCAAGAGTTGCCCACTTCTTTAAAAATAACCCTAAGTACAGTATGAAAAATTTAAAATATTATTCCTCCCAATGCTTGATGACGAAAAAAAGGTTATCAACTTGCATGAGGCCCCAATTATGTCGAAAATTGGTAATGATTATGGTGGTTTAAATAATATTGCTATATTTAGATTGTCAAATTGCTGATGAATCAATAAAAAATTCTCATCAAGTATATTTTAACCCTTAATTTGATAACACTGGTCAAGAGTCAAGCAAGCAAATAAATAAAGGGATATTTATCCCTTTAAATATATCAAATTATTTAAAAATTTATTTACTTCTATTTGGGGTAAGCCGCAAGTTGGAAACCCTGTTCGTGATACGCCAAGAATGACAGATAATCACCATTTTATTTTTTATTTAGTTTGTCTCTGGATTTTAGAACACTGGCTGAATTATTGCATGGGAAAAATACAAACTTCGATGAATTTCTTATTTTTTCCTTGGAATCGAGCTAATTTTCATTCATTCTTTATGATAATCTGTGGAATAAATGCCCAATAGTTATTGAACGTCTAAAATGGGTTTATGAATAGAGCTATTTTAAAATGCATTTTAAGGCTTGACAGGCGTTTTAGTTATTGGGTGTTTTAAGGCTTCAATAGCGAATTTTTATGAATAAGACAGATAGTCTAAACATACCCATATATTGTTACGTGCGCCGGGAGTCAGCACGTGGTCCGATGGCCGAATGTCATGATTTTTAAAAATTAGTTAATATATTTGTTTGTTTACCAATACTTTTGTGAATAATTGGTCGCTATTATGATTAATCAGTTGCTGTTTTGATCAATTCATGAGTGGCGCCATCTTGTGTAAGCTTGACGAAACACTATCAGGCGCATTCGTTTATGGTGCATTCTATGGTTACGTCACTACCGGTGGCGGGGTGGTAGTTTAGATCAGAGAGCAACGGACGCACTAGCGACATTCTTCCTCGAGACTCGGAGCAGAGCGGACACGTTAAACACCACGCATATTCGAGGATCATCATAATACCTTATACCTACATGCAGCATTGACTGTGGGTGGTTTGATGTCACTATAATGACAATATGTGGTCTTTAGCCGGACTTTCCGGTTCCTGGAACGAGAGCCATTTTTATTTATAAGTAATTCAATTGGAAAAACTAATGATGCGATGACATAAAAAATTGAAGTCAAATTGCCAGAGTTCTTGGATTCGGCCATAAAAGTGTACTACTCTTTTTTTCGTGCTCTTCTGAGGATTTGAATTTTGATTGGTCGTTCTACATTTTTTATAAAACAATACGATCTTTATAGCATAGCCTTTATTTTTTATTATAATTTGCTCGTAGAGTCGTGTCGTGACTATTTTCATAGTCAACATCACCACTAATTTGCGTAGTTTTGCTTCATCACTTCAATTTTTGCTTTCCATTATTATTAGTTATTAAAGCAAGCTTTGTTAATATCAAAATTACATTCTTATTACAATTATATCTTTATGCGCTGATAAGATGGACGTCATAATCAATACGAATTATGATCATATAATAAGTATATTAATAAATTTATATGATCATAATCGTAAAATATAGTAGATTTAAAGTACCTAATTACAATATGGCGGGTATTTACGTATACTTGATAATAAATTGATATGCCATAACGGCGATTGGGTGGTGCTTGTTTATTGAAATTAAATAAATCAAGACAGTTTATAGAAACTTATAATTTGACTGCATCCTTGGTAAAAGAGAACGCAACAGTCGTAGATAATCAAGTTTTAAAAATACGTATTTTAGGTTGGTTTGGTAGTAGCAATGTAAATAAGTATTATCGCATCTGACTATGAAATAATTTATAGTCAAGTAAATAAAAATTGCAAACTGATTTGTCACATTTTCTATAGAAATAACCTGAATAAAATCCGATTGAAAAATTAAAACAAAATGCTCATGTAAACGAGGAAGGAATCTGTTCAGAAACCACAATTCTCCAAGTATAGCCCGACCATAGTTAAATGTCAATTTATGGTTAGTCGTGAACTCGTGATGTTTGTCCAAATTGGTCCATTGAACAGCAGCCTCTCGGATTTCAAGGGCCATTTCTGGAATTATAAGGCATTTAAATTGGCATCGCCGCCGTTAGAGTTAGATCAACATTTGCATGATGCCCTACTTCCATCCATCTGCCTATATGTATGGACAGATGTTCTGTGTCAATCTTATTAAATGGAGCATAAATAAATGGAAAGTAGAGCAGAAATTGCAGTTGTAGATGGTTGTTCGTTGAAGGAATGCCTCTTTTTGTAGAGACAATTGCAGTTTCGAATAGTTGCTTAGATTTTGAGTAGCATAGTGTGTTGTAGCGGTGGTGGCCGAGTGGTTAAGGCGCCCGCCTGTGGCTGCAAAGGTCTCAGGTTCGAATCCTGCCCGTGCAACATGAGTTTGTATACTAATCTGACTCATGTACCTATGTTAGTTTTCATCGACCACCACTTGCTTCCGGTGAAGGAAAACATCACGAGGAAACCTGCACTCTGGTTGATGATTATCAGCTAGTGTGTGAAATGGAGAAGGCAATGGCAACCACTCCATTAACATTGCCAAGAGAGTCGTTGTGTGTGTTTCATTCCATATAATGACCCATGAGGAAATACAACTAAAGAGAGAGTGTGTTTTAGACCTTACCAAACTAGAACCTTACCAAGCACCTTACCAAGGTAGAATGTAATTGGACACCTAATTTTTAAGATCATTATAAGCTTTATATGATCATACTGCATTTACATTTTATTGTAAATAAAGTGATTTTGAATTTTAGGAAACCCATGAGGAAATACAACTAAAGAGAGAGTGTGTTTTAGACCTTACCAAACTAGAACCTTACCAAGCACCTTACCAAGGTAGAATGTAATTGGACACCTAATTTTTAAGATCATTATAAGCTTTATATGATCATACTGCATGTACATTTTATTGTAAATAAAGTGATTTTGAATTTTAGGAAACCCATGAGGAAATACAACTAAAGAGAGAGTGTGTTTTAGACCTTACCAAACTAGAACCTTACCAAGCACCTTACCAAGGTAGAATGTAATTGGACACCTAATTTTTAAGATCATTATAAGCTTTATATGATCATACTGCATGTACATTTTATTGTAAATAAAGTGATTTTGAATTTTAGGAAACCCATGAGGAAATACAACTAAAGAGAGAGTGTGTTTTAGACCTTACCAAACTAGAACCTTACCAAGCACCTTACCAAGGTAGAATGTAATTGGACACCTAATTTTTAAGATCATTATAAGCTTTATATGATCATACTGCATTTACATTTTATTGTAAATAAAGTGATTTTGAATTTTAGGTCTTAGGTTTGTATATGTGAAGAAGTCCAGGGAGACCGAGAAAGAGTTATGTAAGCCAACAGCCAACTGAAAGAGGAGTCGTGTCGCGTGACAAGACCTTAAATGTGAAGCCGAGGATAGAGAGGCTTAGCGTATAAACTACCTTCTTCTTCTTCTTCTCTCAGCCGAAAGACGTCCACTGTTGGACAAGGCCTCCCCCAAGGATTTCATCCATGGAGGGTTTTGCCGTAATCGCCACGCTTGGCAGGCGGGTTGGCGATCGCAGTGTGATGGCACAGACTATCTACAAGAACACAACTAAATAAAAATAAGTGTGCTATTATGTAGAAAGAAACTTGCTTTATGGTTGCCTAACCATAGATAGGAACGATAGGATAGTAAAGGATTGAAACATTTCCTAATTGGAGCACCCATAACCGGAGAGCATGTATGAAGAGAGTGATGAGTGTAGAGGAAGCAAGAGAGATCTGTAAAGATTGTAGCAAGTGGAAATCGCTAGTCTCTGCCTACCCTCACGGGAAAAAGGCGTGATAATATGTATGTATGTAAGTATGAAACATTTCCTTTCGTATTTGTAAATATAGAGCATAATTGGTTTGTTCTAATCCAACTGAACTATATCTACCATCATGGATCCAGTATTACCTATCAGCGGTGTTGTTCAGGTGGCTTCATCTGCATTCTAAAGGCGCTGGTATGAATCTTTGAGTTTGTTGATCAATCTTACTAATGTACAGTTATTTTCATCGACCACCTACTTCCGGTGAAAACATCGTGACAAAAACTGCACACTAGCTGACTTGTCACCATCATCATCACGGCAGATGCCATAGTGAATTGAAAAAAAGTCTCACACCAGTGTTGGTTATATTATAACCAACACTGGTGTGAGACTTTTTTTCAATTAACTAGTTAAGAAAGAAAACACTCCAAAGCCAAAAGTAATTTCCTTGAAAGAGCATTACGTTGTGCGTCACGTTTTTTCAACAAACATCCTGATAAACGGCGTTATAGAGATATGGCATACTTACTTTGATATTGATAACGATGCAAGTATAAATGGAAGGGTCAATGACCTGGTCAAGGTAACTAGGTTTCTAGGTAACTGTAAATAAACTAAATTTATGCGGAAATGCGACAGGACTAAACGATTGAAACGTTAAAGTAAAGAAACTTGACCTCCCTGAAATAGGATTCTGTGAGATAGGGGGATCAGGTTTATCTGCATCTAACTGTACTTTAGTCACATGGAATCACGTCTTTGTCCCTTACGGGGCAGACAGAGCCAAAAGTCGTGAGACTCGAAGGCCACGCTTAGCTGAATAATGGGCTCTCTGATGGATTGGAGATTCAGGTATAGTGACAAGTTGCTAGCCCATCGCCTATGAGTGGAGGAATCCCCAGTTTCAAGCCCTTTCCCTCGATTGACTTTTACAATCTGCGCGGAAAGAGAAGCAGCTGGCACACTCTACCTATGTTTTTTCTTCGCACCCAGACCAGCATGGAAGTACACTTTACTCACAAGTAAATTTACTTGAGCCCACTAAACCCTTACCCTGTCCCTTGGTCGTACAGTGCGAGTCAAAATTGAAGATGTTGCCAACAGGAATTTTCCCACACAATATAAATCAAAGATATAAACTCATCACATATCCGTTAAACGTACAATACGTGACTTAACACGCCTTGCGTTTTCCTCAATACACAATTCGCATCCAAACGCGCCTGCAATAGGGGACCGGCCTAGGTATGAGAATTGTTAAAAATATGTAATTTTATGATAGAATACATATAATTAAACACATTTTGCGACTTTTCAGCACGAGTTTATTCTCCAGAGCTAATTTATTCGAGTTCAAACTTTTAGGGAAAGTCCATTTTCTACGTGTGACGTCACATGAATGTACGTTTAGTTAGGTGCGTTTTGGTATCGTCCAAAAATCGCTTGAAAATGTGAATTGTTTTTGGCTATATCTTGGAAAATACTTTGGTTATGGATGTGATTCTTTTACGGATGATTCTATTAATGTGAGATATTTCAAAGAAGCATCAAAAAAAAAGTTGTCCGGTCCCCTATTTATGCGTTTGCGCAGACGTCATCAGAAACTTGTATAAAGGTAATACCCATCCCGACGACCGTGTGAAATTCTGGGACGTACCCACCGGTCGGGTGGGAATGGTTCGGTGACCTCAAACACTGGTGGAGGTATGCTGTGGTGTTGTTGCGATAGTGATATACTATCAATAGTCTATCGATCGATAGTATGACACAATTAAGTAAATAGTATCGGCTATTGCATCAACACCTATCAATACTAGTATGCTGCATTACATGGTAGAGTAGTTACAATAAGTATAAGTACCTACATGTTTATTCCCTATGAAATGCAATTAGAAAACTGAGATTGTTCATAAGTAGGTGTTTTATGTAAATCGCAGACCTAGAACTATTTTTTAAATAGGCACTGACTCGTAATTAGTGATTCACCTAAATATTCGCGACTTTTTTATTTACATCTAACTATATTTGTTAATAATTTTAACTAAAACAATAATTAAAAACAACTAACGACGAGTAAAATTCTTAATTATTTTTTTTTACTTGTAATGTAACCTGCAATCAAATCAGGCAGGGATGCCAATTCCAAAATACTTTGAGATCTAAAACCTCTAGTAAATAATTCGTTTTAGATAAGTAAATCTTATTTCGGATTGAAGCCAAATTATGACGGAAATAATTAGCAGATTTTTTAAATTAATTTAGCTCGTTCATAGGTGCTCTCTTTTCGGAGTCACTTGGGGCCACTGAGCCAGCGTAGTAAGCTTGTCCTTTGATTAGGTAATTCAAAAGTTATAAAGAAAGGCAGTAAATAAGGAACATGATATTTCCGTAAACAACATGATCCCTGCAGGCGCGTGTCCGCAATCTGAATTAGAAAACGTACCGTGTGTCGGGGCCATTAAAGTCTCTCGGCAATCTGCCACACTCTCTATCGGCCTTCGACGCCGCCTTGAGACCATATTTTGCCTAATTCTGTCTCTGTTTCTTTTTACATTTCCATTTTGATAAGGTTTCATTTTCGTATGTGTGATTTGAATTGATTAGATACGAATACGACGATTTTTTGGTGGGTGTTTATCTGAAACTCTTTGATGTTTGTTGATGCTCTACTTACGTAACATCTTAAAATTTTCCTTTCAATTTTCAGGCATATAATTCAAAATAGCTGTGCCAGAGACTGCTGTGTGATTTACAATGTAAAATACAGCTATCGATCACAAACAATATAAATATCATTGTTTAAAAACGTTACGTGAAGTAAAACTCTATAATAGAATGATTTAAAACGTTTCGAGTAAAGTACTATACATAGGACATCTATCACTATAGATGTACAGATATAGTAAACTAAAATAATTAAGATTCAATTTAAAGTATAACTCGTTTCGCTCCTCTTACAAAATGCCCTGCATCCACAGACATTAAGTTCAGGGCACGTCCTGGTTTTAATAACTAGTACAGTTATTAAATCCAGTCACCTTTTATGTCGTGGCGAAATCAGCTCAATTTGTTTTGTAAACAACTTGCTTCGGGAAAACCATAAGACTGATGTTAAGGTTACCTACTTTCAAGCGCGTAAGAGGCTGATATTTAATAAATTGCATTAGGTATGTTTTCCTAAGTCGACTACAGATTTTTCACGATTACACCCCGTACCCAGAGATGGGTAATGGGTTATAACCCATTTCAATCCACCCGGGTTATAATGGGTGGTTTGGGTTATAACCCAGTTATAACCCATTATCACCCAATTTGATGGGTGAAAACAGTTTATAATAAAACTAATTATTATTTTAGAATAATAAGTATACCATGTTCTTCTCAGTACTCCTAACTATGTTTATGTGAAATTTTTTGAAGTTTGGTCCAGTAGATAAAGCGTGAAGAGGTAATAAACAATATCATTTCCGCATTTATACTGTTAGTGAGGATGACATCTTGTACCTAATCTGAGAAGAGACAATTTTTTTTCGAATGAATACCGAATCATATATTGGTAACGAAAATTACATTAATACGTTACTAGCTTTTGCCCGCGGCTTCGCCCGCGTGAATTTCCCACATGAACAGTACTATTTCCCGGGATGAAAGATACCCTATGTACTTCTAACTATGTGTATGCGACAAGCAGGTTTTGTAAAGAGAAAGGGCACTCGGGAACAAATTCTTATCGTACGCCAGATTATCAAGAAATCTAGAGAATTAAATAAAATCTAGAGCTTTTGACTCGGTGAAATGGCCCGTATAGTGGAAGACCTTGCTAGACATGGGCACACCAAAACATCTCGTACACCTTTTGAGACGTCTATATGAAGATGACACAGCCTCAGTTCGCATGGATGATGTTCTGTCAAGTGATTTCCATACTAGTGCCGGAGGAGGCCAGGGTTGCATTATGTTAAAACTTTTATTCAATGTGTGCACAGAGCTTATAATTCATATCACTTTAGAAGACTGGACGGATGGTGTAACAATTGGTGGATAAAGGATTGCAAACTTGCGTTACGCGGATGACACCACCTTATTTGCAACCAGTTCGCAACACTTGGAAGAGCTACTGTCAAAGATAGAACGAGTGAGCCATGAGTTTGGACTTGGAATTAATCGCAAGACCATGGTAATGATTGTTGGTATGACGACGGGTATCATCAGGTCCTGAGCTTCCTAGTCCTGCACCCACAACGACAACAACGACGACTTCCGCACCGACGCACTCTGCAGCCCACGCCTGAACGACTTCGACGGCGGCGCACTCTCACTCACCAGGGTGGTGGCTCTGCAGGGACCGGCGCACACAAGTCTACCGACAGTCTCAACTAGATTACAAGCACTTCCCGATTCACTGGGACACAAGACTGGCCCTTGCAAGCTACGAAGCACAGACTGCACAGCAGATTCATCACATCAGACCTTTGGTCTTGGGGGGGGGGGGGGAATACTGTGGTGAATGCAGCAACTCGCCTCGACAAACGACGGCTCCACAAAATCTCGGCGGCAAGCAATACTACTTCGCAAGGTCGACACAAGATGGCGTCACAGTCTTCACTACACTTACATATCGACAAATAATTGCGAATAACAAAGATTGTACGAATATTCTCCAACCAATAATAACTTCACAACATCGCAAATAGACTACAGATCAGACTCCACTCAATCTCCATACTACAACCCACAATCTCATCAACAAAAACGGAAAAATCCTAAATCGCGCTATCAGAATTTCCAAGGCAACTCGCTATATATATACGAACTGCAACGCAACATCGTCGGAGCCTCGGCTCCCCAGGCCTAACACCTAGCCTGGCGGGAAGATCTTCCCTTCGGGGCGGTCGAGCATCATTCATCGCTCCCGCTCCCAGTGGCAACTTTAATCATCGCGGCGGTCGCCGTTCACTAAAGAGCAATAGAAACATAACCATAGCCAAGAAGACCAGGCTCGTGAGGACGCTTATATTTCCCATATTTCTGTGGAAAGACAGAAAATAGATGCTCTGGAGATGTGGTGCTGGAGAAGAATTTTTGGGGTTTCGTGGACCGAGTTTCGCACGAATGTCTCGATACTTCAAGAACTCGGTATCAAGCAACGTCTGTTTTCGATAGTACAATCTTGCATCCTCACATTTTTCGGTCATGTTTTCCGGCGTGACAATCAGTCCATAGAACGCCTTGTCGTCCAAGGAAAGGCAGAAGGCACTAGACCGGGCGGAAGGTCACCCACCCGTTGGACTGACCTGATCAAGTCTGCCATTGGAGGGTCAGTTAACGAGTGCAGCAGGATGACCTCCAACAGACAACGGTGGCGAAACGTCGTTAAGCGCATTACAGCTGCCCTTATCAATACAACCGCTCTGTCAAGAGCGTACTGGACCAGAAGAAGTATGCGACAGGAAGATTGGATCAAAAAAGGTGAAGTTTCATACATCATTTCAACTCCTATTATTTACCCTTAGGGGTACAAATTTAAAATTCAATTATGATGTTATTATTTTTTATTACATAAGAGCGTAAATCTATAATTTCATGAACATAACTTCAAAAATGACGAAGTTTCATACAAACTTTCAACCCCTTTTTTACCCCCTTAGGCGTAGATTTTCCAAAATTCCTCTCTTAGTGCTCACTTACGTCACCTTTGTACAAAATTTCATGTGGCTTGTTATTAAAATAATAGGAGATAAATATGATGTTCATATTCATATTACACAGTAACACAAAATAGTTAAAATGTATATATCTATTTATAGGCATTTCCCATTGAATATTTAGATGTTTCATTCTAGGTGGGTACCTACGTAATAATCGCTTGTAATAATACACAAAAAAATATTTTTTTACAATATTTAGTTTTCACCCGGTCAATGGGTGGTTTGGGTGGATTGAAATGGGTCGTAACTGGGTTATAACCCAGGCTCGGGTTTTAACCCGGGTGGTTACCCATCTCTGCCCGTACCTACCTTTTTTTTTATCTCATTTTAACTTAATCAGGATTCCGCAGAGGTTTTCCTCATTCTTCAGGTAAACCACAGGTTCGTAAATTGCTAATTGCATAAGCATTTGATTTGGGATTTCCAGAGATGATCACGATGCAGTCATTGTAACTATAATTTTATATATTATCTGATATCCGCCATTAAGGCACATCTCACATTTCCCTGTCTAGTATAGCGTCCTATAAGATTTTAATTTTTATCCCTAAGTAGGAAAAGTATAATAGCAATCCAACAAGAAATTTTTTTCCGACACCAAGGTATAAAATCTTCGTGTCGGAAAACATTTCCTTATAGCCGGAATTACTATTTTGCCAAATAAAAGAAAATTGTGATGACGTGCAGATAAAAGTGTGCCAGACTGGTATTGATTGCAACAGATGCGTGAATTAGTCACATCACATCTTCCGTCTTCTATTTATATAATACTAGCTGTCGCCCGCGGCTTCGCCCGCGTAAGTTTCGCTTCGATGAAAAATCTCTCTTGGAGCTTTTCATCAGATGTTCCAGATCTTCAATTTTTATACGTCAGCAGAAAATGCTCATCAGGTTGAACAATTTTTGTTAAGGCACCATTTCCATATTACTTATAGTTTAGCTGTTCCGTTATGGTTTTTCATCAGGTGTTCCAGTTTTCAAAATGAATTATAGCCTATATGTTGCCCAGGCTTAATAGCTATACAACAAAAAAAGTTTCATTCAAGTCCAGTAGTTTTTGCGTGAAACGCGTACATACAGACAGACAGACAGACAAGAAATTCCAAAAATTTTTTTTTGCTTTCTATTGTTCTTTCTATAGGTCTCCCTCTATCCATTTCAGTCAAAAATATTAAATGTACAGACAAAATATTTTTACTGTTTTATTATATGTATAGACTAGCTGTCGCCCGCAGCTTCGCCCGCGTGAGTTTAGCTTAGATGAAAAATCTTTTTGTGTTCCAAACTGTTTCAGATGTTTCGGATTTTCAATTTTTATACGTCTACAGAAAATGTTTATCAGATTAATCAAGTTTTACTAAGGCGCCATTTCCATATAATATGTTATAGTGTAGCTGGTCTCTTGGAGTTATTCATCAGATGTTCCAAGTCTTCAATTTTTATACGTCAGCAGAAAATGCTCATCAAGTTGAACGATTTTTGCTAAGGCGCCATTTCCATATATGTTATAGTGTAGCTGGTCTCTTGAAGCTTTTTATCAGATGTTCCATATCTTCAATTTTTATACGTCAGCAGAAAAAGCTCATCAGGTTGAACGACTTTTGTTAAGGCACCATTTCCATATTTCTTATAGTTTAACTGTTCTGTTTTGGTTCTTCATCAGGTGTTCCAGTTTTCAAAATCAATTATAACCTGTTGCCTAGGCATTAACACAACAAAAAAAGTTTCATTCAAATCGGTTCAGTACTTTCGGAGATTAGCGTGATCATACATACAGACAGACAAGAAATTCTAAAAAAATTTTTTGCTTTCTATTATTGTTTTTAAGTGTCCCTCTATCCATATCAGTCAAAAATATTGGTAAATGTACAGACAAAATATTTTTACTATTTTACTCGTATTATATGTATAGATTAGATTTCGCACGTGAATTTCCCACGGGAACAGTGCTTTTCCCGGGCTGAAAGGTAGCCTATGTCCTTCTCAGTACTTCTAACTAAGTATGCGAAATTTCTGGAAGATTGGTTCAGTAGATAAAGCGTGAAGAGGTAACAAACAAATAAATAAACAAACAAACTCATGTAACGTCAAAAATGTAACGGTGATGTTACACTCACTTTCGCATTTATAATATTATTAGTTACGATTCGTTATTATGTTTGTGAATAAAGTGCAAAAGTGAATGCGATATGTTATCTGTTCGCATATTGACATACATGTAGTTCTTTCTTGTGAATCGCGGGAATGCGTTCAGTTGCAGCCATATTGCAGCAATGCAATATTGCACTATTGTCACACGTCTAGTTCACGTAAGTAGTAAGAGATTTGCAATCTACGATGAAAAAGAAAAACTGCGATTGTTGAACATTTTTTCCCGGTTCTTTACAATAACTGCTCAAAAAACTAGTGTAACCGTTTTTGCCTTTTGAGGTACGGAACGCTAACAATATTTTTTCCATGTAAGTGATCGTTAGAATCCGTTATGTTAAAATAAAGAGCATTGTATTGATAGTCAATCCAGTTTAATGTCAAAAGCTTATTTTTTATCACATAATTTCTTTATCTGACATTTTAGTCATAATATGTAACAATATTTCGTCTGCCATTTTGTCCAAATCTTATCTGTAAGTATCTATCTGTAACCAGGTAGTCTTGCAGGTAGAGTCTTAAATCAAACGATCGACTTTATCGTGTGTATCTGGATTGAGGGCCCAATTTTTAAATTGTCCCGGAACGAAATAAGATTCACAGGGCAATTAGTTAAAAATAGTAAAAACTTAATGCAAATACCCAAAAATTTCTAAAAGTAGAATTATGCCTGTAATCATTATCTAACGTGGGCCCTCAATCCAGACGCCTGCAAAAAAAAATCTCAGAAAGTACTATTCCTGGGTTAATCATTTTTATTTCAGAATTTAGTAAAGAATTTCTTAAATATTTTAACAAATTCCCATTTTTGTAGAATATGCCATTACAGATTTATAGCGGTCTATCTTGGGCCCTCAGAACACTAAAATGGGTATCTGCAAAATGTGACTTATCGTAAGGAATTCATAAAAACTACGTCAATATACACTACTTAGATACCTCAGTGAATTAGTAAAAAATAAATAATGGCCCAAAAGTTAATTGTCAAAAAGTTATTAAATTTCTAATTTCTGATCTGAGGGCCCAATATTATAACTTGAAATTCAATTTTCTCATAAAATATAGCATTTAGAAGAACGGATCATATGTTAAATTTTAGTTAAAAAATATTAAAAAAATATATTCTAATTTGAATTAGTATACGAGGTTGAGTCTAGTCAATAAAACCGATAATATTGGGCCCTCAGATCAGAAATTAGAAATTTAATAACTTTTTGACAATTAACTTTTGGGCCATTATTTATTTTTTACTAATTCACTGAGGTATCTAAGTAGTGTATATTGACGTAGTTTTTATGAATTCCTTACGATAAGTCACATTTTGCAGATACCCATTTTAGTGTTCTGAGGGCCCAAGATAGACCGCTATAAATCTGTAATGGCATATTCTACAAAAATGGGAATTTGTTAAAATATTTAAGAAATTCTTTACTAAATTCTGAAATAAAAATGATTAACCCAGGAATAGTACTTTCTGAGATTTTTTTTTGCAGGCGTCTGGATTGAGGGCCCACGTTAGATAATGATTACAGGCATAATTCTACTTTTAGAAATTTTTGGGTATTTGCATTAAGTTTTTACTATTTTTAACTAATTGCCCTGTGAATCTTATTTCGTTCCGGGACAATTTAAAAATTGGGCCCTCAATCCAGATACACACGACTTTATCTCCTTTGAAATTAAAAATATTTCCTTTTAAATACTGAACTAGCAATTCGGGTCAGCTTAGCATAGGTAATGGAATGATTAAGGACTAGATGATTCAATCAATAGTTAATGCTTTATTTTATTTAGCTAATTGATCTGTGAAAGAAACTTTGTCAGTTCACTGACTGCAAGAAAATCATGGCAAGGTTATTGTTTTTCATTTGATTTCTCTCTTGACATTTTGAAATACTAAAAAAGTATTTATTACATTAAATACAGGCACCATTCCAGGTACAGTCAATATCAGATTAACCTACCTAAAATGCAGGAAGTTTCGTATAGGTACCTTCTTTAAGCACGGTTGTACTTACGAGTAATTTACTGATAAGTTAACGAACAACGAAACGAAAATGATAAAATTATCATTTTTACGTGCGTGGTAAAGAATTTATACCATTTTCATAAAACTCATTATTACTACAAAAGCTCTACTAATTCAGAGGTAGCGGCCAAAATTTAAATTTAATTAAAATAAATTAATTTTAATTTTGATTGATTTAAGTTTTAAATACAATCATGCTGCACATAGGTTAGCTAATTTCAAAATCTATCGAGCTAGCTTAGCCAAGGTTTCATAAAAATTGCACCAAATTGAGCTTATAGAGCCTATTTGAGCTTGAAAATACCTACCTAACGCACATTATTTTCCTGCCAAATATATTCGGTACATACTCGGATCGTAGTTCTAAATTTTCTACAACACTACATACAAGTGAGATTCGGTGCGTTGCCTGTCATACAAACATTTTTTCAAGATAATTTGCAACCGTGCTACGACACGTCTACGAGCTACGATCGAGTGCTACGAAAAATTATTAAAACCGAAATGTGTATAAAAAATTCTTGATTTGTTTAACATGTGTATTAAATATTATATAATCAATGTAACTAGCTGAGTACTGTGTCCCAATCGAATTTCTAGATGACTACCTACATCCAGATCCTAACTAATATAATAAATTGCGAAAGTGATTCGAGTTTGTTTGTTCGTTTATTTACCTCTTTACGTTTTATCTACTGAACCAATCTTCCTGAAATTTCACATACACATAGTTAGTTTGAAGTACTGTCTTCTGAAAAGAACATGGAGTACCTTTCATCACGGGAAAAAGCACTGTTCTTGTAGGAAGATAACGCAGGCGAAGTCGCGGGCAAAAGCAAGAATACATGAATTGGCAATACTTTGTCTCAATATACTCGTATATTTTTTTTATTTGTTAGTATTGAAACATAATTATGCAAAAGATGTTAAATTGTTTTACGTTTTTGTAATTATTTTTATACGATTAAATGTCTTTCTCAATGGCAAAATAAGTAAATCGCACTGTATGATTGCGTATGAGTTGAAGGCTTTGCTCTTGCAGCAGGGTGCTGCGCGGGAGTGGCGCGCCGTGGACTGAGTGACCGGTGCTGTCATAGTACCGGCGCGGCGCTCACGACAAGCGCACGCGCACACTGATAACCCACTGTATAAAAGGACACGAGCCCTACCTCTCTTTCATTTGACTCCTCTCCTTCGCGCGAGAAAAAGTAAAAAAAAATCGTCTCAATTTTGACAAAAAATTGAACTGCGACAAAATGTCTGTTGTTGGATCTAGACATGGCCATAGTCATGATGATGATACTGAAGGAGTCGTTTTGGCCAAGGGAGTCGCCATGGCGGTTCTGTTCTCCGCTTCCATGATCTGTGGCATTCTCCCGCTGTTTCTGGCAAAGAAGTTCCGGTGGATCTCCGCTGACGAGGCTGGCAGTCTCAAGTCCACGAACCGGGTGGTGATGACTCTGCTGTCTTTCGGAGGAGGTGTCCTGCTGTCCACGACCTTCATGCATCTTATACCGGAAATAGAAGAGAACGTAGCATATTTACAAAGTAAGTACCATTTTTTTAAACAGATGTTTGTTGCATGTTTGATTTGAACTTGATCTTCGAATTATCGTGTATCGTCTAATTGGTTGAATACTTTGTAGGACGCGCCGTTGCGTTTTTGTGATTACGTTTTGGATATGATAGTAAACGTTCTGAAACCAATTTTGATGAATGATATCGCACGGTCTGATTTTGATGCATTATTGACTTGTCAGAATCTTTTATATAACTTAATACAATTTTATTTATAAGCTAGCTCAGAGATTTAACTGCAATAATTAGTAAGTAAGTATCGAGATTTTTATTCCGCAGTCTCTAGAATCGTGCAACAAAATACTAAGTATACTTAGATCCCGAAACAGGCTCACCTTGATGCTTGCCACTGCGTCGATTCTGTGATTTCGTTTCCGCACTTATTTTCTTTGTGGCTATTTGTTTTAAAAATAGGTACTTTATCTATGTTCGATGTCTCCGATTCCGAAAAAAGTATTTTTTTTCGGAATATATCTAAATAAGTAAAAGAAGTAGTCATCAAAGTCTCCTACAAATATCACAAGTGAATGTGTGATCATGTCGAAAATTTTCAAAACTGAAATAGTTGTATTGTGTGTAGTGTAATAATTAAATTGTCAAAAAAATTGAGAGAATAAATTATTATTTGGTATAATATACACGTTAATATATACGTTTGGTAGTATTATTAGGTACTAAAAATCAAATAAAGGCCAACTTTCATAGAGCTATAGATAGATTCATAACAATAGGATACCAATAAACATTAGCTAAGAAGCAATCTTTTAATAATAAAAATAATGCTATAAATTTTATTAAAAAAAAAATTCTGTAAATTAAACTCAACTGTGTAAAGAAATTTTAAAAACGAATGTGGTTAAATTGTATTTTTTTCACCTAAACTCAATATTCTTTTTTAGAGAAGTAACTTAAAATAATAATAGTAGTACCTACTTTTGTACTTAGTTTTAGTTTTGTATAATTTATGTTTCTTTAAATATAATTATTATTATAATTATATTTATATTTAAATTATACAAGCCTGCATCACACGTTTTTAGCCAAAACAGGCGTTACTGAATTGACCCTGGTGCCAAAACTAGATCATTAGTGATAATAAAAATAGTACTATAGGCTTCTCAAATAACTGCTACTACTTATACGAGACAGATAAAAATATTTTGCCTTTTATTTTTGCGTAAATACCTTCCAGAAAACACGAAAAATACGAAAAACAAGGTTCACGGCTTTAACGAAATCATTATGTAAAACACAAATTATAATTTCTACATAATGTTAAATCGCGAGTTTATTAAACTAGCTACAAGTTGCTCGTTTTAGATTTTTGAAAAATAACTCGAAAAAGATATTATATATCGTAACAATTCACTAAGAAATTCCCCATACATTTTTTGTATGGCAATGCCATCGCTCAATATATACGAGTTCCAAGCCCACGAAAAATCAGTCTGCCGGTAAGAGTCAAGGGGAATCCACGTCGCTCTGCTGCTCGGGAGGCATTTAATTTTCGCGTGTTCATGCATTCACAGACAGCAGAGAGTAATGTAGATCAGAGTTACATATTTATTACTTTTAATCTTTTTAAAATTTATATAGGTACCATTTTCATACTCATGAATGATGGCCGACAATTTTTGATGAAATAGAAATCGTAATAAATCGCAATCATAGAAATCGTAATAAATCGAAATCATAGAAATCGAAATCATAAAAATCTAAATAAATCTAAATTAAGATCCAAGATGGCGGACAACTTTTTTTTTTAATTTTGCGATATGTATATCGTTTCATAAGTTTTTCAGTGCGCTGATTACGAAAATGACATTTATTTTGAGATCCAAGATGGCGGACAACTTTTTTTTTCAATTTTACAATATGGGTATGTTTTTATAGGTTTTTCGGTGCGCTAATGACAAAAATAACATTTATTTTGAGATCCAAGATGGCGGGCAGTTTTTTTTTTCAAGTTTACAATATGGGTATGGTTATATGGGTTTTTGGGGACGCTGATGACGAAAATAACATTTATTTTGATATCCAAGATGGAGGACAGTTTTTTATTTTATTTTACAATATGGGTATCGTTTTCGAGGTTTTTGGGGACGCTGATGACGAAAATAACATTTATTTTGAGATCCAAGATGGCGGACAGTTTTTTATTTTATTTTACAATATGGGTATCGTTTTCGAGGTTTTTGGGGACGCTGATGACGAAAATAACATTTATTTTGAGATCCAAGATGGCGGACAATTTTTTATTTTATTTTACAATATGGGTATCATTTTACAGGTTTTTGGGGACGCTGATGACGAAAATAACATTTATTTTGAGATCCAAGATGGCTGACAGTTTTTTTTATTATTTTACAATATGGGTATCGTTTAATAGGTTTTACCATACCCATATTGTAAAATTTAAAAAAAAGTTGTCCGCCATCTTGGATCTCAAAATAAATGTTATTTTCGTCATCAGCGTCCCCAAAAACCTACAAAATGTTAACCATATTGCAAAATTTAAAAAAAAAATTGTCCGCCATCTTGGATCTCAAAATAAATGTTATTTTTGTCATCAGCGCACCGAAATACCTATATAACCATACCCATATTGTAAACTTGAAAAAAAAGTTGTCCGCCATCTTGGATCTCAAAATAAATGTTATTTTTGTCATCAGCGCACCGAAAAACCCTTATAACCATACCCATATTGTAAACGTGAAAAAAAGTTGTCCGCCATCTTGGATTCCAAAATAAATGTTATTGTCGTAATCAGCGCACTGAAACACTTATAAAACGATACCCATATTGCAAAATTAAAAAAAAGTTGTCCGCCATCTTGGATCCAAAAATACTATTTTTGTAAACCTCATCCCGAAAAATTGGCCTTCATGGGATGCCAGGCAGATGTTTAACATCTTAGCATCCTGGCACGACGGTCATGCTATTTTCTGTCGCGGCATTCGTGTCCATTTTACTGCCAAATCGCGCCAAGTATGTTTTACATAAGAAAATGGTCGTAATTTTATTTTTAGTATGAATTCATTACCGTAAAGCAAGAAAAAAAAATTATATTGGTACCAACAAATCCTTTGCCGGATCCCTGTCACTTATTACTTCGGGTTGGCGGCAATCTCACGTCGATGTGTGCGTGTGACTTGCACACAGCCAGCTGCGGTCTATCAAATACCTAAGCTCGGTCGGGCGCGCGGACGTGATACACTCTTAAAACATCTAAAACTAAAATACAAGCTAATTTAAAATACTAAAATTAAAAACTAAAGAATACAAAAATAAAAAATAATTACAGGTTATCAAGAGCTTTAATTTAATTTATCTTCTGTTTTTTTTGTATTCATTACTTTTATTTACAGATAAATGAAGTCTTATTAATATATTCACATTCCTGAAAAATAATTAAAACATTTGCAACTAAAAGAAAATATTATTCGTAATACAAGAGGTGACATGATAATTATATTGTCATAAAATTAACAATGATTTAAAGTTCTTTAAATATTTGTACTTTTAAAATATTCTACATATACTTATTAGTACCTAATTTAAACTCATAAATACGCAAAATATGCAAATTCAATAGCTCGTTATTCCGTTAACTTGTTTATGTCGAAAATAATGTAACGAATTTCAAATGAGTGTATTATAACATATGTATATTTATGCATCTACCCAATTTATTTATCAATTTTGTTGTGATTATTTCTTAGTTAGTGGTAATTTAAAGTTCTTAGTCATATTTTCGTTGTTTATAAATTTGTTTTTAATTATATTCGTATCGTATTATCTTCGCTATTAAAATTCGTTATTCCGCTAACTGGTTTTAATATTAGAAACTAGCTTTTGCCCGCGGCTTCGCCCGCGTGAATTTCCTACGGGAACAGTGCTTTTTCCCGGGATGAAAGGTACTCAATGTCCTTCTCCGTACTTCTAACTATGTGTATGCAAAATTTCAAGAATATTGGTTCAGTAGATGAAGCGTGAAGAGGTAACAAACAAACAAATAAACAAACAAACTCACTTTCGCATTTATATTTATACTAGCTTTCGCCCGCGGCTTCGCCCGCGTGAATTTCCCACGGGAACATTGCTTTTCCCGGCATGAAAGGTACCCTATGTCCTTCTCCGTACTTCTAACTATGTGTATGCAAAATTTCAAGAATATTGGTTCAGTAGATGAAGCGTGAAGAGGTAACAAACAAACAAATAAACAAACAAACTCACTTTCGCATTTATATTTATATTTATTATTATATTATTTTTATTTTCCCAATATTATATTATCACGTAATAAAACTTTGACATTCACCGTAGAAAACTGAACCAGGAGGTTAGAACAAATAATTTATGATATTGCTCAATCTTATAGAAATCGAATAGAATCGATTGTCCGAGAACATTAGGCAACTGTGTCGATAAAGATAACAATATTATGCAAATACGATTCGTAAATATGCACAAGCACGGATCTTTTTATCTTTATTTAAAGCACTTAAAATATATTACCATAGAATAAGTACCTTATATTACCACGTTACCAATTTGTCATGCCTGGATTTTATATTCCTAGAGAAACTTCGCAATATTATATATGTACACTATGTACAGTAATGAACACGTCCTAAGTTTATGTTAAAAGAAAAAGAGCGGGTAAATAGGTACTTCAACAAAATTAGAGTTTTAAACATTTTAATTTAAATAAACTTACATCTCATATAATGCGTTGAAGTCTTTTTGACCAACATGTTTTCAATATAATAATACCGACATGACATTTACCTAACAGTTTATAGCATGGAAGTTTATATACGCTAAGTAAAGTAAGATATAAGTAAGAGTTCATAGTAAATAAAATTGTGATAGATCCTGTACTGCCACCTTGATTTTTAGGGTTCCGTAGTCCGACATCCTTGGGGGAGGCCTTTGTCCAGCAGTGGACGTCTTTAGGCTGAGAGAGAGAGAGAGAGAGTCCGACAAGGAACCCTTATAAGATCGTTCAGTCCGTCCGTCCATCCTAGTTAGTGGATGTGAATCTCGCATACAGGTCCATATTTATCTTCAAGCCGTAAGGCTGGACGATAGGGCTAAAGCATAATTATTAAATCTATAGTTAATAGGTAGTCCACCTGTAAAGAAGTAAAAAAAAACTAATATAAGTTCTCAAATCTTGAAAGTATCGATATTTTCAAGGTTCAATTGGCGTGTTCTTCCGCGAGAGAGCATTATCTAACAGTTGCATAACCCTTGTTCAAATGTATGCCACTGGTCGAGTCACCATCGAGATCGTAAAATTGGCTCAGCGCTTTATTCCAATACTTGTTTTGTGCTTTTATGGCCGCTGTGCTTCTATTTTTAGTCTCCAAGTGGAGCAAAGACTCCAATTAAGATATTTTTTTTATTTTGTAAAATGAATGTATGTATGCCAATCGATTCATTTGTTATTTTTTGACAAACTGTGAGTGTTAACAAATACTATTTAGAGTTTATAATGGAATTTGGTGTTAAGTAAAATAAAAGAAATCAGAATATTATAAATCCATAGTACTTCATTGTCGTATCTTCATGGTGGACGACCACCAGCAGCCGTCTCTCTTGACTAGGGCCGTCTCGCGTTCCTGTATTTGTTGGTCTGATTGAATTAAAAAAAAATACAAATTCTAAAGGTAAACCAATAAAGTAAAATATTTTAATGAAAAAGAAAAGTGATTTAATTTTCTTCACTTTTATAAAGATCACTAGAAAAGAGATCACTATTACGTCAGATTGATTTATCTCGTGATTAATTATAATTGTTTTCTGGATTCGTAAGCTTCGCTCCCGTGGAAATTCCCGTTTTTCCCTACCCGTGCCGTGTACCACATGTTATCGAAATCCGTCTAGATAAAGTAGATTTTGCATATAGAAGTATTTAACAAACATCCATCCCCACAACTTTCGCATTTACAGTACAATTAGTGTACAGAATATAGTTTACAACCATTTACAACCATCTCCCATCAAATCCAGTCAATCTGCCTCGATTTGCATGATTAGTTGGGGTCAGTCACCCGCTCGTCCGCCGCGCCGTCAGTTACCCATAAAATTGCGGTGGAGCTTTCGCTACTTATAGTGCTTAGTTAACCTTAAAGTTTACTACGTATCAAATAGAAGCATTATTATAATGATAACTTTGTGACGAAAATTGCAAAGAAAATTTAAGTGTCGGGAGACTTTGCCAGATACTTAGATATCAATATTATCAATATACATATATATATATACATACATACAATAAAACTGTAACTGGTCTGTGTCTGTACATAGAAGATTTTAAGAAAAGAAACTATGAGGGGTCTTCTTAGGGCCAATAGAAGCCAAAACCATTTTTTGTAGAATTTTTGTGTCTGTCTGTCCTTACTGTCTGTCTGTATGTTTGTACGCACATCACACTACTAGACCAAATTTGATGCGGTTTTCACTGTTGACATTGTTGAAGGTCTATAATAATATGTTGGTATACAGAATGATTTTTCCAATCCTGCGTGTGATACTTCCCGAGATAACAGCATATTTAAGAAAATAGTACTAGGTAGGTACTAAATTTAATTTTTATCACTTAATTTATTTGTGTTAAACGATATTACAACCTCTACGTTATACCTTATACCTTACTTAGCTGGATCACCTGTTATTACATTACTATACAACATTGTGTCACAATAAGCCTTCACCGTTGACATTCCCACGCCAAGGTGACAAATTACCAGTAATTAATAAAGGAATCCCCAGCGACACTTTCTTAATGTCGTCGTCATCAGCCAACAGACTGATGTGGACGACCACAAAATATGGAGAAATTGGAATGACAGCTCATATGATTTGAGACATTTAGAAAGTTTTCCATCGGTTTTCCTACTTTGAGAATTAGTACTATTAGATATGCTGAAAGAGATATGCTGTAAATTAAAGCCTAGGATGCCACACAATATACATTCATCATTTAATAGACTGCTAAACATTACTATAACACAAAACAAAAGATAATCTCTAATTTCTTATTCTAATTTCTAATTCATTTATTCAATAACAATTTTGCAATTAGAATAGAATAGAATAAAATAAAAATTTATTTGACACAAACTAAAACACACACAGGTTATTTACAATACATTCAGCATTGTTATATATAAGATAAAAATAATTTAATACTATATAAACATCATGTGTGCGTTGCAGCAGTTCAAAAAGGTCATGACTCAGCTAATAACCTTACTCACAGCATAAATACTGTCAGCAAAGCACTGGTATTCTGTCATAACCTATTTGACGAACGAACTTAAAAAAACAATAGAACTGGATACACAAGTAGATACAGCACAGTGTAGAAAACAGATTAATAAATAGTACATCTAAGGGGAAGCAATAATAAAATAAATGCATCAGCGCCATACTAAACCGTAAAATATTATTAGACATTAGATAGCAAAATCCGCCACCGACCAACCATGTGGTAATCCTATTTTCTGTTTGTTCAATTGTGTCTGAAATTCTTATAAGTAATTACATAGTAAAAAATAAAACTTAATCTAGAAAGAACGTAAAGATCTAAGAAAGAACGTGTCTCTTGATGATCATGGCGACTGACATTCCACGCTGCCCTCTGCTGCAGCATACCACTAGTGACGTGCCGTGTTTATAGAGATGGGCAATCTTCAATCTTCCCAATACACTTCAATTCTGTACTTCAATTTTACAGTACTAATTTAGTTTTTACGACAAAGGCGTTGCTCTAGGCAGTCACTGCTGAAATCACACTCACCATGAGTGTGACTCCGTACGAATTCACATAGATTTATCTTCTTTGTGAAGTTTAGTTTGATATTTTACTGCTACACCTATCTGCACTTACGAAAATTATCAAAGTACTACTAGTTTTAATATCTATTAATTTTCTATGGTGAAGAAGGTAATTTCTAGACAAAGTAGAATTACGAAACAACTACTCAGTTTTGCCATTGACTCGTGGTAAGGATTTTTTACCATCTTAGTCGTCTTGTAAAGTATTGTAGTTGGAGCTATTCTATGCACTCGTTATTTTGTGTGCACAATCATTCATTAGTTTTAGTTCATTACAAAGTCAATGAAGGGAAACAAGGCGAACGTAGGTATCGACGTGAACCGCATCACATTAATTTGTATAGTTACTTATGCTTTGATTGCTTTCTTGTATGGAAATGCCGATTATACATGTGTACGTAAATGTAGATGTCCAGGTGCTCAGGAAATGCAATATAGGTCGTGGGGTTTTGAATACAAATATTAGCTATGGGAACTTAATAACTTAATGGTCTTTTAAATGGTACGGTTCAGAGGTAGGTTCTATTTTTTTTTTTTTACAAGTTGAGTATTAGAACGATATATCAATTACGCATGTAAGAAGTGACAAACGGCTAATATTGTGGTTTATTGATTATTTTTGCTCATTCGTATGCAAGTAGGGAAATAATTAATTAAATGCCACTGCAATAGTTCATCGGCTAATAATATGTTGGTAGGTATACAGAATGATTTTTCCAATCCTGCGTGTGATACTTCCCGAGATAACAGCATATTTAAGAAAATAGTACTAGGTAGGTACTAAATTTAATTTTTATCACTTAATTTATTTGTGTTAAACGATATTACAACCTCTACGTTATACCTTATACCTTACTTAGCTGGATCACCTGTTATTACATTACTATACAACATTGTGTCACAATAAGCCTTCACCGTTGACATTCCCACGCCAAGGTGACAAATTACCAGCAATTAATGAAGGAATCCCCAGCGACACTTTCCTAATGTCGTCGTCATCAGCCCACAGACTGATGCGGACGACCACAAAATATAGAGAAATTGGAATGACAGCTCATATGATTTGAGACATTTAGAAAGTTTTCCATCGGTTTTCCTACTTTGAGAATTAGTACTATTAGATATGCTGAAAGAGATATGCTGTAAATTAAAGCCTAGGATGCCACACAATATACATTCATCATTTAAGGGCCCGTACTAGGCTAGATTGCTTCACATGATCGTCTGTAATATCTACATTAATGTAAAACTGAATGTAAAATTAAGATATAGCAAACTTCAGGACTAGCACGAGGGATTATGTTACTCAAAAACACGATTGCATAAAATTTTCTCGATAGAAAAAAATTGCGAAGTTGCCTCCAAATCACCTATAATTAACACTTTAAACTGCTATTATTCAAGCAATACATTAAAATAAAGATTGAAATTTTTTGTATAAAGTACTCTATAGATAAGGCAGGGATTATGTTACTTACTTTTTTAAATATCTTTTTATAAAGCTTTTAAAAAAATAATACTTATAATTGCCCGCATGCTTTAACCATCCGCCTCTGAGCCGCCGCGCCGCCCGCGACCCCGCGAGCATTTATTTAGAACGCGGATTGGATGCGTGCGGGCGAACTGGGTAGCGGGTAGCGGGGGAAAATCTTAGTTGTCATTGGCCTAGTGCGGGCTCTTAATAGACTGCTAAACATTACTATAACACAAAACAAAAGATAATCTCTAAGAAAGAACGTGTCTCTTGATAATCCCGGCGACTGAGATTCCACGCTGCCCGCTGCTCCAATCACAGCACACCACTAGTGACGTGCCGTGTTTATAGAGATGGGCAATTTTCAATCTTCCCATCTAAATACTAATTTCGTTTTTACGACAAAGGCGTTGCTCTAGGCAGTCACTGCTAAAATCACACTCACCATGAGTGTGACTCCGTACGAATTCACATAGATTTATCCTCTTTGTGAAGTTTAGTTTGATATTTTACTGCTACACCTGTCTGCTGCACTTACGAAAATTATCAAAATACTACTAGTTTTAATAATATGTTTTAATTTACTATGGTGAAGAAGGTAATTTCTAGACAAAGTAGAGTTACGAAACAAATACTCAGTTTTGCCATTGACTCGTGGTAAGGATTTTTTACCATATTAGTCGCCTTGTAAAGTATTCTAGTTGCTATTCTATGCCCTCTGTATTTTGTGTGCACAATCATTCATTAGTTCATTACAAAGTCAATGAAGGGAAACAAGGCGAACGTAGGTATCGACGTGAACCGCATCACATTAATTTGTATAGTTACTTATGCTTTGATTGCTTTCTTGTATGGAAATGCCGATATTATACATGTGTACGTAAATAAGATGTATATGTCTTGTCTAGGTGCTTAAGAAATGCAATATAGGTCGTGGGGTTTTGCATACAAATATTAGCTACTAGCTTCGCCCGCGTGACTTTGGCTTAGATGAAAAGTCTTTTTGTGTTCCAAACTGTTTCCTGTGTTCCAATCTTCGATTTTTATACGTCTACAGAAAATGCCCATCAGATTAACCAAGGTTTTTGCTAAGGCGCCATTTCCGTATATATTATAGTGTAGCTGGTCTCTTGAAGTTATTTATCAGATGTTCCAGATCTTCAATTTTTATACGTCAGCAGAAAATGCTCATCAGGTCGAACTGTTTTTGCTAAGGCGCCATTTCCATATATGTTATAGTGTAGCTGGTCTCTTGGAGCTTTCATCAGATGTTCCAGATCTTCAATTTTTATACGTCAGCAGAAAATGCTCATCAGGTTGAATAATTTTTGCTAAGGCGCCATTTCTATATATGTTATATTGTAGCTGGTCTCTTGGAGCTTTTCATCAGATGTTCCAGATCTTCAATTTTTATACGTCAGCAGAAAATGCTCATCAGGTTGAACGATTTTTGTTAAGGCACCATTTCCATATTACTTATAGTTTAGCTGTTCTGTTATGGTTCTTCATCAGGTGTTCCAGTTTTCAAAATGAATTATAGCCTATATGTTGCCCAGGCTTAATAGCTATACAACAAAAAAAGTTTCATTCAAATCCGTCCAGTAGTTTTTGCGTGAAACGCGTACATACATACATACAGACAGACAGACAGACAAACAGACAGACAAGAAATTCAAAAAAATTTTTTTTGCTTTCTATTGTTCTTTTTAGGTCTCCCTCTATCCATTTCAGTCAAAAATATTAAATGTACAGACAAAATATTTTTACTGTTTTATTATATGTATAGATATAGATGATGGTCTTTTACATATCTCTTGCTCTGTAAGTACACCCTTACACCCCTGAATGCCGGGGTGTATGACTATCATTACAGCATAGGTTTTGGAATTTGAAAAAAGAACTGTCATACTCATACTGCACGAAGAATATTTTTAAAAAGTTAATATTTTTTTTCTCGGTATCGATTAATTACTCGAATCGGAATCTAGACAATTTATTTTAATTAAATACACATTTTTTTCTTCTTAATAAATGTTCATTGAAACCTGCTGTCTTGTTGTTTACTTACCTTACAATCGATATGTAAAGCAGAGTATTTATCTCGGGCGTAAGCATCAATTGCATACTCGGGTTAATTCTCTTAAAACTCGCCAAAAACCTCGTATGCAATTGATGTCATACAGCCCTTGGTTAATAACTATTAAATTTTCAAACTACGGTTCTGAAGTAGGTTCTGTTTTTTTTACAAGTTGAGTATTAGAACGATGTATCAATTACGCATGTAAGAAGTGACAAACGGCTAATATTGTGGTTTATTGATTATTTTTGCTCATTCGTATGCAAGTAGGGAAATAATTAATTAAATGCCACTGCCATAGTTCATCGGCTACTAATTAGCGTGGGAAACTATAATCAGCCAGAGTACCTGCATATAATGTATGTTTGTATGTCTGTGAATCATCACAGCGTAGACACAACCACAATTATACATTACAACATCATTGCAGGCAGACTTTAGCATTCGTTTGGATGTCCTGATAGGTTTTCAGCAGGAGTAAGTACAACACTATGATTTTTAGTTTTTCGACATCTAGACAAAATGTGTTGTTATTTAAGACATACTTAACACATTGCTTAGGCTAATCTACTAGAGTACTAGGTACAGGCAGATAATTATTTCTATTGAACTTTTTCATAGTTATTCTTGAATAACAATCTAATCAAATATATAATGTATATCACAATTGGTAATAGACATAATTTATTACTTATGCCGGTTTTATTCCCAAGGTTTAACGATTATACTGTACAAATACCATTTATATCATGTTATCTAACGGATAATCGAGCGATAGACTGAAAAAACAAGTTATTAATGCAGGTGGTTTGACATTTGAATGTCCGTGTTAAAAAAATATTAGTATTTAAAAAAATATCCGTGACTAAAAATGGCATGATGCGTCGTGCCACGATGCTCATTTGTTTTACATCATATTCATATTCATTTAATCACATTAATTTGTAAATATATATGCATCTTAAATCTACATATTTACAAATTTACCTTTGCATCTGCCGGGCGTCCGTGACGGATTATTTCTTTACATACTGTAATTCAAGAAATGTATCATTGTGATATGATTTAAATCAAACGATAGCAGAAGCGACACCATAAAATTAGAAGTTTTTTTTAAAGAATTTTTTTTTGAAACGATTTTTTTTCTATATCTTTAATCGACCACCCAGCCCACGCTGGCTCTATCTAAGCTAACTAATACTTACAGCAGATTATAATAAACTAGCTTTTCCCGCGGCTTCGCCCGCGTGAATTTCAAGCGGGAACAGTGCTTTTTCCCGGGATTAAGTACTTCTAACTATGTGTATGTGAAATTTAAGGAAGATTGGTTCAGTAGATAAAGCGTGAAGAGGTAACAAACAAATAAATAAACAAACAAACTCACTTTCGCATTTATAATATTAGTTAGGATAGTTATGATGTAAGTAGATACATGCATTGGGGAAATCCACACATATCGCTCTCTGCTTATTTAATTTACAATTAAAAATGAATCATTGATGTGATCCCCGATAGTACCATTAGATACTCTAGATGTATATAATCTAGATACGTCCTTGAGAAACCTGACCTACATCGTAGAACTACGTAGAAACCAGAAACCTACTATTTATTGTGCTTAGTGTCGCATGCGGTGTCATGTGGGTGTCATTACGTGTCAGGGAAATGCAATATACTTGTTTGGTGTTATTTAATTCTATTGATATCTTATGCTAATATTACACTTCTAATGAAATATGTGATATAAATACAAATACGGGTATTCTAAAACTTTTGTCATGCTATTTCTAGATAGATAGGCATCCTTTGGCGCGCAAATGAAGTTACAATAGCTTTTAAGTAAGCCGGGTATTCTAAAACTTTTGTCATGCTATTTCTAGATAGATAGGCATCCTTTGGCGCGCAAATGAAGTTACAATAGCTTTTAAGTAAGCTTCTTGGCATAAGCGGTTTGACACCTAACAGGAAAATACAAAGCTTATCGATACAAGCCTACAATATCCGGATAAGGAACTTTTCCTAGAATTGCGTTTTCCCTATACCCATATTATCGCCGATAATATGGGTATAGGGAAAACGCAATTCTAGGAAAAGGAAAATTTATTTTAAATAACCGATAATTTATCGGTTATTTAAAATAAATTTTCCTCACAAAAGTAATTAATAAAGTTGGCTTTTTGTAGGTTTTTATTTTAATTTGATTAGGGATTTTCCGATCATTTACTGCGCAAGCTCTGGCAGTTTTTTTTTATAATATAGCTGTGTATATAATAGGTAAAGTTACAGCTGTTGTTAATATTGAGGATAGATTTTGATGTAATTCATATTGCAGGAATTTTATGATTGATTTACTACGATTTCATTTACAAATTCATCAATATAAATTATTGATTTTAGTTATATTAAGCTGAGTAAAGCTCACGTGTCCGCATTTGTACAGGGTGGGTAGGCACCTTCGGAACCTTACATTGCGCGTGGCGTGGCCTGTTACGCACTTGAACAATTTTATTCTTATAGAATATCATAATCTCTCTCTCTCTCTCTCTCAGCCGAAAGACATCCACTGCTGGACAAAGGCCTCCCCCAAGGATTTCCATAACGACCATCATAATCTACCAATTAACAATTATTACCTACTAAGTATTTTTCTCATATAATGTACCAAACAATATATTTTAAGCCGCAGTTATAATGGCACTATATGGCGGCCATAAGCACGTGCAGCTTACTTTTAGAAAGTAATCTGAACACGTGGCCAGAGAAACCTAGGAACCGACTCCATACTGATTCAGCTTTCGTTGTTGTGCAATAATGTGTAGTCGTTTAATTGATTCGCCTTATTTATTATTTCCGTAGATAACTTAGCTCAACTCCGTAAGCTGTGACTTCCGAATCTTGAGTTACGAAAAGAACCACTAAATTAAGTGACATAAGACGTTTCCTTTCTAACTGAGATCAGGTTATTTTTTTTAGTCTCGAGGTCAGTCCATGATTCTGACTGAACCAATTTCCTTTGTTTTTTTAAACTAAATAAAAAATCGTACTATGCAATTCAAGCGATAAAGTTTTAAGAAGTCTATTTATATTTTAAGTAGAAATTTTTATTCAACCAATAAATTAATAATATACATGCTTTGAAATCATTTTTTGAAAACTAAAACTAACTAACTAAAAATAAACTATAACTAACTAAAAAAAGAAAAATACTCCTAATTAATTAAGTTAAATATTTTAAGTTGTTAAACTCTAAATTTTTTAATCTAGATTTTTGTAGCATGGGCAGGGTAGAGTAACCTACCCTACCCCCTACCCTGCCCAGGCGTTCAAGTTATGACAAATCAAATTCACTTCCAACTGAATATACCTACTGTGCTTAATCATCATTTTGGTGCAGCTGATTCAATGCAGCAAGGAGGTCAAGGCGATTTAAAATTATGCTAGCCCTTTACGTTATAAGCATGATGCATATAAAATTTGTACCATGGCGCCTAAAATTGGTTTTTCTATATGTTTCTTGCTATTTCCAGTTTTTATCAATATTTGCATGATCTTGTGTTTTTATAAATTTAGGGATCGACATCATTCATCGAATACCTATCTATTACTGCAGTCAATTTCAGTGTTGTAAGTTCACAAGTTATTATTTAAAAACATTCTTCCAAGTGAGCTCTCAAAGAGCTCTCTCGGAAAATATTTTTTAAATAATTCATTTCAATAAAGGTTTCTTCCAAGAAAACAAACTTCAAGTAATTCATGTAAGATGTGCACAAAAATGCTACTTAGCGTAAGTAACATTAGTGGGCAGAAAAAGCCAGTTTTTTGTCCGTGATGCCCAAATAAGAGCCTGCCAGAGATTCAATTAATACGAGGCCAAATTTATGGCCCCGACCTCGCTCGCCCGACACATTACGCCATTCTAACTATCTAACCTAATTGTCATGAAATGATAGGTTTAAACAACATACCACTTTATACGACACCCTTATGATAATTTAACGCTATGAGGAGATTTGCTCTAATAAAACGGTAAAAAAGTGTGTCGGTTCATTGAATATTTTTGTATGACACTATCAAATACCCAGTTTGAATAGGTACTAATTGAAATTGAATATTATTGACATTATTCAATATGCAATATTACGAAAATCAATAAGATAAGTTGGTAAGTAGGATATTTATATCGTTTCCTTATGTACACAACTCTCAACTTATGACACTATGATTAACAAAGTTAGGTTTGTAATGGTTGCTAAATGACCCGCCACAGTTTTGTTTGGTTTAATGACATAAAAAAAACATCCTCCTCAGATACTTATAAAAAATAAATTATGTTATTTAAGTTCACACAGACGCAAGAAACAAACAACAAGATAATAAGGCTTCTGGTTTCAATTTGGAGGTACGGAATCCTAAAAAGTGCTCGCCAGCAAGTAATAAAGGTACCTATAATAAACACAAGAAAAATTGCATAAAATTAATTCATTATGTCGGTCGGTATCCTATTCAAATTGCGCCATTGTCTCCTGCAGATCGTGATAAATTTGCAAAAAGATTCCATAATGAGAGAATTGAAGTAAAGTTAAGCATATATTCACTTAAATAAATTAAATAGAGTACGGTAATAATACGACACTAGCCATATTCATCATCTCTGTCTTTATTCTTCAACCAGGACATAAGTATTTAAAAGTGGATTTTTAAATTATTTTGAAATTCCAAAATAAAGTCAAATGTATAAACTTATACTCATACTTATACTTGTTTTTGAGATGCTCAAAAATCCAAAAAATAAATGTATCCATCCATACTAATATTATAAATGCGAAAGTTTGGATGTGAGTTTGTGAGGATGTTTGTTACTCAATCACGCAAAATCTACTGGACGGATTTTGATGAAATTTGGTATACTGGTAGAAAAATACCGGGAATAGCACATAGGGTACTTTTTATCCCGAAATTCCCATGGGAGCGAAGCCCCGGGGCGTGGCTAGTAAACTTATAGTTAGATCTTTAATTTATATCGCCGTCGTGTTCTAGCCTTAGTTCATCGGCCTCACGAAGGTTTAGTTTAGACGTTGTTGTAAATGAACAACTTAATGATTGGCAGCGAGCGTCGTGCGCGCAGAACGTGTAAACCCTGATGTGTAGAGTCATTACAAATGTTTAACTTGGAAATTCTAAGACGTGATCGTGCCTGCCGGCGACTATTGCCTATTTAAGTATGAGTTTGAAGGTACGAGGTAAATATGTATAGTCAGCAGCTTAAAAAGCTCAGTTTAATTAGCATTCATTCTTTTAATCTAATGCTCAACTTATGCCACTCCCGCATTGCTTCAGGGCGTGTCGGCAAGTGTCTTAATAATGATTTAGTCGTAGCGCTTTTTTCAACGATAAAAAACCACTATGTCTCCATCTCATTTTTATGTTAATTACCTAAGTACCTAGTTAATTTTATTTTATTTTATTTTATTTTATTTTAATTCTTTTTTGGTTCTTGTGGAATGTTAAAATATATTTTTTTATATAGTTATCGTAATAGTTGGCAAGGTGTTATAGTAGTTGGCGAGCATGTGGGTTGCCTAATGGTAAACAATCACCGCACCGCAGACACCAACAAGCCGCGTTGCCGACTTTTGAAAAAGCGATAGTGCGATAGTCTAATTCTTGAAGGCCTCAATGTGGAACCTATTCGGGAACAAAGGTATATTACGACGTGTATTTTCACCATGATTCATAATTTAGAAGGAGGGTACTCCCCGGCACGCGCCACTTATAAATGTTACGCACGTATGTACATTATTGGGACATTTAACGGAACTGCACTTTCTTGACGGATAACACGTGATTATGTGAGGTGGACCTCGTGATCCAACTAAAATAAATTGACATCAAACCGCGGCAATATTTTTAACTAAAAAGAACTTGTACTTACGTTGACGTCCATCTTAATTTTTTTTTTTTTTTTTTATTTTATTTTAATCGGGAAACTTACAGTAGAATATAACTTAATTACTAAATATTTTACACAGTTTAAAACACAGTTATTAAGTTTTCGCATATAAAAATAATAAAAAAACAAAGATTTAAAATAAAAAAAACCTAGATGCAGGGTGCCCTTCGTCCTTTTAGAGGCATATAATATTCGGAATATGATTTAAAATGATGATAACATCTTGGCAATAATATCAAGGTTTTTATGTACGAAATGTCACAAAAATATTTTAAAATGAATTGTAGAAACATAAGCCTTGCCGTCTCATGCAAGCAATGCATTGTGTGTTTTTGGTCACATTTTTTACTAGGTTTAGGTTTTATCTATCACGCATCATCGACTTTGGAACAATAGTGTTTAACACTAATACCTAGGTAATTAACATCTTATAAAAACTTAAGGCTTACCTATTAGTGAAATATTTTGAGTGCTACTACTACTTCGATGGCCCGACGACCAAAGAGGATCTTGGTCTTCGATACTAGAAGCCTCCACTCCTTCTTGTTCTGCGCTACTTCCTGCCAGTCGGCTCCTTTAAAATATTTTGAGTAGGTACTAAAAATAAATTTATTATTTTGTTTATTCGTACTGTACAAATAAAACAAAACTCCGCAGTCATATATCTAATGACATGACATCAGCAAGGGTCAAAAGTTCCGCAATATTATTTTATGTGTTTCTAAATACGAAATCGCTAATCTTAAATATTTCTATGCATTTTTTATTTGCATTGAACACCAGTCGAATGAAGTCACGGGCACATAAATAAATTCGTGATCCGGGATCAATATCATATTAGCATGACATGAACACGAACAAAAAATATCGTATATAGTCGCGTGCGCCGCATTTTAGGCCAAAATTGCCTTTATTATCTTACTAGCTGTTACCCGCGGCTTCGCCCGCGGCAAAAAAGGATTAATCATTTTCCCGCCCCTGTGAAACTGTTGCTTGAGCGCGAGTTAGCACTTTATTTTGGATTGCACGATGGAGCGAGTTGAAAAATAGGTAAAAAAGCAAATAGGCAAAATTACAAATTCATAGACAAATACCGTTTATACACTCGCATATATATGTGTACATAGTAAGGCTGCTTGCGTGCGTGTCGTGATTTTCAATAAAAATGGCGCGAAAATTTCATCGTTACCGACCGCGCATAGATAGATATATTGATATAGATATAAAATAATAAAAAAAGTACCAACAGGTCACAAAAAGTAACCTGAACCTAATTTATTTTCTGTCTTCAAGTTTTTCCGGGCAGTAATAAAAAAAAAATAACCTGAACCTAACTTCGTTTCCGCCCTCAAAGTCTTTCCGGGCGGTTCTAAAAAAATAACCTAAACCTAACTACTACTATATGATCTTAGCTTCTCAATATACAAAGTTTAACACTCAAAAAATTTACAATTTCGGAAACATTGTTTATTTTTTGACCAACCGCGAATTGGACCTTTTATGGAACAATCGCGCCTAAACCGTGTCAGTGATGTCTACAGCGAAGTGCTAAATGTTACCCGCTAGCTGGGGTGGGGTGCGGTATTTGAAATGAGTGCGGGGCGGTGAGTGACCGATATGTACGTTAGTACTACTTACTAATCTGTGGCGCTACTGTTTTCGCTACACTATATGGTATACATAAACAAACATATAGAAGTTTGAGCAGAAAGCCATTAGTCCGTGCACTCAGCAGCGGTCCGCACACCTTGACGTATCCGGGCATACTGTCGGCCGCCCGATGCAACGGCCCATTTTATATGGAAGTAGTGGGGAGGCTGTCGTTACGTCACTTTGACGTAACGTCACTATGACGTAACGTCATTTTGACATGACGTCTATTTTGTCAAATAATAGATGGCGTTACTATAATTGGTATCCCATGCCCACGGGAACCATTTCTTCCGGGATAAAAAGTAGCCTATGTGCTATTCCAGGTCATTATCTACCTCTGTACCAAATTTCATCGAAATCCGTCCAGTAGATTTTGCGTGATTGAGTAACAAACATCCTCACAAACTCACAAATTCACAAACTCACAAACTCACATCCAAACTTTCACATTTATAATATTAGTATATCTTATATAGTTTTTTTTGACGAAGATGCGACGTGTGTACTGTGTATAAGTTTCACTGATTTTTTTTCCTAACTAGTTAGAAAAAAAAATCAACTTCTTAATTTATTCCATCACTGAGTTTACATGAATGAATTGAATATACATAATTTCATATCGTCACAAATTCGCTTGGAATTGCTTAGAAAAAAAGCTTACTTCAGCTAAATGTAACAGAGATAATTTTTTATTTTTTTTTTTATAACATAGGGCGGCAAACGAGCAAGCGGGTCAACTGATGGTAAGCGATCACAGCTGCCCATGGACTACTGCAACACCATATAAAAATAGATAGATATAAAATTATTTTAGAGAAACCAAGCCTCCTCGAAGGCTGTCAGTGAGACGGGATGACATCTTTTTGCTTTGGGTAGAAATTGAGATTAAAACCTGAATAAAAAGACTACAAGATTAATAAACTTGTAGAGATGGATCGTTTGTTTGAACGCGCTAGTCTCTAGAACAACCACCACAGTACCGGTCCGATTAGAAAAATTCTTTTGAGTAGGTTTTACAGCCACATTATTAGAATCCCGAAATTAGCAAAGATTTTTGTGTGTGAATGTAAACAAGCTACTAAAACTGCGAGACTTAGATACTTAGTTTATAATATGTGACATATTTTTAAACTAGTGACTTGCAATAAAGAATCTGAATGTCATGAAAACATATTTTCATAGATATACATATTATCATGCCTTTTTCGACTAAACGACTTACGACTTTTTCGAAACTAGCGATTTCCACTTATTGCTACGATCCGATGCTAGCTAGTCAATATCCATACTAATATTATAAATGCGAAAGTTTGGATGTGAGTTTGTGAATTTGTGAGTTTGTGGGGATGTTTGTTACTTAATCACGCAAAATCTACTGGACGGATTTCGATGAAATTTGGTACAGAGGTAGATAATGACCTGGAAAAGCACATAGGCTACTTTTTATCCCGGAAAAAAGCACTGTTCCCGTGGGAAATTCACGCGGGCGAAGCCGCGGGCAAAAGCTAGTAATCTTATAAAGCGTACGTAGTACTTCTTAATTTAAAAAAGTTCACTTCATTTTTCCTCATCTACATATATCTATTTATGAATTTATAGCTACTTTATCTACCAATCTTTGTCAGGAAATGTCAGTAAAAATCGTTGGAAATTTTATTTTCATAGAAATCATCTAGCGAATTCTACCTCTTATCTCGTACGATAAGGTACGAGTATTATTAGTAACGGATAGCGAATACAACGCTACATAGTCTAACGATAACGGCTCTTATCTTTATCGTTACGAATTACGATATAATAATATCAGACATAAAAAAATATAGCTACATGTCAAGTTATTTATTATGCGCAGGAAATAGCGGCGAATTTGCTATGTATGCATGTATTTGAGAAGGTTTATTTCGTTGCCTGTACCCTGTACCACATGAGTAGTTTAAAGGGCCTGTACCACTGAACCTAGTCTGAACCTGAACATATAACTTGCTTTTGCCTTCAGCTTCGCCCGCGCGGATTTTGTTTTTCACCCATTCCACCCTCAAGGATGGAATTTCCAAAATTCCTTTAGTGCTCACATATACGCGCTATCCTAATACTAACTACTATTATAAATGCGGAAGTGAGTTTGTTTGTTTGTTTATTTATTTGTTTTTTACCTCTTCACGCTTTATCTACTTAACCAATCTTCCTGAAATTTTGCATACACATAGTTAGAAGTACTGAGAAGGACATAGGATACTTTTCATCCCGGGAAAAAGCAATGTTCCCGTTGGAAATTTACGCGACCGAAGCCGCAGGCAGAAGCTAGTACGCTATAAAGAATCTCGCTGCATCAAGTTTCTACATTCATCGGTATCGTCTCCGCATTTAAGTAGCGAATTTATTTTTAAAATGGCGTCTGATGACGAATTTACGTATACTTTTTTGATGACAAATTGACACTGATGGCAAACTTACTGTAACCATGTTATAGGTAACAATTAGACAGATTACATAGCGCAACTTTGTATGTTCTTTTCTATAAATGGTGAAATAAAGTGTTGATCTATGTATCTAAATGTCTCTATGTATCTATTTTGTAAATTGTAGAGGAAAACTTCATAAAACCCATTTTTCTGATAAGCAGTAACTTTCTCTAAGCCTTTGCCCCAGGCATTACTCGCCAAGTCATTTTGAAAATCGGTCTTAGCTAAGTATTGCGTAGTAAATCTACAGGGCTGCCCACTGAATCGCAGATTTTATGATCGCTTTTTGTTCTCAATGCCATTTATCACCGCTTCTAACGAGCTAAACTGATCCTTGACATTTCTCCTTGACATCCTGCGACATTTTCTGTGGTATTTTCTTTGTATTTTCTGGAGAGATTCAGTCACATTATATGTTTTCATTGACAATCCATCCATAATTTCGCAGCCCTTTTAAAATTTTAGTTATGAATCCATCCATGACATTCATCGATAAAATAAAAGTATATTTATTATACGAGTAACTACGTAGGAATTTATATAACGTATGTAATACCTACTGGTTAATTGTATAATGTGATGGCAAAAGCTAAAAGCGTGAACTTGAACGAATTGTTCCGAAGTGCAAAAGTAAATAAGGAGAGTAAATAAATCAAGCGAAACTGTACCTATCTTCAGATCGTTACGTTTCAAATAAAAGCGTCACTCTTTTAATCAACCATTCCATAACAACGTTTACTGAATTAAGCAATGACATTGTGTATTAGAATGTCATTGGAATTCAGTTATTATATTTGAACTCTACAACCAAAATGATATAGAGGTTTATCTAAACCCTAAAACCGTATTATAATTTATAACCATGAAAATATTATAAGAACATCAATCAATTATAAAATTCAGAAACTTAAATTTAGGTAAATTATTGAAAGTAAACTAAAGTACTGGACCATATAAGTACTCCATTCCATACCTACTTACATATAATAAAACCTTACATTGGAGATATTTAAGAAAAAATATGAGATTTTTGTCTGTATATATGTATATTTTTTCTTAAATATCAACGGTTACATACCCGCAAATTTAATGTGGTTTTCAGAGATGTAGGTATTGTATAGTTTAACTTTAAATCTGGCGTAGATTTCATCTTGTTACGCCGCCGCTTGGAACCTGACAAATCAGAACCAGTAATGATTTTACTACGACGAAAAACTAGTTTTATTCAAGTATTCTAAAAAGAAAAACCCGAAAGCAGTTTATGCAAACCGAGACCGCGACGAAATCCCTTTCGTCCCGGTCAAAGAAACTTGTTCCATTTAACTTTCGTAGACTTTTTGTTCCATTACAACAATCCGAGGGTGGATTTCTGATCGCTGGGAAACTTTGATACAGGAATCTTGTCTTATTTTGATTTTGATGTAAACATTCGTAAATTTCTCTTAATTTTTCTATTATAAACTTTTTTTGGCATATTAACACAATCTTAACTAATTCAGCAAAATAATGTTTCTATATGTTCATGTGTATATTCTATAGGTTCTAATTCTAAATGTACGTAATCTCTGTTACAAAGATTTTGTACCAGCCTTTACATTTATTAATAGGTATTTATTTCCTTTAGTATCTCTTCTCTATTTTCATTTAATATAAAATGCTTATAGGTAAAAAGGCGAAACCATGTAAATGGTCCTTAAAATCTAAATAGATTAGTAATAAGATGTATAGACTGTATGTTTCCCAAATAAAACAAAGACTGTGATGTAACTATACTACGATTAACTGCAGATAAATGTCTAGATGGAACGTGTGAGACATGGAAATTACGTCTTTATTACGTAAAAATCGTAACCTGTGTTTACATTTACTTTTTCTCAATGTCTTGGTGTCACTAACTTAATGATTGTCTTAAGCTAGAGTTTCTTTATTGAATTCTTCTTTAAAAATACTCCAATTTATTTTTAAAAGAAAAAACCTTAATTTATTTCTAAAAATCTAATGGATTATTTTACATTAAGTATTAATTTACTTACGTTGAAATCTAAAATCAACATTAACAACAAAATGAATTATTAGAATGACTTAAGTTAGTTTAACTTAAACCTCTTCTTAATTTTAGTAATTTTTACTCATTATAGTCATAATTTTGGAAATCGTCGTAAATAGTTTATTAGTCAAATAATATATAGTAGTCAAAATAGTCGTTGTGGAAATCCTTGGGGGAGGCCTTTGTCCAGCAGTGGACGTCTTTCGGCTGAGAGAGAGAGAGAGAGAGATAGTCATAATTTAAGAAAATAAAATGTGCCACGTATTTATAAATCTATTCTCATAGATACATGGCTGAAAATAGTGGACCTCAAATAACTTCGCAACTATAAGAAACTGAATCTAGCTAGAAACTGGGCCTCTTGCACTATTATATTATAAAAGAAGGTGACTTTGATGTCTTTTTTTCATATATTTAAAAACCCAATAATAAAAAAAATACCATGTATCTTGGAAAAATACGTGGCTTTAGGAGAAAAACCCATATATTTATCAGTGATATGCCTTGAAAGTCTTGAACTACCTACCTTATGTGGAGGCTCTATACTATGTTAGCTCAGCTCTTGTGACGACACGTGGACGCAGCCTATTTCTGAAGGCATGTTTTGTACTGTACCTACATGGCTTCTTGCTTTGTCGTCTGCTATCTGTGGCACATCTTTTGCATGCCAGTAGTACAGTCTGCGTCATAAATATTTATCATAGCGCCGCAGAATATTTTAATAGAACTGTACATATCGCGATTCTATGACGTACTTCTAAGAATGAGGATCGTCGGCACTGTACGTGAAAATATGCAGTAATTATGTACAATGGCGCTTATATATACGAGTATTTTTGCTAACTCGGTTCATTTATAGATAAGAACAAAGAGGTTGTGTACTTATTTACATGAGATTATAGGATCTATAAGTTTCTAATAATATCATAAATTGAAGTTGAAGGTATTGGGTATTTGTAGCTCATCAATTCATTTTATTGTATCCATGGTATTACAGACAGGACACATAGATAATAATCATAGTAGGTAGTAGTAGTATTAATAACATAGATATAAATGGGAAAACGTATTTTAATGTCAAAGCAACTGAACATTAAGATACAAAATGATAGAGATACGCTCTAAAGACCAAATCAAAGCATACTCCGCAGTTCCTATGTCCATCCACATTCCTGTCAAGCAAAAAACATAAAACAATGGTGGATCTGCGAGATATGGACAAGGCCGGTGCAATTACGTGGAGGCTAAACTTGATATTTCAAGGTCTGGCGATGGCGTGGCTTACGACGACGAGCCATGTTGCAATCCTCATTTCGTTCAACCAGACTGCATATTTAGCTATCCGTAGTATGTTGCGAAGCCGAAGTCATTATTTCAACGGTCTTTGAAACGCTCGAAACAAAAAGAGACGTGAAGACGTGATATAAGTTTGTAGTTTCTGTCTCTGTGTCTGATATATTTAGAATAAATTATTGAACTGCATTGGTTTATTGAAATTTCCATTTTAATATATCGTTCTTTGTTTGAAGATCATAACGGTTTCTGTTCCGTGTTGCTAACTATTAATTGAGTGAACTTTTAATGAGAATAGTTTTTGGTTATTAAAAGAAAAAATATAAGATCCTTTGACATTTACGCAGATGAGGCTTTTTAACATCTACTTAGAATGGAAAAATTTGCACGTGTATTTCGTGATGTCGATTAACCGTATTGAAGTTAACAAAGAAGCGCAGGTGTTATCATCTTAATTAATGCAAAACGTGACCTCTGGGGCTTCAAATTATCCGGAGTTAAGTGGTAACTAGTTCTGTCAACCATTTGTATGCTAATTCGCAATAAATTGTTGATACATTGTTCTTAACGTGTTTTAACAAATATTGCGAATACCTAAGCATTTACTTATGTAACACCAAAAGCAATCAATCAATGTGTCTTACTATTAAAGTTTAAGTTACTTAACTAAATGCTAGAATAGTTACTATTCTAGCATTTAGTTTAGTAACTTAAAATGCTTAAAACATTGTTATTGTTATAATATCTTACAAACAAAACAAATTACCCAATATATTAATGCAGATACCTGGAAATACTTACAAATAAAGTTTAGTTCGAATAACCAATAACCTTAGTAGGTTTATTCTCCAATACTTTTCCCTGAAGTGATGGTAAATTGACTTTCAATGCAAGGAGATTTCAAATTGATGGCAAATCTTCGTGATGACAAACTTAACTCATAAATACTCAACTAATAAACAAACATAAAGACGTTCTTTTTTTATAAAATACACAATAAGTTGCCAGCTACATGCATGTCATGCATTCATCTATTGTCTTCAAAAACAAAAGTGACTTGTTCCAAATCGTTTTACATAACAATGTGTATGTCAGCATACATTAATTTCAAACAATAAAACTGTATAATTAATTATATTATTGACTGGGCACCGCATTTTATGTATTTATTCAGGTGAAAATCTCATAATTCACGCGTACAAAAGTTAATAAATATTATTTTAGATTACAAATACCCGTGTTCACACTCATTTAACACATATATTGTATACTTTAAAGTGTAAGTAAATACGAGTACATACATTACATTACGTTAATAGTTTACTTTACTAGAAAATGTATTGTGGAAAATAACCCAGGATCTTAAATAGATGTCGCTTTTCTTTCGGAACTAAAAAATAACGGAACAATTTTTTTTATACCTAATTGTGATGTTGCATTTGAAGTTCAGTTTTATTACAGTCTTAGGTTCAAAATCTCATAATAATGTAAACTGTAGTAGACTTCTTGTGTCTGAGATGATGATAACGATTTAAGTTGTTAAATAAATAAACGGATCACTCACTTTAGGTCGGGGGTTGCCGACTAAGTATAGTCTTCACTTCACATTAGTTTTAATGATAATAACGATTTATTGATTTGGCTTACATGTGTTTACTGCTGGACAAAATTATAAAATTTGGTAACACTTTAGGTATGTATCTACATACAGAAAATTCCCGTGGGAATAACCATGGACAAAAACTAGATTAATTGTATTCTGAAGTTCAAGAACTTTTTCTCCTGTCGACACCTATCAATTTGCAGATGAAACGCGTGAAATTGCAACAGTGCATTTGCATTTGTACCGGATCGATGCAAGCCTGCGAGCGAAGTGCGCAGACCACTTCACTTCGAGGCCGACCTCTCAAGTTTTTCCCATTTCACTTCACTCCAATATATTTGTTTGCTTATAGTTCCTCGGGATTCCTTAAGGATTGAAAGCAATACTTTCTTTTATTCTGGATTGATATCGTGAGGGACGATAACAGGAAAAGTTGAAATTCCTACTAATCCCTCTACTTAGGTAATATTATAAATTCGAAAGTTTGGATGTGAGTTTGTAAGGATGTTTGTTACTCAATCACGCAAAATCTACTAAACAGATGTCCATGATATTTGGTATATACGGGTAGAAAAATACTAATAAGTACTTTTTATCCCAAAATACCCACGGGAGCGAAGCCTCGGGGCGCGGCTAGTAATGCATATATGCATTGAAACTATGTTATTCTAGGTTTCTGAAAAGCTTGGTTTCAAATTTCATCTGAATCTGCGAACGCTTTAAAATTTGCATTTTTTCACACCAGATGACTGGAATAGACTTGCAAACTGATCCTAGTTTTTTTCTACACTCAAGAACTCGTTATACACACAAAAAAATTAACTAATGCTACCCATCAGCTCTACCCATTCGTAGGTGGTTCACCTCGACGGCCTTCTGCCCTGGGTACCGAACCGTACAGTTACTCAATCGGCTAATGTTATGTTATCTGCTGAGTTACACTATCTGAGAGTGCATCTACTACAATCATTATAATTGTAGATCGTCACTAGTCGTATAAGTATTTGTATAACAGTTTTAAGTCGAAATTACCGCATTCGCTACTCGTGCTCAGACGCACTTAGGTATACGAGTACGACCGAATACCTAAAATTTCAAATGCTTAAATATTACTTACTTAAGTTTTGAAATGTTGTTGTGAGAGGATGAATGAATGAATGAATGAATGAAATTTTTATTTGAAAAACACACGTGCTATAAGTAGGTACTTAAATATAAAACTAAAACTAACAATACACAGATTCAGCAAGTGTGCGCTGCAGCAATTCAAAAAGGCCATAGCTCAGTGAAAATCTTTGCTCACAGCTGTGATGAGCAAAGCACTGGTTTTCTGCTATGACCTGATTGTTAGCCGACTCAGTAATTTCAGCGCTATTACACTATACAAGCACGAGATTAATCTAGTATAAACTAGGAGATAAATAAATATAGATACATTTATAGATTACAGTGTAAGAAAAAATAGTGAAATTGTTTGTTGAGGAATACTTCTTTAATTAATTTATAAGGAGAATTTAATTCGTAGTGTACCAGAAAGGGTCACGTACTTGCCAAATAAGTAGGTAGGTTAGACCTAAACAGGTTTACCTACATAAATATTAAAAAGAGGCAATTTACCCACACCTGGTGGTTATTATCATTCACGAGATCACGAGCCGACAGATGGTTAGCCTAGATTTTGTATGTAAGTATTTCGTAGAATTTTCCGCTTATTTTCACGATTTCAAATTGAGATTCAATAATAAGTATCATGATGAATTACTTTATACATCCTAATATCCTAATCCTAATATCCTAATGCGAAAGTTTGGATGTGAGTTTGTGAGTCTGTGAGTTTGTGAGGATGTTTGTTACTCAATCACTCAAAATATACTGGACGGGTTTCGATGAAATTTGGTATACGGGTAGAAAAATACCGGGAATAGTACATAGGGTACTGTATATCCCGAAATTCCCACGGGAGTGAAGCCCCGGGGCGTGGCTAGTATGACATAATATATAAGGTGGACTCAAATTAACTACAAATATTTTCAGGGCTGGCTCCAGGGGGCTAAATAAACGTATTGGAGATACAATTTAAAAAATCGATACGCTAGTTTTTTTTTTGTTTTTTCAAACAAAAAAAATATTATTAAATGATGACATTTAGTATCATACTGTAGTTAAATGTGTAGACTTCATACCTCTTTAAGCTCCTCCCACCAATTAATAGTTGAATGAAATTGATTTGCTGTATTCTTCTTTATTTATGAAAAGTGCGTGTGAAAGACAGAGATGTCAAGCGATTTATTATACGTAAACGAAAGCGACCGACCGGTGGGCGGGGCGGCTTTTGTTTGTGTGTGTCATTTTAATTGTCATTTTACGCAAAGCTGTGTACAGGATGTTATAATGTTACGGTTTTCAAAAAACATAAACGTTAATTTTTCTCGAAAACTAGCGTGTAGAAAATTAAAAAAACCACTGATATACTTTCTAAATAATATCAGTAATTAGCCCTGAAAATATTTGTAGTTAATTTGTGTCCACCTTATATATCCATGATCAGCATTTCGGAACCGATGAAAATCTTTGATGAAAATAATCGTCGAAGTCGAGTAAGTGAATGTTAGTGGAAAATATGTGACTAAGGACTTGTAGAGTTAGGGCGAGTAGAGTTAGAAACTTTTGCTCTACATGAGATCTTATAACTTTTTAACAGTGCGAGCTACATATATGGTTTCGTCTTGGCAACATTTTACACGTAAAAGTGTTTGGTTGGGTTACTATTTTTCTTAGAATACAGAACAAACCTGTATTCCGAGCAATTTTTTTATTTACTTAAATAGGAGTAACTTAGTGAAATGTATTAAACAAATGTTAGTTTTTAATATTTCGGCAACTATTATTAGATAGATTTCATTTATTCCTTAGAATATGGTGATACAGTGGTGTTATTTACATACGAGTGCGACATACTCTGCCTATTAGGCGTAGGAATGTTAAGATTACAAATTTTACAATATAATTACAATTTAATTTATACATTAATAGGTATATGGATTTGCTCAAGAAATATCTAATTTATTCTGCTCATTATTTTGTCATATTAGATTGTGTTCGTATTAGTCAAAGTCTAGGTACTTAAAATGTCACATTATTTCACAATATTAATATCACCTGATATAATTACATTTAAACATTTCATCGATATTAATATGTTGAAGGATATTGACAAACTTTAAAATGTCTGGTAGTTCTTGAAGTTAGCAGCTAAATACAAGCTCGCTAGAAGCAGGAAAACTTTCTCAATTCGTTTCTATATTTTCCTTGTTGTGGCAATATTGTATTCGTGACTGATTAAATACTAATAATAATAATAATTCTTTATTTTCCGACAATCAGAATCCATACATGTGTTAGTAAAATTCTTAGCCTATGTTAGTAAAAGTAATTTTGTCATGATTATTTTTAATGAGTCATTGAGTCGAAACTCACTTGCGAGACACATGAGTTTCGACCCAGTGCCTCACTATAGGACAGTCAAGTCTATCCGACAACACATTTAGAATGCTGTTGGTGCTGCTTCGAGTACGTTGCATCAACGAGGCGACCCTTTTCCTGATGATTGCATGAAAATCATCAGTGCGCCTTTCCGCAAACATACCCGAAGCACTACAATGTTTTGATAGTCTCAAAAGCATTCTGAACATGTTGTTGTATAGGACGCGAAGAGCGTCGATTGCTGGCTGGGTATAAATTTGGGTGCAAATCAAAATCCTTTTGTGTGAGTTATTGGTTCAAATGAACTTCTCAGCTTACCATTGTGTCATAAATGTTACAATTTGACAATCTCACTTGTGTAGTGGAATCTCAGTACTTCTACATAATGAGATAGTATTTCACTGACTCATAATGTAGAGATAAGGGACTTCCTATATAAGAAATACTTATGTAAATTTCCTAAGACAGGACAAAGATAATATCTACTTACTTCAGAAATAATTTTATCATAATGTTATATTAGTTTTCCAAATGTGTTCCCAAATGATGTCGTCAAATTACTAATTTCGTAGAGCATAACCTTAATTTTACTGAAATCTGAATCTACCTGAAAATCGTTGCGGATTTAGAATTTTTGATGCCAATTGGCCTTTTTGCTGACAAACATACATGTTGAGTGGAATCTTCTTTTATTCTTAGTAGAATCTTCTTTGGTTTAATTTTATCTAATGTTTGTACACACACGAGTTTTTCTTTCTAATAGCCACAATAAAAACAAAGAATTTAGCCATTAAGAACGTAAGGTTTACGCATTCATTGATGAATATCCATTTCCTTACATAGTTTGACTGTTAGGAACGCAATTAATCAACATTCGTCTTATCCGAGCTATTGCGGGAATAATTGCGCAAAGGCGATAAAGAGGCTCTACACATCGTAAACGAGCAGAGTGGCCAAGCGTGAGCGGCTGTCACATTCACATATCATTATTGCTACATGAAGGCTAATGTTGCATTAATTTGTTTCGTAGTATGTATATTGATGATCTAAATCTTTAATAATTATCATAGTAAGAGTTAAGGCTATATCTGGTCTTGTCCAACATTTCTCTTTTTAATTAACCAAATTTTTATGTTTATTTAAATTGGCAAACATGGAATTCTTTTTTACGTAAAGGTTAGTGATGTTATAAATTGATTTTAACATAATTATTGTATTGTGTACTTAGGTAGCTACTCTTGTATGAGAGTTGTGGTATAATGTTAATGTGACATGACAATCCCATATGTATTTTAAGTACCTGCCTAAATAAAATACCTGAGATAAACGGTTGTCATGCCATCTGACGAGATTGAGTAATTGCGACTTGTTTACCAGGGATTACTGAAGTGCATTTCACTTCGGAAATCCCTGGCTTCTTTCCAATTACATAATTATATAAGCAATATGCTATTACTTTATAGTTTATATCACATAATTTGTCTGGTAGTCAGTCGTGTAAAGCTATGTCAGTCAGATGACTTTAGGCGATTTTTAAAAAATCTGTCAATTATAAAATAATGATGAAAAGTTCTGATCTAAAGAAACGTATAGTGCCATCTTACCAAATCATAGGATTTATAGATGAATCTTATAACTATGCTGACTGACTCATTGGATATTAACGCAGCCGTTTTAAACGTAGTAGGTATTTTGAAGGTTTCCGGAGAAGTGAGCCCTGAGAATGGAATTTTGGCAATTCCACCTCTAAACGGGTGAAAAACTAAATTCACGCTGGCGAAGCCGAGGGCACATGCTAGTAAAGATAATAAAATGTTGAGCTGAAAAAAAAAAAATTACAAAACAGAATTTTAATGACGTCCATTAACGATATTTTTCTTTTTTCCCAGGAAACGGATCTTTGAACGAATTCGACTTCAGTTTGACGCCGCTCCTGACATGTTCCGGCTTCTTCATAATGTATCTGGTGGAGGAGCTGGTTCACATGTACATCCACCACAGGGAGAAGAAGAACGGGACTGCTTCTCCACTCGTGAGGAACCTGAGCGTGCGGAGAAGCCGTGCTAGCTCGCCGGAGACCTCTGGAGAGAAGAGCGTCACTAATTCTACCGCTGATCTTATCGACCCCAATTCTATCAAGAAATCTAAGGTTATTTTTTTTTTGGGGTTAAGTAGGCATAGGCATTATACATATCGTAAGCACACTACACAGTATATGTCCACAGGTTCCTTGTCGAAGATAGGTACAAAGGCGAGCCGCCAAAATAAAAATAACCGTAATTTATTTTATATCTACTACTACACAAGTTACAGCTATCTTTACATACGTACGTACGTTTACGTAGTATTATTCGCCCTAGTCTATATCAGAGCTTTTGTTAAAATACTTTTAAATAATTTCCAGGACCCAGAACAAGACCTGCCCCATGGGCACAGTCACAACGGCCACCACAGTCACATGCCGGTGGCGGCGGTTGGCGATGACGTCACATCCGCCCTGCGCGGCCTGCTCATCGTACTCGCCCTATCCATTCACGAACTCTTTGAAGGATTAGCTGTTGGGCTGGAATCTAGCACATCTCATGTGTGGTAAGTACTAACTTCTCTTAACTCACGATAATAAATTTACAAACAAGTTAGTTTGATCGCACTAATCTCTGGAGTCAGTAGGATAGGTAGGCAGGCAGTCCAGTAGGATTAAATCAAAACTATTTTTGTTGTATATTCAGAAAAGTGATACTCAAATTATATTATCTGTGCTCAAACTCAACATTTAGTTAGTGGCGACATCTCTTATCGAGCGGTACTGAATAATTTTAAATGAAATAATGATGCTTTTAGTAAAATTGCTATTCGATACTAGATGGCGCTGTTCTGCACAATAAAAAAAAATGCAAACTTGTGACAATAGATGGCGCTATATTTATTTTTTCCGAATTTTTTTGATACGCTTTATACAAAAAAATCTATACCACGCAAAGTAATAGTCTTCAGCATATGCTATGCAATTCTTGCTATCCACTTCCTATAAAAAACACCAGGCAGATGACACTTGATCTGTCTGTGTCATGTATACGCCCCGCAGATTTTTCCAACAGCCCCGTTACCGGGGCGGGCCCGACCCGGGGCCAGTGGGAGTTATTTTTCAATGAAGTTATTGTAAAGGAATTTTTTTTTTTGTTTTACAGGTACATGCTTGGTGCAGTGTCGGCTCACAAACTTGTAATAGCCTTTTGCATTGGTGTTGAATTGATTGCCACGCGCACCAAAACTTGGCTGGCTGTTGTGTACATCACCACTTTTGCCATAGTGTCACCTCTCGGTATCGGCATTGGCTTGGCGCTGGTGGGCGGAGGTGGTGCCACGGCTGCTGGCGTCTACTCGGTTGTGCTGCAAGGATTAGCTTCAGGGACTCTACTCTACGTCATATTCTTCGAAATATGGAAGGGAGACAGAACTGGCATCTTGCAGTTTATCGCTTCAATAATTGGCTTCCTCCTCATGTTTGGATTACAGCTTCTGAGTAAGTATAGTAAAACATGAATAGTTCTAGGGTTTACTGGTTTGGTAGGTACTGGGTTTTTGTTCATTCCGATTTTCAGTCTACGTACTTACTTATCTACGCTAGACTGAAAACACACTATCAGAAATTACCTAAAAAGCCAAGCATTCATAAAAACCAAATTTTAATATTTGTAAAAGTTTGCTGTTATATTGTTTTCAATCGAATATAAGTTTAAACATTTCTAATTTTAAAAATCCAGCGTCGTATTTAAGAAGAATTAAAATTCATTTATAATGTTCTGCTACTTACCTCTACTTCATGAACACGTACTTATCTGAGCATTTTTTGTTTCAGCCCCACATTCGCATTCCCACGGTGATGATGATGATGACAATGGCCATCAGCATTAGAAGAACAGCATTGGAATTAGATATAATAAAATTATGGGAAAAATATGACTATAAACCAAATCGCTAATTAGTAATTTTCATTTTAATAATGTGATATTTAATGTAGTAAGACATACTTGGACTCCTTCATCTTAACGCTTTTATTTGTGGAATAAGCAAACCCTTAGGCATGACATGGACGTAGTCGGACGTAGGACGTAGTACAGGTAAGTTAAGTACTGTCAGTACTGTATTAAAAATTTGCGTAACTTGAGGGAGTCTGAATTAATTGATTGTTAAAATATATTGTTTAAATCATACATTCATAATAAGTTCAGAATAATAAGTAAGTTTAAATGCGTTTATTAAGTAGGTATATTTTTTATAATTTTGTATTAATTAAGAATAATTGAATTGAACATTATTTATGTGGGATTTTATAAATTTATTATCTGCATGCAATGTTAGAAGCTGTAGGAAATGATTCCCTACAACTTCTAACCGTTAATATCCCTACAACTAAGTACATCTAAAGATACCTAATTTATTCAGAACTTTGCCCCAGTATAAAAGTAAACAGTTTTAAATAAAAGTTTGGTAAAAAGTAATTTAATCAACCAGTTCCTATTTCTATTTTTGTCAGTTATCATCATATCCTGTAATAAATTATGTCATGCTCAGCGGTCATTTGTAATGGTAATTATGAACGCTTTTTTAAAAATCTAGTCATGAGAAATGCAGGTGGATGTAATCATAGATATAGGTAACAATTTGATAACAATAAAAGTATCTAAATAAGTCAAGAGATAGCGTAACAATGTATCATTTGTAAGTAGATGGTTACAAGTACTATGACAGTATGTTAGTAAATAAATTAAAAAGGTACCTATGTAATAGGTATAAGTATATAGGTGTAGGTACTTGGGTTTTTTATGAAACTTGATCTTTCTGTGATATCGAAGGGAAGTAAAGAAGTAAGAATTTACCGACAAGAAAATATATAAACACAAACTAGGTTATAGGTCTACCAGAATCGAAATCGAGCGATTTTCATACATTTTTTTGCCATCATATTCTGGTAGACCTATAGTAGATATAAAATTGCTTCATGTTTTTACTAAGGTCAAATTAAAATGTACTCAATTGTTTAACAATTAATTCAACATTACGATATTGTGCTTGTACATTTTTATAATGTCTATATATTTTGGGAAAAATAGATATAAACACACACACCTACTAAATAAATTACAAAAATTTATATTATAGGCCAATAGGTACCTAGATCGTATTCATGTAAATTAATGGTAGATTCATGTAATTAAAAACGTTAAATGCTACTTATATTTATATGATTACCTATTTGTAAATAAAATACATAATATTTAATTTGGCATTGTTTTTTTTCCGTAACTAATGCCCTAGCGAAGGAGACTACTTCGTCTCCTTCTATCCCGTCAGTTTGACACGGGATGTCCGCGCCTACCAACACCTAAGTACCTACAATACAACACCTTCCTATATGACTCTGGGATGCCCTGGGCCCTGTGGCACAGAATTAATATTCTACTCCTGTGGCTAAGTTATTTTAGTTCTAAAGCTAAACTTCTAACCTACCAAGTCTTTGAGCAAAGCGCGCGCGGACAAGGAGTCCGTGTTGCTGTAAAAATAAATAAAATTTGTATACGGAAAAATCACACAGTAGAGATGTGTCGCCGAGAATTTCTCGTTTTCCGAAAATTTCTTTAATGGAAAAATTCTGAAATTTTCTAGAAATTTTCCGGAACGTTTTCTACCAATTTTTTGCGAAAGTCTGTCTGTTACTATTTCACGGCGTTTCAAAGTTTTTGTGAAAAACATAAGACTTTTTGCCGCGGGCAACAGCTAGTACTAAAATATTTTTCACTGAAAAATTCTCAGGAACGAAATTTTCGAGAAATTTTCTTGGAAAATTTCTCAGCAAGCAAATTAATCAAGTGAAGTAGGAAATTTATTTTTGATTTAAAAAAGACTAAATTACTTAACTTTGACCGCCCAGTAGCAATAAATAACATAATAAACGTGCTACGTGTTAAAGAATTTCTAATTAATAAATGCTATTACACTGTCACAGAGTACCTGGAAGATAAAATTGATTAAATTATACTTAACATGCAAAATAGATATAAAATGATAAGTATATAGATTGATATAAAGATATAAAATAGATATATAGAGTAATAAAATAAAAAATAAATTAAATTTATTAATAGAATGATATATTATACGAATTGAATTGAATGTGTTTGCTTATTTGAATGTAATTGAATATGTATAGAATTTTGAGCTTTTATGTAAATTAAATTTTAATACCTTAAGTACATATTAATATGGACAAGTCAACCCCTCTTCGATTGCTGCGCCCGAAAGGGTCCTTAATTGTTACAATTAAATATAAGAATACTAACTGTTACTTACATTAAGGATGCAATAAAGAATTGAATTGAATAATCAATTTCTTTAGTAACACCACAATATAGTAATAGGTACTCTATACCTATATATGTTTTTTATAACATAGGGCGGCAAACGAGCAAGCGGGTCACCTGATGGTAAGCGATCACCATATATTTAACTAGCTGTTGCCCGCGGCTTCGCCCGCGTGAGTTTCGCTTAGATGAAAAGTCTTTTTGTGTTTCAAACTGTTTCAGATGATTAGGATCTTCGATTTTTATACGTCTACAGAAAATGCTCATCAGATTAATCAAGTTTTGCTAAGGCGCCTTTTCCATATATACGTTATAGTGTAGCTGGTCTCTTGGAGTTATTCGTCAGATGTTCTAGATCTTCAATTTTTATACGTCAGCAGAAAATGCTCATCAGGTTGAACGATTTTTGCTAAGGCGCCATTTCCAATGTTATAGTGTAGCTTGTCTCTTGCAGTTCTTCATCAGATGTTCCAAATCTTCATTTTTTATAAGTCAGTAGGAAATGCTCATCAGGTTGAATGACTTTTCTTAAGGCACCATTTCCATATTTCTTATAGTTTAGCTGTTCTGTTATGGTTCTTCATCAGGTGTTCCAGTTTTCAAAATCAATTATAGCCTATATGTTGCCCAGACTTAAAAGCTATACAACAAAAAAAGTTTCATTCAATCCGTTCAGTAGTTTTTGCGTGAAACGCGTACATACATACAGACAGACAGGCAGACAAGAAATTTAAAAAAAATTTTTTTACTTCTATTGTTCTTTTTAAGTGTTCCTCTATCCATTTTAGTCAAAAATACTAAATGTACAGACAAAATATTTTTACTGTTTTATTATATGTATAGATTAATGTAATATATAAGTAAAGTACGGCTCCTAGTCCTAACAAAAATCGATTTAAGGTCCCGTCATGGTTTTGAATTTTAAACGCTGCACGGGCTTTTATATTTTCATATTTTTTTTCGAATGGAAGTTATATATTTTTATATATATTTTTATAAACTAGAATATCCGTACTTTCCATCAGAATTTATTTATACTCAGATTTACCCATGTTATATCTTAAAGAAATTTGAACCTGCTTTGAACAGACAATTAAACTAAGATTTTTTTTACGTTTTAGCAAAAAATATTGATATTTTTCTATGAAATGCTACCAAGTTGTTATCAAAAATGAATTCCTGGTGCTTGATTTATACGAAAACGATACCAGACACAATATAATGTTTCAATAGAATAGGCAGGAGTTCTTCGCTTGTAGCGCGCGGGGTGCACTCCTCCCGAGTCCTCACTCTCCCCCCAATTGGAAGAGGTACTTTGTTGATGTTGGTAACATAATGTCGACACGAAGTCTGAGACCACTACAATGTATATCAGAAGTCGAAAGCTATCCATGATATTAAATACGAAATCCTACCATGACTGTGCAGTGCAATAATAGAAAAAGTTCGAATTTTAAAAAAAAACGTCCTAGTAACATTTTGTAAACTATCAACATACATCCAATAGCATTATTTAGAGAATTTAATGAAGAACATATTGGTCTCTGACAGTTTTTGCGTAGCTTTTACCGTTTTCATAAAAAATGAGAAAACCACGATTTGGGACATAAAAGGGGGGTAAAGGAGGGAAACATTCATTTCTGGAAGTATTTCTATATCAATATTAAAATAGATACGTATATGAAAGCTACAATCATGCCAAGTTTCATGCTTTCTTCCGGATGGGACCGTATTTCAAGTTAAGGACCCTAACTTAACTAGTAATAAAATTCTGAAGTAAACAATGTTTTAATAATATTATTTCAAATTCCGAAATATTTTTTTGCACACTGTATGTACAGACATCTCCAGAAGTGGAGTCAGAATTTCTCATACTAATTGATTATAGAAGTGTTTGCACTTAAGACCTTATGATTGTGTGTTATTTGTAAAACGCCTATGTGTCTGTGCAATGTCAACCGACTGAATACGATGTTTCCATAGAAGTAGGTAGGCTGGCGCGGCGAGTCGGCGAGCGCTTCATACTTTTATGGATTTCATAGACATACTATGAATGATACGGAACGTTCATAGTATGTCTATAAAATCCTTGCTCTAACTTTATGGTATCGTTACTTCGTATGGGTGGTCAGTATGGACCAGCTATGAAAATGAATATTTGACGGTGAATGAAAAAAAAGACAGACGCAAATTTATCACTTCAACCGAGTTCTCGTTTTAGTTGAACGCATTTGTTAGTGATAGTTATCTAAGTATTTGTGGAATATTACTTTACCAACACTTGCCAATATAGGCCATTATAAGTAGGTATTATGGAGACTATTCGGATTTACTTTGCATGATAGTGGTTGCAAAATAGTCTCAATTTCTAATGAAAGGAACTGGATTAAGTGTGAGTATTTTTAAACAAATAAATAGTTGTGATTTGAAATATGTGTGTGTAAATGTGTAATATTTTGTGATTAATTCAAACATAAAATGATAACATAATATTAATGTATTGTATTGATATATTTTTCTTCGTGATTTTGCTTTGCATAAGTGATAGTTTTGAAATTAAATATAAACTAAATAACTAATTATATATTATTATATTTTTTTAGTGGACAACACGTTGGGTGTAGCGACTTGCTGCAGGGTAGCCTTGCCGCAAAGTAGAAGACCGGCTATTATCTCTGAGCAGCAGCAACAATAATGTTGGAAGAATATGAAGGCGATGATTTTACCTACCAGGCGTTATGCTGATTTATTTGATGTTTCGATGCCTATCTACTGTTCGTCGTGCATATCAAGCTGGTGGCGTGCATAAAAAAACTGGATAATTTATTTCGCTTCCAGAAATAAATGTCATCCTTGGCCAGCGCGGTCTTCTAACCTCAACTCCATAGAAAATCTATGGGACCTGATGGTGCATAGAAGATGAGCAAGGAAGAATTAGTTTCTCATTGTATGGATGTTTAGGACAGTTTTTTTGTGATTGAAATATGTGTAGAAAAGACAACAACGGCAACTTTACAAAATAGTGAGTTAATTATTTGTGTTTAAATTTAATCAGTGAGTTCATTCATTAAGTAGGTATATTCCAACTGTCCTCTTTCTATTGTATCAAATCTGGTTTTATAAAAGTATAAACATTATTTAAATTATTTTTATACTTATTACTTGTTTTTGTATTTTGCATTACAAATACAAGGTTATGTTTCGTAATAGGAGATAAATTGTTAAATTGTTAGATGTTGAGGTTTAGTTTCAATCTTCTTTTCATGATGAAAACGAATACTTAAGCTATAACCTCAATATTTACTAACAAAAAGCGAAAGTATAATTTAGTAATAATATATAAAATAAATGAACAGACTCTTATAAGTAACTTACTACAGAATGCTTATTTTTAAGTTCTTATTTATTCTGTAATTAGATAGGGAAGTGATTAAACATAAATTTTGAATTTGTTAGTGTAGTTTATAATAATAAATTTTACATAAGTATACTATACCTATTTACATGAATAAATAGTTGTCATGATTTTTGAGAATTTTTATTTCATAACAAATATATAAAAGCATATCAATTACATTATATAAAAATACTCTTGGCTTATGAATTGAGTTTAATATGAAAAATAAAATATCTGGATGTGACTCGAACTTTGACCTGTATCAACTGCAGTCCATCCGACTACCGATTAGACCAGCAGATGCATTAGCTTGTGACGAAATTATCAATTGGTTGCGTGTCACCGTACTCACCACTATTGGTTTGCTTTATAATAAACTATAGGTAGTGTATTAGTGTATTATTATTTCTGAGTCAGAATTCACTACTTAGTACCCCGTAAATTTGATAGATGGCAGCACGTAGGCAGTATGAGCACGAAGCACTAGCATGCAGCAGAGTTGTGTCTTGGTGTGGGTGGGTAATATGATAATTAGCTTAGTGTGAGTAGTGTTCTTATTGTAATTATACGTCCGTAATATGGACGTAACGCACACAATGAAGGACTGCGCGCCTGCAAGGCAATATGATATTTAAGGTATGACTCCACTTTTGACTCTTGACTGTACATACAATAAGTTAGTAAAATGAAGTTAGTGTTGCGAATGTCAAACTTGTCAAAATGACATTTGATTTGACAATTATAATAAAAAAATCGCAATTGTATTTACTTTACTTGTAAGCACACAGCACAGAAGATTATTTTATTTTGTTGTATTTATTATTGTTGTGATTGTGACGAGAGGAATACTTTATTCTTTGGTGACAAGTGAGAAACCATCGTAAGCCACCGTTGTTTGTTGTTGCTTTGAATTCTAAAATAAAGTGTGCCTAACCAAGCCTAGTTTATCTACCCTACCCTATCTAGGCTAAAAAGAAAGATAAACATATTTTCTTGTATCCATTGGTTAGGTAAGGTAAGAAAAGCCATGTAATATTATAACAAAAATGCTAATTTATTGGGTTAGAAAGTGAAATGATGTGATATAATAACTAAGTTGAAAGGTGAAATTACGACTACGAGGTGGATAACCTTGCGCTGCATACGAGTAGGCGCTAATAGAAAGTTAAATGTTATTCTAAAACAGTTAGTTGCTGTATAATCTTTGTGCTTGTAACACGTTTCAATAAAGCAGAAACATGGATTTGATTATTGAATCTGCTGTTTGCCTGGCAATGTCGCCCGAAAGTAAGTCTTATACCAGAGCTAAAAGTTAAATTCTTGTGCAACCTGTGATAAAATTCCAACCCATCCATGATTGTGTTACACATCATGGTAAAGTGTACAAACAGTACTTAAACAATCAGTTACCTTTGCAGGATTGAGAGTCATTGCAAACAATTAATGTTTTAAAAATATGTCATTATGTATAGAATGATCTAAAGTAGATAACAATAGTTGTTCCCATTATTTTCTATTGAATTAGACTCTGTTCTTATTTAAGATCTATGTTGTATTATGAATAATCACACCCATAAAAAATCAATCAAGCAAGTGAAATTATTTAGTGACAACTTTTTTTTTAGGTGAAAGTCGTCCAACTTATTACAGGATGTCGTCCAACCCAGGCTTGACATCTGAAGCGCAACTGCGGTACCTCCTGCAGTGGTTTGGGGAGTTTAGTGAACTGCAGAGGGAGGATTTCCTGCCTGTCCTGGCAGCAGCTCGTGGAGGCAAGGCAGACCAATTGGCAGCATCATTGGCAGCTTTATCTTGTGCTGACAAACCTGTCAGTCTCTTTCAGTGTCGGGTATGTTGACACTTACTTTATCTAACACCTTAACTGTCCATTAGCAGAACCAGTAGAAAATATATTATATGCATCCTCCAGTGACTGTAGTGATAGCTAACTTATCAAATGAGTGATTTGCTGATCAGATAAGTATTTTTATGAAAGTAAGTACTTCTAGTTTTTACCCTCAGCTTCGCCACCGTGAATTTCATTTTTCAGCCCCTTAGGGGTGGACTTTCCCAAATTCCTTTCTTACTGCTCACTTACGATGCATAAAGAACCTCTGAAAAATTTCAAGTTTCTACATTGAGCAGTTTTGTCTTTGTATTGATATACTAATAATCAAGTCAGCGTCCAATTTTATTAATAAAGATATTTTTAATTACAGATAAAGCTATTCAATGAGTGGTACCCAACATGGGCTGAGGAAGAGCAAGACAGACTGATCAAAGGTGTATCCGATATGGACGCAGAGTTTGGTATTAAGCTCCAAGATTTACTGACAAAAGGACACCAGATGAATGGAGAGCTAAATGGAACTGATGAAGCGCACTCCTCTTGTGAACCAGAGCCAGTAAATGAGGAAAGGAGGAATGATGAGGAACCTGAAGCAGAAACTCCAGAACTGGTTCCAGATAATGTTCCTGTTGAAATTGCAGCTGCATCTTAATCTACCTATGAAAGTTTATATTTACTATAGAGATGAAATGAAAAGTGATTTGGCTATTTATTGGACACACTGACATTGGATCATTTAAATCCTCTCAAGGCTGTAAAATTCTGTTCACAGGAGTTTGCATAGCTGTAATCTTATCATGCATTACCCCTTTTAATGAAGAAACACCTTACTTACCACCTTACTTACTGCCTTACTCCAAGAACTGTTTAATTTGTCAGCATAGTTCAGTCCTTTTCAATTTACTGACAATATACTGCGATTATACTTGCCATAGTTTTAATATGGATTTATATTACAGCCAATTTCTGGCCACTAGATCACAATTTCATTTCATATTTATTTGAATCTCTTAGGATTTTTGAAATCATGAAATATTTATACACATGCTTACTTATGCAGTTAAGTATAATATTTTAGATTATGTATAAGTCTCAGATTTCAGATAAGTGTCTTTTTATGGAATAAGTTTTTACATTTTGTATTGTGTATATGCATTGAAGCATTTATTTATTAACATTCCATTACTAAAGCATTCCAAAAATATTTTGAATGTACTGTGAACTGAGGTTCCAAAAGTCAAACCGAATAATTTTGTCACATCGAGACTGAGTTGTAACATTGGGAGAGCGTTTATTTAAGCCAAATAATGAAATCGGGTCTGAACAGATAAAGAGATTATAATAAGTATTAAATTACCAAGTACAAAACTTGATAATGTGCCAACAAATTAAAATGATCACATGGTAACTTGAAAAGAAATCAAAGTGGTCAATTTTATATCACTATATTAGCTATATATTACTACGGTCTATTAAATATTGTGTACTATATATTTATATTGAACTAATTTAGCTTCTAAAGATGAAAATTAAATGTGGTTGTAATGAAATTAGAGCTGAGGGCGTTTGATTTGAGAGGTGCTAGAAAATGCGAAAGTTGTAGCTATACGCCATTGGAAGCCATTTAGTATAGTATTATGTGACTTTAAATTTATTTACATTTTATTAGAAATAAAGTTTGGAAATTATATTTTAATTCTTTATCTTAACAGTTCCTAAATTATCGTTAAAATGTAAAATACTTTCGGAAAAAATAAGAATCCTTAGCCACAGATTTACTATATTAAGTATTATAAGCTAACAAAAAAAAACACCTTAATATAATGACACTAATGAAATTTATTATTCATTTTTGTTGCTAATTAACACAATTAAAATTATGTTCGATGGTGAGGTATATGACGTCATCATTCTTAGTTTTATACAAAACACATAGATAACTTTTTACAAAAATATTTGTGGCGTTCCAAGCAAAAGGGTACCACTGGCAAATGTGCCCAGTGGTACCCTTGTGCATAGAACGCCACATTTGAATTTGTGAATTACCCTTATCACATTTAATTATGTTCTACCTAATCCATGGCACACATATTTGTGACTAGGTACGATACAAAATACTTAAAAAAAATCTTCAAGTATACTACATTTATAATTAATCAGAATAATAATTGCGTACAGTCAGTCGATTTAGGGTTTAACCTTGCTTATAATCCAGTCTACGTACGCTCCAACCCTAGTATAGACTCCTGGCCACCCCGGGGTTCCGCAGGGGGATGGGCCGTAGGAGACGACCCCTACAGCGATCCAGTTGTTGACGGAAGGCACCTTTCCCATGAGGGCGCCACCGGAGTCCCCGCGGCAGGAGTCCTCGCCAGAAACGCCGCCTGCGCACAGCTGGTTGTTGCTGATGCGCCGGCTCACCCGGCTGTACACGTCTGAACAATCGTTGTTGCTCACCACTGGCACACGCACTTTTAATTTCACGTCCGATTCTGATCCTGTTAGAAGACATGGGAGTATTATATAACAGACAAGGTTGACTTTGTAAAATTGTCTTGTTGTCGCAGATAGGTAGCTTAAGCTTTAGGTTTCAATTAACAATCAACCAAGTCCATTAAAATTTAATCTGGTTTTAAATTGAATTGGTCTTGATATATTTTTAATTGAAGAACCATTGTAGTTTATTGGCCGTAATTTAAATGTATAGGATAGCGTATTAGTAGTACCTAACATAAACATACTATTTGAGATGTGGTTAATCATGCAAATAGTCCGATCAACGAAGCTTTTGTACCCGAATAATTCTCCCGCCTATGAAACTTGGCACATGGTGAAAATAGGTAATACAGATTATAGATATATAATAATCTAATAATTTTTATTACGAGAAGTTAGGTATTTTTACCTAAACATGAAAATCGTTTATAGCTCTCTGTGAAAAATTCCTCAGACTGAAATTCTTTCTGTATACGTACCTATGTACTACTTAGAATATGTTTATAAAAGTATCTAATTTTTTTTCGATTTCAAAGATACCCAAAATTTAACTTTTAACATTTTGCTCTATAACTTCTACTGAAAAATTGCTCTGCTAGTTTTTATTTTTTAATACGCTTTTATTTACATAAATAAATAGCTTTAATAAGTTATCTTAAAGATTTTTCTTTACGGTATTATAATTATTATTTTTCCGTAATTACGTTGTGTGAATAATTGCTCAGGCAAATTAATTACGTTTCTTAGTTAGGGGTCGCTCTATTATAATAGATTTTTCAATAATCTAATTAAAATTCAACTAAATAGCAAGTTTTTAAAATATCAATTTGTTAATGCCGAGTATTCACCGTGCCGCTTAGCAGTACGGGCGGGCGGGAGTGCAGAGGGGTGCGGGGCGCTCGCGCAGAAAAGCGCGGTGCCCCAGACCGGCCGCGCAGGCGCGAACCGACTAGAAAACGAAGCAGTTGTGTGTGTTTGCGTATACCGTGTACTTTGTACCGACTTGTACGAGACTGGACGTTTGCCTCAATTGTATTTACAAAAGTGACACTTGCATCAATAACATTTTGCGAAAGAGACCTTTTGTAAATGTGACCTTTTGCGAAAGTTTTCTTTTGCGAAAGTGATCTTTTGCGAAAGTGACGTTTTGTGCGAACTGCGAATGTGACCTTTCGCAAAAGTTACTTTATACGAAATTGACCATTCGCAAAAGTAACATTTAGCAAAAGTGACCGTTTGCGAAAGTTACCATGCGAAAGTGACATTTTGTGAAAATGATCTTTTGCAAAGATGTCTTTTTGCAAAGTGACTTTTTGCATTACCTGTTAATAAAAAATAAATATGCACTTATTTATTGTATTTATAAAATAGGCCCAGGCGCAAAATGTCTCTTTCGCAAAATGTTCTCTAGTCCTATAATGTCTCTTTCACAGAATGCATCTTTCTCAGAATCGCTAACACACCTAATAACAATAAGCAGGGGATGGAAGTTAGTATGAAACTTTGTCATTTTGAAAGTGAAAGTGAAAATGAAATTTTAGATTCATGTTTCTGTTGCAAAAGGTCACTTCTACATAAGATAACTATCACAACACGTTTACAAAAGTTACCTTATGCGAAAATGACCTTTTACGACATAAACATAAGCAATGACCTTTTGCGAGAGTGATCTTTTTCAAAAGTGACCATTTTCGAAAGTGAAGTTTTGCGAATGTGACCTTTTGCGAAAGTGACATTTTGTGAAAGTGCGCCTTTTACGCAAGTAACTTTGTGCAAAAATGACATTTTGCGAATGTGGACCTTTTGAAATCAAAACCTCCAAAAATGGCAAAATAAAAATCGAATCGGAGAATGTTCGTCAGTGTGACAGGCATATTGTAATGTTAATACCAAATGATACGTTACAGGTTAATATTCGCAGTGTGGGACCAACTTAACAATCTACTATTTATCTAAGCGAAACTCACGCGGGCGAAGTCACAGGTAAAAGCTAGTAATCCTATAAAGTCAATTCCAGCTTTTTAGAGAACGGTCCCAGAAACAAGGGAATGTTCTCCATACATAAGTCGGGAATATTCCCCGGAAATTTGGAAATATGCCCGGGAACGTTCCCGAAAAGTAGGGAATATTGAAGATTTTTGAAAAAATGTTGTAATTATTATCTAAGGATATGTATTTAGATTATTTTATTATATTAGAAGTGATAAAAACCGCAATTATAAATTTTAATTGCAATATTCCCCAATATTTCCATTTTTGGGGAACGTTCCCTTCGTTTCCAGGAATATTCCTTCGTTCCCGGGAACGGCACATCACTAGTTTTATTTCGAAATATACCTACCTACTTCCTTGTTACAATGGCATAAGGTAATGAAAAACTCTCTACGGACATGCGCTAAACTTTTGTTACAATTTCAACCTTACAAGAGTAGTATTAAGAACGTTTCGCTGACTTTAGGCCGCGAACTGCATTTCGTCTGCCGTTTAGTAATTCCTTAAAAGTATATTATCGTTCGAAAATTTGTTAGATTATTGATAAATCTGTTTTAATATATAATCAAATGACCAATAGATATATAAGAATGGACGGAGTAATTTTTCACATGTCGTAATTAAGCAAAATTAAAAAAATATATGTTTCAAAATGAAAAACTTTTAGATAACTGAGAAAAGCTATGCATTTGAACATATAAAAGCATATTGAAAAATAAAAACCAGCAGAGCAATTTTTCAGTAGAAGTTATAATGCAAAAAGTTAAAAGTTAAATTTGGGGTATCTTGAAAGTAGAAAAAATATTAGATTCTTCTATATACATATTCTAAGTAGTACATAGGTACGTATAGAGAAAGAATTTCAGTCTGAGGAATTTTTCACAGAGAGCTATAAACGATTTTCATGTTTAGGTAAAAATACCTAACTTCTCGTAATAAAAGTTATTAGATTATTGTATATCTATAATCAGTTTTACCTATTTTTACCATGTGCTAAGTTTCATAGACAGAGGAATTATTCGGAAGTCTCCATACAACGAAACTCCTCGTTGATCGGACTAAAAAATGACTTATGATGGACGAGTGCAAGGCGTTCGCTGTATATATACTAGATAAATATACAAGCCAATATTAGAGACTAAAAATATTTAAAATTCATATCCTATTAGCAAAAGAGTGTTATACCCACGAATGGGCCCTTTATACAAACTCCTCAGATTTATATAAAGGTTAGAATTAGAATCAATATCAAAGGGAAAAGTTGTGTTCGAGCAAATGGGCCAACCTGATTGTTTTAAGTCCTCGCGGTTGCTTTTCGATAGCCCAGGTTCTGTTAAATATCAATCTATTAAAATATATAAAAAATATATTAAATTTCATACCTACCTAAATGTGTATGAGGTGGTAATTACAGGTAAATCGTTAACGACATTAAATAACAAATGATGATTGATGATGATGACTCTTCGTCTTTGCTAATAATGTTGGGAAAATCCTACTTTGTTAACAACCAAGTTAAAATGTTTTTCGGTTTATTGGATACATGCAAGACTTTTTAGACAATTTAATTACTTACTATACTAAGCTTGGTAAATCTAACACCCACTATTTGACGCTACTTACGAGTAGGTCCTTCTTTATTAGTCGTATTCCTCACGCACGACTAAGGGTCATTATATGGAATGAAACACTCACAAAGACTCTTGGCGATGTTAATGGAGTGGTTAGTGCAGGCTTCCTCACAATGTTTTCCTTCACCGGAAGCTAGTGGTGGTCGATGAAAACTACTATACAGGTTTTGAACCTGGGACTTTTGCAGCCACCGGCGGGCGCCCTACCACTTTGCAACCACCGCTTCTTTATTTGTATTATACTTACGAGACTCTGTTTTACCCCAGCCCGCCACCTCCATGTCGAACCCGACTAGCGAGTTTCTCTTCAAGGCGCTGTCTGTAGGCAGACATATCGGCTTCACGAAGTCTGTAACGGAAGACAACAGAGATAATATAATATAGTCACGGAGAAAGACTATACAAACATATATATCTATCTATATTTATATATAAATCTGGGCTACTATCACAGATTATAAATACTGCTGTTAGTGAATCGTATTATTATGACATTATTGAACATAATTCCTATGCATTTAAAGGTCTTCGCGCGTTGGCGTAGGACGTTCTTAATCTATGAACTATGTAAGCATTTAGGTTTGTTCGTTAGTCTAAGTATATATTTATTTATACTATCCATGCATAACGATGTCCATGAAACGCAAGGAGAAACGAAATAACTTTCCCTTAGAAGCATATTGCTTATGTCTCTGTTGGCTTTGCTGAATGGGTCAAGGACATAGGTGGACTGTAAGAAAGTTTTGAATTTAAAGATACGTTCAAAATATGAGAAAGTACCTAAGTTAATCCAGCCAGCTACGCAAATTATGTTTAATATATTAAGGAATGTTATCTAATATAAATAGATATTTTATGTATGTTAGTTACCATTATACTGCACATTTCGAGACAGCCTCAGCAGTGCGATGTCGTTGTGTTGGTGGGGGTCTGAAGGATTGTATCCCTCGTGAGCGATGACCCTTTCAATGGGGATGTCTTGCACAGGACCGCTGCAGTCGTCGCCGACGCAGTCTTGCGAGCTCGACGTATTCCATTCACCAAGACGCACTTGTGATCTGAGAAAAAATCAAGTACATAGCGTAAAACAACACATGCTTCCATTATTCCGCTTTTCTTTTCTATCCTCAAAACATACTGCAGGATATGGTCCAATTTAAATCAAATAAAAAACAACCTCTTTAAAACCTGCTTGAAATCTGCCCTTAGTATACGAAAGTTAGTTACGAAATAGTTAGTATACGAAAAAAAAAAAAAAAAGTTAGTATACAAAGTTAGTATATAAAGAAAAAAAGTTAGTATACGAAAGTTAGTTAATACGAAAGTTATTAGACAGCATTTTTTTAAATTTACGTATACTTTACTAGCTTTTGAACCCGCGTCTTCGCCCGCGTGTATTTCTAACGAGAACTGTGCCTTTTCCCGAGATGAAAGGTACCCTATGTCCTTCTCAGTGCTTCTAATTATGTGTATGCAAAATTTCAGGAAGATTGGTTCTGTAGATAAAACGTGAAGAGGTAAAAAACAAACAAATAAATAAACAAACTCACTTTCGCATTTATAATATTAGTTAATATTATTATTGCGTTATTTCTGGTTTTGCTAACTTACAGCCTCCAGTTGGGCGGCAGATCCTCTCCCTTGACGCAATGAGCTGCCGTCATCACGTATCGCTGTGAAATCAGGACACCGCCGCAGTAAAAGCCCCATCCCTTTGCTGAAATGAGAAACAACGACCTTTATTAAAATTAAGGAGTTCATAGGAACTTCTTACACAATTCTTTTGTTTCTTTGCCTTGAATTTAGATTTTTTAGGGTGCTTTATATGGTATTTTATATGTAGGAATTTTATAAGGTAGACCAAAAGGTAGACCTTTGTTGTCAAAATAATGAAATGAGGTAAATACTTCGAGCAACAAGGACTTCCGCGCGCGGCCCGGAAGGGAGGCGCCATAGATGTCTTTCCCCTCTGGCAAAGCTTAGGTCCAGGTGGACTTGAGCGTTTATAAAAACTGTTTGCATTCGGACTTTTCGCTAGACAGAATCCATCAGTCAGTGTGAATGACACATAGGCCGCAATACAAAAAAATCCGAATTGTTCAATTTTGTGCTGCAAAAAGAGGTCTGGGACATCTATTTTACAGAAAGATGGTGTTACATTTCTCTAGTAAGTAAATTCTTATCATATGATTATAAATTAAACAAAAATTCATACATTTTATTATAATGTCATTGTTGGATTTGTTTACCAACATCAGTCCGGTCGCCTATAGAAACACGGATTTGTCGAGTGATAATTCCGTCCAACATCTAGATTTAGTGATGTTATTTTACTACATTGTGTGTTGTAGTCCTGTATCGATAAACTGCGATAGGTATAGTTTTAAATTGTTGTATGTTGTAACGTGTATTTTCTTATTTTTTTACAGCTTTCCTAAAAATACCTACTTAGAGATGTGTGTACGGAAAAACTTATGCAACAACTAGCAAACCTGGGATGCCAAAAAGACAAGTCCCGTTTGTTAAGCTCATTATAAGGCATCTGATTTCCACGAATGGTGTAAGTCAGCTCCGATGAACAAGACTAAATTGAACAAGAGAAAATTATTAGAAATAGTTATGTTTAGATAATTTAAATTTTATAAGTATTCCTTTCTTGTCTTTGTGGTACTTAACTAATAAACATGATAACTTTGCAACTGTGATTTTATTTATTACTAGCTTTCGCCCGCGTGGATTTCCCACGGGAACAGTGCTTTTTCCCGGGATGAAAGGTACCCTATGTCCTTCTCCGTATTTCCAGCTATGTGTATGCGAAAATTCAAGAAGATTGTTTCAGTAGATAAAGTGTCAAAAGGAACAAACAAACAAACTCACTTTCGCATTTATAATATGTAGTTAGGTTATGCTAATTCTGCGAAGTGCACACTCTGCGAAGTGCACCAATTGCGAAAACCACCATTTGTTCGAGTGTACGTTTTGCGAAGTGCACATTCTACGTCAGACCCACAGATAGAATCACTAGTGTATAAAAAATGCAAATTACTGCTAGAGCCCCGGGATGTCATTCATAAGAACGTATCCATATTTCCATACCTCCTTAGCAATAAATATTATAAATGCGAAGTAATACTGTTATACTCACGGCTAAACCACTCCACAAATTTTATTAAAGCTATTGATTTTAACAAATAAATATTTATATTTCTATTGATTATATAGTTTAAGGCCCGAGAAATTCGATAAATTATAATTCATCGATAATGCAGAATTACATTTTTGCCATTCACTATTGAAAACAAAGTCAAAAATATGTTAATGTGTGTTCTGTCTTATATTCGTACACAAAAATGTGACGGGTGGTGACAGATTTGTCAATGTATTGTTTTATTTTTCATATGTGGTGTCGTAATTTGTCGTAATTACAGATTTTCATTATGAATGTGTGTACCGAACAGCGCATGCGTGAATTTCCCTCCCCCCGCAAAAAATGCCAGAAAGATTTGAATTTAAACATGTCGCTATGGCTTCTCCCTCCGTAAGGAGTCCGTGTTGCTCTATGGGTAAATACCCCAATAAAAGTAGTTACTTTTTTTTTTAAAACACAAACGCACTAATAAATATTAGGTACCTACATCCTGTCGGAGTATCACACCTTAATTACAAACACACTCACTCACACACACTAAAAACGAAGAAGAAAGAAAACCCAAAAGCTTCTTACGTTTATCATATCTCAGGAGCGCCATCCACGGATGCTCGTCGATGTCCGCCCTGGATCCACCGACGATCCTGTCATCGTTCTGGATCCCGCACGTGTCGTACCCCGGCAGCACCGACCCTGGCTGCCGGAGTCGGGACTCCAAGTTACTGGTCGCTGGGCTGTTGGTCGCCGCATTGCTGGCTCCGCTGAACTCCGGCGGACAGCATATCTGAAATGGCAAGTTTATTTATTATTTTGTATTTTTACACGACTGACCAAAAAAGGAGTGTTATGTTTTCAGGGTTCATGTATGTATGTATGTATGTAAGTTTCTTTATTCCACCATAAGTCCTGAACGGCTTAACAGATTTTGATGTGAGAGGTATTTTTAGATTCCTTGCATTCCTCCGAGTGACATAGGCTATATGACGTCATCATAAAAACAAAATGGCGGATTATATATGCGATAAATAGCAGACCAAAAAAATAAAATTTGATCAATCTCTTCGAGTGGGGTATCAAATTGAAGGGCTTTAAAAGGCGATTTCAAAAATGTATATAACTTATATGTTTGTATGTACTTTTTGTGTAAAAACTTGTCAGTCGTGTTTTCTATTTTTAATAATTAGCTTGTTTATTTTGTACGGGACTAACATGTGCTCTAAAAAGCTATTTAATTACAGCGGGACGGTTGAGGCGAGGGCGAGTAAGTAGCTCATTTCTCTTTTTGAGGTTTCTTAGTTGTGCATGTCACCTGCGATGTAATTCAATAACATGATACTGGAGCCCCAGGAGAAGTAGATCTCCGTATCTATATAGACTTTAGAGAGTTGGCCATGTAAAAATGTATGGTGTGAATTGGAATTACATGACGTGTGAATAAGTATTCGGGAATTAGCTACTGAGAATTGCCAAACACTTGACCAGGTCAAAGCCCTCTTGTGGCTGTAGGTAATATCTTATACGAAGATGATGGTGTTGTGCCCATAATATGCGTTAACATTGTTAACATAAGTATATCTTTTATGACAATTTGGCTTAAGTCTCTTTTGTATGTAGTTCCCTAATTGCACCCACCTTCGGCGTGTCGGCATCAAAGCCGCAATGCAGGGTGCGCAGGAGTTGTGTCAATTGAGTGTTGGCTCCCTGCTGTAGTTGATTGTATAATCCTTCGCATTCTTCTAGTATTATACATTCTGCGCCTCCTTGACACCGCTCTTGAATAATAAAAAAATATATTTAGTAAAATTGTAAAAAGCTCTCCTTGCTTATGAATTTAGGTTCACGTAATAATTCCCATAAAATATACAGGGTTACTTAGGTTTTAAAAAAGATAATAAATTACTTTATCAGAGATATATGAGACGGTCAAACTACAAAGGTAGGAAGAAAAATTATGTTAGTTTCTGTGGTCAAACCTGTATGAAAATTTAAACTTTAGGTACCTGTAAATAGTAGGTAGTATGTAGTATTATAGGGTCTTGGTTTAAGAAAAACGTGTCGATTCTGTAGGTATATTACTTGGTTTGTCCTCCCAAATAACATGATTGTTGCTAAATCATAAATTGTCTATTCACATTAGTATAGCCGGTTTTGGACAAATTCTAATTTAATGTATAAAAAAAATATTCGAAAAAACTGCCCACGGTCGATTCGGATTCGCTCAAAGAAAATGTCGATATTTTTTTATGTAAGTAACTACAAATCAAGGGTTAACGATTTTTTATCTTACGTACATAACTTAATACTTGATACATACAGTGGATAGACCATATGGGCTCCTCCTTTTTGGAAGTCGGTTGAAAAAAATAGAATTACAATGTCAGGTTGTACAACGTTGTTAGTGTCATCTTGGATGGCTAACCAGTTGGACCTATTCTGTTGCTCTTAAAATGAATTTAAGAAGATGGTATTTTATATACAGTCTCATATTATAGATAGCGGTGCATTAGGTAATTCCTATAATGGTATAAGGATGTAAATAAATAAATAATAATAAATAATTTAACTATATATATTTATATAGTGAAATTAATTTGTAACAGTCAGATCATTATAATGATTAGTTTGTCAAGTAAGAAATAAAGTTGCACCAAACATTTTCTGAGATTGACCATGAGAAGAGAAAATCAAACTATTTTTTTTTTATAGAATAAAATTTTTTATAAAGTTAATAGGGTCAAAGCTATATGTATGAGCAAGCATAACTAGTTTTGACTGAGTACGCGTTAGTCATAAGTACCTAGTTCTATCTAGCATCTACTAAGTTCTCAGATCAAATAAGACTCAGTTAAATGCAGTTAAGTAGTCTTATTTTGATTTGACTAACTTTAGTACTATAAAGTTAGTCACATCAAATTCAAGGAAAATCAGTTAGGCAAACTTAGGTACTAAATACCTGGTGATATGCCTATATGCTATTTTAACTGAACTCAGAGAAGATATTTACAAGAAGAAAAAGATATGCGAAGAAAAACAAACTTTTAATCCTCTCTTGTTTCTTGAAAACAAAAATACTTACCTATGATTATAAAAATATGCAATAACTGGTACTTAGTTCAATGTGATAAATAATAAATATTAAATTGGCCGAAGATCTACGTCAGACACGGAGCGTCACCTACGCTCCGTGACTGATCAACCTTGCGAAGTTGCGAACTCGTTATTAAAATTAATAAAAGAAACATGAAAGATCTTATATTTAATTAATTAAAGAAAATTACTCACGTGCATATATTCCAGAGAAGCAAACGAACATCCAAATAGCTATATTCTTTGATAACGAAGCGTCCATCTTGTTTATTTATAACATTAAGTATGAAGCTCCGATATGTGTTGCAGAGGAGCGCTCGGCGGCTACTGATAGCTTCACCATCCGACCCTGACTTTGCCTCTAACTTGAGGTTATCAATTCGAAGAATATGAGGTTATCACCAAAACAGCAACATGTTTTGGCGGAAGGGGGATTTGATACGGTATTGGCTGTACTAACTGCATATATATAATAAACATATAAGCAGTTTATAAGGGGTTTTCCTCAAGTAATTTGCGAGACTGCGCTTCAACAGGTCTCTCCGGCCTCTTGTTTACTTATTGAATTAATAATGCTTATCTTCTTTTTTGGAAATAAAATACATTTGTATTTCATGTAAAATTGTCCTTATGAATCAGTTTTATTTATGATTCAGGCAGGATAGATACATCTTCTATTTTGATGTACGCCATCCATCATAGAATTATGACGCACATGCACTTGTAAGATTTTAATTACCTACTTTAATTAACACCATTTAATGTGGTTCTTCATTACATTGTAGGGGGTGTATTTTATAGAAATGGATACTACTTAGTGACTACTTATTTTGTGAGGAATAGGTATTAGGTACTTGAGGTACTTATAGACAATGTTTTGATCAAAATCCATTATAATTTAATAAGGCTTGACTGACAACATTGCTAGAATTAATATAAGTTGGCACCTACTATCTTTTTTTCATTTATTTTCCATTTCGTGAAATTACTTACCTAAAACATAATAGTAATCTAGGGGAATCTGTTTGCCTATCCAAATTTCCTTATATTTTCAGCACCAGCACCAACGTAGGAAAATTGGTATTAAATTTTAGTTAGGTACTTCTTTCCTCGAGGACATTTTTCCGCAATTAAGCAGTTTGGGCCCGTTTTGCGTGAGGGAAATGAGCAGGAACTTCACTCGAGCCCAGCTCCTTTAGGAAGCGAAGAACCGCCGATGGTGTATGGCAGGCTTCGCTCATGGTTGGTTAGTTAGTTAGGTACTTATTTATAGTTTGAACTACGTTCGGCTATCATTACACTAAAGACTTTATTTCTTGATGCGTTACTTACACTATCTTAACGGTATAAAACCAACTTGCAATTAAATACCAGTTTCAGAAAATACAGTCGCTCAATAGAACCAGTTTGGAACGACTGCTTATTCCGATGGAGGAAATTCCCGATTATTTTTATGTATTTGCATTTTTAAAACACAAGAAATAATTATGCTTGTTATTTCCTCCTAAAGTTAATAATGCGTTGATTGGATAATAAACTTATCTATTTATATTAGTTAAGGAAAAGTCTCTAGACGAGTTAGATTCTCACAGGAGTGCAGGCCAAGTAAAAACCCAATAAAATATTTACCTGAAGAAGGAAATATTTAATATTTATGTATTGTCCTGTGGGTGTAGATGAAATAAGTATATGTTATAATTTAGGAAAGGGGATTATGTATGTAGTTTCACATGTCAACACGTATCTACCAAAAAAAAATATCTACCAGATTTTACTAAAAAAAGACATCGACGCGCCTTCACCAGACACACTTTGGTATTTTTCAATTATTTGGACTTCTAACTTTTCCCGCGTCTTTTATCATGGGAATAGAGGCAATTTATCATTTGTCAATTAATATAACAAAATGACCTAAAAAGGCTGTGATCCTAGAGGCGTATCTATTGCCATTATAAAAAATGCTCAAAAAAAGCAACAGAATCACATATTTTTGCTCGGCATAAAAATGTGATCGAAAGTGCACTTTCACTTTTGGACCAAAAATGTATGAAAGCTCTATGATAGTGCTTTCCCAACTTTTCAATAAATAGTCGCATTTCATGAAACGGCCAACTAAATTGCATCATATAGATAGTAAAATCTTATACGTTTAACAATTTTGTAATCTACGATTGACTATATCGAAAAAAGGATATCTATAAAATATTAGGGTTGGATTTTGAATAGAGTATAGTCGGATATCGACATATACTTATTTTTTTTTTTAAGTCGTTGAGAAAGCGTGATTGAATCCACAAGCAACAAGCAGCGACCGTTACAATTTTTATTCGGTAAAAAAGCGCGCCTCTAAGCCTCTATTGGTTCCTATAATGTTATTATTTTACTATTTGGACAAATAAAGTGTCTCTCTCTTTAGTTGTATTTCCTCATGACTGAGGGTCGTGGTCATTATATAAAATGAAACACACACAACAACTATCTTAGCAATTTTAATGGAGTGATTTGCCATTGCCTTCTCCATTTCACACTCTAGTGTCTCATCAACCAGAGTGCAGGTTTCCTTTCGATGTTTTACTTCACCGGAAGCAAGTGTTGGTCGATGAAAACTACCATACATGAATCAGATTGGTATACAAACTCATGTAGCCCGGGCAGGATTCGAACCTGGTACCTTTGCAGTCACAGGCGGGCGCCCTCCCACTCGGCCACCACCGCTTCATCTGTGTATATTTCTAACTTTATGTTTTGCGTTTTACGATAAGAACGTGCCAATCAATTAATTCTTTTAGAGTTACCAAAATGTGCGATATTATACTCTTAAATAAACTACATTCCCTTCTCAAAAGGAACACCAAACCAAAGACATTTCATGATAAATACCCAATTAGACATCGAAATACAATTTCTATTTATTTATTTAATTAAAGGATAATTGATTGCAATATATTGTAAAGTATTTACGATGGTAGGTGGTACGGTGGGCATCACTATTAATTATTTTATGCAAAGAAATATCAGCATACCACAAGACACTATTCGTGGACTAATAAATGAAAAGTCAAAAATCCTGAGCAGTGAGCATTTAATACGCGGACATTTTTTTCAAAACTAGGTATATTTATAGCCTAACTGAGCTCCGCAAGGACTTGAAGCTGGCTGCAGATGGCATGCTAAGTCGTGGAAGAACTTCATACCCAGAACGAAGTATGTGATGCTTTTGAACAGCTCAAATTTGTATTTGTCCTTTCGAATTATTCCCCAATACTTGTAAGCTTCATTACATGTATATAGAAGTTTATCTTTGCAGAGAATTGCGATTTCCATGAACTGAAAAATAAATAAATCATTTTCAACATTAGTCAAAACTAATAATAAAACTAACATATACATTATTTATCATTGATTTTTGATACTTTAAAACTTAATAACTACCTAATAGCTAGTAAGAGATGCAGGATTTTTTTACACATTTTTTTTTTTGCAAATAGTTAAATTTATATATGAAATACTAGCTGTAGCCTGCGGCTCCGGTCTCGAACTATATCCACAAAAGTGCGGAATGTCTGTAAGAAACAGTGCACGAAATACTACGTCATCGACCAAAATCGTCCATGAAGGCCTCAAGATGATGGTTTAGCACTCTCACCACAACTAAAGTTAATCAATTGATGATGTGATATCTTTCAACCTTCAGTGTAAAGTTGGATTTTCTCAGGACGTGTCAACGACGTCTTCCTCCCTCGTACCGTACCTCATCGAGACGCAAAAGGTAATTAGTTTCTATCGGTGCTGCCAAGAACGTTTGACTGGTAGCTTCTATCTATACCGTTCTAGGGACTTCGCAGCATTTATATCCTTGCAATGACGTATGCGCAGGCTGCCTTTTTTTAAAATATTATTTAAGCAAACGAGCAAGCGGGTCACCTGATGGTAAGCGATCACCGCTGCCCATGGACTACTGCAACACCGAGTGTATAACTGTATCGCAAGAGTGTAGCCGGCCTTTCAAGAAGATGCGTAGATTCGTTTTTTGCCTTATCGATATTTATATCTTTAGACTGAGTTCGTATATGCAATATATTTAGCTTATTTATTTCATTTATTGGGTACCTCAAAAGGCAAAAACGGAACCCTTATTAGATCGATTTGTTGTCCGGCTGTTTGTCAATTTTTTTCTCAGTAACACTTAAAGTTAAGTTGAAATTACGTATTCATGGTCTCTTTTAGCAAAAAAATAATCAAAATTATGCGACAACGCGAACGAGAAATACCGGAAAGGTTGCGAATTTTTGCATATTTTGCGATTTTAGACAGCAATCAAAACCCGTACTTCCCGTTGACCTAAAATTATGAAATTTGGCAAAAAGCAAGGTCTAACAGTACAGGAATAAATCTGAAAGTTGTAAATATGTTGTTGGAAGTCTAAATAAGAGTGCAGGAATAAATCTGAAAGTTGTAAATATGTTGTTGGAAGTCTAAATAAAAGTGTTACAAACTTATTTTTGCGCTCGATGCAGCATGGAAACTAGTTGGTCTTTTAGTTAGAGCTATAATGTGAGATGCTTTTCGTGTACGGAACCCTCGATGCGAGCACTAGGCCGGTTTTTCATAGCTGATGCAGACCGTAAACATCTGTCAAGTATCTGATATTTTTTACGTGATATCTTTACGGGTTGCTGAGAAAAAGGACAACAAAGTTTTTACATTTTGATGTACCTACAGAACCCTAAATATCTTAAGGTTATGAAGTGAGAGTAAAACAACTATTATGGAACTATATGGCTTAAAAATGCGAAAATCAAACCTATATAGTGCCATCAGTACCGTTGGTGGTCGAGTGTCTCCAGGGCCGAGCCCCATCTTTGACGTCTGGGTGGTGGACTCTCCTTTACGTTTATCGGAGCCTGTCTTGGATGTCTGGCCTTCCTTGCCACAAGTTTGGTCGCATGGGGGCCCAGGTCCGCACGACATATTGCACTCAACACCATATGAATTCCTTTTTCATAATCATTTAGAATTTTGGGATGACCAGCATCAATATATACTTAATTTGTTGTTTTTATTCCTAACCTTTTGTTCTCACTGACTGAAGTTTCTCAGTGAGGTTATTGGAGTGAGAGAGGATATTGTTGATTTATATGTATTTGGTTTGAAGGGAAAACTCAGGAAAAGTGCATGGTGTTGAGTGGCGCAAAGAGAATACTGAATATCACAGTTGATTATTTTTTCTAGTACTATCGTTTTTCAGCTTCGATCACATTTGAGTCACATAGAAAAAACACTGATTTGAGTGATGACACATCAGACTGTCACGGGCCAGGAATGCTGGCAAATATTTATTTTCTTATACCCATAGATTTACTATTATACTTTTTATCACAGAAATATTTGTTTTATACTATTATATTTTTATATTATTATTATACAATCTACATATCATAGACTTATTATAATAAACTGGCGTACAGAATATAATAAGTCTATGCTAATACCGAACAACTAAACTGCGCTCGCCACTGCCAAGCGTGGTGAGTATGGCAAATCCCCCCAAAATCTTGGGGGAGACCTTTATCCAGCAGTGGATATTTTGCGGTTGTAATGAATACCGAACAAAAATTTCGACGCATTGGATCTTTTATTTTTCCACTCATAAGAAAAATCTCAGAAAAATACGCTTACTTCAAATAGGTAGCACATTATTAGCTCTTCGAGCAACAAGGACTTCCGCGCGCGGATTAGCTACAAATAACACAAAGGGTTACATACCTCTTTCTATAAATATTTTATTAACAATTTGTAAAAAGTAAAACATACACAGCACGATAAAAAAACGTTTTAAATGAATATGCAACCATCTAGATTATCCCTTCAATAGGAATACAAAGATATAACTGGCAATTTATTATCCTCTCAGCGTAAGCGATATGTACTCGTTTATCCATTATCCAGATAATATCAAACTATAACTTTCTGGTCTTTACTTCGCGGACAGACGTACAGATATATTTAATTAATGAAATTTAAAATTTACACCTAAGAGTATAGGAAACTTAACTAAGGTCTAAGGTTAAGTATCCATAATTTTCCGTAAGGAATCTTTATGGAGAAAACGAACGTAAAAATCAGTAGTTAAAATGAAAGTTTAATTTTATTTAATAAGACTAGCAATAAAGTATTAGATAGCAACAGAGCGTTTTCTTTAAAACGTTTGTTCGGGAAACGGAGAAATTATGAATTATGAATGCCTATTTTAATTGCATAAGTACAAATAGGTTAGCATTGGGACAAATTAATCTGTTCAGATATATTTAAAAATGAAATACTTACTAATAAAATTATCTACCTATTACAAAATAGGAAATTTTCAAAAATGTAAAATTTTTACCACTTTGATATCCGTTTCGTTACAAGTTCTTGATATTCTCAAGAGCTACCTATACTTAGTTGGGATAGTAGAATAACGTTACAAAATATTCGGGTTATTTTTAAGCCTAAATTTAAAAATTAAGATACAATGAGTATTGTTCTAGTTTGTGTTCTTGTTCCATCTACCATAAAAAAAACACTCAGCTTTAAACATACCTAAACCTGGGATATTTCAAACTGTCTTCACCATAAAGTAAAGGTTTGCCGTTAAACTGCTTAGCAGTTTGGCAAAAATTTAATATTGTAAAACTGTATTTTGTTATTTAGGAAATAAAAAAAATAAACGTATTAATTGAGCACGAACATTTATACTATGTTCGTCAAATAATGTTCACCCGTACGGTTTGAGCATATACATAGATATACATACAACATCATATCAATCTTTCCAAATTTATATTAAGTTAGTAACAACCTACTGGTTTCGAAAAAGAATGAACAAAGCTACGACAGTTTAGTCAATAATGTAGCTTGTTAAGCTATTGTGATTTATCTATCTATTTTTGTTAAATTTTGTTGCTCAATTCAGCTGCACGATGCGAACGTTAGTGGTGGCATCAGCGTCTATATTCTTAAGTACAAAATCATCAGTCTCTCATATGATCTAATATCCACTGCATGTAGTTGCCGACTTTGGTGTAGACTCCGGGGAACCCCCCAATGCCGCACCGCTTGGACCCGTAGGACACGATGCCCCGCTGCACCATCCGGTTGCCGACGCCCCCCACGGACCCGTAGTACATCAAAGGACCTCCAGAGTCTCCGCCACACGAGTCTTTGTCAGGAACACCACCGGCGCAGAGTTGTCCGTCATAGATGCGAATGGTTCTGCAAATAATAATCATGTTTTAAGGCCAGGTCCAACCCCACATTCGAAATAATTGTAATTTTTCATGAAGAAATTTACCTAATTAGAGTTTAATTACGAAGTGGAAAAATAATACAGGATATAGATTATGATCTCTATTAAGGTTTCAATGTACTTTTTAATAAAAATACATATTTTCGGCTTAATTGATTCATAAAGGCACCGAAAATTTAGAAAATATTTCAGCTATCATGAAACTTAAAATTTTCAGCGATAACATATATATATTTTTATATAATTAGTTTATATATATGCTATATTAAAGTTTTAATCGAGCACTTTTGTTTTAAAACTAATATTTTTAATGATATTTGAGAAATAGTTGCTAAATTGGTACAAAATCTGTTCGATCCTGCCAACGAAAGTGGAACATTGTGTTGTGCAAAAAACTATCTTATTGCAACGCGCACACGCCGCGGTTAAGCGCATATGAATTTTGTTTTTTGCAGCTCAGTTTGGACCTGGTCTTAAGCTTCTATTTGTACGACTGACCAAAGCAGGAGTGTTATGTTTTCGGAGCCCATGTATGTATGTATGTAAATTTATTTATTTCACCAAAGTCCTAAACGGCTGAACAGATTTGAATGTGAGAGGAATTTTTAGATTTCTTGCATTCCTCCAAATGATAGGCTATGTGAGTTGTCAGTTTTTTTATTTTATTTTATAATAATTAGCTTGTTATTAGAAATTATGGATCCAATGCCTACAGTTCCCATTTCAATGATCTCGCTTCCTCCACAATCATCATTCTAATCATATAAGATCGCGATTCATACTGTTATTTGTGCTTTACTAGAACTGTCAAATGCGATATGATCTACACACCTCTATTTTCGTTTTGTCGTTCAAATTTGACTGTGGTACTACGGTGAAACTCACCCATTATATGCAGCCATGCATTCCTTATTGCCTATCACTGGGAGCTCGACGCTTAGCAGCACGGGTGACTGCAGGCCATCCTCAGTGGCGCCCCACCCCGCCACCACCCCCAGGTGGCCTACCAGGTCCTGTGTCTGCAGTTCCGGAGTCGTTGGAAGACAAATAGGCTTCATGCTATCTGTAATTTTGAGACATGTCCATTTTTTAAAAACGTCGTCGTCTGTGGGGATTTTTTCATCTCTCCCTATCTTCAGCCATCCTTTTGACCGCCTTGTATGAGACCATTATTTGTAACAATTCCACAGGGTCAAGCGAGCTATTTACGTAAGAACGTTTTTATTTTTTGTTCTAAACGTTTTTATTTTGTGTTGTTCTAATTATTAGCGAGTACAGCGGTACCTACTTTAATTACTTACTTTAGAGTACTTGGATTTAATTATATTATTATCAGAAATTAACAAATCACCTTCAATAATACTTTAGTAACGGTGTTGGCAACTTGATAGCCAATCTGCAAATTTATTATGGGTTTATTTTGTCATTACAGACCTGAACTAAAATTAGCTGGTTCAGCCAGTCTTATCAATGCGATGTCGTCGTGAAGTGTCTGCCGTGTATAGCCAGGATGCGCTACCACTTCATCGATATCGACATTCTGGAAAATAAAATAAAAAACAATAGTATAATAGTTTAGTTATTATACTACTCTATTTACCAATGCAAGATTATTCTGAGCTATAAAATACATACCAATAGTCATTGCCACCAAAGATCTAGATTTCAGCAAGATTTCACCATTTCACACTATTTAACCTAATAAATCATCAAAAGTTTTCACGATATATTTCTTTATGGGAAGCTAGCAATCTATTGTAAGATTATATTAATCAGATTGATCGTGAAAAAAACGAGTAGGTATTAGTCATCTAGGGATCTAGGGCTATCGCAAGCGACATACCGTAGTCTCACCTCTCGTATATGGGCCAGCCAAGAAGATGAATTGAGTAACAAACATACTCACTAAATGACATCTTAACTTTCGGATTTATAAGTACTAGTAGGACATCACCTCGTGTGTACACAAGGTGATGTTGATAGTCTTCTCGCAGTCAGGGTCGAGCCTGACGTCATGCTCCCCCAGCACCACACCCCGCAGCTTCAGCCGGTCCTCCAAAAACGAGACGTAATGGGCCGCAGTATAATATTAGTAGGAAGTAGGATTGGTCACCAGCACACTGGGCGCACACGAGGTGATGTTGATGGTCCGCTCGCAGTCAGGGTCCTGCCTGACGTCATGCTCCCCCAGCACCACCCCCTGCAGCTTCAGCCGGTCCCCCAGGAACGTGACGCAGTGGGCTGCAGTCAGCACGTACCATTCTGATATCAGGGTGGCGCCGCAGCTCAGCTTTCTGCCACGAGCTGGAAAAAATAGCAGTAAAAAAGGTATAGTGACTGAAGAAACCTTTATGAGCCTCACTTCTAATCATTCAACAACGGAGAGATGCCTATTGCGAATTGCGATGCCCAGTGCATCGGAAAACTACTATGTAATGACCAATATGACCATGGAATGAATAGTTAATTAATGGGATCAATCTTAGAAGTTGGAATTTCTTTTGCCCGGACTACCCGAATCAAGTCCCGAATTGTCATATTTTAAACAATTTTCATTGCACAGTAACCTTACTTACCTACCTACCGTTATACACACTAATTCTGGAAACCCCTCGTTATACATATGATATCTATGCGTAAACGTGTTCTTGAATAGATACAAACAGTTTATTATTGAAACGCGAACGCGATGCGTTACGCAACCAAATAAGCTATACCTACCTTTGCGGCTTTGAACATAATCAAAGCAAAACGGATTTTACAGAATGATTGTCCAACCAACTAATACCATGAGTAAAGTGAGAACTCATAATTTATTTTTATAGATATGACAAAGTCTTGGAAGAGGGGTTTTTAATATGTAGATTTAGCTTAGCGACAAGTTCAGGTACTAAAAATCGAAACAGGTACCCTGGCACTATAAAAAAGAATATATTAGGATTTCCAAGTATCAAATTTTATATGCAAATTCACTCGGTGCCATAAAACGAGGTTCTTGTTGTTTTTATTTCGAAATTTATGTTGGATATTTAGAGTTTACCTGAATTATATGCTATGAGGACCATCCAAGGCATTTCAAATAAGCTCGTCCTTTTCCCACCCAGTATTCTGTCGTTCTCATACACAAGACCACAATCGGTGGGTAGGAGATGAAAATTCTGATGATTTCGAATATCGCCTGGTGGATAATCCTTGTGAGTAGTAGTATCTGTATGCAATGGATTGGGGACCAGGTCGGCATCGTCTGGCTTTCCTCTGTTTGGAACTTCTGGATCCACGTTGTGCCACATAGGTTTTCCTGCACTATTACTAGTGTCATCTGTTGATGATACACAGCAAACCTAAGAGGACAATGTAAAACAATTAATTTAAACAGGTTTTGATGTATTTTCCTCAACAATAAAATCTGCAGTTTATGTTTGTATATAACGATAATCTCTTTATTGCTTGTAACTCTTAATGCACCATTTATAGAAACAAACAAAAAATGTAACAAAATAAATACAAAAATGAGCGTAAAGGCCGCTCCCGACCCGTGGTCCTAAAAGGCGCTTATCGCAAATGCACTTTCTTCCAACCAACCTTTGGGTGGAAAGAGATAAGTGAAAAAAATTGGGTGCAGTAAATATTATTAATGATATTAAGCAGAAATAAATCAAGATAAAATAAACGGTGATAAATAAATACTTATACACATTCAATCAGATCATGACGAGGATAATAAGAGCGATAATAAATAAATTAGGTGAGACTTTTCCTGCTAAAGATTTATATTATTCATGAGGATAAAATAACATTGCACCGCTTTTTCGAAATGTAGAAGTATCGAAACTAAAAGAGGTTTTAACCGTAAGAAACCTATTTGTAGTTATGCAAAAAAAAATACAAAAAAATAAAAATACTTATGTAAAGGATAATGCAACCAATTGGGCCCAAAAAATAAAAGTGATTGCCCAGAAATGAAACTTATGCCATATTGTAGATCACATTTAATTAGTCATTTTTTATTATGACACAAAAATAATCGGCCCCAGAGAAACAAAGATATGATTTATCAAACATGTATTTCTTTTAAGCAAATAACAACATTACTATGTATGAGATATTTTTTCCACTGGGTTGGATTTTGGTAACGTCATAATAAAAGTTACTAGTGGTGATTATAACTACCGTTTGGCATGAGTTTCATATCTGGGCAACATGTTTTAAAAAATGGGCCCAGATCACTATGGAAGAGTAGCATTATCCTTTTAACTTCACAGGAAAAGGTCATGTGATATACGAGGTACAAGATTTGTCCTACACTAACAAATTAATGAATCAAGCATACTAAGGGTTCATCAAAGTGAAATCCGCAGTTCAGCTTCTGCAGCTTCTTCCTCATGTGCAGAGGCATGGGGCTGCCAGCCTTCTTGACCTCGTCCACCAGGTGGTTGCATTCCTCCAGTGGGCTGCAGCTTCCAAATTGGCCATCCGCTTCGCAGCTCTCCCCGGTAAACACTGCAAATACCGGTAGACCTTTCTAATCTATGCTATGCTATTGTACTATAAAATTGTGTGCTGACTAACTGTCTGATTGGTATATCAACGCAGATACGAAACATCTGTACTTGATCAAAACTTGATATTTTGCAAAGGCTCTTTTTATGAGTAGCGTAAAATTTCGGAAACTAAATTCATGCGGGTAAAGCCCATAGGGCAAAAGTCAGTTCAAAAACCTACTATATCCTACTAAGAATTATAAATGTGGATGTTTGGTGTGCGTTTGGGATTTTTTGAGGATGTTTGTTACTTAATCACGCAAAATCTACCTGAGGGATTTCGATGAAATTTGGAATACCGGTAGAAAATTACTGGGAATATCGCATAGAGTACTTTTTAACCCGAAATTCCCACGGGAGCGAAGCCCCGGGGCGCAGCTAGTCGACAATTAGCGATGCGCGCGCAACAGCGCTTTTTAGGCAAAGGCACAAAAAACAGCCAGTATTACTAATAAAGTAAATTAATATTTTTGTGTTTTGTTGCAGATAAATGGTTGTAATTTATTGTCAAAATTAATTTAAAGAATTAATTTTTTATTTATTTTATCTCCTAAAGTTAATTTTATTCATAAAATGTTGACCACTTTTCTGACATAAAAACTATTTGCTAAGATTTAAAAAAGTATGGTTCGTTTTTAGACGGAGCGTGCGTTTACTTTACAATAACGCACAAATGAGATATAATACAATATTGAAATTAGTGAACTAAGTGACACTTTAAGAGTAAATATGTTATATAAACAAATTTAAGTCTTTGGATAACAAGATAATAAGTAGGTGTCTACTTGTAATTGATGGTTCATTGATCATATCTTTAAAATAAATAAATTTACCTTAGAAGTATATAATTATGTATAGTGTGCGGACGACATGCAAATGTTATGGTACGTACCTATCTCAATCTATCTATGGATAGGTGCCTGAATATGTCGATAGACTTTAGTTTTAAATTTTAACCTATTTAAAAAACAAAAATAACACCATTAACTATGATCAGGAAGCAGCGCTGGGTGAAGTAGTCAGTGTGTTAAAGTTCACATTATAAACAATCTTGCTTCTTTGTCTCACTCAACTCAACGTTTCAACTCGTAATTACACGTTCTTGGCATCTTGAGTAAACTATAAACTAGTAATTTATATAGGTACTTAAAGATTGTGAAGTACCTATCTCGTAGTTTCTTTTACAATTTACTGGGTTTATCTACTGTTGTTTACTTAATATTTACTTTTGTAGACAAGTTTATTAACATACTTTAAAGTCGGTACTTACGACATTCCGCGACTAGGAGGAGAGGTAACAATACACTTATCACTAAACATTTAGCCATCGTGACTTAGTTTCACTGTCTATTCCTAGATAATACTCCTCGCGTCCACATGACGCACTCCACGGGAAAAATACAAACAACACTGGACTAAGTACACAAACAACTAGTTTTTATTGTTCTAAGTAAGTTGTTAAATTAATCTGCATATGGGTTATCGAGGGTCACATAAACTGACGTCTCGTTTCGTTCGCGTGCCGGTTTTGTATACGGTTTATTTTCCTTTTGCAGACTGATTTTGATGCGTTGTGGTCTAAATGAAGAGAAGGACTGAAGTGGGTGTTAAGAGGCAGGTGGCAGAGCGGTCATTACCATACTGGCCCCGACTCACACCGTAAGTGGATCTTGGGCAGACAACTCATTCGTCATAATTCATTCTCAATAAATACGTAGTTTAATTACATTTTAATGCTGATCGATAGAATAGTTTGGCATCATTTTATTGGACGTGAACATTTAAAAATTTTGTTTGACAAAATCGTAGTTACTTTACTCAAGTTTTTTATGCTTTGGGAAAAAGTGCATGGTTTATATGGTTATACTAATTTAATTGGTAGGTATACATATAATTAAGTGGGTAACACGTAGTCATCATGCACCTAGGTACGCTCTACTTACAAACATAACTAAGAAAATGCAAGCTAAGTAATTAACTTAACAATTCATAAATCAATTTTCTAGCATTTCAATAAATCAGTTTTCTTAAAAGACAGAATTTTAGTAGCGGTCAGTCAGGTCTTCAAGGAAATGTCAAAGACTAAAGATACAGAAAAACGTGTTTTGCGAATATACATTAATATTCATGGTCATCGCCTACATAAGTATAATAATTAATTGAAAACATCGAAAACTACTCAATGCAAATTAATAATGTGACTGTTTACAATAAATATCACATTACACTTTACCTAGAATGTTTTACGTAGATACTTCTCGAGATAGAATCATAGGATAGATAGATACATAATTATATGAAGTACTAACTACATATACGTAGATTTAGTTAGTATCTTTGGGGCCGTCCATTAATCACGTGATTTTTTTTAAGCATTTTTAACCCCCCCATCCCCATTGGTGATACATGGTGAGGTTTAAGACTACCCCAAACATCACGTGTTTTACCAAAAAAAAAAAAAAAAATTATAGAACACTATCTTTAAAAAAATAGAAAAAAAAAAGTATAAAAAAAATATTAGTAAACTAATGGTGTAATCATGCGAAAAACATATTGTAATGAACTTATTATGTTTGAAAAAATAAACCCATTTCAAGCCTCACGTGATTAATGGACGGCCCCTTTCTTGTTTATGAAAAAGTTAATATCCAACGTTGATTAAAAAGATTTTTTGGGCATCATTATTCTTAGATTTTCTTTATTATTTATTCACATAGACTCTCACTGACTTTCACTCAATAATTTCGAATTCAAAAGTATGCAGTCTGTGTGTCATACAAAGTTACGAACATATCAATTAAATCCAATATCGAGCGTAAATAATTGTTTATCAATGGTGTAATGCAGCAACATAGAATAATAACTGTACAATATAAATGGTGTAGAAGGAGCACAATCAATATGCGAATAAAAGCACGAAGTGCCATTAATAAAATTGCCCATACTCAATGGCCAACAATCAAAGATTTAAGTCAATTCAATCAAGTAGTTTAAGGCCATACCCAATCATGATTTTCCGAAAACGTACCGTCTTTAAACCACAAGTGTGAACCATAGGTTAGAGGTACTAAAGCAGGAAAAATATCCCGTAAAGAGAAAAACACTAAATCAAAAAATCGAATCAAATTACAAATAAAATTAATAAGACTAGATAAAAAAATAATACATAATCCTGTATTTGTTTCCTTTTATCGTCGAAAATCACCGTAATATTTAAGCGATAACAGTAGAATTTTTTTAAAGAATTAAATAAAGAATACAATTATTTAAAACGAAACCGACTAATTTTTAAAAATATATTTAGTGTTTTATCATAATTAAAAGAAAATCTCTAAAATAATTACCCTAAGAGCCTAACGAAAACTCGCTAGTAAAAACACAAATTATAGAAAATTCGAAAAGTAACCTTATTGTGTCTGTTAAGGCGGAGCTTACGTGTAGGGCATGCATACCGGAATTCCGGAATATCGTAATTCCGGTATCTCGGACAGATTTTTTCGATATTTCAATACCGGAATTGAAGGCCCAAATACCGTAATACCGGTATTCGTTTTTTTTTTCTTTTTTATTAAAAATGGGCTTGCTCTTGACCAGAATCTTGCCCGAGGACACAAATGATGGTGTAACGAGCTTACCCAAAGGCAGCCTATTCACTCTGGTTGTGAAGAGAGTCGGGTTGTACGTTGTACGTGCTCGGGAACACAGACTCAGGCAGGGAGTTCCAACGTGGTTCCAAAGCTTCGCTGTGCGCATTAAGAATGATGATGTAAAGCGCTTGGTGCGTGCGGGGGGAATATAAACCAAGAAGGGATGATAGCCCGCAGTGCGTCTTGTTCATTAAAAAAAAATATAAATAAATATATATAGCGAAGTTGTCAGCTTGTCATTCAAAACCATTCGAAACCTAAACTGACTTTTTGTACGACGTGCAAAAAAAAATAAAGAAAATTAGAAATAGTAATAAATTTTTATAAATCTTTATTTATAGTAACCCAAATGAATTACATAAATTGAAAGTTAAATTAAATGCAAATATAATTTTACTAAAAAAATTGATTCTTCAAATTTCGGTATGTAATTGCCACTAACCAACACACGGAGTAATTTAGAAATTTTTATATAAAAAAATATGTACTTAGTTTTTCACTTGATTGGTTAGTTGCTACCCGATCCCCGCGCTGTTTCCCCCGCCCGCACTGAGCTCGTACTCTATAATTTTGCAGACTTTGCAACCGTCAATATCTTATAGCGAGTGTGCACGTATGCGGTGTAGTGATTAGACGATAGTTCTTTTATTTAAATACACTATATATCTAATAAGTATAGATTCATAGAGATTAAACAAATTTTGCCAATTCCGGAACCAGTACCGGTATTCCGGTATTAGGTCTCTAGTACCGAAAATCAGTTCCGGTATTGATAACTTTCCGGTATTGCATGCCCTACTTACGTGCCGCCCCTCACCCCCTCTGATTAATAATAAATCTTTATTTCGGACTAGTCCATATTTTGTTAGTATACAATTGTTCTTAATACTAGTGTTAGTAACGTTTACATTTAGGTAAAATCGGTTTAATTGACCCGATGATGTACGCCTCTATACATAAGCGCATCCACCCAGTGCCTCACAATAGGCCCATCAAATTTACCGGTCAGGGTACTAAGTATACTATTGATTAGCCTTGGGTCTCGCCTTAATAATAATCTATAATAATTTCTTAAAAGGTTCCGTTTATACCTTTTGAGGTATGGAACCCTAAAATAATTCAGTCATAGAGACCTATATACAATTTAGTTTAGGTACCTTCCACATTTAAACCGCAAGAATACCGAATCCAAAATGCTTGTAAGTACAAAGAATGGTTTTTTTTATTAATATAAATTTATGAAATGTATGCTATCCTATACTATATGAGGGTATTCTTCTGTGTGTTTTATTCTTATGTACCTATGTGCCATATTTACGACATTTAGAAGTGCTGTGAAGGAAGGCAGAGCAAATCCATAGTCATTAGCGCGTAAGTGAACGAAATGGCGTACTGCAGTAATAACGCATATAATATTGTGGAATATTGCAGTATGAGGAAATTCGAATACATTGCTTTATTTTTTGGGTTACTTTTCGGAACAGGTAATACATACATTTAAATTTAGACTATTTTAATTTGATTTTTACTTTACCCTCATAGAGACAGACAGAGACAAAGACTAAAAAATATATTTATGGCTTCTTTTTGTCCTGTAAAGACTCCTCTCTCATATATTTCTGTATATAAACATACAGTTAAAATTTTATGCACCTAAAAGTATCTAAGATATCTTATTTTTTTTCCATATTAGTTAATGTTTGGAAGTCAGTTCTTAACATCCTACGCCAACGTAGAAAATCGACATGATCGCAGCGATTCGTCTATATAAAGCTTTAATAAAATTTATATTCCGTTCAATTCTTTTATGTATCATTTAGGAAATTTTGTAGTTAGTTAATTAATTAATTAGTTTACGTTCTTTTCCTAAAATTAGTATCTACTTACCTTTACTAACCAATTCTACTCTAAATTAACTTTGTCATGTCATGCCAGTCCGTGGCCGTAACTGAAGTTGTTAGTCATGTGAGAATATGTAGAACATTTAATTACAAAATTCACATAATTTAGGAACCAAAAAGTTGTACATTTCTTTCTAATCTTGCTCACTATATATGTATTCCCGTGTTGTTGTATCTTTTATTATATTTGTTTCCAATCCTCCATACTCATGCCTAAATTATTATCATTATAAACATCTTTCCACTGACAAGTATCCCTCTGCAGAGCATAGATTTCACATTAGAGTCTAGATTCACGTCTCCTCCTACGCATAATAGCATTCATACCTCTTTGTATTATATGCCTCATTCTTCAATATAGATATTATGTGTTATAAATAGCTATTATTTTTTAAGAGACTGGATTCAGATTGCTATTCAACCAGTTATTTATTTATCTATATAAATAAATCATTATGAGTCATAGAAGAGTATGAAGGAGGCCTATGTCCAAAGACCGACAAAACAAAGGCTGCAATGATTATGATGATGATATAAATAAATAACCGGTTGATAGCAAACTGAATACAGTCTCTTCCTACCAGAAGGTTCTGAAATTACCTTCCTTTTACATGATAATATTTCAGGAGTTGCTAATAATGTAACAAACCATCGTGCGTGGGCCATACTGGATCAGTTTGAATGTGGGGACAGTGCTTCCGACCGCATCATCGGGGGGTCCAACGCTGCTCTTGGGCAGTTCCCTTGGATCGCAAGGCTGGGGTACACATGTAAGTTTTATAGTTGGAATTAATCTATGAACACATTTCATATAAGTCTTTCCTGAGTGCGTTACCCCAAAAAAAATTCACTGTGGAGATCTGATTCGTATATTTTTTTACCTATCTTCGTTGATATCGTTGCCTTTTAGTTTAGTCAACAAATACAACTCAACAAATGACTGCTTAAACTTTTGCTAAAGAGTCCATAGTAAAAGCTATAGAGTTACTAAATGACAGTTCCAGAATCTGACATAGACTGGATGTGCGGTGGCGCCATCATCACGGACCGGCACGTGCTCACGGCCGGCCACTGCATAGGGACACCAGAAGATGAGTACAAATTGTGAGTTTCTGGCTCTGTGGGAAATGTGTGAGCATTACAACTCAAGCACCTATCTGCCAAGAGGGGTAGAAGAGTGATCCTTGAGGTACTCTCCATAGAGTGCCTTGCATGTGCCGACCCTATGGTCGACACATGCAAGGCACTCCAAACCTATGTTCCGTATTGATTAAGCAACTGCTTAAAAGGGTGTAGTGGCCATTCATTTTGTATCGCATTGTGAGGACGCTTTAAATAAAGGACGCGTGTCTTAAATAAAACCCTGATGGATGCTATGTGGAGGACGAAACTAATAACATGTGAATAAGAGGGGTGTCTGAAATAAGTAGGTAATATCATAATTCTCAGAACAGTGAATTAGGTTTTTACGCAGTGTTACTAATACTAATAACCGTTACGTTGCTGCTCAGAACTATACCTACCTGAACCGGTTTAATTAGGACTACAAAAATCGCTTCGTTTTTATTTTTTTCGTGGAATTAGCAGAACAAACACACTTATGATAAACACACACACTCTCACACTCCTTTCGTTTTACAACAATCCCTTTATAAGACCCACTCTTCTCCATTCTCTGTTTACCCCAAAGGTCTTGTGCCATTACTATTGTATTTGTACAATAAAGGTTATCTTAATAAATAAACTAAGTAAGTATTATAAAAAAAAGTTCTGTAGTATCCATTGAAGGTCCCATTATGTTTTTTTTTTCAGGGAATATGTAAGACTCGGCGAGCACGATGCCCGTCAGGACCCCGACTGCGTTGTGAAGGTTTGCGCTCCGAAGGTCCAAGACATGAAAGTGAAGAAATACACCATTCACCCCCAATACAATAAGCCGGAGTTCCATAACGACATCGCCATTATTGAGCTGGAAAAGCCTCTTAAATTGAACAGTAATTTCTTGTATATTCATACTTAAGTCTCTGAGTTAGTGTAAGTTACAATGCCTTACGTAATATTTACTACCACAGTTATTTCAATCAAATCAACTGATCAGTCTTGGCGCCAAGCTTTGCATATTTTGACTAAGGTGTAGAGTTTGTGAAGAGGCTTGTAGGTTAGGCCATGTACTTAGGGTAGAAGCTTTCTTCTTGTTTCTTCTCTGGGATCTACTAGAAGAGATAAATAAGCAGCATCTATATACTTATACTCCACTTTATGTATTTTGTTGCGTGTACATGAATTTGCAAATAAAATAAATTTTACTTTTTTTTCAGATTATGTGGCACCGATTTGTCTTCCTCGTACTGCAGAGCAAATGAGAAAAGTAAAGGTGGGAGACATGGTGACCGTGGCGGGATGGGGCAAGATGAATATGACAACGCAGCAGCGCGCCGACGTCCTCCAGACAATTAAAGTGATTGTTATTGAATTATTTTTTAAATTCTTCTTGTTCAAAGGTAACAGCACCTTATCGGTAAAATATCACCCACTTTTTCCCAATTTCTCAAGGCCAAATGCAATATTTACTTTATTATGGGGCAGAGTCTGAATGGCTCATGTCATGAGAAAAGTATTGGTGTAAAATTTACATAGGCGTAGCCGCAGGCAAAAGCTAGCTAGCTTGAATAAAGTCATATGTTTTCAGTTACCAGTTTTAGACAATAGCAAATGCAACAAATTCGGAGCATCATTCAGCATGGGCGACTCCGAGATTTGCGCTGGAGCTCAATTTAACAAGGACGCCTGCGCGGGAGACTCAGGCGGGCCACTCATGAAGGTAATTTCAATTTGGCTATTGAGAAGTTTCATTTTCATCATTCACGTACTTGGAGGATGGATTAGATTTTTGAAGTATGTTTGAACAACTTGATTACTATGTAGCGATAGCAAGAGCAGGCATGTTGAATTAATTATTATTTGCCTACCTATGCACGCCATATGCATGCACTGCACGGTTCAGCTGCTGAAAACATGTAGATACTACTGCGTGACTGGTGACAGTGCGACTAATCTATCTAATGAAATAAAATCTATTCAACTAAGTAGTCTAGTACCTCTTACCTACTTAATTCATGTTGAATTCTTTTATTCCAGACCTTCGACACAATGGATGGCCCGAAGAGCTTCCTAGTTGGTGTCGTGTCATTTGGGCCCATACTCTGCGGAAGCATAAACCCTGGCGTGTACACCTCTCTGCCGCACTTCATGCGATGGATCCTAGACAATGTCGTGTGAAGAGAAGCGAGACAAACGGATGAGATTGATTCGACTTTGAATTAAAATATAAGATACATTTTTATAAAGTTAATGTAATATTTATGTTTTGGTGTAAACTTAGTATTTAAATAAAATTAAAAAATAATAATAAATTTATATCTGCTTGTACGGTCAACAACAATCAATCTACTCAAATTAATTGCTGTGCTGCTGCCCATGCATCTGCAACTTGAAATAATTTATGATTTAATAAAGTGATAAAATTCTGTATTCAGACAAATAAGATATTACCAGATATTCCCACGGAAGCTGGGCGCAGCTAATAATTTTTATGATGCAAAAAATTACTGCAGTCGAGTAAAATGGGGGAAAGGTCACTTAATGACATAACGCGATGAATTTAATTGCGGATGTAAGCATGACTAGACGACAATTAGGTAAGTACAAAAACGTATGCCGAGATTGATCTCAGTTACAAAGGATGTCTGGTGAGGACAAAATGTCCGCTTCAGAGTGAATTTAGAGATTGAAGACAATGGTGATTTTAATTTATTTTTTAACTGCCTATTTCGTGGATACATTACCATGTAAGTGTTTTATTATAATAACCGAAGCTCCTCCATCTAGACGAGAGGCACTACCGTGCTCCTACCCTACTTTCACTAAAATAAAATTTCATAAAACTCCACTTTAACTCACTCACCTGTGAATAAAGTTTTTCTTAGTGTTGGTTTTCTTTCCTCACACGTTGTGCAGATCGATTTAGATTCATGTAGGTAAATGAGTTATGATTGATCAGTGATCGTACACTGTCTTGCATTTTTGCACTGTCTTGCGAGTTGAGTGTCGTTTTTAAAGCATTTGGATTTGCTCTAGGTGCTTACGCGATGAAAAATTCATTGATACAAGGAGATATTTTGCCCGATACAAGAACATGTGGCCCTCTCTCAGAAGAAGACCGGATAGTGGGGGGTGATGTGGCGGCCCTGGATGAGTTTCCTTGGCTTGTGCGAATCAAGTACGGCCTCAGTGAGTACAATACTGACCTATTAGGCAGCGTCATGGAAATCTTTCTGTAAATTAGGTCTAATTTCTGTGATAATATCTGTCAATTATTTACATACCTACCTAGAGACGTTATTGCACTGAAAAACATAAGAAAGTTAACGAGCATACACTTCATGATCCTTAAGCAATGAACATTGACTTCAGTAGGTATTCTATGGATCATTAGAGGCTTTTTTGGCCACCCGAGGTTGTTGTCCAACAAATATACATATAAGACGAAGCCACAATTGAGTTAAGTAATAAGTAACATTATTCTCTATATTGTGGCGAAGCTGTCGTATAAAAGATGTCATTAGGGCTGCTCATTCTCACAACGACAAACTAAAAAGGTAGGTACTTTAGAAAATCCACTTGATTGATACACGGAAAAAAATATTTTTCTACTAAACTACCAGAATGTATAGTCATTTTAGTTTTGTTTACGAAACAAATATTTAGTGCGCATTACATTTTTTTTTGTTCTATCTACAGTTCAAGTTATTTACCGAAACAATGTAATTTGTAGTGTATACGACTCAATTCTAGTTAACGCGATCTTAGTAATGGTTACTATTGTGAATGTAACGCTAACAGGAAGTGGTGTAGAACCAACTTCATGTTTTGTACATACGCTTAGGTACTATACAATTTATTAAAATAAACTAAATATAATGTTAAATTTACATCTCTATTTTGTAGTCACGGAGAAAAAAAGTGGTAGGGGGCGGGGTACGCGGGCGATGCTCGGACATCACACCATTCGGACACGAAACGAGCGACGAGTTGTGTCGATGTCAAGTGTTTTCTGTTGTGGCTTCGTCTTCGAAAGTCAATTAAACCGGCAAACGTAAAATAAATAGTCGTAATAACGAATCTATGCGTGATACGATACAAATGTATATTAACTTTGAAGTGTAAAAGTATATAAGGTGTATTTGGAACAATCATGTGGTGCCGGCGTGCCTGTGTACCTAATTGAAAGACTATTGAAACGTACATTTTGTTTAGTTTTATTATAATAATCTTTTATTGTCAACAAACAAGTTACAAGTTTAAATGTAGCCCTGGTTCCCGAACTAGGAGTACCTGTATCTCGGGTAATATTGATTTTGCTAATTGATATTTAATATGTAAGTGTCAACGTATCTTGGCACGTGTTGATTTTTCTGTAAAAAAACTGTGTTTCTGTGCAAAAATTTATAATTTCGTTTTGTTATACCAACTTGAATTATTTACTATTTTTATTTTAAGAAGGCGCCGTACGTTAGTGCAACCATCACATTTATATCAAAACATGTAAAAAATAACTGTGTGTTTCAATAATAAATAAAAATAACAATTTATTTCTGTTTTTTTTATTGCTTGCTGAATACTTGTGGGATATTTTTACAGGTATATTTGATGCATCTACTGCATTGTTGAATTTAGGGTCAGCTAATTTTATTTCTGACATACCTTAAGTCTTTACACTACAATTTGCTAGAAAATTGAAGTGTATTAAAAAGAACACGACTTAGGTTATGTTAGAAATAAAATTAGCTGACCCTGAATTCAACAATGCAGTATAATATGTATAGTATATGTAACATATCCATATTGTAATTGCAACATATCCACACAGTAGGCGGAACAGATACGTATAGTAGAGGCAACAAAACAAAATGTTACTGTTACAAAAAGCATAATAAATGCTACAAGAAAATTAAATAGAGACCACTTAAAGATTTGTAGATATAACTATTTAGTTTGTTTTCTCTACATTTTTATAGCATACTTTCTATCGGAGATAACATAATATTTTGTTTAAAATACTACACAGTTTTGTGGTTCGTACTATAAAAATTAACTAGAATTGTGTGGTAGACTGAACTAAACGTGAGGGTTGTCACAAATAGCACTAGAAAATATAGTAATGTCAACAAATTTCTCGTTGTGGCTATCAGTTTTTTTTTTCCGTGTATGATCAGGACATTCACGCCAAGACGCCCCGGAAGACCTCGACTGACATGGATATCTGTTCCTCTGCTCCTGAGTAGGAGCGATCGCTCTGGAGACGCACTATTGGGAGAGCCGACCCTAATTAGAAACGGGATAAAGCCAGAAGAAGAGAGAGACCAATTCTTGATTGTGTCATTCTTATGTTTATTACTATCATTGGAAATAAAAATAAAATAAATAGGTACATTCTTTTCTTTGTCTCAAAGAGATCTCTGAACATATTACAAATCCTATGGACTCCTCATGAAATCCTCATTTTGAATTACAGAGAATGGAAATGAAGTATTTGCCTGCGCTGGATCCTTAATTACTAGTCGTCATATCGTTACTGCAGCCCACTGCGTCGTTAACAATCTGACTATGTAAGTTTTACTATAAATTATCCGAATAAAATTGTAAACTTGCAAATATTATCCAAAAGTAGATCGATCTTCATCATTTGTGAGAAGTGCACAGCCACAAACGCTCCGCGTTATGTCTACTAAGTAGCTGTGAAAAGATAACTATGTAAAATAGAGACTCTGTAAAACAATTTAGTTCAAGTAAAAGTTCTTAAGTATACTTTGATGTACCTATGTGTGACATAAGATACGTAAGAAAGTTGATAATTTTCATTGTAATGACGTATTTTTAAATTTCCTTTGTTCTACTCTGATCCATTAAACAAATCCTTCAATGGATCAGATTCCACTGTTGAGTACACTCTATTGATTTTTCAGAACGAGTGTAAGATTAGGCGAGGTAAATGAAGATGATTGCAGAAGAATGTTATGTCAGCCTGTGGACGCGAAAGTTGACAAAGTGATTCCATTTCCGGGTTACAATAGTGCGAGTTTATTTAGAAATGACATTGCATTGCTGCAGCTTCAGAATGATGTCAATTTTACGGGTAAGCCTATAGGTACCTAAATATCTCAGTACCTACATCAAAAAGTGGGTACAATAGCTGACAAATTCAAAAGTTTGTCTGATAATGATATTACTCTTGTAAAATCGACCTTTAACTCTATCGACCACAAATATATCTATGTAAATACTGCTACAAAAAAATCCTACCTATATTAATAAGGATTAAAAATTTCAGATTTTATCCGACCGGTGTGTTTGCCAATTTCCGAATTGACTGCAAAACAAGACTACGCGCCCGACAGCGTCTACTGGACGGCCGGGTGGGGGCAGACAGAGTCCGGTGAGTAATGGCCACCCTTGTCCTGCCCTGTTGAGGTCAACAAACTTACGTAGCCTTGAGACTGACTGCATGACCTTATGTCTACGTATTCGAAGAATCATTTGTTCACTTTGTACTTAGTAATAAACTACTTAACTATTATTTTATAAAAAAAATAAGATTATATCTCTTCTTTTTCTTATATAATAGTAATCTTGATATATTCTATGACTTCTGGATAACTTCAATATCTATTTTACATTTCAGAGAAAAAGTCCTCTCTCAAGCGAAAAGTAGCCTTGGAAGCTGTACCTATGAAAAGTTGTCGTACAGTCGAAAAGATATCGAATGAATCAGCACCCTACGTCATATGCGCCGGGGGGGAGCAGGGCAAAGACTCTTGTAGCGGTGACTCCGGGGGCTCCCTGGTTAAGCAGGTCCAAGGAAATACTTCAGCCAACTGGTTCCTCGTCGGAATCACCAGCTATGGATACAAAGACTGCGGCACGCAAGGCCGGCCTGGTCTTTATACAAGAGTGACGCGGTATATGGCCTGGATTCTACACAACATTGCTTTAAATTCTTCTTCTTAATTAATTACTCCAAGGTCATGTACCTACTTAAGTCAAGGAATAACAAGAAAAACATTTGTGTATTTTTTAAACACGTGTATTATTTAAGTAGATACCTAAGTGTTTTTTTAAACTTCACTAACGTCACAGAATCTAACGTAGACAAAGAATATGTATGTATACTAACGCCCGCCTTTAGAGATTTGCTGGGAAAATCCTTTTTCTTTTCCTTATCCACCACGTAAATATGCGCAAAAAATAATACCTTCAAATGATTCTGTTTAAAAACAGTCGGTAGGTAATTATTTACAATTTACCACCATCTAAGCTATCTATAGCAACTTCAGAGTCGGAATATAACTTATCGTCATCGATTTTATTTAAATACTCTGATAGATCACCATTAAATGTTTCAGCTGTGTCGTTAATGGAGACCTTTCTTGACCGATTTGGACTGGTGTAATGGTGGGACTTGCAGCTTGACCGCTTTTTCGGCGATTTCCTAGGAGAAATCCGAATAGAGTCGACAGGCACAGCGTAGGGCCTCGGTGCATAATAACGTTCGAACAGCATAGGCTGATCGTGCACTCTTCCATACATGAGTTCCATCTCGTGAAGAAACTCCTCACGCCTCATCCTCTCCTCGTCTCTTCGAGTTTGAAGTCGCATTGCTATATCTTCCTCATGGCTGTAATAAATGATACAGATTTGTGTAGGTAGGTATACATCATTTTTAGTAAATTCGAGTCTGTTATTTTTAGGATCAATTAATAAAATAATATGAATAGCAGACAGCGAACTAAACAAAATACTATCGTTATATTTTTTAGAAGTTGTAAACTACGATAGTTTACAAAACATGTCATATCATAGCAATTGTAATTACTTACAACCTTTTTTAAAGCTCTATAAAGATTCCCAAACATCTAGTAATAAAACCAGCATTTGTAAAATGTGAAGTAGTGGATATTAAAAAGGACTAACTTATTTTTAACGAGATGCCAAGCGGGTTTGGACCGCAGCAGCCGGTCTCTATGCTTCATCTCCATCCTTCGCCGCTGGTCGGCCAGTCTTCTCGCGGACTCCATCTCGAACTTCCTCCTGACGGCCTCCGCCCTCAGCAAGGCTGCTAGATTGGACCTGCCTGATACAATACAACATTGCACGATGAGCGCAAGCTCGCTGCTACATTATACTCGACTCGTCAAAATCCCGCCAGTTTTGGAACATAAATTGTTTTTGATTGCACTAACAAATACAGCAAAATAACAAGCTAATTATTAAAAATAAAAAACACGACTGACGAGTTTTTATTTAAAAAGTACATACAAACATATAAGTTACATACATTTTTGAAATCGCCTTCTAAAGCCCTTTAATTTGATACCCCACTCGATAAGATTGATCAAATTTTATTTTTTTGGTCTGCTATTTATCGCATATATAATCCGCCATTTTGTTTTTATGGTGACGTCATATACACTATGTCACTCGGGGGAATGCAAGGAATCTAAAAATACCTCTCACATCAAAATCTGTTAAGCCGTTTAGGACTTATGGTGGAATAAAGAAACTTACATACATACATACATACTTACATACATACATGAACCCTGAAAACATAACACTCCTTTTTTAGTCAGTCGTGTAAAAAAAGGAGCAGGCACAAAGGCGGACATATCGCTATAGTAAAGCGATCTCTTCCAGTCAATCTTAGTACCTGATGCTGCAGCGCGAAGGTCCAAAGCGGAGTAGGCGCGGGCCCCTGGTGCGCCACCAGTGCCGCTACCGCTTTCAGTGTATTTGCTATCTTGATAAATTTTCTTTGTTATGTCTTCCATCTGAAATGTTGAAATAATTACTTTTTATAAGATTCACAGGATCATCAGTTCTTTATAATGTTTCATTATAGGCAATTTAGGTAAACAAAGGAGCCTACCTTCTTAGCAGCACGATCGGCAGTATTAAATCGAAACGGTTGCGGACTTGTAGTAATCAGGTCTTCTTTCATGAACTTATCTCGTTTCTTCTGGCCTTTTGTTGGGCTCGAAGACCTGTGGCGATTTTTCATTGGACTGATGGGCCGTTCTGTAGACGCAATAGAAGGGACTGGAAAAAAAAAGGTTTTTGAAATTTGTTGATTTTTGGGTACGAAACTATTTGCATATTGGGTGAACAAGAAATACTAAATGAGCTTATCCAAGAAAAAGAATTTAATAGTAATAACAATTAAAAGATTGTCCTAAAAAGGAAATCAAAATCTGTTGGTGCCGGGCACAGAAATCGGATATTTTTGTTTCGGGGTAGTCAGCAGGCTCAGCTACGGCGTCCACTACTATGGGTGCATGGGTGCATGCTACTGGCACAGTTTAATAAGACATACAGTTGTGGCCTTAATGATGACGGTCACGCCGCAAGCGTGATCCGACACAGCAGTGTCAGGGTTGTCACAAAAGTGCATGTATAGAGAAGACGGGTGCGTGTGGTGAGACGCCATTTGAATTTTTGTTGATTGTGTTTTTTTAAATCCAAGATGGCCGACATACTTATATGTATACATGTTTTAGGCGCGGCTAGACAGTAAAATCGACTCCAATGCCGCGACAGAAAATAGCGTGACCCTCGCGCCAGGATGCTAAGATGACATACATCTGCCTGGCATCCCGTGGCCAATTTTCGGGATGAGGTTTACAAAAATAATATTTTTGGATCCAAGATGACGGACAATTTTTTTTTTTCAATTTTGCATTAAGTAAGTATGGGTATCGTTCAAATTATTTTTTTTCAATTTTACTATATGGGTATCGTTTTATAGTTTTTCGGGGGCGCTGATTACGAAAATAACGTTAATTTTTGGATCCAAGATGGCGCATATTTTTTTTTTTAATTTAACATATGGGTATCGTTTTATAGGTTTCTGGGGTCTCTGATGACGGAAATAACGTTTATTTTGAGATCCAAGAAGAAGGTCATTTTTTTTTATTTAACATGTGGGTATCGTTTTATATGTTTTTGGGGTCTCTGATGACGAAAATAACGTTTATTTTGAGATCCAAGATGGCGCATAATTTTTTTTTTAAATTTAACATATGGGTATTGTCCGCCATCTTGGATCTCAAAATAAATGTTATTTCATCATCAGAGACCCCAAAAACCTAGAAAACGATACCCATATGTTAAATTAAAAAAAAAAATATGCGCCATCTCGGATCTCAAAATAAACGTTATTTTCATCATCAGAGACCCCAAAAACATATAAAACGATACCCATATGTTAAATTAAAAAAAAATGTCCGCCTTCTTGGATCTTAAAATAAACGTTATTTCCGTCATCAGAATCCCCAGAAACCTATAAAACGATACCCATATGTTAAATTAAAAAAAAAAAAATGCGCCATCTTGGATTTCAAAATAAACGTTATTTTCGTCATCAGAGACCCCAAAAACATATAAAACGATACGCATATTGTAAAAAAAAAAATGTCCGCCATCTTGGATTTCAAAATAAATGTTTTTTTTCGTCATCAGCGTTCCCAAAAAACTATAAAACGATACACATATTATAAAAAAAATTAAAAAATATCGGCCATCTTGGATCCAAAAATAAAAAAGTAGTTACCTAAGTAGTCGGTTTCGAGTTGGGTGGAAAATGATACGGAAGATATGAGTATGTCATCTAAATAGCTTTGTTGGATTGGAGGGACTCTGCCTAATCGGCACAAGTTGTCGCTCCGCACAAGTTTTTTCAAAATATACAACCCTTTAATTAGTACCGCACTGCCATACTACATCGAAAATGAAATTATTATGGCCGTGCGGTACGCCCCCCTCCGTCCCCCGCCCCCACACCCCCCACGATTGCTCCGCGTAGAGGCCCTCGATGACCGACTGTATGAACCATATAGGTAGGCTGTGCTACTGGGGTAATTTGATGCCCACATATAACACGACGAAGTAGTATCAGACCTGCTGGCGAAGGGTCGATTGGCAGGTCGCTATGGGCCGCAGGGGTGGAGAGACGACTCCGCTCCCGAGTCGCCATAGTGCCTGGGTACGTTGATGCTCGCAATAGCTCCTCCGCTCGGATACGGCGGTTCATAGACCTAAAGTTAAATATGTAATAAGAAATCAATCAATAAGTACTTATGAATTTGCAAAAATAACAGTCTTTAAGGTACTAAAGATGTATAAAAAACTTCAAAACGAAAACTAAATGCGTTGATGTCTTTTGTTTTGGAGATTCTGATTTTTTTAATGAGAATTACAGAGTAACTGTAGGTTCCTGTCAGCTCTTGTACCTATACAAGAGCTGACAGAAACCCGCATGTGGGTTTTAACACAATAGTCAACATCATCACTGGCTCTTGGACTTGTCAATTTCTTAATAAATGTAAAAACTAACTTACCGGAAAAACTCATCCTCCTTGATTTTGTCGTAGAAATAATTAGAAAATAAGTTCTTAGGTACGGGTCGTGCCTTAAACCGCTTCTTCTTCTTGCTTTTAGGCAAAACGTGGAGCCCCCTCTCGCACACCCCGCCTCCCTTCTCCTCCCTCTTGGTGAAACTGAACGGTTTCATCTGAGCTCGCAGGTCGGCTTCGCTATTTATTTTTGTAATTGCTCGTCTGTAATATGAATGATCTATCTGAGGCCCGAGGCTCCGTTCTCGTGGTAATTTGAGGATAAAAATACCTATCGTAGGTATAGTTAATCCATTGTTTTAATTTCAGCGAAATGCATCCAGTAGTTTTAGCGCGAAAGAGTAACAAACATCCAAACATCCATTTTCACATTATAGGTAGGTACCTAATGTACTTGTATTAGTATGTTTAGGATGTAAAAAATTCCTGTATTTATAAATTATTTCTGAGAATCCACTGAGGGTCATGGAATTACACGACTTTATTGGAGTTTGTCATTATTTCTTTTTACATCTACAAATTATCTTATAATAATAAACTTGAGAAAACGAAAATAAAAATGTGCGTCAATCAAATAGCTAAATCGGTACCTTCTCTGGGATCGAGGATCGATACCGCAGTAACGTTGGAACAGCTGTACCTTATTCTGCACTGTACCTATAATTTTTTACATTTTGTAAAAGTAAAGTGAGTACTTATGTGGGTGAATCTACTTTATAAGCTGTGGCGAAAGAGTGAAGAGAACAAAATATAGGCAACATCAAAGGCATATCTATAATATCTTGATTACCAAAAAGTCCTTTATGTATATTTAGGGATTTCGAATTTCTAATTAAATTTTCCATTCATGGGAATCTTCATTCGATCATTGATACGCAATTTAGATACCTATTAACATGAACTTGTTTTTTTATGAAGTTACTAAAAATAATATTGTTGCTTCAGAGTTCAGACTTCCATAACTCTGTAACTGGTTACGATTTTGTCGCAAATAATAAAGTGATCTAATAAGAAGCATACGTGCAGTGCCTGCATGGAGCTAGTGAACCTCATGGCCTGGTCTTCCAGGATCTTGTCGTAGAGAGGGATCCGGGACTCAATGGGAACCGGCCTCGCCTTGAACTGCTTCCGTTTGCATTTCTGGTCCAGCATATCCTCAGAGAAAGACTTGTGTAAGCTCCGAAGCTCGCTTACTATTCTGTCTTCTTCGTCTCTGAAATTATGATTTTATACAGGTAGATTACTCTAGACTAGACTTATCGTTGCAGTAAATGGTTGTAAAGGCAGAGAAACAATTCCTCATTTTAGGTATCTATTTATTATAGAAAACCATATCAAATACCATTTTGTCATTGTCTAAGTAGTATCATAAGCACAGCGAGCCGGGCCTAAAAGTTTTCTAATAAGCAGCTGATAAAATAAAACTCACCTTTCAGTCATTTTAAAAGGTTTTGGAATCGTTACAATCTTACGTCCTCTTGAAGGTGACACGTTGCAACGCATTCTTAATGGACTTGAAGGCATACTTCGAGTTTTAAATTCTTCATCAGTCTCAATACATGCAGGACTATATTTCTTTCCATCAAAGTATTGTTCGAATTTCTCATCAATTTCATCTTTGCCTTCAAGTTTAGCATCGTTCCAAGATATGGAACATGCCGAATGATTCCTTCTCGGTCTTTCTAATTTATTCTTGTTTTTAATTAGACTAGTTTTTACTGGCGTCACTTTAAGTTCATCTATTCCATTGGAATCCTTATCCTTTAAAAAGGATTTTCTTGAACATTTTTTCATTTTTATTTTGTTCGTACATACAAAAGAAGGATTAGCGTCATCAATATCGTATATGGGTTTCTCTACATCTTTCTTTTCTTCTGAATATTTATTTCTCAGAGTATAGTTTAACTTTGATTTTGTTATTTTTTCTCGGCAAGGAAGATCGGCATCTACCTTAGCAAATGTAGTATCAACGACTATCGAAGTATCTGGCAAGCCATTGGAGTCAATGTGCTCCACTGCAAAACCTAGCATTACCTTTTTCCTTTCCCTCAAAGATTTAAGGGTTGAATAAAACTCTTCTTCTGTAAGATGATTGATGTCATTATAATCAGGAATGCTCCTGTAGAAATCTTTCAATTTCTCTGCATCAACATCAGGAGCAGCAATAGAACCCTCAGTCGAAGGAGAATCTAAGCTTGGGTCATTTGACGGTTTAGGTTTTCGTTCATATGCAGTTTTAGGCATCTTATTAATGGGATCAACGGGAACTTTGAGACATAAGTTCTTGAATACACTGCAACGATGGCTCATTACGATGTAACTTTAGAGATATCCATGTTTTGTGTTTTTATAAATTTTTGAAATTGTTTGTAATTTTTCGCCTTGTTTGGTTGTCATAGTTACTACACCTAGCTATCCCATGGAAGTAGTAAGTACTTTGTCAAAGGTACTTATTACTTCCATGAGCTATCCATCTATTGTGTTTGTGAGGCACAATTTTTTTTTGAGATGTTTGTGTTGTGAGGAACCTAAATAGGGAAAAAATATTCCAATTCGTATTTTTGATAAATAGTAGGTACCTTCTTATACATACCTAGAAAGTAAGTGGTACCTATGGTACCTACCTACGTTTATCCTATATATCCATAATAAGAGATTATTCTACTTTACATTATTTACTTTTATGTGTGATTAAAAAATCTATAACATATTCTATCAACTCATAAATCTTAACTCAACCTAAACTTTGCCAACTTTTTGAAACTCGTAAAAAGTTGTTCATCATCTACTCTTTTGCTTCAGCAATTAGGTATTAATAAAACTTTGATGTCACTGTCAATCGAGTCGAAGTTGACTGTCACCGGTCTGTCTGTCAAGCAAGGTAAATTAAAAAGCATAAAAATAAAAATACATAGACGAAACAGCTGTTTTTCATTATTTTTGTACCTATTTCAAATATAATAATAAATATTTTCATCTCAATTTTACATATAAAAAACAAATGAAAAGTGTTAAATGTTTATTTAAACTGAAAATACCTTCAAAATGATATTGTGCCAGTCAATCACAATTCGCCGGTCTTTAGTAGCCAATGTGAGATGTTTGGCGAGATCTTATATGACCCAGGGTTTTCCAAATTCAACAGTTTCCAGCAAAAATGAAGAACAAATCAAAGGAAAGTATGACATCATCATAGCAGGCGGTGGCATGGTAGGGTGCACCTTGGCATGTGCCTTAGGTAGGTTAAAAATAGGTTGTTGTTGCTTTGTTAATGTGCTAAGCCTGGCTTCCGTTCTGTCTGTACTTACAAGTATAGACGACATAGAATTTTGTTTAATATGCTATCCCATATTAATTTTCAGGTAAGAATTCAGTGCTTCAAAATTTGAAAATACTGTTATTAGAAAGCAGCCCAAATAAGAAATATGAACATAAGAAAGAATATAGTAACAGAGTTGTAGCCCTCAACCAAAATACAAAATCCCTAATGAATTCCTTGAAAGTTTGGGAACATGTGGAAACAATGCGGCTTCAACCTGTTCGGAATATGCAAGTAAATTAATTATATCTTTGAATAGTAATATTTTCAATATATAGCTTGTGTATCATTTTGTTATCAATCAAATAAGATTTTAAGTTATTCTTATTTTATTTATACCAAAATGACATATCTATTCTGTGCACATACGTAATAACTAGTACCAGTATCAATTGTGATTTGCGTACTGACTGCATATTAATCAATAACAAAGTCCACTTTTTTGTACTTATATGACTATGTTTGCAATACAATTAAATTAAAAATATATTTTTAGGTATGGGATGCCTGTTCAGATGCGCTAATATCTTTCAGCAGTGCTGATATGATGGGGGATGATATTGCCTATATTGTTGAAAATGACTTATTGCTTCATGCTGTTAACACTGAGCTGACATCGCCCAGTGTGAAAAATGTTAACATCGTATATGGGGCAAAGATTGCTGGATATGAACTTACAAGAGAGACGTCTGATTGTAACAAAGTGAAGCTGGAGAATGGAGACACATATTTGTGTGATTTATTGGTAAGTAAATATCATTGTTGGTTTTTTTTTTTCAAAGGGCATGTTCCATAACAGGCATGAGCAGTTCCCCAAAAATCAGAAATAATATCAAAAACCGATTAAAACTATCATATATTTGTTTTTTCGTGATCTTGTTATGGTATAAAAATACATTTAATATCGCTTAATGTCGTATAATGGCCATACTGACATGGCGCCCGTACGTACGTTCGGAAAATATGATACAGAAAATCAGATAAAATGCTCGATATTTTCATGGGTTATTCCCAAAGTAATCCAAAAAATGTTCCCAAACAACTCCATGAAAAAAATAATATTTTAAATTAGGTTTCATTCTACTCCGCGGTAATATAAAAATGTTCTCAAAGTACTCCACGCGATTTTAATATCAAAACGCATTAATTAGAATAAAAAGTGTAGCTGACGTATAGTACAGTCAGGATCAAAAGCTTTGCAACAATATTTTTGAAAATTTTAAATAAAAGACTTACAATTCAATAATCAACATTTGTATATCAACATTAACACTTTACAGGACAGTAAACGAGACACAATAGAAGTTCAATTGTTTTACTGCTATAGCAGTTTACCGTCCAGTAAAGTGTTAAATTTATATTCAAAAATAAACATCAAAAACATTTTAATAAATTATCTTTTTTTTACATATTTTCCACCAAAGAGATTCATGATTATTATATATATGTAGGAATTCATCTTGAGAGAAACTCAAGTAATAACTGATAAAATTATATTTTTGCAAAAACTTAAAATATTTACATAAAAAAAAACATCAAATTTCCATCTTAGCAGCTAGGTTGCGACTCACATTCGTTCGTACATCCATTAATAACAAGCTAACATGCACACATTTTCAATTCAAACTTGCTTTCAACTTTTTTCTCTTTAATTTAGAACTTATTCAGAACTTTAATCAGAACTATATTGTTTGAACGATTTTGTGACTGACTGTACATACTGAAATATTTTATAATTAGTTTGAGAATTGATATCAAATAATCTGCGGAGTACATTGAGAATAAATCAAAATACCTATGGAGTAGATTGGGAACAAAATAATAAGTATTTTTTAATAATAATAATTTCGTGGAGTAACTTGGGAACTCATGTATGAGATTCTTATCTTTTTAGAACAAAAGAATGGAGTACTTTGGGAACAACCCATTTTCGGTATATTTTAGAAAATTAATTAAAGTAAACGTTCCTTACACATGTTACAAGCAATATCATAAAAACATATGTGTATTTCACATAAATAGATGAATAATAAATAAAATAAACAAATTCTTTCCCGCGGGCACGTATGTAGTAAAAGTACATTTTTGAACGTACCGGAAATCGAACCTGTCAAATGAAGCGCGTCAACGTCAAATCATAATGGGTGTCGGCCATTTTGGCGGAACTCGCCTAACCTTCATTACGATTTTGTTGATTTTGTTACCATAGAAATGCTACGAATTTATCGGATTTACTTATAAGGCATTGATACTGACCTAAAAATGAAAAGTTTAGATAGGTGCTTAATGATATAGCCGGCTCCCCATACATTTGTGCAACAACCCCTTTGATCTTTCTTCAATTTAGGATTGATCAGGGTAAAAAAAACAAAGTAAATTTATAAGAATCATATGAACTTGAAATTATTTCAAACTGATTGAGAGTTGTTCTCAATCACCCCTTTGTTATGCTCCAATTGAAATCAAATAGTTATAAAATGTATTTATTCATAAAATAAAATAATTTATAAAATACACTTAATTGACTAGATAAGGCACTCTTAAACTATACATTTAGTAAACCATTGAAACTGCTCACGGTGGCTGAATATCATCCAACTTCTTTTCAATCAAGCTCAGTCTCGACTCTGAAGCTTCAATAAGCTTATTGACTTTTTTCGTCAAATCTGCTAACTGATTTTTTATGTCGACCATACATATTTCTTGTATAGCATTGACATTAAAAGACACAGGTCTTTGTCTGTTTTCTGTAGAACCAGAGGTGGTTCTTTTTCTTCGTTCCACATGCTGACTCTCAGATGAGAAACGGTCATATAAATAGCTTTTTCTTTTGACCTGTTGCTGTTGAACTATTTCATTATCTTCATCTCCTTTGCATTTCCTTATTTTACATTCATAGTTATTGTTTTTTCTTATGCTTCTGTGCTTGGTATTCTTACGACTGGCTACCATCTTGTAGACTGAAGCAATAAGATCTTTTGGTATCTGCAATAAATATTTTGACTGCTTTAGTATAATTAATTTTAGTAACTGAAGTAGTAACTAAACTACAGAACTAAAGCTTTGTTGACCTTGACAAGGAATGTGACATGTTGCTTTTCGCATCAACTTAGCCAAAGCAGCATATCTCAAACGTAAAAATAACCAATACACGGTTATTATTTTTGATTGAGAATTTCATAAAAACAATATTTTTATCAAAGGTACAACGGAAAAGATTAATTGATCTTTCAATCATGGCGTTTTTCAAAACACTACCTCATACGATCTTTTGGTCGTTGAATGATTAATACACAGAAGACAAACCAAATAAATATTCAACAATTAATGCACTTACCCTGTTCTCCCTCGGGTCATTGGGTCTGATGTTAAGCGTCCGCGTATGGGACGCGGTCAGCAGCGCCCCCCAGCGGAGGACCGCCAGCAACTGCTTGGGCGCGCACGTCAGCAGGGAACTAAACAGCATGCTCTCGAGGTGTGCTACCAGCTGCGTCTGCCGCACCAGTCGGTCTAAGCCAGCACTCTCTTGTAACGCCTGAAATTACCATAAATGTATTATTATCCCGAGGTTCTCTGTGCTTCGGAAGGCACGTTAATGTCGTTGGTCCCGGCTGTATTTCAATCTGTTTTTGGCGTGCGTGGTGAGTCACGGCCTAGCCTCCTCATCCATCCCTGAGGAAGGCCAGTGCCCCAGCAGTGGGGACATTATAATGGCTGATAATGATGACTGAATTTTCTGCTGACAATCGACAGGCCTTTTATTGTCGTCGCAAGATAAGCGTATTACTTGATAGATCTGAAGGTTGTTATCAATGTCAAAAGAAAGCATTACTCCATAGAACAACTCTCATTATTAGAATATCTAATTAAAGTAGTCAAGCAATGAAAACAAGTGTTAAAAAAACTGATGTTACCTGAATATCGCTCACAGCCAGACCGACCAACAAATTCGTCAGTATAACAGTAACGAGCAGCACGAATATCAGAAACATCCCGTGGGCTGTGAGAGGGTATTGGATTTGAGAGTTTGTGCAGTTGTTATAGAAGATGTCTTCGTACTCGAGTTCGCCCGACATCATCATGACGGTCTTGACCAATCCTGCAGGGAGTTGGAAGGCGGGGTAGTTGCTGAACAGGACACTGAATGCCAGCCCAAATGCCACGAGGAGGCAGCTATAGGCTAGCAGAAACGTTGCGAAGTTCACTGTCACTGAAACGCAACAAAAGATTGATGGTTTATATAAATACTACCAATACTTGTTTAAATTCCAGTTATAAATGGAAGATTGAAAAGATATATAAATCTGATGTCAAAACAAAACGTTTCACATGTACCAAATGTGTGTGAGTCAGCGACTACTTTTGCTAACATCAATAAATTAAATATAAACTAGTTACCTGTAGTAAACATTTGCACGTACAACCCGAAGGTTGGGAAACGTCCGATGATCATCATGAGCTCGAGCCAACAGAAAAATATCGTCACTGCGGCCACGTCGTGCTGCCAGTTTGACGTGTTGGATCTTATGGTCCCTTGGTCCATGTCCCAATAGGGTACCTTTAAAAGTTTAGAGAAGGGAATAGGATTAAATATTGTTTACAGTAGATTTACAACGCAAAATCTGTCTCTCAGTTTATTTAGTTTCGTAAATAAATGAAGTTAACCTACTGTGCATAAGAATACTCCAATAACTATAACGCATTGCAACCAGTTCTCCCACTGGCGAATGTATGCCGACCAATCCAAGCAAGCCTGAAATATTTCCTTGGACATAAAGCAGAGATTCAGTAGAAGGATGAGATATTGAACTGGTCTGAGATACGTCGGCACATCACAGGTTACGTCTGCGCACAGGAAGATTTCTGTAACAAAAATAATGGATGTAAGGGACAGATATGTGTTTATGTGAATAAAAACCAATATTGAAATAACCTAAATATGGACATTATTCCAAAACAAATATCTGACATGTTATGATTTTAATACGAGTATGGATGCGTGTGTCGTGTCGTGTGTATCTGCTATTACGTAAATAGCAAGGACGGTTACCTTCTCTTATTATTTGAATATCAAAATATACTTACGGAGAATATACAAACTGTACAAAGTGATGAAGAGAGCGTGGTAAATGAAACTCAGGACGAAAAACTTTCTTATTCTTCGCCATTTGAGGAATAGGAAAGTCTCGGCAACAGGGTGTTTCAAAACATCTTTGCGACCAACCTGAAAATATTTATATGTATCAGTAAACTCAACAATGAGTAATTTTAATATTATTTATTAAGATTATTACAATTAAAAATACATTACCTCAATAAAGGCAAGAAGTAGTTCCGCTTCACCCCGAGTTAGACATGGCACCAATGGTCTGAAGTCGATCGTCAGCTCGCAGTCGACGTCTCCCAACTCGTGTTCGCTGACATGTACAGCATCGTCGAACTTGCTTAAATATCGCGGGATCACATCGGGAACCCGTCGAACAATAAATGCAAGCGCCGATACTCCACCATTCGTCCGAAGGGTTACATCACCTCCATAATCTAAAATAGAATATATATGCGAACACATTATCTATCTTCAAGATTATTTACACAATATCTGCCTTCAAAGAAGATGTTTATTTACCTAATAATAACAATACACATGCTGAAAACTCATTCAAGGCAGCAATGTGCAATGGAGTGTATCCAAAATTGTCAGGAGTGTTCGGGTCTGCTCCCACTGAGAGCAGTAATCTAGCGACGTCGCAAGCTCGGGCTCCTCTTACTATGGCGCCGTGTAGTGGAGTTCTGCCATCACTATCTCGAGCTCGAACGTTTGCACATTTTCCAACCAATAACTCCACAACTTCTACGGATTGAGCCAAAGCCGCTAAAACGTGAATTTAAAACATAATTTAATTTCATATCCATCAAAGTGGAAAATAACCCATCGAAACTAAATTTGCACGTTTCGTCGTTATCAGAACTAATACCTAAATGAAGCGGAGTCTGTCCCCTGAAATTAGGCCAATCAATACGTGCTCCGTGATTTAGCAGTATTCTGGCGCATTCGGCGTGGCCATCTTCTGCGGCCAGGTGTAATGCTGTCGCCCGACTGGGGCCTACTGCGGCTCTGACGTCAGCCCCCGCGTCCAACAACAGCTTGGCACACGCAGCTGATCCTAGAGACGCCGCGACATGAAGAGGGGTCTCTGTAAACACCTGAAATTTTTTACTTATCAAAATCGTAGTCAACCCTCATTAATAACTTTAGAACTAAGGCAAATCTCCTGTTTTAATTGTATATTTTCGCTATTTTCATCATCTCTTCTCATACTCTATGTGAGTGGATTTCAATTAAATGCACTTGTAACGTATTGGTTTAAAATGATTTTGAACTATAGGTACCTGAGGAGTATCTGGACAAGCACCCGCTTCTAACAATACACTGACTACATCTGTTGCGTCACTCAACACAGCGTAATGCAATGGGGAGCGATCATCAAGACCTGCGTTTACGTCTGCGCCGTGCTCTATTAACACCTGGAAAAGTACACCAGGATTAAATTCTCTTCTGAGTTAATTATTTCAATTGCACTCTCCGGATCTGGATTACCTTGACACAAACGAGTGATTTGGCACTGGCAGCACAATGCAGTGGTGTGGCTTTTCTTTCGCTGTAGGAATCCCACATATTTGGATCTGCATGGTACTCTAGTAACAATTTGACACATTCTTCGCTTCCTACTAAGCAGCTCAAGTGAAGACACGTCCTAGAACATAGTCATTATTCATTGACACAAATGACATTCGAGCAGTGCTACTATATACTAGTAGCTCCTATTCAAGGCAACAGCATTTTGGTTGCTCAAAAGCTACTTGGTTTTTTTGATAGACCTATATGTCTCGAATATAGGTCCAATTATAAATTTCCGCCATCAGCTCAGATTTCAAAAAAATTGTGTCAAAAATTCTAAATTCTGTGTTTCGCTACTAGTTGGGATAGTATTGTAATTAGTAGTTCTATAATTTTTGACATGGTTTGTAGCTGTAAATATTATAATATTGTTCAATGTTACACAGCAATTTAATTTCAAATATTACAATTATTCTTTCCCCCCAAAAACTTTTTTGAAAGTAATGATAATTTCTCCATACAAGGACTATAACTGTAAAATGTATGAAGAAATTATCATAACTTCCAAAAAAGTTTTTGGGGGGAAAGAATAATTGTAATATTTAAAATTAAATTGCTGTGTAACATTGAACAATATTATAATATTTACAGCTACAAACCATGTCAAAAATTATAGAACTACTAATTACAATACTATCCCAAACTAGTAGCGAAACACAGAATTTTAAATTTTTGACACAATTTTTTTCTGAAATCTGAGCTGATGGGGGAACCTATATTCTACACATTTAGGTCTATCAAAAAAACCTAGTAACTCTAAGGCAACAAAAAAAGTCGAAAAATTGTTCCCTTGTGATGAGTTGTTTACCTGCCGCAGTCATCACAACTGTTAGGGTTGACTCCTGCCTTCAAGAGCCGGTATAGAAGGCAACTTCGCCCGAGCCAACAAGCCCACAAGACTGCCGTCCGGTCTGCTTCTGCTTCAGCTACTAAGCATAGCGTGGTATCATATTGTCCAGCCTCAATTAATGCCGATACTTCATCTGCATGGGGAAGTTGGCCCAAACTTTGAAGAATCTCATCTGTTGGTGTAAATATAATATGTATTATGCGCCTTCATTTTAACGTCTATCAAAAATATCTAAGTACATATTTATAGAAGCACTGATCTTTCAAAAGTTTCGTACCTAATTCCCAAATATCTCTAGAAGGCTTCACCCTCAGTCTTTCGGCAAGGTCGGCAGCATGGCCCGACTCATCGCTGGATATGAATCCTGCTTCTACGTCGTCGTCGTCCGAATCCTCTGTCAACTGACTCATACCTCCGCACCATCGTGCACTTCCCTCGCGGAAAATCTACAAACCACACGCAATCACGAAATGCAACTTGCACTTAAAATATAAAAACGACTGAAGTAAATTAGGTAGAGAAAGTATACCGAGTTATACTGTATGGTGGATTTTTTGGTTCATCATTCAGTTTTTCTTCCGAGGATGAATATTTTTAGCCGATTTATTTATTAGCAATCTTAAATTATAATGAAAATAGAACGCACGACTCAATCTAAGAACTACATGAATACTTCATACGAATCACATCAAACAAGTTGTACGAAACTAAAAATATATAGACCTTTTTCTTTTTGTCGCTTTTCGCAGACATGGTGCGCGCGTGATCTTCCCGGTCCGCGCTCCACTGAACTGAACCTCATTGATGAACTGTCTTTCCCGCCAACTTTAATATTTCGGGAATTTCAAACAATATTGTTGGTCGATACTTACATCTCGCCTATTATTCTCGGATTGATTGATTAGTTTTACAGTCTTCTGTGGTTGAGCTCGGAATTCGGATAGTTTGGAGAATCCAGTAACGCCAGTGATGCAATGCAACATAGAGATCCCATAAATATTAAATCATGCGTCAACAAACAAACCATATATTTCTCGTGATTAAGTTTTCATTTTTACACGTTTCTCCTACATTTTGATGATTTCACACAAAGAGCTCTTATTTAATCTCAAAATAAACGTTGGTTTATATTTAGTATTTTTTAGTTTATTTATCCTATATTTAACTTCTTATCGATTGTGTTTTGAATAACACTGGATTCATAATAACTCAGATTTCTCTCAAGTGGCTTCAAAGGCATTATAAGGTTTTATCGTTTTATCTAACTATTTATTGAATTTTGTTGATAGTTTTATTTTTATTAAATTTTTAATTAGACACGACGAAGACTTGATTCACACAGGCCCATAGACGATGCTAAATCTATGCATAGGCCAAATGCCTCTTAAAAATCGCATTTGTCGTCAAGGTCAATTTCGCTTAGTTATTCGGACAGTTAGCATGGCTTGGTCATAAAATGACGTTTTTCTTACTATTCTAATCTTGACACAGAAAGCCAATAACACTGATATAATAACACCACGGGTTGGCGACGAATCGCCCACGCACCTTCCAATTTTCCTGATGCGCAATGTGTCCACATTTTTCATTTAAATTACCCAGTTAAGATGGTTTGGCTTCGTCTGTTTGTAAATAATAACTACAAAATACATTTTCTTATCACACTATTTATTTTTTTGATCCGACGAGTACTGTTTAGTGCGTTAGTTACCTATAGTATTTTGCATAAGTTAAAAATGCATTTGTTAAGAAGTGACCACACTGCCCGAAAACTTCGCAATTATGTAGTTGACTGCACAGTCATAATTCATCTTTGTGAGCAATTAGAGCGCTGTAAACATTTCATAAGTGGACTGAAACCATCTGGAGCTCGGCAAACAATCGATATGAGGCGCCAATATTAGCCCGAGCACGTGCTATGTGCATAGGTTATAGTTTCGGACATTTAGCTCTTTAAATTCGTTATATTTTGGAATGCTATGACCACCACATTACACACTACGTCAAATAAAAATTAATTGAAATGTACACATAGACGTTGAAAGACAACGTTAAATGAGGAACATACATGAGAACCATAAAATAAATCAAAATCCTCTGTAGTTGAATATAATTTTAATAAAAAATAATAATATTATGGTAGGCTGATTTCATAATAATGTAAAAATGTTCTGATAGTTTCAGTCATAACATTCTCTCCACGTCTAAATGAGCAAAATACCAGAAATGTAACAATAACTGCACGAGCACCTTTGTTTCCTTCAAGCCGATATAAATGTTTACGTTTCCCAGTAACGATCTATTTTGGCCTGTGTTTAGACATGCGTCCAGCTGACGCACTTCTGGTAACCACTTTTCTTCGTGTATTTATCAAAACTGCAACCTGTTCCCCCTCGTCGACAGGTGTGATTTGTTTTTTTTAATGCTAGAATCCTTTTGAATTTTAACTCTTTCTAGTCTCAATTTGTATCCTTTACATGTTTTTGGTGCAATAAAGCATTTTTACTTACTTACTTACTCTTCTGCTGTTTTATTTTTAACGCGACTATTGTTTGTTTTTATAATATTTTGAGGTTTGACAAATAAAATATAATTAGCTTTTGTCCGCGACTACGCCCGCGTGAATTTCTCACGGGAACAGTGCTTTTTCCCGGGATGAAAGGTACCCTATGTCATTCTCAGTACTTCTATGCGTAAGCCAGGAAGACTGGTAGTAGATAAAGCGTGAAAAGGTATTAAACAAACTCGCTTTAGCATTTATAATATTTGTTGGTATAATATTCATAATAGAAATAGTTTCAATTTATTTTATTTATACCTACAATAATAAATTCATTTCTGCATTAGCACAAGAAGCCTCTATAAATCCACCCATCTTTTCTTCGGAGAACTAGCAAACATGTAAATTCCTTGCGTAAGCTATGTTCCTACGATAATTCTTTCCTGTCTATATGCGGCTACTCAGAAATAGAAAATTGAAATATTCTATCCTCGTAAATAAAATATGAAATGGTTTCTGAACGCGTAAACGCACATGCGAGTACAGTTAAAAAATGTTCGATCTAAGTATAAAGCTCAGAAATAAAAATTTAAACCTTAGATAACATTAGTAAAGCTTCTTAGGAAGGGTTTTCTTGATTCATTATTAAATTCATCCAATTAAAAGTATATCGGCTATTAAGAAATAACACATCACAATACTTACCGGCTCCTTATTCTCCAATATCGTATCGCACAACATCGCGGTTTAACCCTCCACTGCTCACAGGCTCTCAAACACATTAAAAGCCACTTGATGCATTTATTTTTATCTCAATTTCAATAATGAATAATTTGTTTAACCTCATTAAACCCATTGGCGGCCCACCGCGTCCCACTTTAGCCGCAAGTGCGGTCTTCAAACAAATTCAAAGAGGTATTTTCCTCGGAACCAAGAGTTTATGATGTAACTCAATTTTTGGTACATATAATATTTAATTATAATAGTAATCTTTATTATTATATTTATTCATTAACATTTTTTACATTGTGTTTGAAATAAAACTAAAACGACAATACCATTTAAATCAATTAAGTCATGTCAAAATACTAATTAATCATTTCAATATAAAATGCATAACCGCTAAATTCAGTTAAAATAGTCATCTACTGATTAATATTTTTTTTTATCAAATATAATTTCAATTTCTTCTTAATCTCTTTTTGCTTTCTTATTTTCTATTAAATATTTATTATGCTTTCATTTAGTATATATTTTCCTATATAGGGATGTTTCGTATATTACAAACTAATTTTAAATTCCTAACTTTTTTGATTTTCTTTACTGGGAAATCTATCACGGTAAAACGTATTACTCACTAAGCACGTAGAAAACGCGTGCGTTTAGCGCGAATCCATTTTTCCGACAAATCCACATCTGAGTTGGTATTCGTAATTACGTTCAATTGCTTTTGTTTACGTTATGATTTTCATAAAAATAGCACGAGATTATATGTTAATAGGTTCAGTGTAAATACAGGAACTAGGGGAAAAGTTGATGTTAATAGAAGTTTGACAACATTATAAACAAATTTCTAATTAAGTCTTCGAGAGCAGTAAACATTTTACAAATATTTTATTAGAATTATCACAACTTTTTTGGCATACAAAGTGGCCAGTACTCACGCTCCCATGGAATTTAACCTTCCTTCATATATCTTTACTCGTTTAATAACAATAAATCCGATGAGTTGTGCGTTTGTTTGTTTAAAAGGGCTAATATTTGGACCTACAGAGTTCGAGGGCACAGATTACTTAAATACCCTTTTAACTACTCATGTGTCGAGGGTATGCATTGTATTTCAAACAATATTTTTGCTATAGGTACAATAGGTCATGTGATTTTTGTATCAATAAATATCTCTGGCATAATAATCACTGAGAGTAAATGTTCGCCATTTTCAGATCGGCGCGGACGGCGCCAACTCAGCGGTCCGCAAGGCAATGGGTGTGCAGTATCTCTCTTGGAGCTACGACCAGATGGGGGTGGTAGCTACACTGTATCTAGCAGAGGTGAGATTAAATATACCAAAATATTAACAGAAGAAGATCGAAGTATCACTCGAAAGAAGAGCGCTTCGCACCATAAACACCTACTTACACAAAACATCGAAAAGCAAAAATAGTAGATTTTACAACAAGTGCACAAAACGAATCATTTTTATCCGAGACTTTTAGCAGCCCGAGCCGAAGGCGAGGGCTGATAGTAATGTCGAGGATAAAAATCGTTTTGTGGACGAGTTATAAACTCTGCTTTTCACTTCGATTGCGAGGAAATAAATCAAATTGAAGAAATTAATAAACACACGAAAAAACAAGAGCTGTTTCCCGCCGCTTTATTTTTTGTTAATCTTACGACATTGATAGGCTTGGGCTGCAGACTTATACAGCCTACTATTAAATTAATTTTGTAATAATATTCTTAAATTAATTAAATAACATACCGTACTTAAATTTAAATTTTAATATCTTTTATCTCTTAAAAAACACATAAGGCAAATAAATTAAAAGTAAATATTATATAATAACTAATTCTATCCATAAACATTTTTTCGTGTTTGGCTGTATGGCTCATTTTCTTTGCCTTAATATAGATACATTTATGAGTAGATACGTTAATGCCCTTGTGCACAAAATTCGATTTTGTGCAGCCTATATCCTGCACAAATAAGCACTTTCAGAGCATGAGAAGTGAAAAAAAAATTAATTTTCTCATTATCGTGTAAAAACCTCTAGATTATATTAATATTGTTTAATAAATTCCAGGAATACGAGAACACGACGGCCTGGCAGCGGTGGTTGCCGCAGGGACCCATCGCGCTGCTGCCGCTGGACTGCAAGCGCAGCTCCCTGGTGTGGTCCACCTCCAATGAGCACGCCAAGGAGCTTCTCTCCCTGCCCGAGGAGCAGTTTGTCGACTCCATCAATGATGCTCTGGTAATTATGTCTTACTATTCAGGAGTATGAGAACTCGACGGCCTGGCAGCGGTGGTTGCCGCAGGGACCCATCGCGCTGCTGCCGCTGGAATGCAAGCGCAGCTCCCTGGTGTGGTCTTCCTCCAATGAGCACGCCAAGGAGCTGCTTTCTCTGTCTGAGGAGCAGTTTGTCGACTCCATCAATGATGCACTGGTAACTATGTTTTACTATTCAGGAGTATGAGAACTCGACGGCCTGGCAGCGGTGGTTGCCGCAGGGACCCGTCGCGCTGCTGCCGCTGGACTGCAAGCGCAGCTCCTGGTGTGGTCCACCTCCAGTGAGCACGCCAAGGAGCTGCTTTCTCTGTCTGAGGAGCAGTTTGTCGACTCCATCAATGATGCCCTGGTAACTATGTCTTACTATTCAGGAGTATGAGAACTCGACGGCCTGGCAGCGGTGGTTGCCCATTCCGCTGTTGCCGCTGGAATGCAAGCGCAGATCCCTTGTGTGGTCCACCTCCAATGAGCACGCCAAGGAGCTGCTTTCTCTGTCTAAGGAGCAGTTTGTCGACTCCATCAATGATGCACTGGTAACTATGTCTTACTATTCAGGAGTATGAGAACACGACGGCCTGCCAGTGGTGGTTGCCGCAGGAACCCAGCTCCCTGGTGAGCTTCTCTCCCTGCCCGAGGAGCAGTTTTTCGACTCCATCAAAGATGCTCTGGAAAGTTTCAATCACAGAGCATTTATAGTAGAGCTGTTCATAAGCTAGTAGACCTGTCCCCAGTCGACAAACTTGAGGCTTCTAACTATTGGCCACCAGACGTCACTATTGTCGCATTCGCGGAGTTCACTTCACAGTGTCAACACGTATTACACGTGCCGAATAAGTGTCGAAGTTACGCGAAATTTCAGAGATTGTGCTTATTAACAATGAAGTGCTGTATTGTGGGGTGTAAAAGTAACACGCAGAAGAAGGAATCACGCGATAAAAGTATATCTTTTCACTCGTAAGTATTTTTACGTAATTTTCCAAATGTGTAGTTCATTAATTACGCCATCTATCGTTGAAAAGCAGAACTTTTTAGCCTGCTTTTGTAATATAATGTTGCCAGATGGTGAAACATTTACCATTAATTAGGGAAAATTTTAAATTAGTTTTCATAAAGTACCTATATCAGCACAGCATGACGATTCCATTGAAGAAATGGTGAGATTTCTCGAGGTTGTGCCTATTTACATATAAATAAAATAAACATAGATAACCTATTATTTATTTTCAGCTTTCCCTCGGATGTACAGTTTCATTTGTAGTAGTAGTACCTAGGTATATAAAACGCCCCGTTTGTATGAAGTGCCCTCCTTGTAATATTACTTAACTCTTTGGATTTGTTTGTTCCATAATCCATTTCACAAAGTTTTGTGTTATTTGATGTTAACAAATTATTTGGGTACCTTCATTTTTAAATATGAATTTAATACCAATAAATATAAATCTACACACTCCGTTTTTACTCAATCTATGATAGTCAAGGCTCCGACATACCAAACGGAGCCTTTAAAAAGAAATAAATTGAGTATGTAATGATAGGTCACCACAATTTATGTGCATTTAAAATTACATACACCCATGCACATACATACATACCTTATATTACACTAGCTTTTGCCCGCGGCTTCGCCCGCGTGAATTTCCCACGGGAACAGTGCTTTTTCCCGGGATAAAAAGTAGCCTATGTGCTATTCCAGGTCATTATCTACCTCTGTACCAAATTTCATCGAAATCCGTCCAGTAGATTTTGCGTGATTGAGTAACAAACATCCTCACAAACTCACAAACTCACATCCAAACTTTCGCATTTATAATATTAGTATGGATTAGTACATTATAGTACCGTCCCGCTCTTTGTTTGTTTCATTTTTTACTACTAAAGACTTGGCCTATTCCTTTGATTAGAAATAAGTTCGTAAACACAATTATTTTTAAATTAGTTGTCGTAAATAAAATAAAAAACGCAAATATCAAAAAAAAATCTCCTACTGTAATCAGTATTATCATATGAAGATTTTTTAATTTGCCGCGTTTTCTTAGGTCCCGCTTTCATTTTCCACACACTACCTGATTACACGATATTAATTAAATCTATCCTGCAAAATAAAATACAAATTATACAATCAAGAACTACGCGTATTTTTTTAGCAGTGACTAGCTTTTTCCCGCGGCTACGCTCGCGTGAATTTGCCTTCCTCTCTTTAGTCTTATTTCCTCATGACTGAGGGTCGTGGCCAATATATGGAATGAAACACATACAACGACTATCTTGACAATTTTAATGGAGTGTTTGCCATTCCCTTCTCCATTTCACACACAAGCTGATAATCATCAACTAGAGTGCAGGTTTCCTCACGATGTTTTCTTACACCGGAAGAAAGTAGTGGTCGATGGAAACTAACATAGGTACATGAGTCAGATTGGTATACAAACTCGGCACGGGCAGGATTTGAACCCGGGCGCCCTACCACTCGGCCACCACCGCTTCATTTCCCTTCCAGTGCTATCTAAAACTTCTTGTCTCACTTCTAAAATGACGAAGTTTCATATATATAAGGTGGACTCAAATTAACTACAAATATTTTCAGGACTGGCTCCAGGAGGCTAAATAAACGTATTGGAGATAAAATTTTAAAAATCGATACGCTAGTTTTTATTTTATTTTTTCTAACAAAAAAGATATTATAAAATGATGACATTTAGTATCATACTGTAGATACATGTTAGACAATTCATTCATCTATATGCTCCACCCACCAAATAATAGAAGAAAGCTCCACCCACCAAATAATAGTAGAATGAAATTGATTTGCCGTCTTCCTCTTTTTTATCAAAAGTGCGTGGAAGACAGAGATGACAAGCGATTTATTAAACTTAAACGTATCAATGTAAACCTACATGATTGTGTATTTCGTTCCGTTTTATTTATTTGTGTGGATTAACACACACACACACACAAATAACCTAATATAGCCTAATAACTAATAAGATGATAATTTAAGTGTAAGTTTTGGGGTTTAAGGCGACTAGGAGAGCAAACACGTGAATTTGGTTTATCAAATTTATTAATAAGTTTACAATTTACAATAAAATAATGACTTCCCATCACACTTTTTCAGGCTGTGGACTGACAAATTAATGCAAATTAGTTGTTTAAGTGCATTAATAAATTGTAAGTACCTATCTATGTAGCTAACGAAAATACATAGGAATTAAAAAATAATCTGACATGTCAATAGGTAGATTATTTGAGTTTGCATTAATTCGGCGTGTTTAAAAGTCTATTTACAAGTTTATGTACACCCTAAATCACAACCTAAATTAATTAAAGATTTGCTGCACATACCCCCTCTTTCGAGAATACACATCATGGCTCTATCAACACAGTGTCTTGTCACTTTTTGGAGCACATGTGTGTCACTCCGCATTAGTTCAAAGGCTCTCACTATCCGCGACTTCAGCTCGTCGATTGAGCTAATGGTGTGGCCGTCGTGTCCGTAAACAAGGTCTTTGGCCCTACCCCACACATGGAAGTCCAGTGGCGTGAGGTCTGGCGAACGTGGAGGCCACGCGATGCCTGGTCCAGACCTGTTCTCGAACCGCCGAGCCGATACTCCACCACGTCCAATCCAGCGTCCCTGGAACTGCTCAGTGAGGTAGTCCCTCACGCGCACACTGAAATGCGCCGGTGCGCCATCGTGTTGATAATACATCCACCTCCGGTAGCACACAGGCACATCTTCCAGCAAAACCGGAAGGGTATTTTGTAGGAAGTCTAAATAAGTGTCCGCGTTCAGTCTATCTAGAAATACGGGCCCGAGTAATTCTCCCTTAAGGAAACCTGCCCAAACATTCACACTGAATCTGTGTTGAAAATGATCGGGGCGAACCATCCGAGGATTTTCAACCGTCCAATAATGTTCATTGTGAATGTTGAACAGGCCTACCCGGGTAAACGTGCACTCATCTGTCCGCAAAATGTTATTATTTCGGTTCCTACACAACCACTGCGAAAACTCCACTCTGTCTTCATAGTCCGTCGGGAGCATCTCCTGAACCCTCAGAATATGATAGGGATGAAATCCCTCGCTATGCAACACTTTTAAAATGTATGATTTCGACACAAAGAAGACACGTGCGGCGTCTTCAGCGCTGGCCACCGGGTGTCTTAAAAAAAAGTCCAACACATCTTCTTCCAGCCGTACAGGATACCGCGGTCGGCCTGCATCAGGCCTGGGTCGGAAACTGCCGGTCTCGCGGTGACGCTGCACGGCACCAAGAATAGTTCTTGGGTTGATCCGCAGACCATACCTCTCGAAAAAAATCTCGCACGCCCGAGTACAAATTTCATTTGCATCATGGTAGCAGATTGTCATATTCAGGTAGTCCTGGTTTGAATATCGGTAAGGCATTTTTTACATCATACAACTTCATGTCATAGCTTTTTATTAGACCAATCTCCAAGACAACGTCTATGGTATATCTCTGGTATGTGCACAGAGTATATCAAAATGAGGTTGTAACATTCCTCCCAAATTAACTTAAATCATTTCTTCGATTAATCGACGAGGTGCTTGCCTCTGCCTGAGGCTACGACGGAGTTGCGGTTGTGGAGTTATGGTTTCAGATGAAGGAGTTTGATAAGGAGATTCGAGTTGTGAAACTGGAGATCCCTAGCGCACCTAAATTTTCCGGTTCGGGATTACACAGAGTATCTATCGGCAGAGTCGACAAAGTATGTAATGTTTTGTCTCATGTCAAGGATAAGGAAGGATTTTAACATCTTTATTAAATAAACATGGTCGTTCTCTCTCAGCCGAAAGACGTCCACTGCTGGACAAAGGCCTCCCCCAAGGATTTCCACAACGACCGGTCCTGCGCTGCCCGCATCCATGCGCATCCCGCGACCTTTACCAGGTCGTCGGTCAACCGAGTGGGAGGCCTGCCAACACAACGTTTTCCGGTTCGTGGTCGCCACTTGAGAACTTTTCTGCCCCAACGGCTATCTGTTCTACGAGCTATGTAGAGCCTCTCAACAAGTGGGTCTAAAAATGAACATGGACAAGACGAAAATTATTTTTAATATTCTTGTCGCACCCACTCCTCTGAAGGTTGGAGACTCTACACTCGAAGTTGTTGACAATTATGTATACCTGGGACAAACAGTTCAGTTAGGTAAGTCCAACTTTGAGAAAGAGGTCAACCGTCGAATCCAACTCGGCTGGGCAGCGTTCGGGAAGCTTCGCGATATCTTCTCGTCCAAAATACCGCAGTGTCTCAAGACTAAGGTCTTTGACCAGTGTGTGTTGCCAGTAATGACATACGGAACAGAGACGTGGACGCTTACTATGGGCCTCATAAGAAGGCTCAAGGTCACCCAAAGGGCGATGGAGCGCGCTATGCTCGGAGTTTCCCTGCGTGATCGAATCAGAAATGAGGAGATCCGTAGGAGAACTAAAGTAACCGACATAGCCCGCAGAATCGTGAAACTTAAGTGGCAGTGGGCGGGGCACATAGCTCGTAGAACATGGTCGTTACTATTGTGCAATAGTTTTAGGTCGGAAAAACAATTAAATACGTAGATGATAAAAGAAAGTCAAGTGCGAATGAGGCCATACCAACTAGTAGATCTATCAAAAGGTTCAACATTTTTGCTCTCACTAAAACATAAATAAAAGCCAAACTTTATTTTCGCCCTTCGATCCGTAGACGCTGGTACTGGACGAATTACATTCACTTTTTAGTGTTCGAACGGGACCCTATTACTAACACATCTTAATAATACGAATAATTAAATTAAAACAATTATTTAAGGGGGCTCCCATACACCAAATGTGATTTTTAGAATGCTACGGAACCCTTCGTGCACGAGTTCGACTCGTACTTGGCCGGTTGTTGATTTGATTTGGAAAGGAAAAATGAAAAGTTTTCAGATATCTTTATTTTCTGTTTGTCAAGACAAGAGACCTTCCCAATAATAGAATAATCCAATAATAATAATATTAAAAAAACCTATAAAAAAGACCTATGATTGATTGCTCCATTCCATAGTTACTCTATGATAGAGCGGCACCATAGAGCAACACGGACTCACGCGCGCGCCGGTGGGCGGCGGTTTTTGTTTGTGGCCGCGTGTAGGTAGTTTCATTTTAATTGGTTAAAATAATTGGCCAATGAGGTAAGGACTGAAACATCGTCTCTCGTGTTTCATGTTATAGGATACAGGATGTTATAATGTTACGGTTTTCAAAAAACAAAAAGTTAATTTTTCTCGAAAACTAGCGTGTAGAAAATTGAAAAAACCACTGATATCCTTTCTAAATAATATCAGTAATCAGCCCTAAAAATATTTGTAGTTAATTTGAGTCCACCTTATATAGGTGCCTTTAGGTGTACAATTTTCAAAATCCAAGTACACATTAATTATTATTTTCAATCTATGTTTTTTAACCGACTTCCTTTTAAATTTTGTAATGTATAAAAAATTTAAACTCAGATATCAGCTCAAGATATCTGAAAAATTTGATGCAATATTCCAAGAATTAAACGCGGGCATTAAAACAAACATACGCGCATATACATTGCAACTGAAATAAAAGATTTTTGCCGTGTCGCCACGCTAAGAAGATAAAAATACGAGAGTGAAGAAATAAATCCTACTATCCTACTAATATTATAAATTCGAAAGTATGGATGTGAATTTGTGACTTTGTGAGTTTGTGAGTTTGTGAATCTGTGAGTTTGTACTGGACGGATTTCGATGAAATTTGGTATACCGGTAGAAAAATACCGGAAATAGCACATAGGGTACTTTTTATCGCGAAATTCTCACGGGAGCGAAACCCCGGGACGCAGCTAGTAAATTATAAAAATACATTAAAACTAATTAAATAATTGTCTTATGATCTGTAATTTCGATTTTTCATTTTATTTTAAGATTAAAAATTCGTGGTTTAAGTAACTATTGTGTTTTCAGTAACAAGCTGTAAATGTTTTTAAATTATAAGTAATGTATAGAGTTCATTAAAAAATGGTAAATTTTCGATATCTGGCAACATTTAAAATGAAGGTGCGGTGCGGATCCAGCCACAAAAAATATTGGTCACAGGTGGGGCACAACAACCAAAAATTACTAGAAATAAAAACTATGTTTCTTTTGCGCAATAAACGTAAAAAACTCGAATGCCCCATATCTTATGTTTATCTAGGAAAGGTAGCCCGGGTTATCTTTTCTGTGCCATTGAGACAAGTACGCAGAAAACGTTCCTTTCATTATATTATTGTAATTTTAAGATTGGACGGTTATAAAAGTGACAAAACATTATGATTTGAAATGTTTGTGAAAATAATTTCCAAAGTCATCCAGTCCAGTTTGTGGGCATGCCCATCCCAGCCCATCATGCCCGCAGCGCTGAATCCGCGCCTGTCAGTAAAGCCATCTAGTGAGTAATAGCAGAACTCAAAACAGTTTGCGAAAGCTGATAAAACAGGTCGCGAAAATAATTCTGCTGCTGGCTAATAGGTGGCTATACAGTTTGTTAAAATAAGATAAAATAAGTCGTACGTCAATGCTTTAGAGTTCATTTTTGAAGTCTTGTCTAAGCTAAGTATACGTCCCCCGCTCCCCTCCCAATGCGGACACTGTCTTTCATTTGTAAAATGCCTATGGGCACCTCCTCCCCTTCCCTCCTCCGTGGTTTCAATACACTTAGTATTGGAATTGCAGTATTTATTAGCTGTGGTGGATGTTTCGTGGCGACCCATAGAATAGATAAAAAATGTAGTGTTTCAAAAAGCATGGAACTACTAAGTAAGAGCATGCCTGCTACCTGATAACACAGATGTTACAAACGTGTTCCAGTGGAAGCAGTACCCGCGCAGCAGCGCAGTGGACAGCACCATGTCGTGGCTGGGCTCGTGCCTGCGCTCGCTGGGGCTGCCGGACGGCGCGGCGCGGCAGTTGCCGCCCAGCGTCCGCGCGGCGGCGAGCGGCTCGCGCGCCGCCTTCCCGCTCGGCTTCGGGCACAGCACGCGCTACGTCGCGCCAGGGGTCGCTCTAGTCGGGTAACTATGTCTAGGCTGGGCTCGTGTCTGCGCTCGCTGGGGCTGCCGGACGGCGCGGCGCGGCAGTTGCCGCCCAGCGTCCGCGCGGCGGCGAGCGGCTCGCGCGCCGCCTTCCCGCTCGGCTTCGGGCACAGCACGCGCTACGTCGCGCCAGGGGTCGCTCTAGTCGGGTAACTATGTCTAGGCTGGGCTCGTGTCTGCGCTCGCTGGGGCTGCCGGACGGCGCGGCGCGGCAGTTGCCGCCCAGCGTCCGCGCGGCGGCGAGCGGCTCGCGCGCCGCCTTCCCGCTCGGCTTCGGGCACAGCACGCGCTACGTCGCGCCAGGGGTCGCTCTAGTCGGGTAACTATGTCTAGGCTGGGCTCGTGTCTGCGCTCGCTGGGGCTGCCGGACGGCGCGGCGCGGCAGTTGCCGCCCAGCGTCCGCGCGGCGGCGAGCGGCTCGCGCGCCGCCTTCCCGCTCGGCTTCGGGCACAGCACGCGCTACGTCGCGCCAGGGGTCGCTCTAGTCGGGTAACTATGTCTAGGCTGGGCTCGTGTCTGCGCTCGCTGGGGCTGCCGGACGGCGCGGCGCGGCAGTTGCCGCCCAGCGTCCGCGCGGCGGCGAGCGGCTCGCGCGCCGCCTTCCCGCTCGGCTTCGGGCACAGCACGCGCTACGTCGCGCCAGGGGTCGCTCTAGTCGGGTAACTATGTCTAGGCTGGGCTCGTGTCTGCGCTCGCTGGGGCTGCCGGACGGCGCGGCGCGGCAGTTGCCGCCCAGCGTCCGCGCGGCGGCGAGCGGCTCGCGCGCCGCCTTCCCGCTCGGCTTCGGGCACAGCACGCGCTACGTCGCGCCAGGGGTCGCTCTAGTCGGGTAACTATGTCTAGGCTGGGCTCGTGTCTGCGCTCGCTGGGGCTGCCGGACGGCGCGGCGCGGCAGTTGCCGCCCAGCGTCCGCGCGGCGGCGAGCGGCTCGCGCGCCGCCTTCCCGCTCGGCTTCGGGCACAGCACGCGCTACGTCGCGCCAGGGGTCGCTCTAGTCGGGTAACCGTGGCAACAATCGTCATTATTGCAATCGTATCCAATTCGCGATTGGTCCACTTCGCGGTTGGTCTAAAAAAACAATGTTTCCGAAATAGTAACTTACCAACTACGAATTGGTGAATTGGACAAAATGCGAATTGGACCAATCGCGCCTAAAGGCAATCGATCAAATACTCTATTTGTAAAACACAGGTAGTGCAACCTTTGCCTCGTCCGTCTTCGAACATAGGCCTCCTCCATCTTCTATAACTCCCTGTATCATCCAGTTGTGAACGTATCCAATTTTTAATTGCATTTAGGCCTTAATAATTGGGAGGATTGAAAGATTATAATGTAGTGGATGCTTAGTATAATTACCTAGTCAATATTATTTACGATAAACAGTTCGTTCGAACAATCGCCCCATTGTCAAATGACGACCCTGCCAGGATTTATTACATACATACATATTACCACGCCTTTTTCCCGTGGTAGGCAGAGACTAGCGATTTCCACTTGCTACGATCCTTTATTAGTTAAATAAAAAATGAATCTGTCATTGAACATTTACTTATTTTGACTAGTTAAACTTTATTTCAAATCTAAAAATTAAGATTTAGAAAATTAAATAAAAAAATTAAAGATTAAATTATATTTTCTTATTCACCCCCCAGAAGATCTGTACAAATTAACACCCGACATAATCTCGTGGCTTGGGACCCTGGATGTGGATCTATAATACTTTTTCTTTTTTATTGTTACATTATAGTGAGTGAATGTGGTAAACGCCATACGATTAAATAAATAAAATAGTTTTGTTTTTTGACATTTAGAAATATAAATATATCAATCTTTCCCTGTTGTTTGTTTGCAGCGACGCAGCGCACCGCGTGCACCCGCTGGCGGGGCAGGGCGTCAACCTCGGCTTCGGGGACGTCAAGGACCTCACCGAGTTGTTGTCGGACGCTGTTTATGCTGGACTAGACATTAGTAAGATATTTCACTATTTAATCCTACTAATATTATAAATGCGAAAGTTTGAATGTGAGTTTTTAGTAAAAAAAAATGCTAGGGGGGTCGTAGGGTCACTTTGGAAATAGAGGGACATTTTGCGAAAGGGACATTCTGCGAAAGGGACATTTTGAGAAAGGGCCGTTTTGCGAAAGGGACAATTTGCGAAAGGGCCATTTTGCGACGTGACGAATTGCCGTTTTTAACGCTTATTGCTTTCATTTCTAGCTCACCATAACTGGCTGGAGAGATACGAGAGCGGCCGCCAGCGCCACAACGTGCCGACGCAGCTGGCGGTGGACGCGCTGCACAGGCTGTACACAGTGCAGCTGCCGCCGGTGGTGTGGCTGCGCAGCGTGGGGCTGCAGCTCACGCACGCGTACATGCCAGTCAAGGTATGATCACAACGTGCCGACGCAGCTGGCGGTGGACGCGCTGCACAGGCTGTACACAGTGCAGCTGCCGCCGGTGGTGTGGCTGCGCAGCGTGGGGCTGCAGCTCACGCACGCGTACATGCCAGTCAAGGTATGATCACAACGTGCCGACGCAGCTGGCGGTGGACGCGCTGCACAGGCTGTACACAGTGCAGCTGCCGCCGGTGGTGTGGCTGCGCAGCGTGGGGCTGCAGCTCACGCACGCGTACATGCCAGTCAAGGTATGATCACAACGTGCCGACGCAGCTGGCGGTGGACGCGCTGCACAGGCTGTACACAGTGCAGCTGCCGCCGGTGGTGTGGCTGCGCAGCGTGGGGCTGCAGCTCACGCACGCGTACATGCCAGTCAAGGTATGATCACAACGTGCCGACGCAGCTGGCGGTGGACGCGCTGCACAGGCTGTACACAGTGCAGCTGCCGCCGGTGGTGTGGCTGCGCAGCGTGGGGCTGCAGCTCACGCACGCGTACATGCCAGTCAAGGTATGATCACAACGTGCCGACCCAGCTGGCGGTGGACGCGCTGCACAGGCTGTACACAGTGCAGCTGCCGCCGGTGGTGTGGCTGCGCAGCGTGGGGCTGCAGCTCACGCACGCGTACATGCCAGTCAAGGTATGATCACAACGTGCCGACCCAGCTGGCGGTGGACGCGCTGCACAGGCTGTACACAGTGCAGCTGCCGCCGGTGGTGTGGCTGCGCAGCGTGGGGCTGCAGCTCACGCACGCGTACATGCCAGTCAAGGTATGATCACAACGTGCCGACGCAGCTGGCGGTGTACGCGCTGCACAGGCTGTACACAGTGCAGCTGCCGCCGGTGGTGTGGCTGCGCAGCGTGGGGCTGCAGCTCACGCACGCGTACATGCCAGTTAAGGTCGGGCAAATGCTCGTGGTGTGGGAGAACCTTAACAAACTCCTCTCGCATCTAAATTTTCGCAAATGGAATATGTAAAATTGGACGACTGACTCAATTGGTTTTAAGTACTAGCTTTTGCCCGCGGCTTCGCCCGCGTGAATTTATCTTCCCACGGGAACAGTGTTTTATCCCAGGATGAAAAGTACCCTATGTCCTTCTCAGTACTTCTGACTATGTGTATGCGAAATTTCAAAAAGATTGGTTCAGTAGATAGAGCGTGAAGAGGTAACAAATAAACAAACAAACTCACTTTCACATACATTTTAATCCTAACTAAGTACTATTATAAATGCGAAAGTGAGTTTTTTTGTTTGTTATCTTTTCACGCTTTATCTACTGAACCAATCTTCCTGAAATTACGCATACACATAGCTGGAAGTACGGAGAAGGACATAGGGTACCTTTCATCCCGGGAAAAAGCACAGTTCCCGTGGGAAATTCACGCGGGCGAAGCCGCGAGCAAAAGCTATTCTGATATAAAATCCACCTAATAATCTAATTACTATTCAAATTAAATTAAATTTTAAACTTATACTCTCAATTAAAACTATAACCCGTATTAGTTAATACGGTTAACCTCCTAATTTTAATATAATTCCTATTACGAGTAGCATCGATAAAATGTTACAAGTAATATTTTATCGATGCTATTAGTTAGGATACTAACTCATATGGATGTTTATCTGAAATAAAGAAATTGAATTTAATTAAAATTTTGCAGAGAGGTTCTTTACATAGCGTAAGTGAGCACTAAGAAAGGAATTTTGAATATTACACCCACAAGGATGAATAACGAAATGCAATTTTTCATTCATAGTCACTGCCTTTAAACTCATTGGAATCTGTTACTTTCTTTCCTCGGTGCACAATGTACTATTTCTATATCAATTGATAATAATCCAAATACATAACAAGAAAAGTAAATCATATCAAGGATCTAGCAATTACTAAAGTATCAATTACGATATTATTGCCGTTATTCACAGAACGTCATTAATGAATTATACCCTAAAGATCAAAGCACAGAACGTCATAAATTAATAGAAATTAAAATGGTATATTTGTTTGTTTCAGAAACTCATAATGTCGCAAGCAACAACATAACATGATCTGATGAGCTCATACTGACTCTTAGGAAGCATTGAAGATTCCGGACAGATGACAGTGCATACAATTATCGTCATCATTGTATCAGACAAACAAAAGTTGTATGCTGCTGGACAAGCTATAGGCTTAGGTACCTACATTTTCATTTTAACTATTGATTTTATTCGGCATACATGTTGTTGATTGCATGTAAGCTGATAATTTAATTGTATTTATATTTAATTAAAACAGGCATTTTGGAGCAAATTAAATACTTATGCTTTCATGTTTGAAACCTACGATAATAATATTATTTGAAAGGCTGCCTAATGTAATATCATCATTTCCATCCCTCACCAACCCACTTGTCCATAGGGTATTTTTATAATATAAAATTTAAGTGTCTGTAAATATTGACAAAAATATATTGTACCATTTAGGTACACTATATTCTTATACACACACTTAATTTATACGAGATCATTCAATAAATATTACGACTAAGAAGCAGGTTTCATATTTTTACCGTTTAAAAATGTATATGAATGATGAAAATGGCCCTCTTGATTGTAATACCCATTCGATAGCGGGTTGGAATCGTGCTTTGATAAGTAGAGGAGATAAGGTTAAAGGTTGTGTAGTAATAAGCACGAAATTACATTGTTTAATTTTGTTTCGACACTGTATTATTTCAAGTAATTCTAGTCTTATTTTAGATTTAAACAACGGAACGGAATAAAACTTGTTGTCCCAAATAAACTTATTTCATTTAATATTACTAACTTAATGGATCATTTTTTACTAATCTATCAAATTAGTTAAGTGCCTACTTATTATTCCAAAAATATTCGTGTATTTATAAAGATATTCTTAGAATGAAGCAGGTACCTATCAGGGATTATCGACAAAAAGTATTTCTCGAAACCCGAATGCAGTTCCATTGTTCTAATTTGCTATTGTCTAGGTCTTTGTTTATAAAAATGACGACTGCCAGCGGACGTGTGGTATGATAAATATTATTTGATTCGGTCATCGCTATTCTGCATGTGTAATGTTAAAAATACCATGTATAGATCAATACATTTAAGCACTAACGTAATTGCAATATCGTCGCGCGTAGTAAATCTATGCACTAATATTTGTCTGGAACTTTGCTCTCGTGGCTATCAATAAATCTGATTTAAGCTTTATCATTATTCTGGTTTTATATTTTCATAGAAAGAACAAATGATTTAGATAGCATATCTAAATCATTTGTTCTTTCTATTCCTTTGAGTAATGTTTGTTCTTCGTCTTTATGGTCGCTAAAACTAAAATGCGTGAAACTCTAGCAATTTAGGTGACAAGACCAATTTTTATCAGGCACTCGTAGGTACGAAGAATAAGTAATTTTATATTGAAAATGATTATTTGCTGCCAATACTTTTTTTAACCAAATGTGGTAAAACTACTAAAGATGTAAGTATACTTCGCTAAAACGGTTGACTCAATAAGCAAGGCGTTTATTGTGAAAATACCAGCGTCAAGTCAATGTTGAGTCATGCAGTTGATGCAGTCATGCTGTATCTCTTTATATACTTTATAAAGAGGTAAAAACTAGCTGCGCCTCGCGGCTTCTCGAGTCTATAAGCTTTCTCATTAATGTAGATTCTGTGTAGGTACGATACACAGAAAAAAATCCCAAATGTCCAAACCAGTTTCAGAGACAAGCGCTTCAATTAAACAAACAAATATACAAACTCATCAGCTTTTTTACATTAGTATAAGTTTTTTGTCTAGAAGCTAAAAGCTAATAGAAGAGGAAACGAGGTAAATCTGCCTGATTTTCTTGCCCGGAATTTCAGGATTCTGCATAGCCTTTCATAATGCGACTGTCATGTCATACATAGAATTTTTAAAATTGTATCGGTATCTTTCCAGATATTAGCACGTCCCAACGAACAAATATGTAATCAAGCGTTATTATATTAGCATAGATAAGATAAGTAATATACTACCAAATGTTAACGATTCTACGCGTTCCAGACGTTTTCTTTGTCGCTATTTGCAAAGTACAAAGTGTAAGGCAATGATATTATAATATATCATTGGTGTAAGGTAATTATTATTAGTCTTGCTAAATTCCCACGTGAACGAAACAATTTTTTATTATTCCCCTATCTTCTGAACATTGAATACCGTTCTATATTGGGGTCGAGACTGCGAGGTAATAATACTGGGCCGTTCGTTGGCATTTCTACGAGTTATTTTTACCTGTTTGGAGTTGCTCTTTAGAACAAGTTCTTATTTTTTCCATGTTTAGAACTTTTTACACGACTGACCAAAAAAGGAGTGTTATGTTTTCAGGGTTCATGTATGTATGTATGTATTTATGTAAGTTTCTTTATTCCACCATAAGTCCTGAACGGCTTAACAGATTTTGATGTGAGATGTATTTTTAGATTCCTTGCATTCTTCCGAGTGACATAGGCTATATGACGTCAACATAAAAACAAAATGGCGGGTTATATATGCGAAAAATAGCAGACCAAAAAAATAAAATTTGATCAATCTTATCGAGTGGGGTATCAAATTGAAGGGCTTTAAAAGGCGATTTCAAAAATGTATATAACTTATATGTTTGTATGTACTTATTGAGCAAAAACTCGTCAGTCGTGTTTTTTATTTTTAATAATTGGCTTGTTGAAATGAGCCATCGTACCTCGATGCTAATTGTAGTAATTTACACAGTAGGTACCTAATTGTATTACGATGTTATTAGCACTTAAAACAGCTCATTGATCTTATGAGCTCTTGTGGAATCTTTAGCAACGTTCATGTACTGTTTTTATTATATATTAAATATATGTACATAAAATCTAGATAGGTAGGAAGAAGTAGGTATCTATTTTATCTGAACTAAATTCATGTGGATAATAATTTCTGTGTCACCTAAATCAATGGTACTTATCAGGTTGTTTTGATTTCTGTCTGTATGTTTTCCCCCTGAAAAATATAGTAAGTTTTTTCCTTTCCGACAGGACAGGACAACTTAATGGTTTTAGTTGTTTTCACAGATGGGTAGGATTACATAGGTAATGCATAGTTATTTCTTTAAATATATATATAACGCTCACGCAGGACGCTTATAATGTTTCCATTAAAATTCGAATTCCTAGATTTCCTTGGTAGGTAATTTACATAAATAGGTACCTACCTAGGAATGAATTAATGATACAGTGAACCTTAGGGATATTACCCTTATCAAATTCTTTCTGTGGCCTTATTAGTTCTCAGAGTTGGTCTAGAATTTTAGATGCGTCAATATCCTACTAGTCCCGCCCCGCGCTACCCTTCCCCGCACTTCGGCAATGCGTCATCATGCGCTCAATCTCCGTCATAATATCATGCGCAAATGATATGTATGTAGGTATAGGTACCTACTCGAAAATACCACGCTTATCTGACTGAGCTAATTCCAACCAAATAACCTACGCCTTTGTCTAGAAACAAAACATCAAGTAGTAAAAGGTTTCGATTTATTTCTGCGTAAACACAATGATACGAAAACTTTAAAGCTGCGACCAGACTTAGTGCGGAGATATCTTCGCCGATTTACGGATTGGGTATACAACTTCTTGTTTGCCCGAATAACTGTTTCTCATAATGAAAGCTTTAGAAATGCTAAGCTAAAAAATAAAGTTGTTATAAGTTTGACTAATTTTGGGGTTTAGTTGTGTATCGGTAAATCTGTATGGATAAACCGATTTTGATTTAGTTTTTTGGGGTTTGTAAACCTATATTAGATGCAAATAATCGATCTATGTCTAATGCAGCTATATTTTGCTGCAATACTGCCAGCCTCTGATAAAAATAAAAAGATGTTTTAAGCTGTATTTTGATTTCAGACTTGGAATTTGATTTTGGTACATGTGTACCGAGGAACTTGTATTTGAAATATTATCTCATCAATTTGAATTTACGTTATTTCAGATTACCACTACGGACACGTTAAGCTGCTTTCACAAAGACGCGGACCAGTCATGGAAAGTATCTGCCAATGCTGTCATAAATACCATAAAGTCAATTTAAATTGTAAATTATGTAAGTAATTTTTAAGTAAAAGTATTATGCTTTTACATACATACTTAAACTATTACATTGAAGACATTACACTCCTTTATTAGTCTAGTCACGTAAAAAGTACATTACTAAATATAAATATTATAATAATGGGTTATAACGATTTAAAGTTATAATATGTACTACTCATTTTAAATCATTAGAATCGAATACTGCATATTTAACTTACGTATTCTATAAAAGCGACGTTTTATGCTTCTTACTAAAATAAATAACGGTAAATGAATTTTAGTATTACCCCCTTTATTTACCCGCCCCTGCTTTATGTGTTGGGTATGTATTCTATGCTTATAATCATAAAATACATATACATAATCGGAATAAATTGTCTGAATGATAGTGAAAACCGCATCAAAATCAGCTGCGCAGTTGAAAGATCTAAATAACAGAAGCTGGAAGCGACTTTATAGGTACCGCGGTATTACGTTTAAAATTATTACATTTTTATAAATGCGTTTTATCTTGACCTAGGTGTAAGTATTTATTAGTATTTTGTTTGTTTGTAGTATCTTTATTGTACTAAGGACACATAATTCATAGTAACATAAATAGGAAGGTAAATCTACAATGGCGGACTTATCCCATGAAGGGATCTCTTCCAGTCTACCAGCGATAGATTGAGAGGAATATTTACTCAATAAAAGGGTAGAAGTAATAATAAAATAATACATATATGTATAATATATTAATACATATATAATATAATAATATATATATAATATAATAAAACATATAATATTTATAATAAAATACATATGACTACTTAAGGAAAATTTAGAAAGAGAACAAAGAAAAGACTAGCTTAAATGTGAGAAGTGATATGAGAAGATTTTAAAAGTTTAAATTTGAAAGAAGATGAAAGGATAAGATGAAGGGAAGGAGCCATTTTAATATCTTTATTAAGTGTATTCCATAGCTTAGCTGCCAAAACTGCAAATGATTTTGAATACGTCTGGGATGAACTAGGAGGAATATTCAACATAGAGCCATTGGAGTTACGTAACCGATTATCAATTGGCAAAAAGGAGAATTTGTCATACTTGGACGTCTTTCGGCTGAGAGAGAGAGAGAGAAGTAGGACAAAATCCTAATAAATTGTGTCTTCCTTCGCCATAGATTCGCACACGAACTTATATGCATTAGGTGTGTTCCAACCTTTATGGTATAGGAAATATTTTTAAAACGCAGTAGGAACATATAAGAATAAAATCTCTTTAGATATTATCATCAAATAAAATTTTCTATAGATATAAAAAAATATTCTGAAACTACGATTCTTTCCATGAAGTCCCACCCATGACAGACATTATTGATCGTTTTGTTTTCTTCGCTAGACTTCGGCGCAAGTCGGCAACCATGACAGCGTCCCAGTTCTCCCCTCGCTGCCCCTAAAACCCCTCCGTTCACCCGCGTTCGCCTTGTGACGGACGCCATTTTGAAATTGAAATGCGCAGTATGGCCCCGAATGGCGTGCCCTATATAAAGCCGCCATGACGTCAGCGCCCACAGAGATTTTTCATCGGTCGTGCAGTGAAGACGTGAAAGTTGTGATGTGAAGTGCTGCGCAGTTCTACAAGTAGACCCTTGCCTGGTTGGATTCAGGTGTGTAATATTGTCTCGCAACAATATCTTCTGCTCAATCATTAACTATGGGCTACAGTACAAATGAAAAATCTGTTGTTGATTTTTGTGAAAGTAAAACAGAATCCCTTTCTAATTGGGTTCGTCAAGTAAAAAGTAAGTCGCTTTGTGCCAAGACCAAGAGAAAGCGCGATTTGAGAATAATCGCCATTTTGAGCAACTCTCTATCACGCGCTGAGAGTGAACTCGTTACGAAACAAAGAGAACGTGCCAGAAGGTGGGCTCAGATGCAAGCTGACCTCGGATTGTGCAATAAGGAAGAGGAAATAGCCAAGCAGCGTCGAGAAAAGGTCGATAATATATGGAAGAATGATCTCAGCGGTCTAGACAACTTTTTCAAAGAATTAGACAATGTCAAACCAATGCTCGTTAATTAAGATCTAGAAAATACTAGGTAATGTAAATCAATTGTGTCTGTGATATACTATGTAGGATGTTTTTCTAAATTACAGTCCCATTGCGTTTCGCGTGGGTCTGCATCCGCCAGCCGCCATCTTGGCTGCCGCTGGGCGTGGTCATCGCAAAACTACGGATGGGTTTGTAACGGTATCCTTCATTTTATTTTAGTTAGTCAATTTATTTTGTGTAAAAAAATGTTTCAATTTTTTCTAATGCCTAGTTGATTAAATTGGAATTTGATTATTTATTCATATTGAATAAGAAAAATTGTATCATATGTTTAAGTATGAAAATAAAAACAGTTTTAAAAAAATGTTGTGGTCTCTTTCTAATACTTTTTCATTTTATTTTTAACTGTGATTTCACCACGCACAAATGTATTATTCCATGAGTCACCATCGTCGCGGGCGAGTCACGTCGCTGCGTCACGAGATCGGATGTGGAGTTAGCACTACAGGCGAACTGTACGGAGCGCCTCGTCTGCTGCGGTACGCACTACTGCTCAGAGCTGCGCCCTTTGTAAACGAAGCGGGAAAAAACTGTCGAGTCCCAGTTATCAGCCCACTAGGTAAAGGTTAGGTCTCTCTAGAGTGAACGAACATACAATTATAGCCAGTTGATATTGGGGTCCTTATGGGCCCCCTTTTGGTGTAACATTGTCTTTAGACCTCAGAAACTTCTGCTGTTGCTGCTATCAGCTACTTCATAGAACTCGACGGTCTTCGATGGCCGTGTTGTACCACAGCCGCCCGCGGCGCGTCAGGCACGCCTGCCTGGTGACGTTCCTCTTCTGCGTAGCCAGTTGTGGTAAACATTTGCAAATAAGATGTGTCTGGGTGAGTCATTTGTTATTCATAACAAAGAAACAATTGACAATCTCTTTTCTATCCTTTCGAAAATAAAACAATTTATTTTGTTGGTTTTTATTGGGTGTAAAACCCTCTTTGTTGTAACTAATGCCAGTAGGCAACATGTTATTAACATTCCACCCAATCAGGCACTATGTATCGCGATAGACTGAGAAGACGAACAAAAGTGATCTGTAACTGGCTGGCGATCGAACGCAACAAACGATGGTAATGAGTCAAGGCCCGCGACGCGCCGAGGTGGCTTTCACTGCTAGGTAATCCAGGTCACCATTTTTTTCAATTTATTCCACAATGGAACCTATTTATGTGATAACTAATACCATATCGAGAGAAAAGTTGCTGCGTGCGTGGGCTGATTAATTCCTGGACACCTAAAATGAATAAATGTGGAAATTATTAGACAGAATCCGAACCTGATAAAATAATACAAATTGTAACTAAAACTAGTATGGAAAATGTAGGAAATGAACTGAGGCATATATGGATATCTATAGTATAATGGTGAGTTATGCTTAGGAAGTTATTTTTCTATTTCAATCTGTTTTGAATTTTTAATGATTAGTAAATTCCACGCGAACGGTATTTGAACTATCGAAGTGTTTAAATTGCGCTGGCGTGGAATTTTAGATGTAGTGTATCAAATTCTGTATGCTTTGTGAGGAATAATCTAATTGTTTAAAATTTAAAACAGACTTATACAAACTGTGCTACTTGAAGGCTTTAAAACCTTACATACCTAACAAAGATTCACAAATTAAGAAAATACTCGTATGTAGATAAAATACAAAGTGTATGTGTAAGTAGATTTGAGCAACTTAACTGACATGTGTGCAAACTTCACAGCTAACTGGAATACGGAGCCGAGGCAGTCGTGAAGCCTTCACGTGTCGAATCAATAACAATACAAGTTGGCCCTTCACAAAGGTTACCCGGCTCCGGTTGACATTAGCGAGTGGACCACTCGCCCGCTCAAAGATAAGTCCTCCCCGGTCAAATGATATCCTATCCAACTAGGCTTTAAAACCGACATTATCTAATCATACTATCACGTAACCGAGTGAAACTGGTATCGTGCGCGCTGAGGAAATTCCTGTATTAATTCGAGGCAGGTAAGTGATATTCACTTATGCAATCCTTCTGCCTAATCTAATCATAAACTACTGATCGGATTGAAAAACAATTCCAAACTACATTGATTCGAAGCGTTTAGTAACTTGAAAAAAATATCGATTTACACAGTATCAAATAATAAAAATATTATCCCAAAGGGATAGGTAAGGTAGGGCCCGCTAACTTTTAGCCTTTTCTAATTTTCAGGTTGTATAACTTAATATTTTGGAAACGTGGTGAAATCTCAGAATATCCTCATTATTATCATAATACAAATAAAAATCCCAATTATTATACAAAATTATATAAAGGAGTAAATGCAGGAATTTAAAATGTGAGCTTTGAATAGGTGAAAAGGAAAATAATAACGATAAATACCTACCTCAATTGATATAAAAGTATATTTATTCATGTCACTTCAAACATCTACTTCCATCTTACAAAAACTGTAAGTAAATACATAATCTCACAAACGCAGAATCCAACAACAAAAATACCTTACAAATGATCTTCAAAGCTGTGATAAGGCAACTCAAAGGAATTTCACAATCGACAGCCTTACTGATGTAAGTAGTGGAGAAACTCTGTTGCAATGTGCCTTAATGAAAAGAAAAAAAAATTGTTGGAGACAAAATGAAGTAGGTACCATGGTCCATGGTAGGTACATGTTCTGAATACTAATGATTGTCTTAGTTTTTTTCTGCCTTATTGACATAAACATTGTTCAGGCAGGCACCATTCTTCCTAGCTAATGGACTAAAGAATTCAAAAGAGAGGTACAAAGGAACCACTTGGATGCATCATCTACAAGTCTTTTGTTTTTGAATATTTTCGCAAAAGTTGAGTAACTAAGAAAATATATAAAGAAATATTTCAACAGGAACACAATTTTAGGTAACAATTAACATCTTTCCATTCCAGCTTTGAGAACCTAACTGTAGGTGATACACAGGAACTGATTACCCACTTCTAGGTGTTTATTTATAACAGATTGAAAAGCATGGAGTCTGCACTATTATCTGAAAGTTTACTAAATTAAAGTGTATGCAAGTTTTCAATTTGTGGCAATGTTAAAGTGTCTAATGTTCTCGGTGCAGTGTATAAGTAAAGTGTACCATACAAGGATGGAAGTAATACTTAATCATGGCATATCTTGTTCGATGTTATATTAGTACCTATGTACAAGTTAAGTGTTGCACAAAATAATGTGCCAGTTGAGACTTAGACACATTTGACCACAGTTATATACCTAATGCACTCACACGTGATGGATCAGAAATTTTACATGGAGCTTTTCGGACAAGGATATAGTATTACTTACATAGTGAATTAATTAATCGATGCACATTAAACCTCAAATAACTTGTCATAACTAAATGGGTATGCTCATATTTTTTTTATTTTTACATAAATCTATGTGCCTAACTATTTGTATTATCTGCATTTGCTGATAGAGAACTTGCAGCCGTTGATAGCATAACTTTCAATCTTTTCTTCGCTATATGTTTTGTAGTTTTTACATAACATGTAAATATGTTTGTTTTACAGACCGCACATGCGGTCTGCTTTGGATAATTCTTTTTTTGAGTTTTTGTTGGGCGCTGTTCTATAACTTTCAAGGTTTTGCTGTTTGCCTGTTGACGCCATGCACTAGCATAACTACATAGTATGGAAGAGAAATTAAAGATGCATGGTAAAGCCGCAATCACCTGCTTCCTAGGGAAACGATGCAGATAGGTATTATGGTGTCTAGAATGGCTACGGGTTCAAATAATATATACTACGGACTGCACTTTTAATTGTTCATTTAACCCTAACCACTGTTGTAGTTTTTTTCGTGTCCTGTTTGTTTAGATTAGGTGCACGTTCTGCCCTACATGATCTCCAAGAGTTATAAAATAATAATATACATAGTCCCAGCACCTGGTTTACTGAATAGTTTTACACGTTGGGTATTTAATTTATTATTGTGAATGAGGAATTTGAATAACGTTATGGAAAGATGCTGAAGTTTGGTTATTTTTTTGACTCTGGATTATTGGTAACCTTTTTATTATTTTCAATCTCTGTCTCTTGTAATTTTTAACAGCTGATTGTAGAAATAATAATTTCTAGCTAGTAACATTTTGTCTTGAACGTGCGAATCCCGCATCTATTGTTTTAACTTGTTTAGCTAGGTTTGCTGTATGTGTTGCTTGAGGGAATGCTTCACAGACCTTTGCAGTGATATCGTATATAATGAACCACATACGACATTAACTTGACCGAGTTGGACTAAAGAGAGAGAATGGTTGTTCCTGAGATATCGATGCACAAAACATTCTATGTTCTGTAGTGAGAACGCTGCCCTCCATTCCTAATTTATCATCGCTGCTGTCATGCTGCTGTATTACCAAGTATGGCATTAATTTTTATTATTACGAGATGGCTAAATTCGTCTGAAGCAAAGAATTTTTGAATTTTTTTGAATTTATTCTCTTGCATGAAAGTTATTTTCTTAGTCGAATAATTATTACTATAGATGTTTAAAGCTAATACATTAAAGTTAGGTAGGCCAAAATCTTTCTTTAGTATTACAGAGACCAGAAATAGTAATGCGGCGCTCTCTTAAAATTGTATGAAAGCAGGAAGCAATGTATAAATAGCATCCAACCAAACCCATGGATTCAAAGTAGCGTTAGATCAGCTACTGAACCTGATAAGTTTTATGCCGTGTTTAACAGGTAAAGAATAATCATAACGTGAATATTTGATACATACGTTTTTATAATTCCTGTTAAATATAATTTAAAATTGTACAAATCCATTTAGAATTTTTAGATGTAGGTCAATGCGATATTTTACCTCAAATTTCAGTTTACAATACATGCCTCGAACTTATTCCTGACCTGCGAGTTCAGAAGCGGCCCATCTTCACAGCCAACATCAATGAGCCGTGCCTGTACGGCCGGACTCTCAGACCGCGCCTGTCTTTACAGCCGGTATTACTGGACCGCGCCTGTCTATACAGCCGGTGCCAAAGACCGCGCCTCTCCTTAGAGCCGGTAAAACTGGACCGCGCCTGTCCTCACAGCCGGTGCCACTCGCCGCGCCTGTCCTCACAACCGGTGCCACACGCCGCGCCTGTCCTCACAGCCGGTGCCACACGCCGCGCCTGTCCTCACAGCCGGTGCCACACGCCGCGTCTGTCCTCACAGCCGGTGCCACACGCCGCGCCTGTCCTATCAGCCGGTGCCACACGCCGCGCCTGTCCTCACAGCCGGTGCCACACGCCGCGCCTGTCCTCACAGCCGGTGCCACACGCCGCGCCTGTCCTCACAGCCGGTGCCACACGCCGCGCCTGTCCTCACAGCCGGTGCCACACGCCGCGCCTGTCCTCACAGCCGGTGCCACACGCCGCGCCTGTCCTCACAGCCGGTGCCACACGCCGCGCCTGTCCTCACAGCCGGTGCCACACGCCGCGCCTGTCCTCACAGCCGGTGCCACACGCCGCGCCTGTCCTCAGCCGGTGCCACTCGCCGCGCCTGTCTTACAGCCGGTGCCACACGCCGTGCCAGTGCGGGTAAAATATTATAGTAAGAAATATCAAAGTTGTTTCTAAAGCTAACATGAAAATTACTCTTGGTAAGAAAGCAAACTTGAAATCTTTAATACAATGAGTTCTGCAAAACAAGATATCTGAACGAATTAACGATGCAATGGCCATATCTGGGATCAGCTATCTGCCTTGCGTACTTTGTGAAAATGCTTAGATGTATATAGGCCAATGCGACTTTTTACATCAATTTTCAGTTCAAAATCATACACCACAAACACTGGTACTATAGTCCGCGCCAGTCTTCATAGCCGGTGCCTCACACCGCGCCTGTCATCATAGCCGGTGCCTCACACCACGCCTGTCTTCAGAGCTGGTGTCGCAGACCGTGCCTGTCTTCACAGCCGGTGCTAAAAATTTTACCTATTGAAGGCGCAACAAAACGTCCGATTCCGCAGATCGCGCCTGTCTTCACAGCCGGTATAAATATATGTTATCTCTGTATGCTTATGCGTAGGTAAATGCGAGACATGTTACATCAAATTTCAGTACACCACCTATACCAAAAGGAGTGCCTGTCGTCTTCACAGCCGGTACATGGCGGTGCCTCTGACCATGCCTGTCTTTACAGCCGGTTTCAACTCTGTTGTAATTTAAATGCTCTAAGATGCATACATCTAAGATCCTATATATGGGACAATGCGATATTTAACATCAAATTTCAGTTGCAATTCACCAGTACCATGAACGGTGCCTGCCTTCACAGACTGCGCCTGTCTTCACTAATACCTAGGTAATTTCATACGCAAAAATAACTGGTAAGAGATAAATGTCTCGTATTTATTGTAAGATAGCAATCAAAATCCTATCATGATGATAATATTATTCCGTAAATACTACCGTCTTTACTAGAACCAACTTAAAAAAACTCTGTTGAGGTGTTCTAGGGCTGTGCGATATTTTTTATTAATTTTCAGTTTAAATGAAACCCTATATGCTACCTACCAATATGAAATTGGCTGGCTGGTTGAAGAGAAAATAGACTGCGCCTGTATTCACAGCCGGTATAGCAAATCGCACCTATCTTCACAGCCGTTGTCAGAAGCCGCTACATCCGCACGGCCAGCGCTACAGGCTACTCCTGCCTTCACAGACTCGCCTGTCATCACAGCCGACCGGTATATGCAGTATTAAACGTTAGGTACGTAAATCGTAAAACCTGGCTTTTCAAGAAGCGATTTTTTTTAAACAAAATATTGGATTAACATCTATACGAATGAGCGTTAGTGTTACTTCACGCTTATATGCCCACTGATATTTCAACTCTACAATGACGAATGAATTGCTTGTAGCAGCAAACATGTTGTGATAGATAAAGAGGTAATTGCATAACTTATTTTTCGTAAGTACCTATAATCAATAGGAATACAATCTACATATAATACAAATGCGAACGTGCATCGAAATCGTGCATATGAATCTATAAATAACTAACACCTGTTGACCTGTCGATGCACGTTCGTGTAATCCCGCTTATACGGGAGTTCGGGACGTCGAGATCTCATGTCGTCCGCCTTTGCCGGAGATCGTGCCGTCGCCTCTGCGGGAACTCTTGCCTTCCTGCCTCTGCGGAAGCATATGCCATTCGGCCTCTTCGGGATCTCGTGTCGTCGTGCCTCTGCGTGAGGTCGTGCCATCCTGCCTCTGTGGGAGCTCTTGCCATACTGCCTCTGCGGGAGTTCGGGCTATCCTGCCTCTGCGGGAGCTCGTGCCATCCTGCCTCTGCGGGAGCTCGTGCCATCTTGCCTTTTCGGAAGCTCGTGCAATCCTTACTCTGCGGGAGCTCTTGCCATCCTGCCTCTGCGGGAGCTCGTGCCATCCTGCCTCTGCGGGAGCTCGTGCCATCCTGCCTCTGTGGGAGCTCGTGCAATCCTGCCTCTGCGGGAGCTCGTGCCATCCTGCCTCTGCGGGAGCTCGTGCCATCTTGCCTCTTCGGAAGCTCGTGCAATCCTTCCTCTGCGGGAGCTCGTGCCATCCTGCCTCTGTGGGAACTCGTGCCATCCTGCCTCTGCGGGAGCTCGTGCCATCCTGCCTCTGCGGGAGCTCGTGCCATCCTGCCTGTGCAGCTACGCTGGCTGCTGTAGTGATCCAACTCAAGCTTGCAAGACCTTCAAGAACGCCAACTTCATAGTCTCCAGGTACTAAAGCATTATCGAATAGGTACTCGTACCTAATAACCACAAGGATAGATTTATATATTTTCCATGAAGTAAGAGTTTTGAAGCCACGTCCTAGCGTACATAAGCGCCTAGCGTAATTAGCGTATTTTGTAGCATTGCAAAAAAAAATTAAACAGCCGCGTTATCGGCGTTGCAGGTACTCTCTCGCGTAAGCAGTAGTCGCGTGTCCTGCCTCCCAACCGCCTCTGCTGACGGTTTGTCGCGTGTCCTGCTTCCAGCAGAATTTATGGGCTGCTCGTCGGGTATCCGCCTCCCAGTCGTCGCTGCTGGCGACTCGTGGCGTGTTCTGGCTCCCAGCCGCCTCTGCTGGCGGCTTGTCGCGTGTCCTGCCTCCCAGCCGCCTCTGCTGGCGGCTCGTCGCGTGTCCTGCCTCCCAGCCGCCTCTGCTGGCGGCTCGTCGCGTGTCCTGCCTCCCAGCCGCCTCTGCTGGCGGCTCGTCGCGTGTCCTGCCTCCCAGCCGCCTCTGCTGGCGGCTCGTCGCGTGTCCTGCCTCCCAGCCGCCTCTGCTGGCGGCTCGTCGCGTGTCCTGCCTCCCAGCCGCCTCTGCTGGCGGCTCGTCGCGTGTCCTGGCTCCCAGCCGCCTCTGCTGGCGGTTCGGCGCGTGTCCTACCTCCAAGTCGTCGCTGCTGGTAGCTCGTCGCGTTTTCTGCGTCCCAGTCGTCGCTGCTGGCGGCTCGTCACGTGTCCGGCCTCCCAGCCGCCTCTACTGGCGGCTCGTCGCGCGTCCTGCCTCCCAGTCGTCGCTGCTGGTGGCTCGTCGCGTGTTCTGCCTCTCAGTCATCGCTGCTGGTGGCTCGTCGCGTGTTCTGCCTCTCAGTCATCGCTGCTGGTGGCTCGTCGCGTGTTCTGCTTACCAGTCGGGCGGCTCGTCGCGTGTCCTTCCTTCAAGCCTGCCTCTGCTGGCGGCTCGTCGCATGTCCTGCCTCCCAGCCGCCTCTGCTGGCGGCTCGTCGCGTGTCCTGGCTCTCAGCCGCCTCTGCTGGTGGCTCGTCGCGTGTTCTGCCTCCCAGTCGTCGCTGCTGGCGGCTCGTCGCGTGTCCTGCCTCCCAGCCGCCTTTACTGGCGGCTCGTCGCGAGTCCTGGCTCCCAGCCGCCTCTGCTGGCGGTTTGTCGCGTGTCCTACCTCCAAATCGTCGCTGCTGGAGGTTCGTCGCGTGTCCTGCCTCGAAGTCGTCGCTGCTGGTGGCTCGTTGCGTGTTCCGCCTCCCAGCCGCCTCTGCTGGCGGTTCGTCGCGTGTCTGCCTCCCATTCGTCGCTGCTGGCGGTTCGTCGCGTGTTCTTCTTCTAGTCGTCGCTGCTAGCGGCTCGTCGCGTGATCTGCCTACCAGTCGGGCGGCTCGTCGCGTGTCTTTCCTCCCAGTCTGCCTCTGCTGGCGGCTCATCGCGTGTCCCTGCCGCCCAGCCGCCTCTGCTGGCTACTCGTCGCGCGTCCTGCCGCCCAGCCGCCTCTGCTGGCTACTCGTCGCGCGTCCTGCCGCCCAGCCGCCTCTGCTGGCTACTCGTCGCGCGTCCTGCCGCCCAGCCGCCTCTGCTGGCTACTCGTCGCGCGTCCTGCCGCCTCTGCTGGCTACTCGTCGCGTGTCCTGCCGCCCAGCCGCCTCTGCTGGCTACTCGTCGCGCGCCCTGCCGCCCAGCCGCCTCTGCTGGCTACTCGTCGCGCGTCCTGCCGCCCAGCCGCCTCTGCTGGCTACTCGTCGCGCGTCCTGCCGCCCAGCCGCCTCTGCTGGCTACTCGTCGCGCGTCCTGCCGCCTCTGCTGGCTACTCGTCGCGTGTCCTGCCGCCCAGCCGCCTCTGCTGGCTACTCGTCGCGCGCCCTGCCGCCCAGCCGCCTCTGCTGGCTACTCGTCGCGCGTCCTGCCGCTCAGCCGCCACTGCTGGCTACTCGTCGCGCGTCCTGCCGCTCAGCCGCCTCTGCTGGCTACTCGTCGCGCGTCCTGCCGCCCAGCCGCCTCTGCTGGCTACTCGTGGCGTGTCCTGCCGCCCAGCCGCCTCTTCTATCGGTTCGTCGCGTGCCCTGCCTACCAGTCGTCGCTGCTGGCGGCTCGCCGCGTGTTCTGCCTCCCAGCCGCCTCTGCTGTCGGTTCGTCGCGTGTCCCGCGTCCCAGCATGCCTCTGCTGGCGGCTCGTCGTGTGTGCTGCTGGCGGTTCGTCGCGTTTCCTGCCTCCAAGTCGTCGCTGCTGGTGGCTCGTCGCGTATTCTGCCTACCAGTCGGGCGGCTCGTCGCGTGTCCTTCCTTCCAGCCTGATTCTGCAGGCGGCTCGTCGCGTGTCCTTCCTCCCAGCATGACTCTGATGAGGGCTCGTCGTGTGTCCTGCCTCCCAGCCGCCTCTCCTGGCAACTCGTCGCGTGCCCTGCCTCACAGCTGCCTCTGCTGTCGGTTCGTCGCGTAGCCCGCTTCCCAGCATGCCTCAGCTGGCGGCTCGTCGCGTGTCCTGGCTCCCATGCAGCTGCCTCTGCTGGCGGTTCGTCGCATGTCCTGCCCCAAAGTCTTCGCTGTTGATGGCTCGTCGCGTGTTCTGCCTCCCAGCCGCCTCTGCCGGCGGTTTGTCGCGTGTCCTGCCCCCATATCGTCGCTGCTGGTGGCTCGTCGCGTGTTCTGCCTCCCAGTCGTCGCTCCTGGAGGCTCGTCGCGTGTTCAGCCTCCCAGTCTTCTCTGCTGGTGGCTCGTCGTGAATGCTTTCTCCCAGCAGCCCCTGCTGGCTAACTCGTCGCGTGTCCTGCCTCCCAGTCGCCTCTGCTGATGGTTCGTTGCGTGTCCTTCCTCCCTGCCGCCTCTGCTGACGGATCGTCGCGTATGCTGCTCCCAGCCGCCTCTTCTGTCGGGTGCCCTGCCGCCTCTGCGGACTGGTCGTCGGGTGTCCTACCTCCAAGTAATCGCTGCCGACGACTCGTCGCGTGTCCTGCCTCCCAGCCGCCTCTGCTGACGGTTCGTCGCGTATCCTGCTCCCAGTCGCCTCTTCAGTCGGGTGTCCTGCCGCCTCTGCGGGCTGCTCGTCGGGTCTGCCGCCTCTGCGGACTGGTCGTCGGGTGTCCTGCCTCCAAGTCGTCGCTGCTGGTGGCTCGTCGCGTGTCCTGCCTCCCAACCGCCTCTGCTGACGGTTCGTCGCTTATCCTGCTCCCAGTCGGCTGCTCGTCGGGTGTCCTGCTGCCTCTGCGGGCTGCTCGTCGGATGCCCTGCCGCCTATGCGGGCTGCTTGTCGGGTCTGCCGCCTCTGCGGGCTGGTCGTCGGGTGCCATGCCGCCTCTGCGGGCTGGTCGTCGGGTGCCATGCCGCCTCTGCGGGCTGGTCGTCGGGTGCCATGCCGCCTCTGCGGGCTGGTCGTCGGGTGCCATCCCGCCTCTGCGGGCTGGTCGTCGGGTGCCATGCCGCCTCTGCGGGCTGGTCGTCGGGTGTCCTGCCTCCAAGTCGTCGCTGCTGGTGGCTCGTCGCGTGTCCTGCCTCCCAACCGCCTCTGCTGACGGTTCGTCGCGTATCCTGCTCTCAGCCGCCTCTTTAGTCTGCTGCTCGTCGGATATCCTGCCGCCTCTGCGGGCTGCTCGTCTGGTGCCCTGCCGCCTCAGCGGGCTGCTCGTCGGGTGCCCTGCCGCCTCAGCGGGCTGCTCGTCGGGTGCCCTGCCCCCTTTGCGTGCTGCTCGTCGGGTGCCCTGCCGCCTCTGCGGGCTGCTCGTCGGGTGACTTGCCGCCTCTGCGGGCTGCTCGTCGGATACCCTGCGGCTTCTGCGGGCTGCTCGTCGGGCGTACTGCCGCCTCTGCGGGCTGCTCGTCGGGTGCCCTGCCACCTCTGCGGGCTGATCGTAGGGTGCCCTGCCGCCTCTGCGGGCTGCTCGTCGGGTGCCCTGCCGCCTCTGCGGGCTGCTCGTCGGATACCCTGCGGCTTCTGCGGGCTGCTCGTCGGGTGTACTGCCGCCTCGGCGGGCTGCTCGTCGGGTGTACTGCTGCCTCTGCGGGCTGCTCGTCGCGGGTCCTGCGTCAGGCCTACATCATAGTACACCAACTTCAATACACAGGTAAATCATGTAACGACATTGCATTTTTGTCATATAATAGGAATTGATTGTGCCCGCCTTGTTTTGGTGTGTATTGACTATCGTGTATTTTGACTACTTTTAATATATGTTATGATGTTTAGTTCTATATTCTACTTCATTACAGGTAACCAACCACTCGAAGATACACCAGACACTCATCGTACGCAGCATCGTGCTTGAAGCATACTCGAATTCTGACCAGTTTGCTGATGCTACGTGAGTTCTTGTCGGGGCTCTGGCGTCTTCGCACCATGATCAAACTTTCGGCCAAGACTTCTGTTGTCTGTGAGTCACAAGTATTGACTCGTCGCTGGTCTCCGTGCGTCTACCCAAACTACTTGTCCCAACTCTCAACTTCAGCTGCATGACTGCAGGAGACTGCAATTTCTGCCGGCTCTTAAAATAGCAAGTGGGTATATAAATTCCTAGCTAACAATCAATATTTAATAAAAATAAAATCTTCGTCACTGTCACATCACATTCTTCCAATAGGTACGTCTTTTTTGCAGGAACCTTTTATTGAATAAAGCAATTAAAATAAGTAAACGATGACATTGTTGGGAAATGGCGAAATATTGTGACCAGATTTTTGATGGACATTTGTGAGTAAGCTTGCTTCATCCACATTCGGGACATGACATCGGCATACTTTGATATCTACCCGTATATGTGAGTACTATCTTTTCTAATGTACCAACCAAGTTGTGCGGTGTGGTGTTTTTGTGCCATCCATCCAAAAGGTTTGTCTTTATTTTACAGAGTCAGCATGGAAATTGAAATAAGCCTAGAAGTTTTATTAGTGTGTGTAAGTCAATTTTTAAATCAGCACTTGGGCGATCAGAAATACTGTTTTTGCTATCTGCTAACTAGAGGTTTGCATTTTGAATAATTAACCAGCCCTCGTTCGAGTGACTTAAAGAATGCTTGGATTTACTAGACAATAAAAACACTGAAGTTGAAACACCTCAAAAGGTAAACTTTACCTATAAATTGGAGACGTACCTACCTTCGATGTTGCTGCCATCTTATCCGAATAGCAGTCCACTTGAAATGTGAGCATAATTAAATTCGTAGACTGATACGTACCACCGACTCGTCGCAAAAAGATGATACTGATCTCTAGGAACCAGCATCTCTCACATCGGCATGTAAGAATATATTTAACTATAAATATAGCATCTGACACACAAAGGCGAGGTATTCTTTGCAGAATTAAGGAGTTAAATACTAGATAAGTACCTAATTCACAATCTGGATGTCGTGTAAAGCTGCAATGTCTCCTGCCTGCCGATTTTGTGATGTTTGTATGCCTGCCTGTATCATTAGGACTAGCTTAGCGAAGCGAACTATACCTGTATCAAATCTCGCACATATTTTTGCATACGTGAGTATTTTTCGAATACTTTAACCAGCTATTTGTGTAGTTTCTTTTTGTGTACCATTACTTCAAAAGGTGCATCCTTTATTTTAGAGTCTGCATGGAAAGTTTAGTTTTGATTAATGGTCCCTCTGTAAGACAATTGAAAGTATGATTTTGGGCTTTCCTACATTAAAATCCAGTATACAACCTGCCAGAGGTATGTGGATCTAGAATTATATTCAAGCACGGATACATTTCGTCTGACATCTTGAGCCAATGTTTTAGTCGCCCAGTAATTGAGACAAAGGTACCTTTTCGAGATATATTTTCCATTTACCTGCGAACCTGATGTATCAACATTCAACGAGAGTGGAGTCTTCAACAGTCAACTTGAAAGTGAGCATCAATAAATAATTAAGCTATGGAAATATCGGAAGAAAGCTCACGAGTGTCCAAGTACAGCTGCCAGCGCCCTGAGAGCGATAAGTAGAAAATATACTTATAATTTTCGTCACGTCGTCATTGGTAAATGAAACTTTATTATCAAGAAAACATAACTTATGAATATAAAATGATGGAACGACATTTAGATAGTATAATAATATCATTGAACAAAGAAATCAAGAATTTTGGGATATCTAAACATCTACTAGATGGAAGGTTGTTTCTGTTACGGATCAGTTGCCGGCTGTTAAATTGTATACCAGGCAGTGGCTGATCTATTCATTTTCAGAATTTCATGCTGCAGAGCATTGGAAATATTTTGCTGCCCACAAGCACATGAACTTCTCATATGGAAAGTAAGAATCAATGCATATTATACCTAATATTTTGCTACTGCCGCGAATCAAAGGAATGAATTGAAAAATAAAATCGTAATAGACATATTTACCCACTTCAAAATGTAAACATTTTATGTTGCTGTAAAAAATCATGGTACTTACATAGTGAATACTGACCTGTAATATCCTTTAAAAAATCGGTTGCCGGCTGGCAGCTTGTCTAACAACCTGCACCTGACTTATTAATTTTCAGATTCTGGATTTTTGTTAATTTAATTGTCTATTGTAATCATATGAGGATTTATTTTATGTTATTAATATATTTTTGTGTTTATTTTAACCATATGCCTAAATCTGAGCTGTACTTTTGTGATCTAGATCTAAGTATGTATGTAGATGTGCGACTTTTTTTGTTATCAGGTCGCCGGCGAATAATTGTTAACATTTATTTTCTTACAGAGTTTTGAGACCTCATATATTTTGTTCCCTAACCTATTTGTTGATTTTATTTTATTTTTTTAGCTATTTTAGAAGTGCGAAATGTTAATTATATTGTTTCAGAAACTCTTGAGGTAATATTATATGTAAATTAGGTACATGCTCATTTTAACCATTTAATTCTTACAGAAAACCAACAAGGTAAAATATTTGTTTTAGCTAAGATAAATGTCTAGAATATGAATATAACAACAGTAGGGACGTAAGTGAAGTAAATTTCCAGATGATCATCACAGAAAATAAAAAGTTAGATAAGAACCGCCTACCTGAACATAAAAGAAATTAACAATGTGAAAATACACCATTAGCTGAGGATATTCACAATACTCATTAAGGTAGATTCTATTGTAAAAAGCAGACTTTTAAAAAAACTAGCCTGAGAGGTAAGTTTGCTAAATAAGCCATTCGCAGGTACATAAGAAATGAAAAGAATTAAAAAGGGGAGTCAGAACAGCAGGGCTTACAAAAGAACGAACGATAATTACATAAGGTAAAAAATTTACTTTTGTACGAGTAAAGGAAAAATAAAGTCAATCATGCCTTATAAAAAAGAAAAAAATATTTGTATTCCCAAAAATTTGGGCGATACATTGCAAGATGCAAACATGCAGAAAAAAACAGGTCAACGAAGGTCTACGAAGAATAAACTTATATAAAGGTAATAAACTTTACATAATGGTTCAAGTTCAAGTTGAGACTGTAAGAGCTTTCGGTGAGTTAGCTAACAGTTAATTTGCAGGTGAAATAATTAGCAATATAGCGCGTTGGAAATTCATCAAAAGTAGGTACCTACTTAATACTTTGGAGTAAAATCAATACAGATAAAAGGTAAACCCCATTTTTTTTTAATGGCAGAAATATAATACATACCTACGCAATGATCAAATATGAAGAATTTGAAGAGAAAGTCAGTTCCTCTACGATAATTCGCTAAGAATGGTGAGTAAGCAAGAGTGATTGAAATAAACGATTCCTGTACATATCTATAGTACATATTTATGAAGCAACAACGAATCAAGGAAGAAAAAACTATAAGGAAAGAGTGCTTCCTTTCACTTGGTCAATAATTTCAATGTAATATTAACAATAGCTTTCACGAAGCACAAATTACAAATGACATGAGCTACATGACCAAGAGATCTACTTATTTTCGCGGTGAGTTTGTCAAACAATTTATTTACAGGTCAAGTAGATATACCGTACATACATACAGCTGCTCAGAATAATAACATACCTACCTACTAGAAATGACGTGTAAATTTTGCCTATAGAGGAAGGTAAACGTTTTGAACTAATACGAGAAGTTTCTTCAATTGAGCTCTTCAAATGTTGGTGAGTAAGCTAACAACTTTACAGATACTACTCCTAAAATAGACAACACAATGAAAAAAGAAGACTAGCTCCTGCAACAGCTTATTTTCAGGAAAAATCTGTCTACCTACCCAAAAGGTATCTAATAGTAACGCGTAGAAAATAAGTGATAAGGTATGAAAATAAATAAAGCAGAACCAACGAAAATGTCAAGACGGCTAGCGGATTTTCAAGAAATAATAATTTCAGCACATCAGTCATCACATCGCATCTTTAAGCAAGTTCTGGCAATCCTTAAGTCCATTGACGATCACCACGAAGTCATCAGTTTATTTCAGAAAAGTGCTCTATTTACGTATCTAGTAATCAATACTTACAAGCAAATGGGAAAATTTCTCCAGGAACAAAGTACCTAAAAAGCACGGAGCAACAAACCTCTCGTATCTTTTTTTACAGAACCAACAAAGGATAACGACCATTGATGAAACTAAATACATTAATTTGAAATAAATCCTATTGTGTTGAAGAACATAAAATTATTTTATAATCCAGTTAAATATGATACAGAGCATATCATTCTCGAAGCCCAGTAAATAAAAGAAAAATAAATAACGTAAATTGTTGATTTCAATAGGTGAGATTCTAACGAATTTGTCCACAGGAGTTTCTGCCTAATTTTTACTTATTTACAGGATATATTATTATGATGTCTCAATTTTTTTAAATTTTTTTATCATGATTATAATAAATATTTTTGGATCATGGCGAAGATAAATGATACCTGAACATAATAAGACCGCCGTAAAAACACAATTCAAGAGAAATATCAGAAAATTTTAATTTGGGTTGTTTAATAAATATTGTCCACAGCGCGTTCCAGCCTCATTTATACTTAATTCTTTTCAGATCACTTTATGCATTTAAAGTAACTACCTACTCGTAATATGTTATTGTGTCTATAATTTGTGTTTCTAAATTTCATGTAATAGGTAAATTATTTGAAAAAAAAAACCTATCGACAAAAAAGAAAAATGGTAAAAAATTAATAAAAGGACAACAAAAATAAGGAAAATGTTTTAAAAAAAGACAACATGGTAAAAAGAATATATTGCCAGAATAAAACAAAAAATACTAGTTAATAAATTGGTAAAAAGTCGATAGAAATTAAGAATCAACATGGTAAAAAGAATATTACCAGAATAAAACAAAAAATACTTATAAATAGATAGAAAAAAAGGTATTAGAAATAAAAAAAATGTTGAAACATAACATACTTACACATGAAGAAAGAAGACCTCTGAAGAAAGAAGACTGGAGCAAGAAGATGAAGAAAGAAGACTGGAGCAAGAAAATGAAGAAAGAAGACTGGAAGTAAGAAGATGAAGAAAGAAGACTGGAAGCAAGAAGATGAAGAAAGAAGACTGGAAGCAAGAAGATGAAGAAAGAAGACTGGAAGCAAGAAGATGAAGAAAGAAGACTGGAAGCAAGAAGATGAAGAAAGAAGACTGGAAGAAAGAAGACTGGGAGCAAGAAGATGAAGAAAGAAGACTGGAAGCAAGAAGATGAAGAAAGAAGACTGGAAGCAAGAAGATGAAGAAAGAAGACTGGGAGCAAGAACTTTTTTTTTTCAAAAATTTTAACTAAAAGAAAAATGTAAAAAAGCTATCGAAAAAGAAAAATGTACCTGGTAAAAAAGTCGTGACAAAACAACTAGAAAAACAATTCAAATACAGATAAAAAAAAAGTTCCGAAGATGCATGAAGATGAAGACTAATCATGAAGATGAAGAAAGCAAAACCTCGGAAGCATGAAGAAAGAAGACCTCGGAAGATGAAGAAAGAAGACTCGGAAACATGAAGAAGAAGAAATCGGAAGCATGAAGATGAAGACAGAAGACTTCGGAAGCATGAAGATGAAGACAGAAGACTTCGGAAGCATGAAGATGAAGACAGAAGACTTCGGAATTATGAAGATGAAGAAAGAAGACCTCGGAAGAATGAAGATGAAGAAAGAAGACCTCGGAAGAATGAAGACTTCGGAAGAATGGAGATGAAGAAAGAAAACCTCGGCAGCATGAAGATGAAGAAAGAAGACTTCGGAAGCATGAAGAAAGAAGACTTCAGAAGCATGATAATGAAGAAAGGAGACCTCGGAAGAATGGAGATGAAGAAAGAAGCATGAAGATGAAGAAAGAAGACTCGGAAATATGAAGACAACGAAATAAACCTCAGAAATATAAAGGAGACCTCGGAACCAAGAAGATGAAGAAAGAAGACCTCGGAAACAAGAAGATTAAGGAAAAAGTCCTCGGTTACAAGAGGATGAAAAATATGACACCTGAAGCAAGCCAAATGTGAAAAACCAAACTGTGAAATGTGAACGTGAAAAAGAAAAACAAACTGATAAAAAAAAGTAAATATTCAGGATACTTATGACGAAAATACCTCAAAATAAATGAATGCCTCTGAAGCAAGAAGATGAAGGATCTGGAACCATGACGTAGAAATATGAATAAAACAATACATAACGACAACAATAATTTAAAGAGGAATCATTATGAATGGACAGAAACATTAAAGGCAATTTACACAGAAAACTCGAAATACCTAATGGAATTGATTACCACCCAGGATTATATTATAATGTAAGTATCCTAGATTATCTTAGCTTTAAAAATTACCTGCACGCTTGTCTACAATCTATGTACGAGTATATTTTGAACGGAGCAAAATGCTCACCTACCTATATTTGAAGTTTTATTTTAGAGTCTATCCAGTATGTAGGTGCCTGGTTACATTGACGTTATTCAATTTCATTGATTTATCTTGTTTTAATTGGTAGTTTCATTTTTTTCATTGTTTTTTAATTTTTTTTCAGGCTTAGATATTTAACGACTCGAGGAGGATGAAGATCTATGGATGAATATACAATGTTCCTGAAAAGCGAAAAAGCAAATTGAAGGTCAAACTGAAGAAAAAAGAAGATCAAATCTGAGAGTGCGTTCCCCTAGCAAAACACTACTGAATATCAAAACGTGATGTTACTAAATAATTAGAGTATGACGTCGTGTAAATGTTTATATAAGTTTCAAATTTGTGCATCAATTAGTTTTTAAAATTTTAATTACAAACAGATTCTGCCAGGATGACATTTAGAACATTCCCCCAGCAAAAAAAGTTCTCGGATCGAAATGAAAGTAAGTACAATAATTAGAGTGTCGTGAAAGGTAAATGTTTATGAATAAATAAAATTTGTGTATCGAAAGACTTAGGAGAAATTCAAAATTCTGCTGGGGGAACGTTTGGCCGGATGCTGGATCTCCTAAATGGCATGGCGTAGAGCTATGACTTTTTTTACACAAGTTGTTATTAATTTGTGTATAATGTTTGTAAAAATAGAAATTTAAAAAATATTACCGTTTAGGAGCTAAAAATAAAAACGTGAATTTAGGTATTTAGGCGCTTGTACTATAAATATGGGCCCTAGAGACTAATTGGTGACGTGAGTTTGTACCTTGAAGTTGTTTTCAATGTCCATGTAAGTATCAACATAGTATCATAAGTATTTAATAAGTTATGAGAATAAATGCAATGATTCAGCCGCCATGAATTTCGACAGTCCATTAGACGAGTTGGTCTATTATTTACGAAATTCACATGTTTTGCATTAATTGCTAAATATAGTAAACTATCCATTCTCCAAAAATCAGATCAATATATGCAGTAGTTCAAGAAATATAATTATAAATCCAAGCCAAGGTGAAATACCATGATAAGCCGGCCAAATTCGAGAGTCTACCAAAAAGCGACCGTGCAGTATATTGAAGTGGTTTACTGAAATTGATAGTGTATTACCTCTTTTTTCAGTGTACAGATGCGTGCTCAAATGTTAGCATACCTAAAAAAATATCTTATTTCATCAAATTAGGTTAGTATATCACATATATCATATCTATGGTACATTAAGGGCAGATCTCCGCAGATGCAGCCATCTCACTTTTAGATAAAAAGGTACAAAAAGGCCTCTTCATGTCGGCTTTGGCCCCATGAACGCCTCATTGGACCGGGTCCCAATGGACCCGTGTGGCTCTGAAAAACGTACCAACATAATATGTATATCTTTATTTCCAGTGATTACACTCATATCTTACATTATTAAATTAACTTAAATATGTTAATATCACACCCTACAAACTATTTTATTATAATATATTTCTGCACGGAGCATGTAAGCTCCGGCAGTGAGCCAAGTGCGGGCAGTCCCACCTCGTACCTATCATCTTTAGGATGCTGTTGGTACTACCGCGCACTCTCCTGAGCAAAAAGGGTGGCGCATGATCGTAGCAAAACAATCTATACCAGCCTCTTCAAACATACCGGAGGCACTATTATAGCGCGGTTATATAAGTTATGTACGTTTGGGGTAGAAATATAAAGTTTATGTCTATCATAGTGAAAGTGATTGCCGCGCCGCAGCCATTCCAGTAGGGTTCGGTCCTATACTAGGTACCTAAGATAGAACGAGCGCAGAGTTTTTCAATTAATATTGAAAAAGACTTTTCAACTAAACGCAAAATATATATATAAATAAATTAACAATAAAAAATCTTGAAATCCTGGACAAAAACTCTTCATTGAAAATTATATTAGTTTAGTTGTGTACGCGCCTGTACTAAATTACGTTTATAATACTGCAAATTTCGGATGGTTGGTAATATATACTGTACGGCCGCTTTTTGCTAGATTCTCGAATTTGGTCGGCTTATCATGCTATTTCACCTTGGCTTGGATTTATAATTATATTTCTTAAACTACTACATATATTGATCTGATTTTTGGTGAATGGATAGTTAACTATATTAAGCAATTAATGCAAAACATGTGAATTCCGTAAATAAAAGACCAACTCGACTAATGGACTGTCGAAATTCATGGCGGCCGAATCATTGCATTTTTTCTCATAACTTATTAAATACTTATGATACTATGTTGATACTTACATAGACATTGAAAGCAACTTCAAAGTACAAACTCACGTCACCAATTAGTCTCTAGGGCCCATATTTAAAGTACAAGCGCCAAAATACCTAAGTTCACGTTTTTATTTTTAGCTCTTGAACGGTAATATTTTTTAAATTTCTGTTTTTACAAACATTATACACAAATGAATAACAACTTGTGTAAAAAAAGTCATATCTCTACCCCATGCCATTTAGGAGATCCAGCATCCGGCCAAACGTTCCCCCAGCAGAATTTTGAATTTCTCCCAAGTCTTTCGATACACAAATTTTATTTATTCATAAACATTTACCTTTCACGACACTCTAATTATTGTACTTACTTTCATTTCGATTCGAGAACTTTTTTTGCTGGGGGAATGTTCTAAATGTCATCCTGGCAGAATCTGTTCGTAATTAAAATCTCAAAAACTAATTGATGCACAAATTTGAAACTTATATAAACATTTACACGACGTCATACTCTAATTATTTAGTAACATCACGTTTTAATATTCAGTACTTTTTTGCTAGGGGAACGCACTCCAAATCTGAAGAAATAAGAAAGTCATCGAGAAACAACATAGTAAGTACCTGCCTACTAACATAACACATTTCGTACGAATGTCTCAGTGGGCTAGGCGCTCGGTCTTATCGAACAGGAAGTCGTAGGTTCGAATCCTATTGATATTTTTAAATCTCCAGTTCGCGGTTACGATATTGCAGATTGAATAACTTGATTGTCTATTAGAATACAGAGCAACACCTTGCGAATATAAGCCGTGAGACGCCTCATGGTCGACAAACCATATCGGATGCTGAGGCGGTTTGGAAACTCTTGTATGTGTCTGATTGACCTTGTTACCCATTTGAATTTGTATTCGAAGTCTAAAATTTTCTTATGGTCTACATAATATACGACTGGCATAATAAGTAGAGGTACCTACCTATATCAACTGTTGTGGAATGGAACTAATTCCACTGATGAAAAAATAAATGAAATTTGATGAAGATAGTATTTTAATAAGTTTTAATTAGATTAGATGCAATAACCGTGATTATAGGGGTAACAATATGATGATGATGAATATAACACCACACTAATCTTATATTTTTTTCATTTCTTCAGGTCCGCCATCCAATCTACACTACGCAGCCTAGACGGAAATCAAGAAAGAAGACCTAAGGACCTGAAAGCTATACCTATTACTATTGTGTTATTTTTAATACTTACTTATATTAAACTACTTTTTCAATTTGATTTTATATTTTTTTTTCCATTTTAACTTTGTACATAGGTAACTGTTTATAAATATAAATAATATATTAAGTACTTTTCATCTGCTTTTATTTATCATATCCTTTATATCCAACACTAACTACATACCGGCGACCTTCAGGCGTAGTGGTCACCGCGTTCGTCCACCATCGGAAGCTCTGGGTTCGATTCCCAAATACATATTTGTCATTAAAAAACAATGACGGTGGTTATAGAAGCCAAAATGATTTTTTTAGAATTTTCGGTTAATCTGGATCACACGAAATAAGTAGGATATTTGTGTAGGTCACCGCATACCTTTATTATGTGATGTTCTTTTAAGCAACGAGGACTTCCGTGCGTAAGAGCCACAAAGTGTGCGTAGCCTCAAACTTAGGTACCCTTTACATTAAAAAAAAATCTGGTATAAGCCCGTGTTCAATCAAATCCCATACAAAAAAATTGATGATGTCAGTACTTTCCTCTGATGGGAGGGATTTTCAAGAACTATTTCAAAATCTTTGTTTTTACCTAACGTCGGGTACCGTTAAGTAAAAACAAAGGACAGTGCAACTCTTCCTTTGACTGCTGGCACAGAATTAATATATAAGTACTAGGTACCTGCTGGCCCAAAAACATAAAACCTGTTGTACATATTGGAGACCGATACTAAACGCTGGTCCTACCTAATCATTCATAACAACTTTTACTATGGGCACAGAATTAATAGAAGTACTACGTATGGGGCCAAACAAATATACCCTGGGAAAAAAGATACGGCGTAACAAAGTTTTGAAAAAATGTGGATTTTTGTATCACATAGTTAGGTTTTTACTAGAATAGATTTATTTGACCCCACGCCCTTATTAAAAGTTGTCATGAATGATTAAGACTAGCGTTAAAACTATTTAAAATCTATAATATATGATAAACCTTTGTTACTATATCTATACATAATTAATTGCATTTGCGATAAGCCCGCCTTTGCGCTCATTTTTTGTATTTTGTTTTGTCTCTTTTTGTATGTTCTTTTTGTAAATGGTGCAATAAAGTGTTGATCTATCTATCTATCTATACCTTATTTTTTTCTTAGGATAGATTTAGGCCGGTAATATATATTAACTCAAAGTCACTGACATAGTGATCTATCCACGAACAGCCCAAATCACTGGACGGATCGGGCTGACATTTGGCATGCAGGTTGCGACGTAGGCATCCGCTAAGAAAGTATTAACGAGAGCGAAGCCGGGGGCAAAAGCTAGTTAAAGCATAAAATAAGACGAATCGACTTTAAAGCCAACAATATACTATCTTTAGGAGCTTCATTTCTTGCCCAATATTACTATCCTAGCCTTTCCCCCTCCAAAAAGTTGTGCTTGGGGCACAGGGGGTAAAATGTACCGTCAAAAGTTGTGTTGTTGCGTTTTTACGTTTCTATGTTATAAAGGACTTGCATTTAGTAAGACTAAATACATGTTTTTTGGACAACCCGTTCCCATAAAATTACTCATCGAAGTTAAACAAATTTATAACTAATTCAGTAATTTCAATCACGCAAAACCACAGAACGGATTTCGATGAAATTTGATATAGGTACGAGTAGAGTAAAGCCTTAAAAGTATATAGGCTTCTTTTTATATAGTATAAATGCCATGTCGGATATATGTTAGTTACTCAATCACACAAATCTACTGAGCAGATTTCGATGAAAAGCGGTACACGAATAGAGTTAAACCAAAAATGCACATAGTCACCTTTTTTTAAAATTCTCTCGGGAAAACCTATGAAAAATGCTATATTAGCTGCGCCCCGGGGCCCTACTCCTGTAGGAAAATTTAAAGGGTTAAAGAGTACCCTATGTGCTATATCCTGTATTTTCTAGTAGTGTATCAAATTTCATCGAAATCCGTCCAGTGGATTTTGCGTAGTTGAGTATCAAACATACATCCTCGCACATGTCTAAACTTTCGAATTTAAAATATCTGTGGAATACTGTGGATTTTGTTCAATTTTGATAAGTACTAGTGTGGGACTGGGTGGTCCTAAACATATGTATTTGGTCCCACTAGACGCAGAATTTAATGCTCTAAAACTATTTATAGTACTATTTTTTCGAAATTGTGGGTCCTTTACAAGATTAACAGTAAAACCGCAACAATACCCCTTTTTGTAGATACATTTTCACCCCCTGTGTCCCGAGCACAGCCCTTTGGAGGGGGAAAGACTGGGATAGGCATATTGGGCTAAAAATGATGCCATTAAAACAGTAAAATCTCTGGTAGGCTTTAAGTTCGAATAGTATTTTAATTCTACCGACCTAATTGGGCCCCATGTATGATTAGGACTTGTTAACGAAAAACTTGTTTAAAACCATTACATTATATCTCGATGTTTAAAACAAACAAAACCTATAAAAAACCACATTTTTTAAAACTTTATTACCCTGTATTTTTTATTCCAGGGTAGATTTGTTTGGCCCCATAGCACAGAATTAATATAAGTACTACGCCCATAGTTAATGTTGTTATGAATGATTAGGACTAACGTTTGGCATCGGTTTTAATTACGCACAACAAGTTTAATTTTTTTGGGCCAATTCGTTGCATTGTCCTTTCAATCCTATATCGATTTCCGATTTTTCTTACGTACTGGCCCACTACAGCAGTAGATTTATATCACAAACTAAATAAGTAAAGGACTTTATATTGTAGTCAACTGGTAGTAAAAATTAATATTATAATGCGAAAGTGAGTTTGTTTGTGGCCTCTTCGCGTTTTATCTACTTAAATTTACATATAGGTAGAAGTACTTCTCATAGGAAATTTACACGGGCAAAAACTAGTTTTTAGGTACAGGTCGCGTCATATAAAAAGCTGGAAGAGGGAGTGAAACTTGTGCATGGGCACGGGGCGGGCGCTTCATAGAAACGGGGCGACAACGACAAATAGTGGCCAAAATTAAAAAACGGACGGGAAACGGATTCTACTCTACCTCCAACTTCAAAGCGAATGATTCTACTTTACAGTGTGACCATTTCAAAAATGGCGAATCTGCCCGATACTAGCAAAAAATCTGCCAAAATCTGCCAAACCCAACTTCAGAAAATGCCAAAAAATATATGCCATCATATTATTGCTTAAGGAGATTTGAGACGGGTATGAATAAATAAAATACTAGATACATAATTAAAGAAATTACTTTATTAATCAACTACTTGGGCCCAGCCCAGCGTAAACCGAGCGGCGCGCGGCGAAAATACTGAGAAGTTTTCAATTTAAATTAAACCCTAATTCCTGTATCATAAGATTGAAAATATCATGGCATATTATAAAAGGTCGCCTCACCGAGCTGCGCACCGATTTTCATTGTTTTCGCCACGCGCCGCTCGGTGTGCGCTAGGTCTTATTTTGGAGGACATATTTTTAAACATATTTTTTGTTAGTTTAAAGTTGACACAGTCTCCTCCCACTCAGGTCGGTACGAATACTCATATTTTCTCTTCATCATGCACAAAATACAAAACACTATGCAGCAATGCACGCACACGTTTACACGTTATACGCACGTTATTCTCTTTTGGTTTGCAAAAGAGAATAAGTTGGCAGTGGCAGATAGACAAAACAAACAACAAACATTGATTTGAATCACGATCACTTCGACCAGTTATATTGATAAGAAAATAAACCTTATATCAAATTCATAGCCATAGCTGTTCATAATCACATCATGGCGTACTTACAAAAAAAAAGAATAAACGGGAAATCCCCGACTTTATCACTTTTGTTTGTTTGATTGATTGGTTGCTGCTAATTATGTCAAAGTCAGAGCCGGATCTTAGTTGCCAAATATCCGTCAAATGTTTAGTTGTCACCCTAGACTATGGAATCGTTCCATATTATAGACCAAGCTTATGATTCGCAAATCGTGACACGTCGGTGCATCGCGTGGTGCATCTTTTGACAGTTAAATTCGATAGTGATGGGACATTTAAACTTCAAAAATTAATCATGCTGTATTTTTAAGTATTTAATTTCGATTATAATAAAATAGAAGATAAATAAAATATTTGATGCCTGTTTACATTTTTATTTTGTGTAATGAACTTAATACATTACTTTAAACTATTTACATGTAACAAATGAACTCCATATTTAAATGAATCTATTGATTATGATATATTTATGTGCGAGTGTTGGCTGTGCCAATCACTAATACATCTATCTTATCATTTGTTTTCTATCTTGGTTATGAATTGTCTGCTCACACCATGGAAGTAATAAGTACCTTTGTCACTTATTACTTCCATGGCTCACACAGAAAATAATAGGACTTGGCCGATAATATAGTCCTCTAGTAGGAATCGAAAAATCTTTGAAGCTCTATGGTTGTCACAGACAGCTACTAGTTTGACGTGCGTGCGTGACAAATGTGACAATGAGATTGAGAATAGCCAATCAATTTACTTTTAGAAATACCTGCTGCTTTGCTTCTTAAATTATAAAATATTTAGATTGTTGGTGTACGTACAGGTATTTTTGACGATTGATTAATAAATATATTTGATAAATTTCAATAGATATGTCTTACCAACTGTACAGAAATACCACTATCGGTAATACACTCCAGGAAAGTTTGGACGAATTGATACAAGTAAGTTTGTTTATTGCAGTAGGTAATCGAAGGCCACTTGTGGCATTGTTTATTTAGCGAAAGTAAATAACTACAATTTCCCTTTTTTTACAGTATGGACAGATTACTCCTGCGTTGGCCATTAAAGTATTGCTGCAATTTGATAAGTCAATCAACCAGGCTTTATCCAACAGGGTGAAATCTAGGCTAACTTTCAAAGCAGGGAAATTAAATACTTACAGGTATAAATCAAATATTTTGCTTGAGTTTAACATTCTTTTCGATATCGGAATTATTCTTTGGTTCCACTTCTCTTTTGTGTTAGTTCTCAACATAATTCACTAGGTACCTTTTAACTCCATGCTCATGAAACTTAACAATTTGTTTTAGGTTTTGCGATAATGTATGGACTTTCATGTTGAATGATGTGGAGTTCAGGGAAGTGCAGGAGGTGGCTAAAGTGGATAAAGTGAAAATTGTTGCTTGTGATGGAAAAAGTAAGTACCCATCCATCGTCATTACTAATAAATAATAGAAATAAGAGAAAAAGGTGACATTTTTTCTCAACATTTAAGTTAAAAAATGGAAGAATACATTTTTTTTAAGATGAACAATAAAAAATAATCAAAAAAGTAATTTTGAAAAATACTCATATAACTTCACTCGCATGAGCCCGGGACTTTGTTCCCATGGGAATTTCGGAAAATCCTCTCTTAGTGCTCCCTTACACTCTCTAAGAAACATACGTGGCAAATTTCAGCTTTGGCTGTGCGTTGACTGTCAGTCACTCGGTAATGGAATAATTTTATATATATACATTTGTTTCAGATGTTGAAGAAAGGAGGTAACCATTGGTGATATGGATTTATTAATTCTATAGTTTAATTCCAAAACATATGTTATTCTAAAAATGCTTTTGTTGGAGATACCTTTATTTTGAAGTAAACAGTGGGCAGTAATTGGCCTAATCATACATTTTTATTGCATCCATTATCTCCTATCACTTCATACCATTGCTACCCTTAACACTAGCAGCCCGGCTTTTTTCTACTTTTATGAACAAATAATTATATATTGTGTGGTTTCTAATGGACTAAATTTCCCAACAATACCATTAACGGTACAGCTGGGAAAGAGCTTTTGTAAAATTACTTAATTATATCTCCAGTTTAGGACGATCTATGGAATTTGTAAAATGGATTAGAAATATTTTAGAAAATTAAATTAAAACACTTCATTGCTCCTCAATCATTTTGTTATTTATTTAAAAAAACCTAATAACACAAATTATTTCTATACATAATATTTACAAACACCTTTAGAATCCATACCAATTGAATGGTGGTTAATTAAACTCAAATTTTAACTATGGATAGGTGATATACATATAACATTCCAAAATATACACTGAAACCAGCTATAAAATGTCAAAAAATAATTATGATACAAAAAAAATATTGCACAACATAAAATTATGTTCTACTCTTTAAATAACGATTGTCTGATTACTTGTATTTTTAAAAGTTCTACCACATTTTAGTACAATATATTTCAAATTAATATTTTATCTGTGACCACCACCCAGACACATGGTTGCACTTGCCGCCACCATTTGATGAATTTAACAGTAAGCTAATATTATACAGAGTATTAAATAGTAAAAACATGATTCAACTGTCTAAAAAAATATACCTTGAAAACATTGAGCAGAATGCAACGCAGTATCACATGAGCAAATAAACCCGCTATAATAATCCTATTTTGCCGATTCCTTCTTAAGGTGGCACCGCATAAATCTACATGAAACCTCGTTTCATAGATGCTTTCTAGAGAATTACGTTCAAGCGCAATAACTAGGAGGTGAAGTGAGGTCTGCGAGTAGGTCGAGTTCCTCTTCAGTAAGTTGTTCTCTGTGTTTGGGCCAGTCGTCCTGGTGGGTCCTCCTGAAGTCGGCCAAGGCGGTGCGGATGGTGGCGGGGATGGGGTCGGGCCCGCCCGTGTGTCGCGCCAGCTCGGCCAGCACGAGCCCCAGCCTTGGGCCCAGGCTGTAGGGGCGCGAGGCCAGGTACGAACACAGCCCCAGTACACCGCAGTGCCGCTCCAGCAGCTGCCGCGAGCGGCTGCTTCGCGTCAGTTTGCGCAGCGTCTGCTCCTCGTCTGGCAGCGCGCGACAGTGCATCAGACCGGTTAACAGCTTCGCCGCTGATTGTCGGACCTGCCACATTCATGTCTTAATATTGTTAGGATGAAGTGAACAAGCTAATTATTAAAAAAAAAAACAACTAACTCACATAACCTATGTCACTGAAAGGAATGCAAGGAATCTAAAAATATCTCTCACATCAAAATCTGTTAAGCCGTTCAGGACCCTGAAAACATAACACTACTTTTTTGGTGACATGTAAAAATCAGTTCATATGTATCTGTCATTGACAATTTATCACGAGGCACAGTAGGACGACCAGTATGGAAAGACGTTCAAAAATGATAAAACCTAAACTATTAAAGATAGGTTTATGATTTTTACATATGTTGATGAAAATGCGTAGTTCTACGAATTATGACCCGAAAACTCAAATTAAACCCGGCCAAGTTCTTGTCGGACACTAGCAACCAATGTTCCTTATATGAGCGTTATTTGGTTAGGTTCACAAGAAGATTATGAGCACATGTGTAAATAATATACACGCTCATATTTTTCTAAAGTAATATATTTAAACATAAAAATATGTAAATAGCATAATTATTAAAATTACTCTGAATTTGAAGTCACGTTAATTTGTTGATTATTTGAAGAACCCAAAGAGTACTGATGTGGATCCAGAATACGTATGATATTTTCACGGACCTGTAAAAAGGTTTGACATAGGAAATGATATAATTTCTTTACCTATAATATTTTATTGTTGCCAAATAAGGATCTGACGTTATCAAAAAAGCATTTAATAAATTCTTATTAGTGTTAACTCTAGAATTTGGCCTTCCACAAGCCAAGACAGACTTACAAGTGGTGTTCTTTGGGTCTCCAAATTGAGTCGCTACGGAATGATAAAATTACCCTCTAGCCATTTTTTGTTTTTAATAAACATTCGAATGCCTGTATAACTAGAATCTTGCTATTTGTGACACAATATTCTTACACTGCTTTAGGCAGCTTCAAATATAGCCACAACAGTCGTGTAGCATCAAGCACTCTTTTAAATGGTACATCACTGCAATAATTTTATTTTTCTTAGTGCTCTTCAACCATATCTTAAACAAGTCCATTATTTTTACGTAGGGGGCTGTACCTGAAATAAGCCAATATTGATGAAGGTGGCAGATTGGGGCAGAATGTCTCTATGGATTCTATATCAGGAGGGGTTTGACTACATGATATAGTCATTTACAGAACTCAAATGTGCTCACATTTTTTTAAAAGTCAAATTGAATTTTTAAATTAGGTCAACATATTATGGTTTTCAATTACTATGTGTATAGGTAAATATAGTACAAAATAAGTCAATCTGTTTATGCACATACCTTTTCAAACATCTGTTATTGCTAATAAAATTAACAGTTTATAATAAATACAAGTAATTTTTCTCAAAACTGGATTCAAATAAACAATAAATTAATCTGATAATCAGTGCAGCAATATCTTTGCGCAGTTTTGCGGCGTTCAATATAATTTTGTTGAAGGTAAATTTACAAAAATTTGTTTGAATAGTATGCTTTGGAATGTCCTTAACACATTCCAATATTTTTTTGTACAATATTGGGTAAGTCGATTTTTTATTTTTGAGTACTGGCCGTCCTACTGTGCGAGGTTTAGAAACTACCATGACCTAGCATAAATTATGACATAGAAATAGATCTTTCTCATCGCTACATAATTCTCAAAATTCCAGGATTTCTAATCGAGTTGATTGGCCTCTGAAAAGCCGCTCGGCACCTGGTAAACGATGTCAGGGGTCGGTTTAAATTTTAGCCATTTCACAAGTTACCCCGCTACTAAAGTAGCATCTGATTTCCTGTAGTCTGCCAGTGTTATGTTACCACTAGCTGCGCCCCGGGGCTTCGCTTTCGTGGTACTTTCGGGATAAAAAGTACCCTATGTGCTATTCCCGGTATTTTTCTACCCGTATACCAAATTTCATCAAAACCCCGTCCAGTACATTTTGCGTGATTGAATAACAAACATCCTCACAAATTCACAAACTCATCCAACTTTCGCATTTATAATAATAGTGGATCGGGGCCACTAACCTCAAGCCTGGGGTCCCTCATCAGTTTGAGCGTGAAGGCCTCTGCGCGCACGGCCCTGTCCGGCCGCGCGCACAGCTGCGGCAGGCCGTAGAACAGCAGCGGCTGCGCGAACTCCAGGCACGACAGGCGCGCCCACCATGACCGATCTAAACAGATAGCAAATGGAATTAGAGCATTTAAAGTCTAAAACATGAGAAATCTTGTGAACTATTTTTTTTTTATCCCTTCGTGGTTGTCCCGCTTCAAATACGCCGACTAAGGAGCCGATATCCGATTTTTTAGATAACATCCTTACATTCGCAATGGATAGACAAGTTTAGAAGGAAATAGGGGAAACCTTTGCCCAGCAGTGGGACGAGATAGGTAAGAAAAATACCATCAGAGAGTTGATCCAGCGTGTCCAGGGCGGCGTCGAACGCTGCGGGCGGGTGGTGCGCGAGCGCCAGCGCCGCCAGGAAGGCGGCGGCGGCGCGCGGCAGCTCGCTACATACCATCAGAGAGTTGATCCAGCGTGTCCAGGGCGGCGTCGAACGCTGCAGGCGGGTGGTGCGCGAGCGCCAGCGCCGCCAGGAAGGCGGCGGCGGCGCGCGGCAGCTCGTCGTTGTGCGGCGCGCCACGTGCCGCCAGCGCGCACGCCGTGCGCGCCAGCCGGTACAGCGTCTGCGTGTAGTTGCCCGGCCCGCGCATCATCACGCCCAAGCAGCCGCGGAGCACTGCGGTACATTATTATTTTAAAATCTCTCTGGTATGGTAAATAAAATTCGTGTGACTAATGATTTTTAAAATTTTATTCGTTAAATCAAATCAGATTTCTCTTTAACTATAATTTTATATATATATATATTTAAAAATCATAATATTTATTTATTTATTTATTTTATTTATTTATTTCATTTTATACAGCGTGTCATTACAGGCTTAACCTACTCCAACATCGCTAAAAACATACAGAAAAATTATAACTTTGGTACACATAATAATGCCATGTCTGTGAATTTCTCCAACGAACAGTGGAATATGTCTACATCACCTTCCTGACATATGGAATTCAACATATTTAGAGCTCTGGCCACGGGAGACAACCGATACAATTTAGTACGCGAGGAAGGTGCACTAAACAAAGGCGGTTTACGCCTCCTAAATATGAATTCATCCGGCACTGATAGTGACAATTTCGAAAGTATCGGACTATTGACGGTAATACCCGTGAAGACTTTAAAAATATATTTAATATAATAAACAGCTAAAAGACGCTGATCAAGCAATTAGCAAACGGTGATCGGGGAAGTAGCGCTTATGTCTCTACGTGGTCAGACAAATTGACATTGATCTCTAAAGAGAAGGAGAGAGATAGATTTAAACTTACCAGTGGTGAGCAAGCTGACCGCCCTTGCGTGTGAGCTAGCGAGTGGTGGGGCGGCGTCGCCGGCGAGTCGCAGCGCAGACTGAAGCTGCGCGACCAATGCTGAGTCGAGCTTGTCACCGCGCGATACTGCATCTTCTTGGAGACCGTCACTTCGCGTTGTCTGACGAATAAATAAAAATCCTTGATGATACTGGCAGTTAAATTCGATAGCCCAGTTGATTATTTCAAATGTAGAATAAGAGAACGTGACAAAGTTTGATCTAAAATACAACGCACTCAGTGTGCCGAAACTCCAAAGGGAAAAACTGATCTATGAAACAGGGAAGCATTTTGATGGCCGACTATTTCCATCTCGTTCATACCCGCAGTTCCTCGCATTCTTGCATCCCTATCGAATCCCCGTTTTGACATTTGTATCGGACACTTTTTACACGACTACTCTAAAAAAGAATGTTATGTTTTCAGGGTTCATGTATGTAGTTTGTATGTATGTAAGTTTCTTTATTCCAACATAAGTCCTGGCTTAACAGATTTTGATGTGAGAGGTATTTTTAGATTCCATGCATTCCTCCGAGTGAAATAGGTTATGTGAGTTGTCAGTCGTGTTTTTCGTCATGTCGAACAGCACTGGCGCGGCGGCGGCGGGCCGCAGCGCTGGCTCGCACGCCTCCGGTGCTGGCTTCACCACTGAGACACTGACCTGCGGCTCGTCGTCAGCTAGCACGGCGTCGGGCTGCAGCCTCGCCACGTCGAGCAGCACTGGCGCGGCGGCGGCGGGCCGCAGCGCTGGCTCGCACGCCTCCGGTGCTGGCTTCACCACTGAGACACTGACCTGCGGCTCGTCGTCAGCTAGCACGGCGTCGGGCTGCAGCCTCGCCACGTCGAGCAGCACTGGCGCGGCGGCGGCGGGCCGCAGCGCTGGCTCGCACGCCTCCGGTGCTGGCTTCACCACTGAGACACTGACCTGCGGCTCGTCGTCAGCTAGCACGGCGTCGGGCTGCAGCCTCGCCACGTCGAGCAGCACTGGCGCGGCGGCGGCGGGCCGCAGCGCTGGCTCGCACGCCTCCGGTGCTGGCTTCACCACTGAGACACTGACCTGCGGCTCGTCGTCAGCTAGCACGGCGTCGGGCTGCAGCCTCGCCACGTCGAGCAGCACTGGCGCGGCGGCGGCGGGCCGCAGCGCTGGCTCGCACGCCTCCGGTGCTGGCTTCACCACTGAGACACTGACCTGCGGCTCGTCGTCAGCTAGCACGGCGTCGGGCTGCAGCCTCGCCACGTCGAGCAGCACTGGCGCGGCGGCGGCGGGCCGCAGCGCTGGCTCGCACGCCTCCGGTGCTGGCTTCACCACTGAGACACTGACCTGCGGCTCGTCGTCAGCTAGCACGGCGTCGGGCTGCAGCCTCGCCACGTCGAGCAGCACTGGCGCGGCGGCGGCGGGCCGCAGCGCTGGCTCGCACGCCTCCGGTGCTGGCTTCACCACTGAGACACTGACCTGCGGCTCGTCGTCAGCTAGCACGGCGTCGGGCTGCAGCCTCGCCACGTCGAGCAGCACTGGCGCGGCGGCGGCGGGCCGCAGCGCTGGCTCGCACGCCTCCGGTGCTGGCTTCACCACTGAGACACTGACCTGCGGCTCGTCGTCAGCTAGCACGGCGTCGGGCTGCAGCCTCGCCACGTCGAGCAGCACTGGCGCGGCGGCGGCGGGCCGCAGCGCTGGCTCGCACGCCTCCGGTGCTGGCTTCACCACTGAGACACTGACCTGCGGCTCGTCGTCAGCTAGCACGGCGTCGGGCTGCAGCCTCGCCACGTCGAGCAGCACTGGCGCGGCGGCGGCGGGCCGCAGCGCTGGCTCGCACGCCTCCGGTGCTGGCTTCACCACTGAGACACTGACCTGCGGCTCGTCGTCAGCTAGCACGGCGTCGGGCTGCAGCCTCGCCACGTCGAGCAGCACTGGCGCGGCGGCGGCGGGCCGCAGCGCTGGCTCGCACGCCTCCGGTGCTGGCTTCACCACTGAGACACTGACCTGCGGCTCGTCGTCAGCTAGCACGGCGTCGGGCTGCAGCCTCGCCACGTCGAGCAGCACTGGCGCGGCGGCGGCGGGCCGCAGCGCTGGCTCGCACGCCTCCGGTGCTGGCTTCACCACTGAGACACTGACCTGCGGCTCGTCGTCAGCTAGCACGGCGTCGGGCTGCAGCCTCGCCACGTCGAGCAGCACTGGCGCGGCGGCGGCGGGCCGCAGCGCTGGCTCGCACGCCTCCGGTGCTGGCTTCACCACTGAGACACTGACCTGCGGCTCGTCGTCAGCTAGCACGGCGTCGGGCTGCAGCCTCGCCACGTCGAGCAGCACTGGCGCGGCGGCGGCGGGCCGCAGCGCTGGCTCGCACGCCTCCGGTGCTGGCTTCACCACTGAGACACTGACCTGCGGCTCGTCGTCAGCTAGCACGGCGTCGGGCTGCAGCCTCGCCACGTCGAGCAGCACTGGCGCGGCGGCGGCGGGCCGCAGCGCTGGCTCGCACGCCTCCGGTGCTGGCTTCACCACTGAGACACTGACCTGCGGCTCGTCGTCAGCTAGCACGGCGTCGGGCTGCAGCCTCGCCACGTCGAGCAGCACTGGCGCGGCGGCGGCGGGCCGCAGCGCTGGCTCGCACGCCTCCGCCGCCCGCGTCGCGCACCCGCCCGGCGCCAGGGATGGTGCTGGCTTCACCACTGGCACAATAACGTCAATTATGTATTGAAAAAAGAACGAACAGAAGGAGCATTTGAAAAAAGAACGCAAACTCAAGATCCTAACGTCAATTATGAAGGCGTTTGAGGAAGGAACAAAAGTTCAAGCTCCTGTCATTTTTAAATTTTAAACATTTTTTTGTCACAATTTTACGTCATCAAAATTACTTCCATTATTTAAAAAGAGTAAAGACGGTTTAGTCCCTTTCGTATAGCCTAACCTATACACAATGTTGAAATATCATACAATTACAATTTGATATTTCCAATTTAATTACACAGTGGGCGGTTTTCCGATAGCCAAATTAAAAAATAAATAGTTCCAGATGACTTCATAGATGGCGCTTAGTAAAATGCGAGTCCATACAGAAAGCAACAATGCACGGGATTATTATTTCTATGAAATAAAACAAACATCTAAAACATATAAATCATCATCATATGGCGTCATCTCGTGTCGGAGGCCTAGATCCACTTTGGGTCGCAGTAAGTAGTCAAAGTCAAAGTCAAATATTTTTATTTATATTGGCTTAAAAATAGCACTTATAAATCGTCACTTTCTTATTTTTTAGTTAGTTGACGTCATAAAATTACTTAAAGCTAAGTTTACCACCGCCTCCAAAGCGCAAGTGGAGAAGAGGCGGCGCAACAAACTCCACTGCTGCATTTTCTCCAAAGACGTCACTTTACAACATATGTCTTACAATTAAATAACTGTATATGTGGACGAATATAAGTAAAAAAGTATATAAGTAAAAAATATAAATAGGTAATGTGATTTGTATGAACAAGCAACAAACCTATATCCCCGTTCTCGTCGTACAGCGCCGCCAGCCGCGGCTGCACGCTGTCCAGGTACTGCGACAGGTTGGGGGACGGCCCGTGCTCTCCTCCGGGGAACACCAGCTCCAGCATGAATATCGTCATCAGGAGGCTAAAACAATAAACTATTTTCGAGAACTACGATTTTCAAGTGGGATCCGGAGGCCTTTTTTCCAGTATAATAAAATAGAATAGAAATAATTTGTTCCATAGAATATGGTAATATAAGTAGCTGTTAACAAATGGAAGTGCAACATATTCTGCCGTATTAGTAGTGGGACACAACACATAGAGGATAGTTTAACCGGTTGCACTGGGCTCTGTTTTTACAAAAATATTTGAAAAATATATTTATGATGCTATGTACAACTACTTGACAAAATATAATTTATTATGTGACGAACAAATGGGATTTAGGAAAAATCTATCAATTAATATGGCAATTTATAAATTACTTGACATTGTTATGCGTAATGTAGATAATAAGACCGCTGTATGTGCACTGTACACTGATATGACTCAAGCTTTTGATTTTGTTAATCATGGGCGATTACTAAATAAGTTACAAACATATGGAATATGTGGGAATGTTTTGAGTCTTATAATATCATATTTACATAATCGTGGTCAGTTCGTTGAGATCACTGGTCTATGCACTAAAACTAAGCACGAAAAAAAGTACTTATCTGACCTACTTATCAATAGATTTGGTGTTCCTCAGGGCAGTGTATTAGGCCCACTATTATTCCTTACATATATTAATGATTTACCACAACATGTAAGAAAAGATATGGTACTATTTGCTGATGACAGCACTGCCTTAATAAAATGTGACGACCCAAAGGAATATCAAACTGACATAAATAATGTATTACATGATATCATAGAATAGCTTGACATTAATAATTTGAAAATCAATATTAATAAATCAAAACTAATGCAATTTTACCAAAGGAAAAGATCTCAAAATCTAAATATTAATTATAATGGTCAACACATTGAGGAAGGTGGGAAAACTAAATTTCTTGGGCTTACAATAGATAATAAATTGACATGGAACAGTCACACTGACACTATTTGTAAAAAAATGAATAAATCTGCATATGCACTTTTTCAATTATCCAAAAAAGTTAAGTTAGAAGTGTCATTGGTAGCATATCACGGTCTGGTTACGCCGACATTGCTTTACGGAGTAATTTTTTGGGGTAACTCAAGGGATAAAGAAAAGATCTTTAAAGCTCAAAAAATATGTTTGAGATCAATGTGCGCTTTAAAAACTCAAGATAGCTGCTTGCCTTATTTCAAATCATTAAAATTGTTGACATTTCCCTGTATTTATATTTTCGAAATATGTATATTTGTTAAATTAAATCCAAATCTATTTGAAAAAATAAAGGACATTAAAAAGAAAGTAAGACCACAATATGAACATAAGTTAGTGGTTGGGAAAAGTGTATTTGGCATGGCCCCAGTTATATATAATAAATTGCCAGATAGTTTTAAAGTCCTGACCTTTTTGAAATTTAAGAAAGCATTAAAATTATTATTACTAGATAAATGTTATTACTCAATAAATGATTTTTTAAATGACAATTTATAATATTTCTAATTTTGACTTTTAATCTAATTTGACATATTTATTATTAATTAAATTTTCATGATAATATAGTTATTTAATGAATCATATTATGCATTATTCTTGATTAAAATTTTAAATTATTAAGGTAATGAAATGTAATTATTGTACGTCCTTTTATGGGCCAGACATAGTGAAACAATATATAGATGTAAGACCTCTTTACCTATGTTTGACAATAAATAAACAATAAATTAAAAAAAAAATGATTACTTGAAATCAGTTCGTTTTGGTATTTCGGGAAGTACCCTTAATTATTATTCTTGAGCTTACTCTACCCGTGCAAAAAATTCGACGAAATTCGATGAATAGACTATGTGTCAAGAAGTAACAATCACACCAACTAAATGTACAGTTAAGAGACAAAGTACAGTCATACCTCAAAGACCTTATAGCCTAGACTTAAAGATCAAATTGTCTTGTAGATTCTGACTGTACTTGACTCTTGATTGTACATGAAATTTCGCACGAATAGGCTTAATACTTATTTTTATAATTGTTATATTCATACCCACTGTATTTGTTTAAGTAGTGTCACAGGGCGGGCGCTTCATAGAAACGGCGCGTCAAATATGCCTACTACTACTACAAATGAAACTGTATATCCGTGAACACGTCAGTAACACGTCAATGTGTGCGTTTTCATAGTCGAACGTTCCACAGTTACACAAGAACGGAGGAGAAGTGCGGAAGGAGCGGGGGGGGGGGGGGTGCCATATTGCGGGAGGGGCAGGGAGTTTCCTTTCTGTACGTAGTACTAATATTAATTCTGTGGTAGTGTTAAAAAAAAAGTTCAACTTCGTTGTTACCTATGTAATCATTCTACTATTTGTGAGGACATGTAATTGGCTTCTTTAGTTCTTAAGTATTTACCTATTGCTGTATAAATGGCTGTTGGTTCCTAATAAATAAAAATAAAATAAACTCACGCGCCGACGATCTCGCGCACGTTCTGGTAGGGGTGCTGCGTGAAGTGCGCGGCCTCCAGTCGCTGCAGGATCTCCGCGGCCAGCGGAGCGCCGCGCCACATCATCGACACCAGCGCCCCCTGGTGGGAAACAAGGATTTATTCAATAAATATTAACATTTAAATACTTATATTAATTTTATTTCCTTTAGAAATTTAAATACGTGATGTCATATATTACATCAATTGTCAACGAGAAAAAGAAAAAAATAAAAATAAAATTAGGACCAGTTTCCGGTACAAAGCTGCCCAAAACGCTGGCCGCGTTGCCACGTTGTATGACAATATCGATACCCTTTGCACCAGAAAAGAGCAGGAGCGGAAGTCGCTAGATTTCACTAATCATACATTTAAATAATAAAAAAAAAACAATTTAACATCGCAAGTTTCAGGGCGCTTTATTCACAAATATTGCCAGTTTAAAACCCATTCCTTTCATTGACTTTTACAATCTCCGTGGGAAGAGAAGCAGCCGGCACATTCTATGCATTTTCTTCGCTCACAGACCAGATTAAAAACAACATGCTATACCCAAACTTTTGAAGATAATTTAAAACAAACTTCATATTTATGAGCAATAAATTGTGTATACCTGCAAGGCGTACAGTCGCGCACAGATGATGAAGGACGCGTGTTTATCGGGCGCGACATCGACGTCATCGTTATTGGGCGGCGGCACACACAGCTGTAGCAGCGCTCGGACCACGATCGCGCCCCTCAAAGGGTCCAGTTTCTCGAGCCCCATGCCTAGGGCCGTGCCCCAGTCGTCCATCGTCTCTGGGGTCACCGTTGTGAGACCTGGTGGGATATTCACACATCATAAATGTGGTTTATTTTTAATTATATAGGGAGGCAAACGAGCAAGTGGGTCACGTGATGAGAAGCAATCACCGCTGCCCATGGACAACTGCAACACCAGGGGTATCACAAGAGTGTTGCCAACTTTCAAGAAGACGTAGACTCGTTTTTTTAAAGGTTCAATGTCGTATCGGTTCGGAAGCACCGCCGCATTTTCAAACGACGCGCGACGCTGGATTTTTTTTGATAAATCTTTCCAAGAATATAGAAAGGTCATGTTTGCATGTCGTCTTCACGTATCGTGAAGACTCCAAAGTTGATGAAAAAACACAATCAGTAAACAAATTTCTGTAATCGTATCCCTCAGCTACTAAACAAGTAGAAAAAAATAAGATACAATTTAGAAACCTACTAGCTTTTGATCACGGCTTCGCCCGCGTGATTTTCCCACGGGAACAGTGCTTTTTCCCGTGATGAAAGGTACCCTATATCGTTCTCAGTACTTCTAATTATGTGTGTGCGAAATTTCAGGAAGATTGGTTCAGTAGATAAAGCGTGAAGAGGCAACAAACTAACAAACAAACTCACTTTCGCATTTATATATAGTACTAGCTTTTGCCCGCGGCTTCGCCCGCGTGAATTTCCCACGGGAACAGTGCTTTTTCCCGGGATAAAAAGTAGCCTATGTGCTATTCCAGGTCATTATCTACCTCTGTACCAAATTTCATCGAAATCCGTCCAGTAGATTTTGCGTGATTGAGTAACAAACATCCTCACAAACTCACAAATTCACAAACTCACATCCAAACTTTCGCATTTATAATATTAAGTATGGATTAGCACAGGGCGGGCGCTTCATAGACAGTTACACAAGAACAGGGGAGAAGTGCGAAAGGAGCGGGGGGGTGCCATATTGCGGGAGGGGCAGGGAGTTTCCTTTCTGTACGTAGTACTAATATTAATTCTATGGTATAAGTACTGTTAGGATTCTAATAACAATGTTAGCTGCACTCACCAGTCTGCACGATGTCCATGGCCTGTTGCTGCAAGGCCATGGCCTGCTCGCGGGGGTACTTGCGAGAGGCTCGCAGCGCGGCACCTCCGTAGTGTATGTTAGCTGCACTCACCAGTCTGTACGATGTCCATGGCCTGCCGCTGCAACGCCATGGCCTGCTCGCGGGGGTACTTGCGAAGCGCTGCGGCGCCTCAGTAGTGTATGTTAGCTGCACTCACCAGTCTGTACGATGTCCATGGCCTGCCGCTGCAAGGCCATGGCCTGCTCGCGGGGGTACTTGCGAAGCGCTGCGGCGCCTCAGTAGTGTATGTTAGCTGCACTCACCAGTCTGTACGATGTCCATGGCCTGCCGCTGCAAGGCCATGGCCTGCTCGCGGGGGTACTTGCGAAGCGCTGCGGCGCCTCAGTAGTGTATGTTAGCTGCACTCACCAGTCTGTACGATGTCCATGGCCTGCCGCTGCAAGGCCATGGCCTGCTCGCGGGGGTACTTGCGAAGCGCTGCGGCGCCTCAGTAGTGTATGTTAGCTGCACTCACCAGTCTGTACGATGTCCATGGCCTGCCGCTGCAAGGCCATGGCCTGCTCGCGGGGGTACTTGCGAAGCGCTGCGGCGCCTCAGTAGTGTATGTTAGCTGCACTCACCAGTCTGTACGATGTCCATGGCCTGCCGCTGCAAGGCCATGGCCTGCTCGCGGGGGTACTTGCGAAGCGCTGCGGCGCCTCAGTAGTGTATGTTAGCTGCACTCACCAGTCTGTACGATGTCCATGGCCTGCCGCTGCAAGGCCATGGCCTGCTCGCGGGGGTACTTGCGAAGCGCTGCGGCGCCTCAGTAGTGTATGTTAGCTGCACTCACCAGTCTGTACGATGTCCATGGCCTGCCGCTGCAAGGCCATGGCCTGCTCGCGGGGGTACTTGCGAAGCGCTGCGGCGCCTCAGTAGTGTATGTTAGCTGCACTCACCAGTCTGTACGATGTCCATGGCCTGCCGCTGCAAGGCCATGGCCTGCTCGCGGGGGTACTTGCGAAGCGCTGCGGCGCCTCAGTAGTGTATGTTAGCTGCACTCACCAGTCTGTACGATGTCCATGGCCTGCCGCTGCAAGGCCATGGCCTGCTCGCGGGGGTACTTGCGAAGCGCTGCGGCGCCTCAGTAGTGTATGTTAGCTGCACTCACCAGTCTGTACGATGTCCATGGCCTGCCGCTGCAAGGCCATGGCCTGCTCGCGGGGGTACTTGCGAAGCGCTGCGGCGCCTCAGTAGTGTATGTTAGCTGCACTCACCAGTCTGTACGATGTCCATGGCCTGCCGCTGCAACGCCATGGCCTGCTCGCGGGGGTACTTGCGAAGCGCTGCGGCGCCTCAGTAGTGTATGTTAGCTGCACTCACCAGTCTGTACGATGTCCATGGCCTGCCGCTGCAACGCCATGGCCTGCTCGCGGGGGTACTTGCGAAGCGCTGCGGCGCCTCAGTAGTGTATGTTAGCTGCACTCACCAGTCTGTACGATGTCCATGGCCTGCCGCTGCAAGGCCATGGCCTGCTCGCGGGGGTACTTGCGAAGCGCTGCGGCGCCTCAGTAGTGTATGTTAGCTGCACTCACCAGTCTGTACGATGTCCATGGCCTGCCGCTGCAAGGCCATGGCCTGCTCGCGGGGGTACTTGCGAAGCGCTGCGGCGCCTCAGTAGTGTATGTTAGCTGCACTCACCAGTCTGTACGATGTCCATGGCCTGCCGCTGCAAGGCCATGGCCTGCTCGCGGGGGTACTTGCGAAGCGCTGCGGCGCCTCAGTAGTGTATGTTAGCTGCACTCACCAGTCTGTACGATGTCCATGGCCTGCCGCTGCAAGGCCATGGCCTGCTCGCGGGGGTACTTGCGAAGCGCTGCGGCGCCTCAGTAGTGTATGTTAGCTGCACTCACCAGTCTGTACGATGTCCATGGCCTGCCGCTGCAAGGCCATGGCCTGCTCGCGGGGGTACTTGCGAAGCGCTGCGGCGCCTCAGTAGTGTATGTTAGCTGCACTCACCAGTCTGTACGATGTCCATGGCCTGCCGCTGCAAGGCCATGGCCTGCTCGCGGGGGTACTTGCGAAGCGCTGCGGCGCCTCAGTAGTGTATGTTAGCTGCACTCACCAGTCTGTACGATGTCCATGGCCTGCCGCTGCAAGGCCATGGCCTGCTCGCGGGGGTACTTGCGAAGCGCTGCGGCGCCTCAGTAGTGTATGTTAGCTGCACTCACCAGTCTGTACGATGTCCATGGCCTGCCGCTGCAAGGCCATGGCCTGCTCGCGGGGGTACTTGCGAAGCGCTGCGGCGCCTCAGTAGTGTATGTTAGCTGCACTCACCAGTCTGTACGATGTCCATGGCCTGCCGCTGCAAGGCCATGGCCTGCTCGCGGGGGTACTTGCGAAGCGCTGCGGCGCCTCAGTAGTGTATGTTAGCTGCACTCACCAGTCTGTACGATGTCCATGGCCTGCCGCTGCAAGGCCATGGCCTGCTCGCGGGGGTACTTGCGAAGCGCTGCGGCGCCTCAGTAGTGTATGTTAGCTGCACTCACCAGTCTGTACGATGTCCATGGCCTGCCGCTGCAAGGCCATGGCCTGCTCGCGGGGGTACTTGCGAAGCGCTGCGGCGCCTCAGTAGTGTATGTTAGCTGCACTCACCAGTCTGTACGATGTCCATGGCCTGCCGCTGCAAGGCCATGGCCTGCTCGCGGGGGTACTTGCGGGAGGCTCGTAGGGCGGCGGCCGCCACTTCGGCCGCGAAGCGTTGCGGCGCCTCCGTAGTGTCGCCTGCGCATTTCAGAGCTCGGGCCAGGAACTTATCGGCGATCGCACACCCGAATTGTGCGAATAACATCTAACAAGAAAGTATTTTCAAAAATTACTTCCGTCGCCTCCCCAAACTTAAATTCCAGGAACTGGATTTTGCAATTATGGTCATTCTAAACATCTTAGTTGAAAATCAGGTCATTTTCATGATAAAATTCTATTAGACAATAGACCCTGACGAAACTAACTAAAAAATTAAAATAAACTTCCAATCTCACCTTAAAAACGGAAAAGCGCATGCCGCTGAACTTGTCCTTCCCCTTCTTCTCCTCGACGGTGAGGAAGCCGACCAGCCGCTCCACGTTCGCGTCATCGCTGAAGAACTCGTGGATGTGTCGCTCGCTCTCTGTCATCTGGTCTGCGGGGATGTCCCACGTCCGCACTTGTTCGCTTGAGGGGGCGGCTACCTAAGGTCAAAGTTTATTGTATAAACCCTACATTTTTCTTCCACCCAAAGGTTGGCTGGAAGAAATTGCATTTGCGATAAGCCCTTTATGTATTTTGCCCTTTTCGCTCATTTATGTATTTACTTTTGTCACTACTTTGTATATTCTTTTCTGTATATGGTGCATGTGCAGAGCAACTACGGTCTGCTACCAGAAAATGTGGCAGAGAGAATCCGGACAAACGAAGCGGCGGGAAGAATTCTGTACCGGAACTTCACCGGGAAAAAACCACCGGTAAAAATAAGTACCGGGAAAAAATCTCCACGCGGCACCACGTTTGCCCGACTAAAACCTAACTAACTTAACGCAGTCTGCTACCACCGTAGCTTATGAAGGGAGCTACAGGGCCCTATATGATAACCTAACCTATAAATTAAATACAATTGAAAACCACTTACCAAACTAAATCTTCTTTTTCTTCGGATCCAAACTTGAGTGTCTTCGGGAAGGGGGAATTCCTAATCACCCTACCTAACCCATGAGATCTCAATTCCCCAGAACAAACAAATAGATTTCTTCCCGAAATCGGCTCGGCAACAGATAGATGTGAGCTAGCAGCCACGCGTCACATCCCACAGGAGAAAGTCACAATGACGGGTACACAAACACAAAGTTCAATAGTTATTTAACAAACAGGAAATTCACAAATACAACTCAAGCTGATTAGCAATCAAAGAACGCGGGACCTCTCGCGTATTAAAAATCAAACCGATATCGCATAGGACAATGGCGACCGTCCGCGAGCCATTCGCACGAGCAATGTGAGAACCCCAAAACGCCTGGCGGCGATAACAGGAAACGCCTGCGTTTAGTTTTACCCAATATATTACAAACATCCCCCCGTCCCGGTCTGAGAAGCAGACCGCTAGCTTACTCTACGGGAAGGCGGGCGAGAGAGGTCACACCTCTCCTTAAAATCGAACCGTCGACCAACACCTCAGCCACACGCGGAGTGCCATCTCCGCCAAGAATCAAACGTAATATGCGAGCTCGTCGCCAAAGCAATGAGGGCAAATTTGCCTCTTTTAACAATACTAAATCACCCTCCCTGGGAGGCTCAGTCCTGTCTGTCCACTTCACTCTTTGCTGCAGCAAATGCAAATATTCAAGCGACCAGCGACGCCAAAAGTCCTGGCTCATTTGCTGCAACATTTGAAAACGCGACAACCGATATACGCGTTCATCCTTCCACGGGTATTCGGGCAGGGCATTCAACGGCCCTCCCACCAAAAAATGACCAGGGGTGAGAGCTTCCAAGTCATTTGGATCTGGAGATAGCGGACAGAGAGGACGAGAGTTGAGGACCGCCTCAACTTTACAAAACACTGTGGCCAGCTCTTCAAAAGTTAGAGCCGTTTCTCCGATAATGCGGCGGAGGTGGGTCTTTGCGGATTTCACAGCCGCTTCAAAAATCCCTCCCCAATGGGGGCAACTTGGGGGACTAAACTTCCAGGTTATTCCCCTTTGGGCAGCAATTTGACTTAAACTAGTACAATTTTTATCAATAAACACAGAAACATCCTTAAGATAATTTACAGTTCCTTTATAGTTTGTGCCATTGTCAGACCTAATAAGGGAAGGTAGACCTCGACGCGAAACAAAGCGATCCAACGCGGCGACGAAGGCCTCCGTAGTCAGAGCCGATACCACCTCCAAATGGACAGCCTTGGTGGCCAAACAAACAAATACACACAAATAGCCCTTCACAATACGGGCATTACGAAAGGGAGAAGCCTTGATCGAAAAGGGACCGGCAAAATCGGTTCCAACGCCGTCAAACGGTCTCGAAGGTCGGATTCGATCAGCGGGCAAATCACCCATCTGTGGTTGCATCGTGGATGCCTTCAACCTATAACATGCAATACATCGAAACAGGACACTACGGATTGCTCTTCGGGCTGACAAAATCCAAAACTCGCGTTGCAAAATAGCCAACAAAGCATTGCACCCAGCATGGGCGTTACGAATGTGTCGATCAGACACCAAAAGCTGCACCAAGGGTCCGCCCTTGGGCAACAACAGAGGATGGCGAGTCTCATATGGAAGATCCGCCTTCCGGAGCCTGCCTCCAACCCGAAGAAGCCCATCCGAGTCGATGTACGGGTTCAAACGAGCGACCGCGCCCTTCAACTTAGCGCGTCCGTCGCGCAAGATACGAAGCTCTGACTCAAACCGTCCGGTCTGCACGACACGGACCCAATGCAACAATGCGCTCCGGCGCTCTTCTGCACCTGCAATCGGCTCCAACCGCTTTGCCTGTGGGTTTCTACAATTATGTATGAAACGCTTAATCCAACTGGTAACACCCAGAAGCTTATCCAAACTGCTATACCGAGCAAGTAGCCAATCCGGCTCCGACGTCGTCTCAGCGACTACAGCATGTACACGGAGCCCAGTCAAACTCAAAGAAGTAACATCTGTCTGACAGACAGGCCAAGATGTTTCTGATCCCATCAGCCACTCTGGACCCCACCAGAGCGGGTGTGACACCAATTCTGGTGCCGTACAACCTCGGGAAGCACAGTCCGCTGGGTTAAGCTCTCCCGGCACATGTCTCCATGTTATATCAATTCCAATATTTTGAATTTGGGAAACCCTGTTTCCAACAAAAACCTCCAAGGTATGTGGGGCCGCGCGCAACCATGCAAGCGCGACCTGGCTATCCGACCAGGCGAAGATGTCTCGTATCTCGACCGTGGCCGCCAGCTCACTGGCAACGTGATGCAACAATTTAGAAAGAAGGTGAGCTCCACTCAACTCAAGCTTGGGAATAGTCAGCCTAGTCCTGATGGGGGCGACCTTGCTCTTCCCTAACAAAAGCGAGACATTGACCCGGCCATCGGCGTCAACTGTCCGCATATAGACTGACGCGGCGTAGCCTCGCTCCGACGCGTCACAAAAGCCATGCAGGCTGGCTCGATATTTCCCGGGGGCAATATTCGACGAGGCAAGGCAATCCGATTGACTTCCTTAATCGATGAAAACAACTCGAGCCAATCATCCAATGGAGAGCCAAACAGCGGCTCGTCCCACGAGACGCCCAAAGTCCAAAGTCTCTGAAGAAGACACTTTGCAGAGAATATCACTGGACTGATCCAACCGCTTGGATCAAACATACGAGCTATTACGGACAACACCGTTCTCTTAGTCCAGACTTTTGGTATTTCCAAGTCCACTTGGAATGTAAAAATATCGGTTAGCGGCTGGTACTGCATGCCCAGCACCGCTATCCTGTTGGGATCATCCACATCCTCAAACAGGTGAGGGTTCTGTTGGTGATCCTCCGGGATCCCTTCTAGAACTTTAGGCTCATTAGACAACCACTTACGTAGCTCGTAGCCACCTGTCTTCAATATTTCAATCAATTCGTCCCGCAGTAGGAGGGCCTCCTCAATACTCTGGGCTCCGGTGCACACGTCATCTACATACAAGTCACGTGACAGCACGGAAGCCCCACGGGGAAAGCGGATCCGTTCCCGCTCTGCCAATTCAAGCAATGATCTGATGGCGATATAGGGACTAGATTTCAAACCATACGTGTTTGTGTTGAGTTCATACACCGTCACAGGATCCTCAGGGCGCTCACGCCAGAGTGTCAACTGGAATCGCCTGTCCTCAGGATGTATGACTGTCTGGCGGAACATCATCCGGATGTCCGCACCAAAAACCACTTGATGTCTTCTAAAGTTCAAGATGATGTCAATTATGTCCCTATGCAATTTGGGACCTGAATGCAAACATAGATTCAACGAAACTCCGTTCGAAGTGGGTGCGGACCCATCAAAGACAGTCCGCAACTTGCCCGTTGAGGCCTTCACCACCGCGTGGTGGGGCAAAAAATAATGCTCAGTTGAGCTCCAATCAACTCGAGCCGGAGACATGTGACCCAAATCCTCGTACTCGCGCATAAATTCAATATATTTATCGCGAAGTACGTGGTCACGCTGCATGCGTCGCTCCATGGACAGCAGTCGTTTCTCCGCAAGCGCCCTACTTTGCCCTAGGCTAGGACGAGAGGCAACAAAGGGTAACCTAGTTACAAACCGACCGGAGGGCAACCTCTCCGTGGTCGATCGAAAAAGGGCTTCGCACTCAGCGTGTTCCGGATCCATCCTGGAACTCATAGGTGGCTCCTCCACCTCCCAAAACCTTTGCATGGTCTTGGCCAAGGACGCAGATGCGACAACCGGTGGCTCCTCCGCGGTGCCATTATCAAACACAGGGCCCATCAGGGCAAAACCAAAAATCGTAGACACTGCCATCAGTGAAGACGAACCCAGAGCCTTCTGTGTACCCAACAAAATCCAACCCAATACGTCCGAGCCCAGGAGCAAGTCCACTGGGCCGGGATGAAAGACAAAGGGGTCGGCCAAATCCAGACCCGAAACCAAAGACAACACACCCGGCGGTATGTCTGTCGAGGGGTGCCAACCCGCAATGGTATCCATTACCATAGCCGAAGTCGTGATCCTCATTGTGGAGGACTTCAGCGAAGAAAAGGTGACAAGTGTCTGGCCCGTCAGACACTTCACTTGTATGCCACCAACTCCAAGAAGTGGCACAGGCGAGTCTTCCACGACTAAACCTAACTGGCGTGCCACTCGAGTGGTAACCAAACTGCTTTGAGCCCCTGAGTCCAACAGAGCTCTCAAATTAATGGCTTCCCCACGACCCCATACGCGGACCACCGCGGTAGGGAGCAGAACCGTCCGCGGCTCTGTCCCAGCAAGGGAGCAAGCTAGTTACGGGCTCCCCACTCTCTCCAAACCAGGGGGCGCCACTGACCCGGATAATATGTCGGGCGAGTGCACATCCCCATCTGAGGGGGGCATAACCCGCGGCCCGGCCATACCTATGGTACGGCGGGTGGTACTCCAGCCGTGGGTACTCGTGCAGCGGCGGAGAAAACCGCTGCGGCTGCATGTGGTGGGTAGTGGTAACCCGCGTGGAGGGGGGTGTCCCCACTCTCCCGTCCGATCTAGGGCCCCCGCCCATGGGGGCCCTATCCGGGGCCTGGCCAGCTACATACTGGCCATGACCTTGGGGCGCGTGGTCCCGGTCCGCCAAGACCCGCGCAGGTACGCGACCCCCCTCCCGAGGGGGGGTGCGACGAGCGAAGCCGCGTCCTCCGTCCGGTGGTGGAGGGCTTCGCGCAGGAGCGCCCCCGCCCATAGGGGACCCCTGCCTCAACATCCGGGTGCCATCCCCGTTGCGGTTCATGCAAAGCATCGCGTGGTGCCGCCCACGGCATGCACTGCATGGTATGGCACTGGGACAGTCACGTGCATAGTGACCGCCCAAACAATAAAAGCAAAGTTCATGCCGCTTTGCCATGCGGCGCCGATCTTGTACTGGCAGTCCCTGCCAGTCCCTGCATTGCAGCAGGCTGTGGCCCATCCGACCACATTGCAGGCAGTCCGCGTCCCTCGCGACTGCTGCCGTGTGTGCAACCCGCGCACCAGCTCCACGCGGTGGCGGTTGCCGTCCCTGTTGGGGCCTCCCTCGCCATGAGGGTTCCAAGGGCCTACGTTCAGGCGCTCTGGATGGCGCTGAGTCCGTCATGGTATTCTCAGCCGCCCGTGCCTCAAACTCCAAAAACTTCACCAAGTCAGTGAATGTTGGTAGGGTGGTGCTATCCCGCTCCGCATTTTCGCGCTCAAACCGCGAGCGGATGTCATTGGGCAATTTGCCCAATACAATGTGCACCAACAAAAAAGACCATTGGTCCACCGGCAGCCCCAGTGTGCGGAGCGCGTTACAGGCCACTGTAACGGGCGTGAGCAACTGCAGGCGCAACTGTGCCCTGTTGGCCACCTTGGGCAGGGCCATCAACTGTGCGGCGTGCGCATCCGCTAACAAACGTAAATTTTGGTAGCGGGAGTTCAATAACTCCCAAGCCGTATCGTACTGGTCGTCCTCCACCCGGAGGTGCTGGATGAGCGACCGCGCTTCATCCTCCAGAGTGGAGAGGAGGTAGGCCATCTTCTGGGCCTTCGACAAATCCTGTCGTGCTACGACCAGGGACTCAAACATATTTTTATATGCCACCCACTCCTCCATCCTACCCCCAAAGTGGGACAGCTGAAGGGTGGGGAGCCGGCCAGTAACCGCTGGTCCTTCCTGTCTAACAGGTGTGCGAGGGGCTGGTCCGCCAGCCTGTCTCGCCCTTATTGCGGCCGCCGCCTCCACGATGTCATCGTGCAGACTCAGGATCTGGTCCAGGTCCGCCACGTGACCTGCGTAGACCTCCGGGGTAAGGTCGGCTTCGGTAAGCGCCGCCATGGCCGCTTCCGCGTTGTTCAATCGTGAGCGGAGCTGATCCGCTCTTTCCAGTATAGCGGCCTCCCTGTCCTTCCGGGACAGGAGTCCACCGGCCGTCACAAACCATCTCAATTCGTTGGCGAGTGTCGCCCTAGCATTGGAGGCCTTCGCCATCGCGTCAAGTCACAAACAAACAAACAAATAAGAAAAGATAAAAAAGGTAAATAAAGAACAAGATCAAGCAACAACACGAAAAACCGCGGTAGGTATGAGAATGGCACAAACCCGGAACGCACGGTACAAACCGCAAACAAATACAAAAAGGTTACAAATATTCTTATACAAACAAACTAAGAAAAATCTAATAATTTTTACAAACAATTAATTATTTTTTACAAACGAACAAATAGAGGGTAGATAAACTACGCTCTGCTACCAGAAAATGTGCAGAGCAACTACGGTCTGCTACCAGAAAATGTGGCAGAGAGAATCCGGACAAACGAAGCGGCGGGAAGAATTCTGTACCGGAACTTCACCGGGAAAAAACCACCGGTAAAAATAAGTACCGGGAAAAAATCTCCACGCGGCACCACGTTTGCCCGACTAAAACCTAACTAACTTAACGCAGTCTGCTACCACCGTAGCTTATGAAGGGAGCTACAGGGCCCTATATGATAACCTAACCTATAAATTAAATACAATTGAAAACCACTTACCAAACTAAATCTTCTTTTTCTTCGGATCCAAACTTGAGTGTCTTCGGGAAGGGGGAATTCCTAATCACCCTACCTAACCCATGAGATCTCAATTCCCCAGAACAAACAAATAGATTTCTTCCCGAAATCGGCTCGGCAACAGATAGATGTGAGCTAGCAGCCACGCGTCACATCCCACAGGAGAAAGTCACAATGACGGGTACACAAACACAAAGTTCAATAGTTATTTAACAAACAGGAAATTCACAAATACAACTCAAGCTGATTAGCAATCAAAGAACGCGGGACCTCTCGCGTATTAAAAATCAAACCGATATCGCATAGGACAATGGCGACCGTCCGCGAGCCATTCGCACGAGCAATGTGAGAACCCCAAAACGCCTGGCGGCGATAACAGGAAACGCCTGCGTTTAGTTTTACCCAATATATTACAAACAGTGCAATAAAGTGTTGATCTATCTATCTATACACTAGCTACGCCCCTCAAGTTTGACCCCCCCTCCCCGGAAGTTTTGGAAAAACTAGATGGCCTATATTATCCGTCATGAATGTCCAAATCCGACTAACGCATTCAATAAAAAAAAAACACTTCAAGTTAGCTCGTAGTTATTTGATATGCCGTAACTATTTCTCCATTTTAGTTTATGTATTTGCAATAAATTTACAAAAATTATGTCATAAAAAAATAAGTATAAAGTCAAGTAAAGAAGCGTGAAAAGTTCATTCAAGTGAAAAATTAAATTTACCTCTAATTTCTTGGGCCATGAATAGAAGCCATATGTTAGGTTCCTGAGCCAGGGTTTGTCCCATTCCTCGTCTGTTTTAGGAACTCTCTCTTCTGACCATAAAGTCCATTCTAAATCTTTTCTGTAACCTAAAAACAAAAAATACATTTAGGCTTTGCGCCAAACTGTTATTGTAAAAATTCGTGTCAAATTAACATTGACTTTTGACATTTATAGCCTTGAATTTAAAACTATTTGTCAACTCTTTCTTTCTTATCGAATGTGTTATTACTAACACTGGTTTCAGATTTTATTCAAGTCGCCCAAAGGCATCTGACATGACTTTTACGACTACCGTCATCTAGTGGCAGTAGCCGTATACACACTAGTAAACTAAATAGTCAGCCAATGTGCAGGTTTCCTCACGATGTTTTCCTTCACCGATGTTAGATGATTTGTCAACTGTCCACTACACCATCACCATCAGCCGTATAGGACGCTCTAGTTACCTGGCACATGGTCATCTGGTCTCGCAACTCCAGCGGCCTCATACGGGTCCACCTCGATCTTCTTGAGCGGCCGCTTGCACTGCTTGAGCGCGTAGTACGTGAGCGGCGCGGCCAGCCGCCGCACGGCGATGTCGTCGTGAACAAGCGAGGACACCATAAGCCGGACCGCGCGCGGCGTGTAGTCTGTTTGTATGGACGGGCAGAACGTCAGCATCTGCATGGCTAATTCCAGGCGGCGCCACTGGCTGAAAATTTTAGATTAAAAATAAAAATCTCGCTTCGAATTTTAGAATTTGGAACCATAGTTTTATTAGAAGATAATGCTGGCCGTAAACACGGTTTACTGATGAGGTTTCAAAATAAAAATCTCGCTTCAATTTTTCGAATTTGGAACCAAGCTTTTTTTAAAAGCCAATGCTGGCCGCAAACACGGTTTTCACGGTTGTTATTAGGTTTCCGAATGCGGAATTTAGAATCGGAAATACTTTGAAAATACTTTATCGGCAATGAGGTTTATATCATTTTCCCGCTCACTAGTTAGCGCTACTGGCAAGTGAGATGTGTCAGATAGTACAATAATGTCATTAGTTGTCAAACTCAAATGACAGTATCCATCCAGACGATCTCACAGACCTTAATCGCCAAAAGCGCCAACTACTAAGCGAAGAAACGATAACCCTCATTACTCAAAAATATACAAACTACTGGTGCAAAAATATACAAACTACTCACATATTAGGCGTCTCAGCTATATCCACTAACTCTTCAATCAGCTCTCTATAAATCGCTTCCATCTTGTCAGAATGTGCTGTTTCCCGTTCTGTAGCTCCCTTCATTAGATCTACCAACGTTGGCTCGGCTATTTCCGTTTCCGAGAGTAAGGATTTGGCGACATCGACTGCGGACTGAGCGATCGTAAGGCGAGTGTTGACAGCAGGGAAGTTTCTTTGGAGACAATCGACGAACGCTTGTTCTAGTCTGAAAAGATTCGTTGGTAATGATTTTCAACGATTTTATTTCTATAAAATTAAAACAATTAGAGAAAAAGTTAAACTTCACTCAGATTAAGAAACACAAGTCTATAAAATCATAAATAAGACTGAAATTAGATTAGATTTACATAACAAAAGCCACAATCTACATTATAACATTTTGCGTTTTCTAAATCAACCTGCTTGAGCTATGCTACAAATTTTAGCTACTAACCTCAAAATACTCGGCTTCTCACTAAGCGGCGCTTTCAAAATGGCCGGCCACAATGTTCGGACCACTTCCCAGTCCTGTTTGGCCACGAGCGGCCACGACCGTGGGCCCAGCATGATATAGAGGGCGCCCTTGTGCTTCGCGTGCCATTCGTCTCCTTCCCCACCCGTGGTCAGTATCTCTGCTAGTTTGGGGACTAGGGCGCGGTACGAATACGGGTAGTGGCTCAGCATCCAGTACAGGCGTACTTGGGAAAGTATGCGGACCTGTATAAATATAATAAACCTTAGCTTTAAGCAATTTCCTGACGTTTACTAAGTATATATGGAATTAAAAGTGCTATTTTTAAGCCTATTTAAATAAAACAAGTTTCATTTCATTTCATATGAATACAAAGAATGTACGTATTTTACTGTACAACATCAAAAGAGTTCCGTTACTGCTTCAATCTGTCTCAATATGACAAACTACCGGACAAATTTTTGTATAATTTTTTTCTATTATAGAAAGTATTAATTACGGATGAAAAATATGAAGCTGTTGCGTCGACAGATAAAGCTGTATCAGCGTCATATTAGTCATCATAGATTTAATCCGCCGAGTCGACACGCTAAGAAGAAGAATAAGGAGCCTTATTCGTTTTTACGACTCTTAGCAACCTCAAACGGGTGATTCCGGTAGTAATATATGTATTGATCTAGCTAGAGCAAAGAATTTCTAGTCATTTAGTTAACTGTGACTAGTGATGTGCCGTTACCAAAATTTTCAAAGAAACAGCGGAAAGTTTTTTGGAAATTTCTCGGAAATATTCTCGAAAACGGAAAATTTTGCTAAAAACCTGAGAAATTTCTGAGAATTTTCAAGGGAAGAAATTTTCGGGAACAAGAAATTTCTCGGCAGCACATCGCTAACTGTGACATAAATAGAGAAAAAATACCAACTCACCGAGCTATAAGTATTGACAGCCAAGTCAGCGAGCGCATGTAACGCATGCATCGCGGACGGGGTGATCCCCGCGTCGCACACAAGATCCAGCCGCGCGTCGTCCTGCAGTCGCGCCGCGTCGGCCAGCAGCATCCGCAGGCGCGCGGTGCCGGACGGCACACGTGCGACCCCCCCGCGACCGTCCGTCGCCCGCTCTAATGCCCCGAAGGATCGGAGGCGAGCGTCCAGGCGGGAACTTGCGCGCAGCCCTTTTGTTACTACTACGCGTTCCCATACCTGTTGGATGTTTGTTAGATTTTGAAATATAGATATGCTATGTTAGCTGGGATTGAGTGAGGATTCTATGTCTCAGTAAATATCTGAAAATGATCTGAACGACATTACAATAGGGTAGGAGTAGGACGGCGCACGCGTAACCCCCCCGCGACCGTCCGTCGCCCGCTCTAAAGCCCCGAAGGATCGGAGGCGAGCGTCCAGGCGGGAACTTGCGCGCAGCCCTTTTGTTACCACTACGCGTTCCCATACCTGTTGGATTTTTGTCAGCTTTTAAAATATAGATATTTTACTTGGGATTGACTGAGGATTCTAACGATGCCTTTCATGTCGATGTAAAGACATTTAAAAGCTAAAGCAGAATGAAATGAAATACAATCCATACTAATATTATAAATGCGAATGTTTGGATGTGAGTTTGTGAGTTTGTGAATTTGTGAGTTTGTGAGGATGTTTGTTACTCAATCACGCAAAATCTACTGGACGGATTTCGATGAAATTTGGTACAGAGGTAGATAATGACCTGGAATAGCACATAGGCTACTTTTTATCCCGGGAAAAAGCACTGTTCCCGTGGGAAATTCACGCGGGCGAAGCCGCGGGCAAAAGCTAGTAGGAAATATAACAGCGATGTTTTTTGCCAGTAGATAGCAATAGTATAAGGAGTAAACAAAAGTCAGCAATACTAGCATAAAGAGTAAACAAAATAATTTTGTTATGGAAACAGATGATTTGTTTACTTCATGTGCTGCCATCTTCGTAGTTTTGCGTAATATTCCCTAATTTCGCGTCACGTGATAAATTAAAGCGAGAGACTTAGAGTTGCTCTAAGGAGTGAGCGAGACGCACATATAAAATATTTTCACGCGGCGCGGAATGCGAGTCGGTGTATCCAGTCCAGACGGTGCAAATTTCTTGTACATACAAGAGCAATAATTGCATGCAATTATTGCAGTGCAACAATTGACTATGAATAATTGCAACCAACTGTTGTTTAAACCATGCAAGTATATACTTGCTTCAATTTAATTGTATGCAACAGGCTAGAAACTTGCACCGTCTAAATGGCCTTTATAATGGCATGTTATTATTTAATTATTAATTTTGTAATTTTAATTTAATATTAGTAGTATACAGAATTATGTAAATGTTAACATTTCTACACAATATTAATTGTTATGAAATAAATGAATATGAATATTTTATTCGTACCTGTATGAGCATTTCAAAGCCCCGTGTGTCGTCGGATTTGTCAGCGAGCATACGCGCCTGCACTTCCAACATCAGTTTGGTCAACATCACTCTGACGTTCTCGCCGTCCGCGGTAACCGTGTGTTTGATGCCGTTCGTGAATGGCATGCTTGTGGCCGGCACTTGGGATTCCATGCTGAAGTCAATGATAATGTTGTAATCTTTTATCTTAAGGTATTAATTACTACATAAGACAATTAAATTAAATAATAACTAATATTATAAATGCAAAAGTGAGTTTGTTTGTTACCTCTTCACACTTTATCTACTAAACTAATTGACTGGAATTTCGCATACACATAGTTAGAAGTACTGAGAAGGACATAGGGAAAAAGCACTGATCCCGTGGGATATTCAAGCGGACGAAGCCGCAAAAGCTAGTAAATATCTACATATTTAGAACCACAATAAATTAAATAAAAATAAGTACAACGTTCACCCATTCTTGGTATCGAATAAAGGACTCCTGGAGTAGGTAAGTGATAAATAAAGGAGTTTTTAAAGTCGAAGAAAACTTGAATGTCCCTTCCGAGAGCCACTGCTGGCTGGGTACAATGTTCCTTTTTAATTACCTCTACTATACTATAAAGCATAAATAATTAAAATGTATACTTACAGGGCAATAGGTTCTTCATCAGGTGGCGGCATGAACGTAGCGCAGGACAGCACCGCGTTTATAATGTGGAAGCTGCGTAGACGCCGCTCGCGACAGATCGGCCGCTCATCACGTAGCCATTGCTGAAGCCGCTTAATCTCCGGCTTCAAGTACCTATCCACCAACATCTGGGCACAATTCGCTTCGTCCGCATTCGCCACGTGCCATTTAAAGTTCGCCTCCTTCAACAAACACCCGTCCCCCCACTCTCGGATAGGCAGCCATTTCTCAGGAGCCTCCGAATAGTCTTTCGGCGAACTCTTCCATTCGTACAGGTACAAACTCGAGAGCGAAGTAAACATGTGGCTGAGAACCTCGCAAGACCGCCCGAGAGCAACACTCGAGTGGAGTTTCAACGCTCGGTCCAACACAGGCAATATCTGCGGTATATATTTTAGTAACACGACCCCGTCACATTCGACTGCATGCATTAGCAATACTAATCTGTACACTAGATCTCTAGACGGATTCTCTTCGTGTAAACTTTCCTCCGTTGCCAGTAATTCAGTCAATTCCTGACACAATTTGGGCACAAAAGCGGCCAGTGTCGCTTCAGAATCAACGCGAGCGAAAACCCTCAATAGCACTCCAACCATACTGCCCGATACATTGATTTCAAACGTAGATTCCGTTGCGAACGATTTGAATTTCCTCAACGCCTCTTTAAAGATTTTCGGAGAGCACTGCATCAGAACTGCCGTGGCTGCTGACGACATCGACGTCTCCATAAGACCGTCTATTTTACTACGACTCAATTCTGATTCTTTCGTGTCCAATCGCACGTGTTCCATTACACTGGACTCGATAAATACGAATAATCTATCTAGGAAGACGAGTACAAAGTCTTCTAACTGGGCGGTCGATTCGCAAGTCAGCAACTCTTCTTCGGTCAAATCTGACCAGTGTTCGCGAGCGGAGCTGCAATCTATGATGGGGACCATCCAACTGAAGATTAGTATGAAGTGTAAAGTTACTAATGTTTTCTTGGTATCATTAGGGTCTAGGCCGGGTAGCACGGCCATGAGTAGAGGGACCACATGGGTTTGTCCTTCGGGGTAGTCAGAGTCTCGTCCTCTGAGCATGGGTCTCGCGACTGAGGCGACGGCGGACATGACAGCTGTGACTCTATGAGGCTCAGTGAGTGACGTCAGAGATGTCCGGAGTTTTTCTATTAGTGGGGGCACCACAATCCCAGGCCTCAAGGTAGCCAAGTTCTGCAATGCCATGAAGATGTCCAGGGAACCGCTGCGGCTGTATACCGCTTGGAATGTTGGCTCGAACACTATGTTCACGAACTCTGTGATATCTTCGTCCCTGAGTCTGTGTGCTTCAGGCGTTTGGTTCTCCCAGGTGTCTTTGAACTTCTTCTCGCGTTCGCGACGCACCCTGGGATCAAAATATCTTATTTTATAATTGTTATAAATGAAAATGAAAAATAAATCAAAGAAATAAGCGTAAAAGTAAGCAATATCATTTTAATTTCATTTCATTAAATAATTTAATTCACGGGCAGTATGAAAAGATGACATCAAGTCAGTCAAAAATTATAAGTGCAGCCATACCTCATATAATTTGATTAATGTCTTATTGCCTTGGCTTAAAGATCATATTGCCTTGTAGATTCAGACTGTACCTGTTGAGGAACTCCCTAGCCAGTTTCCTTAGCAGGTCCCGCAGCTTGTAGGACCAGCGGCCGGAGTTGGCGCTGTGCAGGTAGCTCTCGACGCCAGCTAGGAAGCTGCGAAGGTGTTTCAACACCAAGCCATCGGGACTGATCGCCCACACTATCCAGAGGGCCACTTGCTTCATGTCTGAAAAATATATTAAAGTTAGGGGATTCAGAGCTTATTACCGTACCAAATTCACATATAAAGCTGTAACTCTATCGAGGCTCACTACCGCGGTATTATTCAGTACTTCTTATATGAGAATTTGGTACCAGTAACAAGCCAGTTGGCTTGCCAACTGGCTTGTTGTAAAAGTGGTGGTGAAAGTAACAGACTTACAAAGGTTACTTTTCAGATGTCAATCTCACATACATGACAATCAAATTGAAGAGCGAGGCTCTTGTCGGTGGAGTTCCTTCCATTTCATTTCTGATAAAGGACTGTGTGAAGCGCGTGAACATGACACGAGAGACACTGCACTGTGCACAGCCAACTGTGCTCATTAGCTTGACCAGCCCGGCGGATAACATTATTAGCTCCTGAGGATACTACCACAGCCTACCTATATGGTTCATACAGTCGGTCATCGAGGGCCTCTACGCGGAGCAATCGTGGGGGGTGCGGGGTCGGGGGCGGAAGGGGGCGTACCGCACGGCCATACTAATTTCATTTTCGATTTACTATGGCAGTGCGGTACTAATTTAAGGGTTGTATATTCTGAAAAAACTTGTGCGGAGCGACGCCGATAAGGCAGTCTCTCCAATCCAACAAAGCTATTTAGATGACATACTCATATCTTCCGTATCATTTTCCACCCAACTCGGAACCGAGTAGGTAACTACTTTTTTACTTTTTATTTTTTAATCCGAGATAGCCGATATTTTTTAATTTTTTTTATAATTTGTGTATCGTTTTATAGTTTTTTGGGAACGCTGATGACGAAAAAAAAACATTTATTTTGAGATCCAAGATGGCTGACATTTTTTTTTTACAATATGCGTTTGTATCGTTTTATGGGTTTTTGGGGTCTCTGATGACGAAAATAACGTTTATTTTGAGATCCAAGATGGCGGATTTTTTTTAATTTAACATATGAGTATCGTTTTATAGGTTTTTGGGGTCTCTGATGACGAAAATAATGTTTATTTTGAGATCCAAGATGGCAGACAATTTTTGTTTTTAAATTTAACATATGGGTATCGTTTTATATGTTTTTGGGGTCTCTGATGACAAAAATAACGTTTATTTTGAGATCCAAGATGGCGCATTTTTTTTTAATTTAACATATGGGTATTGTTTTATAGGTTTTTGGGGTCTTTGATGACGAAAATAACATTTATTTTGAGATCCAAGATGGCGGACATTTTTCTTAAATTTAACTTATGGGTATCGTTTTATGGGTTTTTGGGGACGCTGATGACAAAAATAACATTTATTTTGAGATCAAAGATGGCGGACAATTTTTTCTGGCACTTTTGTTCTGACATACATACGCGGTTCAAAATGTAAATAGAAAACACTAATTTACTTAAAAATAGTTCTAATCAAATCCGGCCAAATGTCCCCAAGTTCGCATGTACATTTTGAACCGCGTATGTATAAAAATTGTCCGCCATCTTGGATCTCAAAATAAATGTTATTTTCGTCATCAGCGTCCTCAAAAACCTATAAAACGATACCCATATTGTAAAATTGGAAAAAAAAATTGAACGATATCCATACTTACTGCAAAATTGAAAAAAAAAATTGTCCGTCATCTTGGATCCAAAAATATTATTTTTGTAAACCTCATCCCGAAAATTGGCCACGGGATGCCAGGCAGATGTATGTCATTTTAGCATCCTGGCGCGAGGGTCACGCTATTTTCTGTCGCGGTATTCGAGTCGATTTTACTGTCTAGCCGCGCCTAACAGATGTATACATATAAATATGTCGGCCATCTTGGATTAAAAAAAAACAATCAACAAAAATTCAAATGGCGTCTCACCACTCGCACCCGTCTCCTCTATTTTAAAATAATAATAAAAGTGCATGCACTTCTGTGACAACCCTGACACTGCTGTGTCGGATCACGCTGGCGGCGTGACCGTCATCATTAAGGCCGATGGACAACTGTATACTAACCAAGGGAGTGGTACTTGGATAACTGCATTTCCTTGTAGCTGACGGGCAGGTTGAGCGCGTGCAGGAAGCGCGTGAACATGTTGGGCACGAACGGCGCCCACTCCACTGCCCCGGGGTTGCGCTTAGCCAGGCCCGCGAACAATATCATCAAGTCCTGAGGACAATAATTTCTACATATAATAATCCTCCTCCTTTAGTAGTATTTCTTATATAACTGAGGGCTGTGGTCATTATGTTGAATTAAACACACCCAACGTTTGCCATTGCCTTCTCCATTACACGAACTAGCTGATAACCATCAACTAAAGCGCAGGTTTCCTCACGACGTTTTTCTTCACATATAAAAATCTTGTTACTGATTTAAGTCTGTCAGTGGCGTAGCTACACCCTTAGGGGCCCTGTGACTGGGGCCCTTGAATCTCCCAGTGTATCAAGACGACAAAAATATATTATCCTATTGCCTGATGATCAATAAGAGGGTGACCTTTTCGACTGGGACCTGAGGGGCCCCCTATTGTTACGTCACTGGTTCGGGGCCTTTGTAACCCGAGGAATCCGTATAATTGATATGGTTGATATGGCGGTGGCTACGCATACGCGGCAGGAACTATTTAGGACCCCTTACCGCCACCCCGCAAGGAGAGTTATGGCAGGTCTCTCACAGCGTCATCATCTTGTCGAACCACGCAGGTGGCCAGTCGAGGCGTGACGCGGGGGATGGACAGCGGCAGGAACACCACCAGCTGGCCCAGCACGTGCGATTCCGTATTCCACGGGCAGATCTAAGACGAGAACTGTTTAGGATCCCTTACCGCCACCCCGCAAGGTGAGTTATGGCAGGTCTCCCATAGCGTCATCATCTTGTCGAACCACAGCAGGTGGCCAGCCGAGGCGTGGCGCGGGGGAGAGACAGCGGCAGAAACACCACCAGCTGGCCAAGCACGTGCGATTCCGTATTCCACGGGCAGATCTGAGTCGAGAACTGTTTAGGATCCCTTACCGCCACCCCGCAAGGTGAGTTATGGCAGGTCTCCCACAGCGTCATCATCTTGTCGAACCAAAGCAGGTGGCCAGCCGAGGCGTGGCGAGGGGGGACGGACAGCGGCAGGAACACCACCAGCTGGTCCAGCACGTGCGATTCCGTATTCCACGGGCAGACCTGAGACAGGAACTGTTTAGGATCCCTTACCGCCACCCCGCAAGGAGAGTTATGGCAGGTCTCCCACAGCGTCATCATCTTGTCGAACCACAGCAGGTGGCCAGACGAGGCGTGGCGAGGGGGACGGACAGCGGCAGGAACACCACCAGCTGGTCCAGCACGTGCGATTCCGTATTCCACGGGCAGACCTGAGACAGGAACTGTTTAGGATCCCTTACCGCCACCCCGCAAGGAGAGTTATGGCAGGTCTCCCACAGCGTCATCATCTTGTCGAACCACAGCAGGTGGCCAGCCGAGGCGTGGCGAGGGGGGACGGACAGCGGCAGGAACACCACCAGCTGGCCCAGCACGTGCGACTCCGTGTTCCACGGGCGCAGATCTGAGACAGGAACTGTTTAGGATCCCTTACCGCCACCCCGCAAGGAGAGTTATGGCAGGTCTCCCACAGCGTCATCATCTTGTCGAACCACAGCAGGTGGCCGGTCGCGGCGTGGCGCGGGGGGAGGGACACCGGTAGGAACACCACCAGCTGGCCCAACACTTGCGATTCCGTATTCCACGGGCAGATCTACGGCAGAAACTGTTTAGGAACTCTTACCGCTACCCCGCAAGGAGAGTTATGGCAGGTCTCCCACAGCGTCATCATCTTGTCGAACCACAGCAGGTGGCCGGTCGCGGCGTGGCGCGGGGGGAGGTACACCGGTAGGAACACCACCAGCTGGCCCAACACTTGCGATTCCGTATTCCACGGGCAGATCTACGGCAGAAACTGTTTAGGAACTCTTACCGCTACCCCGCAAGGAGAGTTATGGCAGGTCTCCCACAGCGTCATCATCTTGTCGAACCACAGCAGGTGGCCGGCCGCGGCGTGGCGCGGGGGGAGGGACACCGGTAGGAACACCACCAGCTGGCCCAACACGTGCGACTCTGTATTCCACGGGCAGATCTGGGGCAGGAACTCATCGAGGATCTCTTGAGTAGCACTCGTGTCAAAATATCTGCAAATTTTATTTCTTTATCTGACGCTGACTTTGGGATACCAATGACAGAGACAAAACCGTTGAACATAGAAACTTTAAATTTTGCATAGAGATTATTTTTAAAGCATAAGTCAACACTAATATGGAAATTCCACCCCGAAGCCGATAAGAATGAAGGATGCTCCAATGGGATGTTATGTCAACAAAATGGTAAAAAAATGTTTATACTTACGGCCTTGAGCATTTGACCATTAATAGATAGGAGCCTTCCAAGGATCTAAAAACAGAAAAAGAATTATATTGTTATTATTATAACCTGTTACATCACTACCACCAGAAATACCGAAGCATTCCCATTATACTTATAGACAGAACAAATGATTTATGAACCCACATGCTAAAAATATAGGCTGATTCTACCGGTTCCCCGTCACAATAATGTTTGTTTTATGACAATAATTCACAAAGCGATGACTTTATCAACAATATACTTTTTTGGTTGACAGTAAAATTGTCTTTAAAAACCAAATATGGTTTTTGGGTCCTTAAATCTCCTATCAAATACACAGCTAATTGAGGAGCATATTGATTACTAAGAAGATAGGATAACCACCAACCATAGATTTTAGGGAGATTAATTTTGAAAGACATTAGGTAGATAATAAAATTATCGACACCATAGAACCCACCCAACGACCATCTATAACAGTTACAAAGCAAGATTTTTAATATGCTACGAACGAATATCGCCGAGGCGGCGCGATTAATGGAGGATTGTATTGTTTTTCATTTACATTTATCATAAGCTCCTCCCTCCGTGCACCAAAAGCGACGTAGGAGGATTACGAAGATAGTCATGACACATAAGTATAATAAGTTCAACCAACTTTTTACTAGTACATTTTTCGAGAATTGGAAAATCCAAACTCGAATAAATAATAAATATTTAAAATAATTACGTTTTTCGGCGTTAAGCAAACCCAGGTGAGAATGTTATGATGTGAGATATTAACTGATCAGAACATAGTCTTCCGCCAAGGATGTCCCAAAACCATAACCAATATAAAACTCTATTTACTTCGGTAGGTTAAGGTTCACCCCTTGCGATTGTAAGAAGCCGTCAACGCCAAGGCCTGGCAGTCGATTGGTAAACCCATCAAGCACTGTCCATGCGTCGATATCAGGAAGTTCGGCCCTGAACATACATCAATTCAGAATGAGTACTCAATATATGTGTTACAAACTACCTCCAACACCACCTCGTCAGGGACCGGATACACTACCTTTAAGAAGTAGAACAATTGTCAGATAACATATTTACATTGATTTCTCACTGTTAGAATTAATTCAATTATTATTTAGTCTTGTTTAATTGCATAACAATTATTAATCAACAAAATTATAATGTTAATACGTACTTTAATTGTCTAATGGAACATATTGTACTCATTCTTTCCGTTCACACTTTCGTTTGGTCATTTATGAAATTCATTCGTGCATGACATTCAGTCATTCAACGCTACGAGGGACTTGAAAATAAGACGTTACGTTGTGACAACATTTTTTGGAAACGAAATACAAAAGTGTAGATCATATCGTCTATTTTTCGTCTTGAAAAACCCCCTGAGTAACATCTCAGAAGTGGGATGTCGGGACCATACGCCCGAGGTCTGGGTCTCCGCAAGAGAAGCTGCAACGAGAGTGTCGAGTCGTCTAGTTCAGACGAAGAAAATGGCGTTTTTTTTTTTCTTCGGATCACCGTCGCTTTTCCGCGCTCCACTGATTTTGTCGACCGTTTAGAGAAAATGTTATCAAGAACTAAGAAGGATACAGAAGGTATGACAAAATATTATCATGAAAATTTGTCGCTTCTCAAGAAATGTAATATAAATGGCGAAGAAGCAATTTCTTGTATCATACGTGGATTGCCAGCAGAATTACGAGCCAATACGAAAGCGTACAGTTGTGATACTCCAGAAGAATTGTACTACGGTTATTTGTCATCACTGGAAAGCTACAAACGTATAGATTTTACTAGTACCACTACTAGTACTAGTATGATGCAAAAAACAACGTGGAGAAGAGGTGGCAGTTCTTCAAATGCACCACAACTGCTGCCCAAGATTTGCTACGTATGCAGACGGCCAGGACACGAGTCGCGAGACTGCAGAGCACAACAACGCTGTGACACTTGTAAGCGCGCTGGGCATACGAGTTCTACGTGTTGGTTCGCGGCTGGAACTTCGCGGCAGCAGGAACAAAAGGTTAGCAATGTTTTGCATATTACATATGAGATTAATTTGGACATCTATAAGAAAGCAGTAATATTAGATGGACACCAATTGAAAGGTTACATTGATACGGGTAGTAAATTTAACATTCTTAATTATTTTATTGCCCAAAAGTTACTCTTGAGAATAGAACCGAGTACAACTACAATGAGGGGATTTGGCGGTGCATTTGTCATTTGTAAATTCACTTGGTGTCTGTCATATAAATATCTTAGTTGATAATCTATCACTCAAAGGAGTAGTTGAATTAACCGACGTGATGGCTTCGGATATGGATATTATTATAGGACAGTCAATGATAAGCAATGAAGGAGTTAGTCTGGTTACCACGTGTTCTTCTGTACAGTTCGTCCCGAGTCAGACTGTAGACAACTTACTTGTAAATTTAAATTTCGAACAAACTGATTTCATTTCTAAATATCCAGTCTATTTAAAGCATGATTGTGTTATACCTAAATGTAGTCGTTTTATTGAAATATATGTAGAATGTGAACATGAGATGCAAGAAGAGCACGCATTTTTGACTAACGCTGTGTGGATACAATTGGGGAGCTTAATTTATTTCATACCATCCGTTATTATTAATTCAGCGAATTCCTACCTTCAGATCATAAATCTGGGTAATGATGATATTTTATTGAACTCAAACAAGCTGATAGTAAGGGCAGAATTAGTAGTGATACCAGCAAATAAAAATGAATCAAACATTCTTTCTATTATCCCTAATTCTTCAACCTAATTGGAAATTAAGTTTTCCGATATTGAATTGGGTATTCTAAACGACAATTAGAACGATCTATTACTGCAACTTTTGAATAAATATTCTCATGCATTTGCAAGGGATACTAAAGACTTAGGATGTATTAATTTAATAAAGATGCAAGTTCACACTAAAAATGACCAGCCCGTTTATTGCAAGCCGTATCGTCTGTCACACACAGAAAATGAAATAGTTAGTGGTAAAATCAAAGATCTCCTAGATGCGGGCGTCATAAGGGAATCGATGTCTGACTAAGCAAGTCCCGTGGTGCTTGTCAAGAAAAAAAAGGGGATCACAGGTTATGCATTGACTATAGGGCACTTAATGCAAATACAATTAAGGATCGTTATCCCTTACCTCACATAGAAGATCAGATAACGCGACTTTCGGGTAAATTCTTCTTTACAACACTTGAACTCTCACAAGGATATTATCAAGTACCCATAGACGAGGAGTCTATTCTATACATAAAACCGCATTCGTTACGTTCATCGGCCTAACGTCATTCTTTAGGAAGTTCATCTGTAATTTTGCCCAAATTGCGCGACCTCTGACAGAACTCACAAAAAGGGACACTGAATGGTGTTGGGGCTCTGAACAGGAGGAAGCTTTCCAAGAATTAAAGCAACGGTTAGTCGCCAGACCAGTTTTAGGAATATATAATAAAGATGCGGCAACTGAATTACATACCGACGCGAGTAAGATAGGGTTAGGTGGTATACTCCTGCAATATCAAATAGATGGTAGTTTAAAGCCAATAGCATATTTTAGTAGAGTTACAAGTAACGAAGAAAAACATTATCATAGTTATGAACTCGAAACGCTTGCAGTTGTAGAGTCTCTTAAACGATTTCGTATTTATTTAATAGGTGTTAAAGTAAAAGTTAACATTGACTGTGCTGCACTTAGGACCACGTTGGTTAAAAAGGATTTGATTCCCCGTAAAGCACGTTGGTGGCTGACAATCCAAGATTTCGACTTGGAGATAGAATACCAACCAGGCGAACGCATGAAACATGTGACGCACTAAGCCGCAATCCAGCAACTACTTCAGTTCTAATGATTGAAAATTCTAACTGGCTACTTTCACTTCAACTCCAAGACGATAACATTCAAAATATAATCTCTCAACTTAATGAAGATACAAACATTAATCTATCTTCCGATTATCTTGTAAAAGATGGTATTTTGTATAGAAAAACAGTAGCTGGAGAGCGTTTCGTGATTCCTAAATTGGCTAAATACGGTCTGTTGCAAAAACTTCATGATCAAATTGGTCATCCGGGCTTCGAAAAATGTGAAAAAACAATTAAAGCTCAATTTTGGTTTAAGGGAATGACCAGATTTATACGGAAGTACATAAATTCATGTCTACAGTGTGCATATAATAAAGGTAACTATGAGAAGTTAGAAGGAGAACTTTATCCCATTGAAAAACCAGCTATTCCTATGCATACCCTACACGCTGACCATTTAGAACCATTTGCGAAGACGCGTAAGGGGAACTGTTATATCCTTGTAGTATATCGTTATAGATTCTTTTACAAAATTTGTGTTTGCACGACCCTCTAAAAAATGTTCTTCAAAAGAAACTATAAAACTTTTAAAAGAAAATATAATGAAGTTTGGTTTTCCCAATAGGATAGTTACAGATAGGGGGAAAGCTTTTACAAGTAGGTATTTTAAAGAATTTTCCCAAGAATTCCAATTCAAGCATATCCTGAACGCAATAGTGAGTCCACGTTCTAATGGTCAGGTCGAACGCGTAAATCGTACATTGCTCAACGGATTGAATACTATGTCGGATAGTGAATGTACTTGGGACAATACATTAGATGACGTAGTTTGGGGAATTAATAATACACCAAACGTGACAACAGGGTTTCCTCCATTCAATTTAATGTTTGGACACAAAAACTCGCGGTATCCATCCTTTCCACTCGACGCACCTTCCACATCTGGATTACAAGTACAAGAACTAGATACTAATAGGGAAACAGCTAAACTGCGCATTGATAGGAATATGACATTAATGAAAGAAAAGTTCGACAAAAAAAGAAAGAAATGTATAAAATACAAAATTGGTCAATTAGTTCTATGGAAAGGCGGAATATCTAGAGACGCTATTACTGGTATCACGAAAAAGCTTATTGGCCTTTACACAGGTCCATTTATAAAGCGGAGCAATCATGAGACCGCTATACTATCGCAAGTATAAAGGGTATGAAGGGCTATAGAAAATTTAGTGCAGTAATAAGGGGGGAAATGCTTCGGCCATATAAGCCAACGTTGTCAGAAAGTAACAGTTCGGGTAGCGACCACGAAGTTGATAGAGATGACCTAATTGATCTTCTAGAAAGTTAACTACCTATCTATATGATAATCAAGTTATGGTTGTCAAGGATGTGTCGCGCTTACAACATACGTATAGGTACTAATTATATAAATAATCTCATACATAGACTTGATTATGCCATTTACAATTATTAAATTATTAATAATAAACAATATGTAATTAATTTTGTAAGTTGTAAGAACAGGCTTAATTTTGTTAAGTAATACTAATCTCTAGATTCTTAAACCAAATCCCAGTATTTTGTTTCTATTTTACTCTATCTGCTCCTAGCACCTTATTGCTGTGGAAAATTTATGAGTATTTGTGATTAAGATTTGAGCTACCTGTGTGATAAAATATAACTGTGTGATCAAGCCTACAGCCTCATACAATACAAATAACTGCAGAACTGTGTGATATTCTGATAACAAAAGGCAGCTGTGTGATCAAGCCTACAGCCTCATACAATACAAGTAACTGCAGAACTGTGTGATATTCTGGTAACAAAAGGCAGCTGTGTGATCAAGCCTACAGCCTCATACAATACAAGTAACTGCAGAACTGTGTGATATTCTGGTAACAAAAGGCAGCTGTGTGATCAAGCCTACAGCCTCATACAATACAAGTAACTGCAGAACTGTGTGATATTCTGGTAACAAAAGGCAGCTGTGTGATCAAGCCTACAGCCTCATACAATACAAGTAACTGCAGAACTGTGTGATATTCTGGTAACAAAAGGCAGCTGTGTGATCAAGCCTACAGCCTCATACAATACAAGTAACTGCAGAACTGTGTGATATTCTGGTAACAAAAGGCAGCTGTGTGATCAAGCCTACAGCCTCATACAATACAAGTAACTGCAGAACTGTGTGATATTCTGATAACATAAGGCAGCTGTGTGATCAAACCTACAGCCTCATACAATACAAGTAACTGCAGAACTGTGTAATACTCTGGTATCAAAAGGCGGCTGTGTGATCAAGCCTAGTTCCCAACATTTCAATAACTGCTTAACTATGTGATAAACTAAATAATTGCACTGTGTGACAGTAAACATTATAAACAATAGCTATGTGATCAAATTGATTATATTCCAGACTAAAAATAAATAATAACTTTTGTCGATTCCTATATATTCTAGGAAACAAAATATACTGCGTTATCTTTTCTAATTTCAGGTTGCTGCTGGCAATTCAGAGGGAAGAGAGGTGAACCGTGGGTCACGGCTTGCGCAGGATGGCCGAGTGTTACAAACTACCTCCAACACCACCTCGTCAGGGACCGGATACACTACCTTTAAGAAGTAGAACAATTGTCAGATAACATATTTACATTGATTTCTCACTGTTAGAATTAATTCAATTATTATTTAGTCTTGTTTAATTGCATAACAATTATTAATCAACAAAATTATAATGTTAATACGTACTTTAATTGTCTAATGGAACATATTGTACTCATTCTTTCCGTTCACACTTTCGTTTGGTCATTTATGAAATTCATTCGTGCATGACATTCAGTCATTCAACGCTACGAGGGACTTGAAAATAAGACGTTACGTTGTGACAACATTTTTTGGAAACGAAATACAAAAGTGTAGATCATATCGTCTATTTTTCGTCTTGAAAAACCCCCTGAGTAACATATGCTTTTTTAAAATTAGCGAAAAATCATTCACATGCCACTGTTTGCTTATTAAGCGGGTAGCATTGAAAATCTCGACTCTTTACACTCTGGTTTCTGTTTGTGTAGCATACAAATACATACCTAGTTGTCCGGGTGTCTATCATTTTTATATAGCACTTTCTTTTTCGATATGTTTTATATACCTAGTACCTACTGGTTAAATACTTACGTCAGATAATGGAATAATCCGGAGCTTTTATCATATATCTTTTTCCCCAATTCGTAAAGTGGACGCCACGGGAGTGTCAAATCTTCTGGCGAAATGAGATGTCGCCTCCTGAAAATAATGTTAAAGTCATATCTTTTTTCTATCTGAAATAAATCTTTAAATATAGGTACATAAATGACTGCCGTAGAATCAACTAGCTTTCCATAGTTTTGTACAAAAGAAATATTACTCTAAAAACAAATGATGTTAGTACCTAGTACATAGTATAAGTATTTTGTATGTACAAAATTTCAATGATAGCTATTATAGTATAAGTTTTATTGAAATACCATTATAATTTACTGAATAAACATTTGCTCAAGTAGCGGCCCTGCATACTTAATTATGTTGTTGACTGTACTAGAGAGGGAACTAAAGTAAAGAGAGTTTGCTATGCTAATAAATTATCTTCTTCATTTAGGGCTTTCTCAATTTCTTTGCATTGAAGATTTACCAATATTTTTCTGTTTAAATTTATTTTTAACATTATCCTCTTTCTTAAAAAACAAAGCATTCCTAAAATAACTGTGAACATAAACCAGTTTTACAACACAAGCAATTTACTTCTTGACCTTTAGACCAGTTTTTATGACTAATAAATGAATTCAACGTATTTCTGCATTGCGCTGAATAAAATTAATAACAAAGCATGGCCAGGTGCGTAATATATATTACTGACACAGTTAAAGGAAGAATAACAGTGCCAAACAATAAGAAGACCGTAAAATACTTGGCGGTGACTATGACAATATGACACGAAGGTTACTTTTGTGCTATTTAATATGCGGGCGGAAATGGATTTAGCATGCTAACTTTTTTAAAATTATATTTATACTGGCGATCCGTCCCGGCTTCGCTCGGGAGGTACATACATAAATTGTAGCCTATGTCACTCAGTTATAACGTAGTTGTGCAGAGCAACTACGGTCTGCTGCCAGAAAATGTGGCAGAGAGAATCCGGACAAACGAAGCGGCGGGAAGAATTCTGTACCGGAACTTCACCGGGAAAAAACCACCGGTAAAAATAAGTACCGGGAAAAAATCTCCACACGGCACCACGTTTGCCCGACTAAAACCTAACTAACTTAACGCAGTCTGCTACCACCGTAGCTTATGAAGGGAGCTACAGGGCCCTATATGATAACCTAACCTATAAATTAATTACAATGGAAAACCACTTACCAAGCTAAATCTTCTTTCTCTTCGGATCCAAACTTGAGTGTCTTCGGGAAGGGGGAATTCCTAATCACCCTACCTAACCCATGAGATCTCAATTCCCCAGAACACATAAATAGATTTCTTCCCGAAATCGGCTCGGCAACAGATAGATGTGAGCGAGCAGCCACGCGTCACATCCCACAGGAGAAAGTCACAATGACGGGCACACAAACACAAAGTTCAATAGTTATTTAACAAACAGGAAATTCACCAATACAACTCAAGATAATTAGCAATCAAAGAACGCGGGACCTCTCGCGTATTAAAAATCAAACCGATATCGCATAGGACAATGGCGACCGTCCGCGAGCCATCTTGCACGCGAGCAATGTGAGAACCCCAAAACGCCTGGCGGCGATAACAGGAAACGCCTGCGTTTAGTTTTACCCAATATATTACAAACAGCCTGCGTTTAGTTTTACCCAATATATTACAAACATCCCCCCGTCCCGGTCTGAGAAGCAGACCGCTAGCTTACTCTATGGGAAGGCGGGCGAGAGAGGTCACACCTCTCCTTAAAATCGAACCGTCGACCAACACCTCAGCCACACGCGGAGTGCCATCTCCGCCAAGAATCAAACGTAATATGCGAGCTCGTCGCCAAAGCAATGAGGGCAAATTTGCCTCTTTTAACAATACTAAATCACCCTCCCTGGGAGGCTCAGTCCTGTCTGTCCACTTCACTCTTTGCTGCAGCAAATGCAAATATTCAAGCGACCAGCGACGCCAAAAGTCCTGGCTCATTTGCTGCAACATTTGAAAACGCGACAACCGATATACGCGTTCATCCTTCCACGGGTATTCGGGCAGGGCATTCAACGGCCCTCCCACCAAAAAATGACCGGGGGTGAGAGCTTCCAAGTCATTTGGATCTGGAGATAGCGGACAGAGAGGACGAGAGTTGAGGACCGCCTCAACTTTACAAAACACTGTGGCCAGCTCTTCAAAAGTTAGAGCCGTTTCTCCGATAATGCGGCGGAGGTGGGTCTTTGCGGATTTCACAGCCGCTTCAAAAATCCCTCCCCAATGGGGGCAACTTGGGGACTAAACTTCCAGGTTATTCCCCTTTGGGCAGCAATTTGACTTAAACTAGTACAATTTTTATCAATAAACACAGAAACATCCTTAAGATAATTTACAGTTCCTTTATAGTTTGTGCCATTATCCGACCTAATAAGGGAAGGTAGACCTCGACGCGAAACAAAGCGATCCAACGCGGCGACGAAGGCCTCCGTAGTCAGAGCCGATACCACCTCCAAATGGACAGCCTTGGTGGCCAAACAAACAAATACACACAAATAGCCCTTCACAATACGGGCATTACGAAAGGGAGAAGCCTTGATCGAAAAGGGACCGGCAAAATCGGTTCCAACGCCGTCAAACGGTCTCGAAGGTCGGATTCGATCAGCGGGCAAATCACCCATCTGTGGTTGCATCGTGGATGCCTTCAACCTATAACATGCAATACATCGAAACAGGACACTACGGATTGCTCTTCGGGCAGACAAAATCCAAAACTCGCGTTGCAAAATAGCCAACAAAGCATTGCACCCAGCATGGGCGTTACGAATGTGTCGATCAGACACCAAAAGCTGCACCAAGGGTCCGCCCTTGGGCAACAACAGAGGATGGCGAGTCTCATATGGAAGATCCGCCTTCCGGAGCCTGCCTCCAACCCGAAGAAGCCCATCCGAGTCGATGTACGGGTTCAAACGAGCGACCGCGCCCTTCAACTTAGCGCGTGCTTCGCGCAAAATATGAAGCTCTGACTCAAACCGTCCGGTCTGCACGACACGGACCCAATGCAACAATGCGCTCCGGCGCTCTTCTGCACCTGCAATCGGCTCCAACCGCTTTGCCTGTGGGTTTCTACAATTATGTATGAAACGCTTAATCCAACTGGTAACACCCAGAAGCTTATCCAAACTGCTATACCGAGCAAGTAGCCAATCCGGCTCCGACGTCGTCTCAGCGACTACAGCATGTACACGGAGCCCAGTCAAACTCAAAGAAGTAACATCTGTCTGACAGACAGGCCAAGAAGTTTCTGATCCCATCAGCCACTCTGGACCCCACCAGAGCGGGTGTGACACCAATTCTGGTGCCGTACAACCTCGGGAAGCACAGTCCGCTGGGTTAAGCTCTCCCGGCACATGTCTCCATGTTATATCAATTCTGATATTCTGGATTTGGGAAACCCGATTTCCCACAAAAACCTCCAAGGTATGTGGGGCCGCGCGCAACCATGCAAGCGCGACCTGGCTATCCGACCAGGCGAAGATGTCTCGTATCTCGACCGTGGCCGCCAGCTCACTGGCAACGTGATGCAACAATTTAGAGAGAAGGTGAGCTCCACTCAACTCAAGCTTGGGAATAGTCAGCCTAGTCCTGATGGGGGCGACCTTGCTCTTCCCTAACAAAAGCGAGACATTGACCCGGCCATCGGCGTCAACTGTCCGCATATAGACTGACGCGGCGTAGCCTCGCTCCGACGCGTCACAAAAGCCATGCAGGCTGGCTCGATATTTCCCGGGGGCAATATTCGACGAGGCAAGGCAATCCGATTGACTTCCTTAATCGATGAAAACAACTCGAGCCAATCATCCAATGGAGGACCAAACAGCGGCTCGTCCCACGAGACGCCCAAAGTCCAAAGTCTCTGAAGAAGACACTTTGCAGAGAATATCACTGGACTGATCCAACCGCTTGGATCAAACATACGAGCTATTACGGACAACACCGTTCTCTTAGTCCAGACTTTTGGTATTTCCAAGTCCACTTGGAATGTAAAAATATCGGTTAGCGGCTGGTACTGCATGCCCAGCACCGCTATCCTGTTGGGATCATCCACATCCTCAAACAGGTGAGGGTTCTGTTGGTGATCCTCCGGGATCCCTTCTAGAACTCTAGGCTCATTGGACAACCACTTACGTAGCTCGTAGCCACCCGTTTTCAATATTTCAATCAATTCATCCCGCAGTAGGAGGGCCTCCTCAATACTTTGGGCTCCGGTGCACACGTCATCAACATACAAGTCACGTGACAGCACGGAAGCCCCACGGGGAAAGCGGATCCGTTCCCGCTCTGCCAATTCAAGCAATGATCTGATGGCGATATAGGGACTAGATTTCAAACCATACGTGTTTGTGTTGAGTTCATACACCGTCACAGGATCCTCAGGGCGCTCACGCCAGAGTATCAACTGGAATCGCCTGTCCTCAGGATGTATGACTGTCTGGCGGAACATCATCCGGATGTCCGCGCCAAAAACCACTTGATGTCTTCTAAAGTTCAAGATGATGTCAATTATGTCCCTATGCAATTTGGGACCTGAATGCAAACATAGATTCAACGAAACTCCGTTCGAAGTGGGTGCGGACCCATCGAAGACGGTCCTCAATTTGCCTGTTGAGGCCTTCACCACCGCGTGGTGGGGCAAAAAGTAATGCTCAGTTGAGCTCCAATCAACTCGGGCCGGAGACATGTGACCCAAATCCTCGTACTCGCGCATAAATTCAATATATTTATCGCGAAGTACGTGGTCACGCTGCATACGTCGCTCCATGGACAGCAGTCGTTTCTCCGCAAGCGCCCTACTTTGCCCTAGGCTAGGACGAGAGGCAACAAAGGGTAACCTAGTTACAAACCGACCGGAGGGCAACCTCTCCGTGGTCGATCGAAAAAGGGCTTCGCACTCAGCGTGTTCCGGATCCATCCTGGAACTCATAGGTGGCTCCTCCACCTCCCAAAACCTTTGCATGGTCTTGGCCAAGGACGCAGATGCGACAACCGGTGGCTCCTCCGCGGTGCCACTATCAAACACAGGGCCCATCAGGGCAAAACCAAAAATCGTAGACACTGCCATCAGTGAAGACGAACCCAGAGCCTTCTGTGTACCCAACAAAATCCAACCCAATACGTCCGAGCCCAGGAGCAAGTCCACTGGGCCGGGATGAAAGACAAAGGGGTCGGCCAAATCCAGACCCGAAACCAAAGACAACACACCCGGCGGTATGTCTGTCGAGGGGTGCCAACCCGCAATGGTATCCATTACCATAGCCGAAGTCGTGATCCTCATTGTGGAGGACTTCAGCGAAGAAAAGGTGACAAGTGTCTGGCCCGTCAGACACTTCACTTGTATGCCACCAACTCCAAGAAGTGGCACAGGCGAGTCTTCCACGACTAAACCTAACTGGCGTGCCACTCGAGTGGTAACCAAACTGCTTTGAGCCCCTGAGTCCAACAGAGCTCTCAAATTAATGGCTTCCCCCTACGACCCCATACGCGGACCACCGCGGTAGGGAGCAGAACCGTCCGCGGCTCTGTCCCAGCAAGGGAGCAAGCTAGTTACGGGCTCCCCACTCTCTCCAAACCAGGGGCGCGCCACTGACCCGGATAATATGGCGGGCGAGTGCACATCCCCATCTGAGGGGGGCATAACCCGCGGCCCGGCCATACATATGGTACGGCGGGTGGTACTCCAGCCGTGGGTACTCGTGCAGCGGCGGAGAAAACCGCTGCGGCTGCATGTGGTGGGTAGTGGTAACCCGCGTGGAGGGGTGTCCCCACTCTCACGTCCGATCTAGGGCCCCCGCCCATGGGGGCCCTATCCGGGGCCTGGCCAGCTACATACTGGCCATGACCTTGGGGCGCGTGGTCCCGGTCCGCCAAGACCCGCGCAGGTACGCGACCCCCTCCCGAGGGGGGTGCGACGAGCGAAGCCGCGTCCTCCGTCCGGTGGTGGAGGGCTTCGCGCAGGAGCGCCCCCGCCCATAGGGGACCCCTGCCTCAACATCCGGGTGCCATCCCCGTTGCGGTTCATGCAAAGCATCGCGTGGTGCCGCCCACGGCATGCACTGCATGGTATGGCACTGGGACAGTCACGTGCATAGTGACCGCCCAAACAATAAAAGCAAAGTTCATGCCGCTTTGCCATGCGGCGCCTATCTTGTACTGGCAGTCTCTGCCAGTCCCTGCATTGCAGCAGGCTGTGGCCCATCCGGCCACATTGCAGGCAGTCCGCGTCCCCCGCGACTGCTGCCGTGTGTGCAACCCGCACACCAGCTCCACGCGGTGGCGGTTGCCGTCCCTGTGGGGGCTTCCCTCGCCATGAGGGTTCCAAGGGCCTACGTTCAGGCGCTCTGGATGGCGCTGAGTCCGTCATGGTATTCTCAGCAGCCCGTGCCTCAAACTCCAAAAACTTCACCAAGTCAGTGAATGTTGGTAGGGTGGTGCTATCCCGCTCCGCATTTTCGCGCTCAAACCGCGAGCGGATGTCATTGGGCAATTTGCCCAATACAATGTGCACCAACAAAAAAGACCATTGGTCCACCGGCAGCCCCAGTGTGCGGAGCGCGTTACAGGCCACTGTAACGGGCGTGAGCAACTGCAGGCGCAACTGTGCCCTGTTGGCCACCTTGGGCAGGGCCATCAACTGTGCGGCGTGCGCATCCGCTAACAAACGTAAGTTTTGGTAGCGGGAGTTCAATAACTCCCAAGCCGTGTCGTACTGGTCGTCCTCCACCCGGAGGTGCTGGATGAGCGACCGCGCTTCACCCTCAAGAGTGGAGAGGAGGTAGGCCATCTTCTGGGCCTTCGACAAATCCTGTCGTGCTACGACCAGGGACTCAAACATATTTTTATATGCTACCCACTCCTCCATCCTACCCCCAAAGTGGGACAGCTGAAGGGTGGGGAGCCGACCAGTAACCGCTGGTCCTTCCTGTCTAACAGGTGTGCGAGGGGCTGGTCCGCCAGCCTGTCTCGCCCTTATTGCGGTCACCGCCTCCGCGATATCATCGTGCAGACTCAGGATCTGGTCCATGTCCGCCATGTGACCTGCGTAGGCCTCCGGGGTAAGATCGGCTTCGGTAAGCGCCGCCATGGCCGCTTCCGCGCTAATCAATCGTGAGTGGAGGTGATCCGCTCTTAGCAGTATGGCGCCCTCCCTGTCCTTCCGGGACAGGAGTCCTCCGGCCGTCACAAACCATCTCAATTCGTTGGCGAGTGTCGCCCTAGCATTGGAGGCCTTCGCCATCGCGTCAAGTCACAAACAAAAAATAACAAAAGGTAAATAAAAAACAACAAAATCAAACAACTACACGAAGAACCGCGGTAGGTATGAGAATGGCACAAACCCGGAACGCACGGTACAAACCGCAAACAAATACAAAAAAGGTTACAAATATTCTTATACAAACAAACTAAGAAAAATCTAATAATTTTTACAAACAATTAATTATTTTTTACAAACGAACAAATAGAGGGTAGATAAACTACGCTCTGCTACCAGAAAATGTGCAGAGCAACTACGGTCTGCTGCCAGAAAATGTGGCAGAGAGAATCCGGACAAACGAAGCGGCGGGAAGAATTCTGTACCGGAACTTCACCGGGAAAAAACCACCGGTAAAAATAAGTACCGGGAAAAAATCTCCACACGGCACCACGTTTGCCCGACTAAAACCTAACTAACTTAACGCAGTCTGCTACCACCGTAGCTTATGAAGGGAGCTACAGGGCCCTATATGATAACCTAACCTATAAATTAATTACAATGGAAAACCACTTACCAAGCTAAATCTTCTTTCTCTTCGGATCCAAACTTGAGTGTCTTCGGGAAGGGGGAATTCCTAATCACCCTACCTAACCCATGAGATCTCAATTCCCCAGAACACATAAATAGATTTCTTCCCGAAATCGGCTCGGCAACAGATAGATGTGAGCGAGCAGCCACGCGTCACATCCCACAGGAGAAAGTCACAATGACGGGCACACAAACACAAAGTTCAATAGTTATTTAACAAACAGGAAATTCACCAATACAACTCAAGATAATTAGCAATCAAAGAACGCGGGACCTCTCGCGTATTAAAAATCAAACCGATATCGCATAGGACAATGGCGACCGTCCGCGAGCCATCTTGCACGCGAGCAATGTGAGAACCCCAAAACGCCTGGCGGCGATAACAGGAAACGCCTGCGTTTAGTTTTACCCAATATATTACAAACAGCCTGCGTTTAGTTTTACCCAATATATTACAAACAGTAGTTTTCTATTGGTAAAAGAATTTTTGAAATCGGTTCAGGAGTTTCGAAGTTTACCCCATACAAACAAACTCACAATTTCTCTTTTTTTTTTTTCAACGCTTCTGATAGGTAATCGAATATTGCATTAAGTTCCTTTAGAACTGTCATGAAATAGTTATTAGTTCAATATTAATTTTATTTCAATCCTACTAATATTATAAATGCGAAAGTTTGTGAGGATGTTTGTTACGCAAAATCTACTGGACAGATTTTGATGAAATTTGGTATACGGGTAGAAAAATACCGGGAATAGCATATAGGGTACTTTTTATCCCGAAATTCCCACGGGCGCGAAGCCCCGGGTCGCGGCTAGTAAATTATATATAGGTACCAATTGATAAAGAACCCAATAAATTCATCACATGTTGTTTCCACTGGTATTGTTCACGACGGCACTTAGACGGCATACTGAACGGATTTGTTTTTGTATATCTTTGCTGATTTTCTACGGATCAATAAGTAAAATCTTTAAATGTAAATATAGCCGTTCAGTATATAGGATATTTTTATGTAATAAGTTGATTGAATGTAAATAAAGATACCCTTTTTCATCCTTAGACTAGCGAACTAGGCTAATATAGGTTAAATATGTACTAGTTGTTAAGTATTAAAGAGTATTTCCTTCTGTTGTTTCATTTTAGTTCATATATTTAGGCAAACTAATCATAGAAACACTAGAAACAGATAGGTAGAGACCTGAAAAGGTCTGTTTTCACTCATTGTAGACAGCAACTGCACACGATGTTAGCGTAGCGATGAACACGGGCGCTCTGACGCCGCGCCGAATGGCAGGCGTGGTTTTATTAAGAAGGGGTGGGGGAAAGTTCATATTTATAGTCATTTACTCCGCGCTCGCTTGGAGCCTCCCCTGAGCATCGCCGCGTGACACAACTAGTCCTAGAATGTAGCCTAGAGTAAAATACACTTTGGTTTAAGCTGCCACATGTACCTAGATCTAAGGGTTAAGAGAAAATAAATTTGAAAGCTAGAGGGGTAGGCAGGGACCGCTGGCCAGCTCATTAATTAAAAATGTATAAAAGAACGCGCGGTTTCATACACCGTACAGTTTCAATTCAGTGCTCTCCGGGATCCAGAAATAGTGAAAAGTACCTAGTGCCTGGCTAGTGACCCTGCCCTCACCCTGGGGTTTTCATAGTGAATTCAATAGTGCTTTTATTTCCACCCAGTGTTAGTTACCTACTGTAGTCCTAGTGCGACAGTATCTAGTCACACCGCACACCCAAAACGGGAGCGGTAATTAGGCCCTCCCGTACAAAGTGGTCCTATCGAAGCCGGATAAAAAAGTAGTGAATCAGTGTGAATAAATGGACAGTACAGTAGTGTTTTTTAATTTTAAAATAAATAACAGTGCATAACAGTGTCAGTATAGTATATAACAGTATTTTAAAGTGAGTTACAGTGTCAGCCAGATTGGCAAAAAGAAAGTAATCAGTCCAGTGTCAGCCAGATTGGCAAAAAGAAAGTAATCAGTACAGTGTCAGCCAGATCGGCATAAAGAAAGTAATCAGTACAGTGTCAGCCAGATCGGCATAAAGAAAGTAATCAGTCCAGTGTCAGCCAGATTGGCATAAAGAAAGTAATCAGTCCAGTGTCAGCCAGATTGGCAAAAAGAAAGTAATCAGTCCAGTGTCAGCCAGATTGGCATAGAGAAAGTAACAGTCGTCTACACCTTACATTAAGGCTAACCAGTGCTAAAAGTAAATAGTAGTCCAGTTTATAGACCGATGCCTGTAAAGTAAATAAACACTACAGTCTGTGAGTTTCCCCAAGTGGCGCGATTCGAGTGTAAAGTAACGCGTTGATGTACAGTGGTCCGAAAGGTGGGGGAAGTCTCGAGTTAAGACTGTATACTGTGCCCTGTGTTTTTGAATTACACGAATACGCATAGAGACATGATGTTTATTGACTTCAAGTATTAACAGTGAGTATATAATCCAGTGTATAAACAAATAAGTGTCAAAGTAAATAAATGGACTGGCATATAGACTGTACGCGAATTTAAAGACTGATATTAGTAAACAATAGTGACTCTATAGACTGATTGCTGCTTTAAGTGACTGTTAATAGTAACCAGTGATAAAAATAATAAAGAATAGTAACTGTTAGTGCTGTTATATACTGTGAGGGCAAAATGGTGGTCACTAGAAGCCAGAAGGGTGACGAATCAGGTTCTTCTAACCCGGCGGGACCCGGAGAGCACCGGACTCATCAAGAACCTGCCGAACAAGTATTAATAGACGTTCAAAGAATACAGGGGGTACAGAATGTGCCACGTCCGCCTGTATTGGAAGCTTTTTGGCAGCATCGGGCAGCGGTATTACTGCTAACCCTACTCGCATGGAAATAGGCGAGTCAGAAGAAGAGGTCGTCTCGTCCAGGGCAACAGAATCGTCTCAGGCGTTGCTGGAAGGATCAAGGCGATCAAATACGCTGAGGCCTAACGACGTTCGGTCACGCCGATCGGCGGCCTCCCGCAAGAAGCTCCTCGCGGAGCTGGAGGCCAAAGAGAAGCTAGCCGAAAGCAGATTAAAGCAGGCCAAAGCTGAGGAGGAATTGCAAAGACTGAAGCTTCAAAAAATGAGGTTAGATGACACATCTGAGGAAGAAGAAGATGATGAACTCGAGTCAGTGAGAATTCAGAATTGGATTGAAAGGACGCCATTAAGGAGTCAAGATATTGCACCGCCAATGGAAGACAAGGTTAAGGAGGTAGAGGCAGCGCCGCAGCGACAAGATGAATATGTGCGGGAGATTGTTCGGGAACCAGTGATAGAGAAATGCACTGATGGGCCTACTCGTCAATCTCAAACTAATGTGGACGTCGCGACGCTCGCTACAGCTCTGGTTCAGGCAGCAAAAGGAAGCAGAGACCCTCCAAAGTATTTGCAAGAGTTACCATTCTTCAACGGCAATAGCAGCGAGTGGCTTGGGTTTAAGGCGGCCTATGAAGACTCACATAAGTTTTTCTCAGCGAGTGAAAACGTGTCAAGAATAAGAAGAAGTTTGAAAGGCACAGCTAAAGAAGCCGTCGGGTGCCTCTTATTCAGTCAATCTGACCCAAAGAAGATTATAGAAGCATTAGAAAGAAGATTCGGTCGACCGGAGTCACTCATACATGCGGAAATAGAGAAACTGAAGCATCTGCATAAGATAAGTGACAGTCCAAGAGAGTTGTGCGTCTTTGCAGGCGCAATAGATAACATAGTGGGAACAATAGAAGCCTTAAAGAAGTCTCACTATTTGTATAATCCAGAATTAGTCCGGATAGTGATTGAGAAACTAACGCCGATACTGAGAAACAAGTGGTATGATTATGTGGCGGTCAAGACAGAAGATATTCCAGATATAAAGAAGCTGTCTAACTTTCTCAATGAAGAAGCGGACAAGTGCGGAGCATACGCATTGCCTGAAATAGTGAAGGAAGATAGAAACTTTCAAGATAGGAGAAAGAGAAAAGAACAAGCCTTCACACTGAAGAAAGAAGTTTCAGAAAAGTGCCCCGCCTGTGAGAAACAACATTACCTAACAGATTGTGAGAAGTTCAAGCAAGCTACAACCGAAGAAAGGTGGTTGATATGTAAGAAGAATAACGTCTGTTTTCGGTGTATAAGAAGCAAACACAAGAGATTCGTCTGCAAAGCTCCAGTATGTGGACAAGATGGTTGTCAAATGAGGCATCACAAACTACTACACTATCAGAAGAAGGCAGCAACGCCAGAAGCTGTGACGTCAGCGAGGGAAGTCACCATGGCTACTGATCAACCGAGTTATCGACGGGCATATTTGAAGATTGTTCCCGTAGTGTTGACTGGCCCACTCACAAGCGTCGAGACATTCGCCTTGCTGGACGAAGGAAGCACCGTCACACTGATAGATGCATCCATTGCTGAAGTCATAGGAGCAGATGGGCCAAAGAAGACAATGTGGTTGCAGGGAATAAGCACAGAAGTGAGACACGAAAACAGCAAGATGCTTAGCTTCAAGATCAAAGGGAAATATGTTAAAGAAGTACATGAAGTCGAAGCGGTTCGTACGGTGGATCGTCTGAATTTCGCGTCTGACACAATAAGAAGAGAAGACATTGAAGACTGCGCTCACCTCACAGACATAGCAGAAGAAATCGTGTATGAGAGAGCGACGCCAAAGATACTTATTGGTCAGGATAATTGGCACCTGATAGTGACAAGGGAGCTACGTGTAGGGAAGAAAAATCAACCTGTCGCGTCCTACACTCAATTAGGATGGGTACTGCATGGGTGTCAGAGCTCTACTACTGACACTATCGCCTTCTGTGGAAACCTGAAGCAGATGAAAAGGGATGAAGATATGGAAGAGCTTATCAAAGAACATTTCAAGCTGGAGTCACTTGGTATAGAAGCTAAGAAGCCAAGAGAAGATCCTGAGAGAAAAGCCCTCGACATTCTAGAAGAAAAGAGTCGTCGCCTACCCGAGGGGAGATATGAGACTGGCATGCTGTGGAAGGATAAAGATTTCGTTATTCCCAACAACTATCCACAGGCTGAGAAACGGCTTCATTTATTGGAGAAAAAGCTGGACCGTGATGAGGACCTCAAGGAGAAATACAAAGATCGTATGCAGAACCTACTCAAGTCGGGGTATGCTGAACCGGCACCCGCATCTCCAAAACAAGGTAGAACATGGTACCTTCCTCACTTTCCAGTGATCAATCCAGCCAAGCCTCACAAACCACCAAGATTGGTTCACGACGCAGCAGCCAAGTTCGCCGGGGTGAGCCTCAACGACATGCTTCTATCCGGGCCAGATCTACTCCAGTCCCTACCAGGGGTAATTATGAGGTTCCGTCAATATCCTTATGCAGTATCGGCGGACATCAAAGAAATGTTTATGCAGATAAAGATAAGAGAAGAAGATCGCGACACACTTCGGTTTCTATGGAGAGATGACCGGCGGGAGGGCGAACCAGATGAATTTCGCATGACATCGGTCATTTTCGGAGCAACATCGTCACCATGCACCGCTCTATATGTTAAAAACAGGAATGCAGAGGACTACCAGGAACAATACCCGCACGCAGCAGAGGCAATAAAGAAGAATCATTATATGGATGATTACTTACAAAGTTTTGTCACTATAGAAGAAGCCATAGAGACGACGAAAGCGGTTGACTATGTACATAAACAAGCAGGATTCGTGCTCAACGGTTGGACTTCGAACAAACAAGAGATACTAGTAGAAGTTGAACCCGAGAAACACTCCAATTTCAACGTGATAATCGGAGGAAAAGAAACAGAGAAAGCTCTAGGGCTTCAGTGGAACGTCCAAGAAGATTGCTTCAGCTTCAAAATCAACAGGATGAAGACACCAGAAGAAGTCATCCAGAACGAGAGAAAACCGTCCAAAAGGGAAGCACTCAGCATCATCATGGCGCTCTTCGATCCCTTGGGTTATATATCTCCGATAACCATGCCAGCAAAGAGGATTTTCCAGGACACTTGGCGATATACCATCGGTTGGGACGAACCAATTCCAGAAGAACTCTGGCCAAGATGGCAGAAGTGGATGAGAAGTCTATTCAGCATAGAAAACCTGAGGATACCGCGGTGCTACGATTACAGAGCATCGACGCGCCGTCAACTACACACCTTTGTTGACGCAAGTGAGGAAGCTTATGCAGCCGCTGTATACTGGCGCTCCGAGAACAACGATGGCAGTATAACGGTAGCATTGGCAGCCGCGAAAAGCAAGGTGACACCGCTGAAACCTATCTCCATACCACGGCTGGAGCTACAGGCAGCACTTCTGGGGGCAAGATTGGCGCATACTGTCCTGGAGGAGCATGAGTTCGAAGTGGAGAAGAAAATATATTGGAGTGATTCACGCACGGCCTTAGCGTGGATACGATCGGAACCAAGAGCCTACAAAACGTTCGTCGCTCACAGATTGGCAGAGATTGAAGATACCACTAAGAAAAATGAATGGAGGTGGCTGCCGACGAAGGAAAACGTGGCTGATGATGCGACGAGGTCCACACCCAACGAGTTTGATCATAATCATCGATGGTTCAAGGGACCAGCGTTTCTCACGTTACCAGAAGACCAATGGCCAGTAGAAGTATCAAGTGAAGTTCCTGAAGACGACATAGAAAGGAAACCACTGAGATGTCACTTGGAGAGGGAACAACAATATACCTATCTACCACAGATAGATAGATTTTCAAAGTGGACAAGACTGATAAGAGCAACAGCCTACGTCCTGCTATTCATCCAGAAGTTGTCAACGAAGAGGGCAATGGCAACAAGGAAAAGGACCAAGAAGACAGCAGAGAAGGATCCTACCTGGGCGAGAAACAAGAAGAAAGAAGTCTCCTTGCCTAGACCTAAAAGCAGCTCGACCCATCAAAGGAAATACGAAGAATTGTCGGCATATCTATTAATGAGAGCCGAAAAGATGTGGATAGAAGCCAGCCAAGAGGATTCCTTCCGTAAAGAAAAAATCAGGGTGAGAAACGGTGAGAAACCTGCCGGAGAAGATAGATTAGCTAGTCTCAACACATATATCGACGAAGAAGGCATCTTGAGACTCCGAGGAGAGTTGCTGCAGCGAGAAACATAAGTGAAGACCAAATCAACCCTCCAGTATTAGACGGGAAGCATCGCTACACCAAGTTATACGTTCAATATGTGCACGAGAAACTCCATCACGGCGGAGTTGAGCTGGTAGTGAACGAGCTACGGCAACGAGTCTGGATAATCCGAATCAGGCCAGAAGTTCGCAGTGTCATCAAATCTTGCATCTTCTGCAGGATAAGAAGAACGAAGCCATTACATCCAGTGACGGGAGATTTGCCACCTGCACGACTAGCTCATCACGCACGTCCGTTCACCTTTACTGGCCTGGACTATTTTGGGCCCATGGAAGTCACCGTTGGACGTCACAAAGAGAAGCGATATGGAGCGTTGTTCACCTGCATGACGTCGCGAGCCATTCATATCGAGATTGCTCACTCGCTCAGCACGGATTCTGCGATAGCGGCACTCCGGAGGTTCATAGCAAGAAGAGGATGTCCGAAAGAGATGTGGAGCGACAACGCCACATGCTTCAAAGGTGCAGAAAAGGAGTTAGCAGAAGCCGCCTTAGAAGGTCTACAGCATGAGGTCGTCACGCACCAGATACATTGGCGATACATCCCCCCTGCTTCTCCATTCATGGGGGGAGCGTGGGAAAGGATGGTGCGCGCGGTGAAAGAAGCTCTCAAGACTACGCTACACGAGAAGTACCCGTCAGATGAGACACTCGCCACTCTACTTGCAGAAGTAGAAAACACCGTGAATTCGAGACCCTTAACCCATGTCTCAGTCTCTCCTGATGAACCTGAAGCTCTTACTCCTAACCATATCCTTGTGGGTCCCAATAGTCATGTTCCTCCTCCGGGGTACTTTGGGGTGGAAGACGTCAACGCCAGACAACAATGGAGAAGAGCCCAAGCCCTAGCTGACATATTCTGGAGAAGATGGGTGCGCGAGTACCTACCCATACTGCAGCACCGGCGGGAGCCATTCAACCCGTCCAAACCACCTGAGGTCGGGGACTTCGTGGTCATCTGCGACGCCAACTTACCGAGAAACACATGGCCGAAGGGGAGGATCGTGCGAGTCTACCCAGGTGCCGACGGAGAGGTGCGAGTCGTCGACGTCCAGGTTGGAGGCGGCCGGGTGTTACAACGTCCAACCAAGAAGATCGTCGTGATCCCAGAGGTATCGCCGGGCGGCGACGGCGGGAGAAATGTTCACGACGGCACTTAGACGGCATACTGAACGGATTTGTTTTTGTATATCTTTGCTGATTTTCTACGGATCAATAAGTAAAATCTTTAAATGTAAATATAGCCGTTCAGTATATAGGATATTTTTATGTAATAAGTTGATTGAATGTAAATAAAGATACCCTTTTTCATCCTTAGACTAGCGAACTAGGCTAATATAGGTTAAATATGTACTAGTTGTTAAGTATTAAAGAGTATTTCCTTCTGTTGTTTCATTTTAGTTCATATATTTAGGCAAACTAATCATAGAAACACTAGAAACAGATAGGTAGAGACCTGAAAAGGTCTGTTTTCACTCATTGTAGACAGCAACTGCACACGATGTTAGCGTAGCGATGAACACGGGCGCTCTGACGCCGCGCCGAATGGCAGGCGTGGTTTTATTAAGAAGGGGTGGGGAGAAAGTTCATATTTATAGTCATTTACTCCGCGCTCGCTTGGAGCCTCCCCTGAGCATCGCCGCGTGACACAACTAGTCCTAGAATGTAGCCTAGAGTAAAATACACTTTGGTTTAAGCTGCCACATGTACCTAGATCTAAGGGTTAAGAGAAAATAAATTTGAAAGCTAGAGGGGTAGGCAGGGACCGCTGGCCAGCTCATTAATTAAAAATGTATAAAAGAACGCGCGGTTTCATACACCGTACAGTTTCAATTCAGTGCTCTCCGGGATCCAGAAATAGTGAAAAGTACCTAGTGCCTGGCTAGTGACCCTGCCCTCACCCTGGGGTTTTCATAGTGAATTCAATAGTGCTTTTATTTCCACCCAGTGTTAGTTACCTACTGTAGTCCTAGTGCGACAGTATCTAGTCACACCGCACACCCAAAACGGGAGCGGTAATTAGGCCCTCCCGTACAGGTATGTAAACCTTGTATGCGAGAGAAAACAGCCATTATTATGTAACAACATGCAGTATCCTGTTTTTCAACTAAAGTATTCCACTGACTTGGCTCTTTATGATGCAATAATGACAATGCAATATTAGTGGACATAAAGTCAAATTAAGTATACATATGTCTAGGTCAGGGAAGTGTACTAAAATAAAATAATAGTAAATTAACGTGGCAGTAGTCTTTTAGTCAACCACCAGAGCTGAACTTAAGTCAATGAAATAAGGCCGCTAATCGAATGGGGTACTGCATTCGGCGGTTTTCGCGTCGATCGGTATGGTCGCACGTCGCACCCTAGTCCTTTTTGAGAATGAATACTTACTTTGTCAGCATAGTAAAGATAGTAGCAAACTTGTGGATCTTGCATGGCTCTAGATCTGGTGTGAGAGCCAGCTCGAAAGCCAGCTTTATGAGGATTATGTGATCTTCTTTCGAGAATTTCAATCCAAATATTCGTATGTACCTGAAAGAAAATTAATATGGCTAGAGAAAACCTATTCATTTCAGCAACTTGAAAATCATTTTTTGGGCACAAAAACATAAATCTACAAAATACCTTCAACGATGGAGAGACCACATCGGGTATTGTGTCTATTGTTAAATAATTGTTGCATTAAGGTATATTAATTTGTAGTTATTGTAAATGTGAAAGTTTATGAGAATTGTTATCCTTTCAAGCAAAAATGTATGGATATTTCTAAAATTTGGTACACTATTCCGAAATTCCCGCAGGAGAGGAGCCCCGTGCCGCAGCTAGTCATATATAAACATTCACAATCATGTAGTAGTTATTGTAATCAGTCTGTAAGGACAGGAGTCATTTTCAGGAAGTTCTGGGCAATGGCCAGCACATTTCAAACATACCATCATCATTATGTTGCCAAAGGTGAACTATATCCTAAAATATATTGAAATGTGATTCAGATATAGCAACAGAAAGTGATTTACGTAAGTCTTAGGCCGTGACCACCGGCGTCATCTGGACGTCACTGATAACGAGATGACGACGCCGAAAGAGTATGTATGTATAATTTGACACATGTTTAGATAGTTGGCCTAAGATTTAATGACAAGAAAAAAAAATCTTTAAGTTACTTTTCTTGTGTTAGGAGTCATTTGATAGTTAAAAACACTAATACGTGGGGCGCACTATAAGTTTCCGGAATGAATATGAAAAAATACTATTAAAGGTACAAAATTAATTTATTGTTTTTCAAAATAATCTCCCTTGGCGTCTATGCACTTTTTCATTCGATGAAAGCAATTTTGAAAACTTTTGTGCCACTCCTCTGTGGTGACCTCTGAAACGTGTTTTTCATACTCCTCGACAGCCTCTTCTGGTGATGAAAATCGTTGACCGCGTAATTGGTTCTTAATTTTTGGGAACAGAAAAAAGTCACAAGGTGCCAGGTCGGGACTGTATGCAGGATGACTCATGAGTTCTACATTTTTCGCCTTCAAAAAGTCGTTTGTCTGTCTGGCCGTGTGAGAACTAGCATTGTCGTGGTGCAGGATGATACGGCGTTTACGGTTATTTTTACGGAGTTCGTCAATAACTTCCGGCAAACAAATGGTCGTGTACCAGTCACTATTCACTGTACGACGATTCTCTAAAGCAACAGTAGCCACGTGTCCAGTTTTATTAAAAAAAGAAGCAATCATCCGCTTAGATGCACTTTTCACGCGCGCCACTTTGGTTGGTTTCGGCTCATCTTGAAATACCCATACGCTCGATTGCTGCTTTGTTTTGGGATCGTAGCAATAAATCCATGTTTCGTCACCTGTTACTATGTCCCACACCAAATTTGACGCACCTTCGTTGAATCTGGTATGCATGGCACAGCACCAAGTGACGCGGTCCGTTTTTGAGCCTCGGTCAAGTTGTGTGGGATCCACCGCGAGCACAGCTTTCTCAGACCCAAATGTTTGTGTAGGATTAACTGTATTTGACTCATGCCTATTTCTAAGGATGCGCGAATTTCATGGTAGGTCACATGCCTGTCTGTTTCAATCATACGGCGCACAGCATTGATGTTTTTGTTGGTCACAGCGGTGGACGGCCGACCATCGCGAGATTCGTCACTGAGATTGATACGACCACGCTTAAATTCTGCAAACCAGCTATAAACAGTTGTCTTGCATGGTGCTTCATTGCCAAAAGCTGTTTCAACCCGAGCGATGCTCTGTTGTGCTGTCAAATTACACTTAAAATCGTAGAAAATCATACTACGAAAATTTTCCCGAGTTAAATCCATGTTGATGCAGAAACACAATTTTTTAAATGGCGCCACAAGGTAAAAACAAAAGACAGTCAGATGAAACAAACTGCATTCTACAGCCAAAGAGTTCTATTTTCAAATGTTGCAATAAATTTTTAAATATTGTTTATGTAAGTGGCCAGTTCCGGAAACTTATAGTGCGCCCTATGTATAAGGAAAACAAATGAAGTATTCAGTAGCAGTTTGGCAAGTTGCCACATTCATAATGAATCACTTAAATTCATTCATAGGCTCTAATGATTTGGAAAGTAAAAATAAAAGGTACCATATCTATTCTATTATTGTTATGTGTAGGAATATGGGATTTCTAACTAAAAGTATCTTAGAAACCATATACTTAAGTGTTTTTATTGAAACTTTACTGGACAGTAACTGACCGACTTTTGACTTTGACTGCTATAGCAGTTGCAACAATTATTAAACTTCTTGTGTGCCTCGTTCATTGCCCCTTAAAGTGTTAATATCACATTTTAACATATAACAACAATTACACTAAAATTTTCTCAAATCTTGTAATTTTCAAAAGTACTTATATAATTTACTAGCTGTCGCCCGCGGCTTCGCCCGCGTGAGTTTCGCTTAGATGAAAAATCTCTCTTGGAGCTTTTCATCAGATGTTCCAGATCTTCAATTTTTATACGTCAGCAGAAAATGCTCATCAGGTTGAACGATTTTTGCTAAGGCGCCATTTCCATATATGTTATAGTGTAGCTGGTCTCTTGGAGCTTTTCATCAGATGTTCCAGATCTTCAATTTTTATACGTCGGCAGAAAATGCTCATCAGGTTGAACGATTTTTGTTAAGGCACCATTTCCATATTACTTATAGTTTAGCTGTTCCGTTATGGTTCTTCATCAGGTGTTCCAGTTTTCAAAATGAATTATAGCCTATATGTTGCCCAGGCTTAATAGCTATACAACAAAAAAAGTTTCATTCAAATCCGTCCAGTAGTTTTTGCGTGAAACGCGTACATACATACAGACAGACAGACAGACAGACAGACAGACAGACAGACAAGAAATTCCAAAAATTTTTTTTTGCTTTCTATTGTTCTTTTTAGGTCTCCGTCTATCCATTTCAGTCAAAAATATTAAATGTACAGACAAAATATTTTTACTGTTTTATTATATGTATAGATAATAATTTTCATCTTACATATACATTACATATTATCACGCCTTTTTCCCGTGGGGGTAGGCAGAGACTAGCGATTGATTAATTTTCATCTTGAATCTTGAATAATAAATAAATATTAAAGTTTATGAGGATTTTTGTAAATTTGTGACTCTTTCATGCACAGACTACTGGGCAGATTTTAATGAAATTTGGGTAGAATGAATTTGGGCATGTTTTATCCTAAAATTCCCATGGCTGGCAGAGCTCAGAGGCGCACCTTGTAAAGTAATTGAATCAAAATATAGTGAAATCTCAAAATTTAAACCAATTATCCCTTCTCTCAATCTTTGTTCCTTATCAACTATCTTTCAACAGCATGTGACATTGGTAGAGATGGGCGGTCAGTAAATACTTAATAGTATTTACTGAGTGAGTATGATAAATATGAGTATTTATCCGTTTTTACTCATTCTTACTGAGTATTTATCCAAAAGCATGAGTATAAACTTTTGTATGCAATGGAGCCCTAATTTAATACTTTATTTAAGTTAACCTTTCATTTTTAGTACTGAGAATGGGATCTGTTGATTATCGGGAAAAAATAGTACTGAAAATTGCACATCAGAACAATTAATGTTCTTTTCAGGTAAAAAAAAAACTTGAATAAAAAAATTCTTAGTACTGGCCGCGATACATTTATTGTTCTCGTCGGGTCAGATAAAATTCTTAGCACTAGCCGCGGCATATTTATTGTTCTCGTCGGGTTAGAATAAAATAGTTAGGGTCCTTAACGTGAAATATGGTCCCATCCGGAAGAACGCATGAAACTTGGCATGAATGTAGCTTTCATACCTATATGTGCTTGATATGGAAACACGTCGAGAAATGAATGTTTCCCCATCCCTTTCCCCCTTTTTATGTCCCAAATCATGGTTTTTCTCATTTTTTATGAAAACGGTAAAAGCTACGCAAAAACTGGCAAAGACTTTGTTCTTCATTAAATTCTCTATAATATTACCTTTGAATGTACGTTGATAGGACTTATAGTTTACAAAATATGCCCAATGCCCTTGCTACAAGAATGTTTTGTTTTTAAAGCGAACTTTTTCTATTCGACTTCTAATATACATATTATTAAAGTGGTCCCAAACTTCGTGTCGACATATGTTACCATCGCCAACAAAGTACCTCTTTCAATTGGGGGAGGGGGAAGAGTACACCCCGCGCGAGCGAAGAATTCCAACCTATTTTGTTGAAATATTTTATCGTGTCTGGTATCGTTTCCGTATAAATCAAGGACCATGAATTCATTTTTGATAATAGCTTGGCACCGTTTCATAGAAAAAAATCAATATTTTTTGCCAAAAAGTGAAAAAATAATTATTAATTTATTTTTTTTGTTCAAAGCACGTTCAAAGTGCTTCAAGATTTTATAATTTAAGATTTTTTATTCGCCTTCTGATGAAGTCGAATGCTGTCCGTAATATTAAATACGAAATTCCACCAAGACCGTGCAGTCTTCTTCTTCTTGGCTCGTCGATGCCATTCCAATGATTCATTCAGATTGTACCCGCGAAAAGTGTTCCGCCACTTTTACGGCCGTGCAGTAATAGTAAAGTTCGCATTACATTCGACAGTTTTTGCGTAGCTTTTACCGTTTTCATAAAAAAACCGGCTAAGTGCGAGTAAAACTCGCGCACCGAGGGTTCCGTACACGCAAAGCATCTCAAAACTGCTTTTATCAACACAACTGTTTAAATCAACACAAAAAAATTACATCTAAGGGGGACCACACCTCTTAATTATTAATTATTTTTAATTTTAGTATTTGTTGTTATAGAGGCCATATTAATACACATCTTGTGTGAATTTCAAGCATCTACCCATTATGGTTATATATCGAAGCGCTGAAGTGTTTGTACGAAAACGCCACCATGTCGGTCAGTCTTCAGGATCAAGGCTCAAAACCTATCCAGTTGCAGCGAGGGGTGAGACATGGAGATTTTATATCTCCAAAACTGTTTACCGCCGCCCTGGAAGATGTTTTCAAGCTCCTGGCCTGGAGTGGACTCGGTATCAATATCAACGGCGAGTACATCACTCAACTTCGATTCGCTGACGATATCGTAGTCATGGCTGAGACCTTGGAAGACCTAGGCACAATGCTCGATGGCCTCTGTAGAGCCTCTCAACAAGTGGGTCTAAAAATGAACATGGACAAGATGAAAATTATGTTTAATATACGTGTCGCACCCACTCCTCTAAAGGTTGGAGACTCTACACTCGAAGTTGTTGACAATTATGAATACCTGGGACAAACAGTTCAGTTAGGTAAGTCCAACTTTGAGAAAGAGGTCAATCGTCGAATCCAACTCGGCTGGGCAGCGTTCGGGAAGCTTCGCGACATCTTCTCATCCAAAATACCGCAGTGTCTCAAAACTAAGGTCTTTGACCAGTGTGTGTTGCCAGGAATGACATACGGAACAGAGACGTGGTCGCTTACTATGGGCCTCATAAGAAGGCTCAAGATCACCCAAACGGGCGATGGAGCGCGCTATGCTCGGAGTTTCCCTGCGTGATCTAATCAGAAATGAGGAGATCCGTAGGAGTAACTAAAGTAACCGACGTAGCCCGCAGAATCGCCAAACTTAAGTGGCAGTGGGCGGGGCACATAGCTCGTAGAACAGATAGCCGTTGGGGCAGAAAAGTTCTCAAGTGGCGACCACGAACCGGAAAACGTAGTGTTGGCAGGCCTCACACTCGGTGGACCGACGACCTGGTGAAGGTCGCCGGACGCGCATAGATGCGGGCAGCGCAGGACCGGTCGTTGTGAAAATCCTTGGGGGAGGCCTTTGTCCAGCAGTGGACGTCTTTCGGCTAAGAGAGAGAGACCCATTATGGTTACAGAGATATCAAAATCCGAAGGATCGATCCGAAGCGTCGAAAGACAGACAGACGGGTACGGAATTTTGGATTTATCAAACTATTATTTTTTCTGAAAGATCCGTAGATCCGAGTATTCGATATTAATTTAAACTTCATACCTTTAAGCGTTCCTGAGAAAACAAGTTTGATAGACAGACGAACAACAAAGTGATCTTATAAGGGTTCCGTTTTTGCTTTTTGAGGTACAGAACCCGAATGAGAAAAACCACGTTTTGGGATATAAAAGGGGAGGGGGGAAAACAATCATTTCTTGACGTGTTTCCATATTAATATTAAAATACATTTATTAAAGCTACATTTATGCCAAGTTTCATGCTTTCTTTCGGATGGGACCATAAAATCGATTTATGTAAGGACAAGGAGCCGTACTAAAATGGTTAACTAAACATTAAAATTCTGAGTACTTGCCGCAGTACATTTATTGTTCTCGTCGGGTTAGAATGAAAGGTTAACTAAACTTAAGGTTAAGTCCAGTCCTTCACGCGTGCACTAATGCACTTTCTAGGACGGGTGAGAGCCAACTGTCATTTTCGAGGTACGCATAGTGTTGCAAGTATTAACAATGAAACCGGCCAAGTGCGAGTCGGACTCGCACTATAGCAAAATACGCCAAAAAGTAAAACAAGTTTGTTGTATGGGATAGGACATGGGATGTAAATATTTATTTTATTCTATTTTTAGTGTTTGTTGTTAAAGTGGCAACAGAAAGACATCATCTATGAAAATTTCAACTGTCAAGCTATCACTGTTCATGAGATACAGCCTGGTATCAGGCGGACCGACGGACAGACGGACAGCGGAATCTTAGTAATAGGGTCCCGTTTTTATTCTTTGTGACGGAACCCTAAAAAACACTATCCTACAGACGATTATTGACAATATTTGTGGATTTAGAATAAATACATTGCAATTTTTGTACTTTTCCATAAATACTTATTAATTAATCACCCTAATAAGTTCAATATCCTTCATAGTTTTGTAAATTCACAGTTCCAATTCAATTTATGAGACTAACTAATTAAAAAATATTTACTGTCGATTATGGATAAAAACTCAGTAGAAATGGATATTTATTGTTAGACGGAAGATAGAAGACTGCCCATCCCTATAAACGCGGCACGTCACTAGTGGTGCGCTGTGATTGGTGCAGCGATTGGACGACCTGTCATGGCCTCGCCGGCTATTTTTCATGATCTTACATGTTTGTTTAGAGAATGTCTTATGTATCTTTTGTTTTGTGTTAATGTTTAAAGTAGAATATTAAATGATAAATGTAAACAAGTGTCATCCTAGGCTTTTAATTTCAGCGTATCTAATATTATGAGTATTTACTCATCCTTCGATAAATACTCAGTCCTTAACCCATCTCTAGACATTGGTGTTATAGATGTTTGGTGAAGTATTTCCTATAAGATATATGATATAGATCAATAGCTTTAGTTTCTGTAATAGACACAAAAAGCTTTTTTGAAATTTATTAAGCAGGATCAATGAACTAATAAACCATAGAACTCTAACAACGCCAAAAAAATGGTTCCACGAAATTATTAAAATAATTGAATAATCTTTAGAGATTATTTGATAAATAAAAGTTTATAGGTAATCTAATGGTGAATCAGTTTCGACTTCTCTTCTCATCATCATCTAGCAGGTACCTACCTACTCAATAATCAATTTTTTTTTTACATATAGGTACTTACTTCATGAGCCTAGAAGACCAGACCCCACAGGCGGGTTTCATTTCTCTTAGCAAGACAGACTTGGCCAGGTTTGTCTTAACTTGCTCCAAGAATCGCTGTGACTCCTCATCCAACTCTTCAGCATATGGTAGCACCCGGTTGATCAGGATCTCTTTCTGCGGTTTGAACCCCAAGCTGGCTACACGCTCAGGGCTCGGCACCAAAAGTTCATATTCGTCGTCGTGAAACATCTTGATTTATTAGCACTAGCGCACAAAACAAGTTGTTAGCGATTATCCTTTGGCATTGACGGCGGCATGAGTCCGGCCGTAATGTATAAGTATACTGACTGGTGACTGCGCTGCACAACTTGACTGCTTATTATTGTTCCGTCATCAACAAATCAAAATTGAATTTGCACAAGTCATTGAAATGAATTTTATTGTATTGAAAAATCCAAATCATCAGTCGAATAATGCATTCCGTTTCACAAAAATTTTGACGTTTCGTTTATGACATCAGACACGTTTCTTTTCACGAAACAAGTCTAGGCTCGGAAAAAAAAATCTTCGACGAATCTACAGATAATTATAATACTTATATTTAAAAAAAAAATTAGTTCTGTGGACGAATCCGATAAACTTAGGAAAAACTAGACAGTCTTCCTCCGTGCGTTTTTAATTTAAACGGGTGCCAAACCTTGAAATCCGTCTTGTAGATTTTTTTTAGGTATATTGGTTACTAGCTTTCGCCCGCCTGAATTTCCAACGGGAACAGTGTTTTTACCCCGAGATATAAAGTACTCTATGTCCTTCTCAGTACTTCTAACTATGTGTATGCAAATTTTCAGCAAGATTGGGTTAGTAGATAAAGCTTGAAGAGGTAAAAACAAACTCACTTTCGCATTTATAATATTAGTAAGGATAAGGATACTATTACGTATCCCAAAAATCTACTGGATTGGGCTTTCGCATTTATTATTTTAAGCACAGACATAAGATACTCTTTAAAAAATATATATTTCTGTGTTTTTTACACGACTGACCAAAAAAGGAGTGTTATGTTTTCAGGGTTCATGTATGTATGTATGTAATTTCTTTATTCCACCATAAGTCCTGAACGGCTTAACGGATTTTGATGAGAGAGGTATTTTTAGATTCCTCGCATTAGCCCGAATGACATAGGCTATGTAAATTGTCAGTCGTGTTTTTTATTTTTAAATAATTAGCTTGTTAGTAAAAAGAGGTACGATGGTGGAACCGCAGGGGTATTTAACCTGGACCATGCAATTCATAATAAATATCAGGGGGTCTAAAAAGGCCGTTTTGACCAATTCATCCAAACGAAATTCATTTTCAGCATTCGTTGCAGATCATAAGGGATTCCTATATTTTTTGTAAAATAGCCACTTTAACTTATGAATCCCGTTCAATCAGGATTAGTAGGTCATCATAAATCAAACAAAATCATGTAACATTATAAATCTTTATATTGTAATTCAGTTTAAGGTAGCTTATTTATATAACTTAGGTAAAAATATAAATTCAATTAAAAATATCATCTCAGTACAAACTACAACTTTTCATAAGGCAAATAACAAAGCCACAAAGTCATTTTAACGTATAAACAAATTGCTTCTCGTTATTTATTTATATAATATACCCAAGTTGTCATGGTATTTAGGACAGATTTTATCATTGAGAATACATTATGTATTTGTTTCTGATGGTGATCAACATTCTCCTAAGCAGTATCTATAAGATCATAGCTGCAATTTATTGCTTACTTTTTATTCTATTTCAGTCATGCAGCAAACCTAAATATTCAACAATATTTAAACAGACTAAGACTAAACTTAGGTGTAGCATTATGTTACTAATAACTATCTTCGCCATATTTAAAGAAATCAAAAAAATACAACAAAGAATGTGTTTCGTTGCCTATAGATAAATTCGATTACAATCTCAAATGTTCAAAAATCATTGGTTTTGAATCTTATCACCGATACATAAGGTTCATTATTTTATGGGAGTATCGCTAACTACCACTGCTTCACGAAGGCTTCGTATAATTCGGGGCAGCGTATAATTTAGGCCGAGCGGCTGCCTGCCTCGTCACGAGCAGCTTGATTAAGGTATTGCCACATAAATAATATAAGTACCTACTACGTACAGAAAGGAAACTCCCTGCCCCTCCTGCAATATGGCACCCCCGCACCCCGCTCACTTCTCCCTCGTTCTCGTGTATATTGGGACGCTATGACTACGACTATGAAAGCGCACACATTGACGTGTTCACGGATACACAGTTTCATTTGTAGTAAGTAGTAGTAGGTATATTTGACACCCCGTTTCTATGAAGCGCCCGCCCTGTGGTATTGCCTCAACTTCATCAACAAAATATGGCTAGGCCCGGTAAAGAATTTGCCTCAGAGCGCGGCGTGCCTAAGATTGAGGCACGTCTTCACTGCCTCGGGTCGAGGTAGCCCTCAGCCCGAGGCTGCTTCAAGTGGATACGAAGCTTTAAAACCACAGACATAATATTACCTAGACCCCGCAAGTCTCATCGCCTGCATAGAAAACGAGCGTGTCAATATTTTTTTACCTACTGTGACGTCACATAAGCGATTTAGTGATGGGAATGCTCGCCATCCATGCAAACGATTCAAAGGTGTCGCCGCCGCCGCCCTTTACTTTTCAAATTGATACTGTAAGCAATTTTACAATACCGATATTATAATCGATTATTCGAGTTCATCGACAGAGGAATGAGAAAACGGCAGAGAAATGATAAATCATTAATACATAACTTGTCTTTTTCTCTACTACTGCGAAGCTAAAAGAAAGGTTAATGATTTTAATCAAGTTGGATAAAAATTACATTGTTTGTATGTATGCATGTTTGTTCTGCGATAACTCTCGAACCGTTGATCCGATTTTGACGATACTTGGAATATACATAGAAATTATTAATAGAATGTTTAAGTTTGTTGTGCATCTAAATAGGTCCAGCCGTTTTTGAGATATTCGATTTTTTTATTTAAATACATATTCTATTTTAATTTTCGCGAGGGTTCCGTTTTTACCTTTTGAGGTACGGAACCCTAAAAAAATACATGACACAGAATATCATTCCTTTGTCATTATCATTCCTCTGTTTCCAAATCGATTAGGCTTTTTAGAATCGATTAGCTTTTCTGTGCGGTACAGCACTATTTGCCTTTTTTGACAGAAAAATGAGATTAGTGATCGTACCACTAAGCTAAACGACGTGTGAACGTATAGTTCGTTTTAACATTCATTGCGTGTTTTTAAAGATAAGCCCTACAACACTCCTTTTAAAAGCGGCAATGTATTTTAAATCAACAATACACACTCGCATACATAAGTTTTCTTTGTAAAATTGCCAAATCCGTGCCGGGAACACAAAATAATTGTTTTTTTAGTTAAAAACAACACCATTTTAAAACAAAATTACTTACCGATGAAAAGAAATGTTTCCTTTATCTTGTCCCCCTTTTTGTGTATTGTTTCTTCAACTCAATACCGCGCAATTAGGCATTTTTTACTTTTTGTAATACGTCTGACTGCGAGAACGTTCGACCGCGGACTGAATGAACGAGCGTTAAATGAAGTTGAATCATCTTCCTTTTTACACGCGAAGTACATACAATCCCCGGCACATAAGTTGACCTATGCGCAGTACGACGTTTTCAGGTATCAAGGGAGGTGTGGTATGAGGTGCGACGTGTAAAACTATCCGTAACCATAGCAACGTAGCGATGCTATTCTTCCGCGCATGCGCGCAGTAGCTTCCTCCCTCCGCGCGCCTTCACACGCTCCCCGTTGTCTTGAAATACAATCGCGCACAGTCGTAAGTTAATATAAAAGTTTTCGTTTTGTGAGTGGAGCAGTTTGTTGGAAGAAACATGCCTCGTCCACAACCAACTATGAAAAGACAAGCGAGAAAGATAGTATTTGACGTCTATAATTATTTTTTGAAAGAACATAATATAACGGTTTCGCAAAATAAAACAGCAGAAGCGAGTAAAACGTCAATATCCACCGTCAAGAGGATTATAAAAGAAAGTAAAAAAGCCGATTTTTTTTTAATTTCGAATAAATCTTTATTTAAAGAAATGTGAATTTTAAATTTCGCGGGTGACCGCGCAAAATCCTTAATAACACTTTTGTCTGTAATTATACCTGCGCCGACGACAGCCATTTTGGTTCAACTTACGTGCCGGGGATTGTACACTTGCGGGGTCTAGTTAATATTATGTCTGTGTTTAAAACTTTGTAGGGCAGTGGTAGCTTAGTAAATTCCCATCAAATAATGAACCTTATGTATCGTGATAAGATTCAAAACCAATAATTTTTGAACATACCCTATGGTCTATACAAATACGGCTTAAGACGTGACGGTCTCTTTCTGCGTAGTGTAGAGGCTGGCGGCGAATACGATGTCTCGTTTGATGGCGGTGGACGCTTCCATCATTTTCGCTTGCAGTTTTGGATCCCCGATTGCGACAGCCGCGTCTTTCACGTCAATTAACAGCTGAAATTAGAAATGCAAATATAATATAGTTACATAGGCGTAATACAATTATTACAAAGTTATTTTTGTTTTATCAATCAATCAATCAATCAATAATCTTTATTGTGGAAACACAGGTACAAAGGTCTTAAGGTTTATTAAAGTTTCACTGTGTCCTGTCCTTAGCAGAACGTACAATATTTGAATAATATTAATATTAAATTTTAACTCATTAAAAATAGAAAATATTTTAAACTTTAAACTGTTAAAATTTGCTGATCTTTGGAACGATGGTTTATAAAAAGTATTATTTATTTTATAACCCAGAGTCACACACTATATAAATCTATGCAAACGATAAACTTCACGACATTATAAACAACAAAATTAGGTAACTTTCTGCAGTTGGTTTCTGCGTTGATAATGATGCAATAAAAAGCAAACTTTACACGCTTTATCATTGCCGGATTTATGATAACAATATTTTTTCTTAATTTTTTTTAAAAGTCACGCCGATGTTAAAAGCTAGTAACCAACGTGTGAGTCACAGTTGGAAAATTTAGGATTCAGGTTTATTGTTATATAAAATGTCATTTCATAATGAATAGAGACATGAGCAAAACCCACTGGCTAGGGAATAGACAAGACGTTAGAAGTTAGCCGAAGTTAGCCCTTCCGCTTGCTGCACCTATGTTAGGATGCCCAGCGAGAATGGAAATGGCGAGAGACACTTGATTCACGTACGCTTTATTGTAATGTCACCTTTCACAATAAGTCTATGGTGTCTATGGTTCAACAGTGAGTTTAGTCTATGGTATGTCTATGGTTCAACAGAGTTTTTTCTCTATGAAGTTGTGTTAACAACTTACCTCATGCAGCTGCTGTATGCAGCGCACGATGATGCCCTCCTGTACGTCGGTGAGGTCCATGATCTCTGCGAAGGGCTTCTCCAGCGCCCACTCGTACACTACTCGTACTAAACCGAAGTTCAGCCGCTCTGATTGGCCATCGGCTTGGTCCACCTGCACAATAAAGGATAATATAGGGATAAATTATGTATCATCATCATCGTCAGCCTTCCGCTACCCACTGCTGGGTATAAGCTTCCCTCTGTCTACGCCAAGCTTTATTAAAATTATGTATATACCCATTTTATTTACAAGGTCACGTGTTTGCGGCCGCCATCTAGCGTTCGCTGCCAACTCGTCCGCTTTCCTCTCCCGCCTCTTGCGTCTCGACTGCTCGCCCACTGCGAAATATTTCTCTCTGAAATTCACCCCCGTATATTTCCCCCTCGGTGTTAGCATCGTGGTTAATCTCCTCGCAAGTGACCAGCCGTGTCGACGGGACATCAGTTTGGACAACACTTGCACCGCGTTGCCAAAGGGTAGTTGACTTTCGGAATATTCATCCCTGACCATAGGGTACCAGCACACCAGCCTTCCGCCAAGGCTCAAATAAATTTTTCTTCTTTTTAAAATTGAAGAACCTTTAGTAGTGTTTTCTTATGTTTGTGCATCGCAATGTTTGTGCTAATCTCTCTGCAAAATATCAAGTTTTAACATTCAGCGGTTTCATCTCAGCGTTGATATACCAATCAGTCAGCGTCTAATTTTATATACTAGATAGAAAGGTAATTAAACTTAATGTTCTCTACATGACCCTAAGGTAGACTGGTAGAAAATGCTTTAGCATTAAGTCCGCCCATTGTACTTTTACACCTTTGAATATTTAATCTCTAGAAAGAGCGCGGCAATGTAAACTACGTCCAAAAAAATATTAGCTAACTGTTAGCCTCCAACTCGCGATCCGCCGCTCAGTATCCAATTTGAGGCTAAGCGATACGTACGCTTCGTCACTGATTTTCGGAAATGAAATAAGTGCGTTAAAATGTCGAGCTGCGTGATAAAAGTTTGCCGAAATTATAAAGGACGTCGAAAAACCACCCATAAAGTCAGCTACTATCGGTAATTAATCCAAATTCTATTATATTTAAAGCAAATATTTCGTCTAAAAATCAAACAGTTTACAAACGCGATTTTGACAGATTTTTAATGTTGCCATTGTTTTGTTTGTCAAATTTTAGGGAAAATATAAGCTGAAATTTGTAGTTGGATAAAAATATCGTCACTTCACAATGACCAACAAACATTTTAATTTTGCACGTGCGTCGTGCGTCCGTCCGTTTGACACTTTAGGTAAATACATTTTTTTTTTCAAGTTCAGAAGTTTTTATATTTTACTAGCAAATATCATATGTGTATAGGCCCTAACGTCATTTCCTTTGTATGACGTTACACAATGTCATACAACGGAACCAAAATATGCTGTGACAAAACCTATTCTTAAAAATTAGGTTATAAATTTGTAAAATTATCTCTCTTTTAATTACTTTACTGTTTTACACATTGATTAATCTATTATATAATAAAGAATTTTAATTAAGAACTATAAACTTACCGAAGTTATAACGTCATACAACCAGAACTTTGTCCGATTAGAACTAATTAAGTGCTACTTAAAAGCAAACCCAAATACCACGGCAATCAACTATACTTAGATCGCAATACTACATACTGTCAAATCTCACGCTTGATAATGTTTTCTCCACTTTAGTGACCTTCTATTTTTTTTATTAAAGGTTATTCAGTAGGTAATAAAAATCAAATATAAATTTGAAAATAATAGATAACGAATTTCAAATTCACCAAACGAAAACACCTTTTATTTTTACCCATTTTCTTTTTTTTTTAAATCATTTATTCAACAAAACACAAAAAACACTCATACAAACATTTACCGAACTGCGGAAACCTCGCAGGGTTTATCTGTATTCAATGAGTCGCTATTACACTTGGGAACAACAATGGGAGGCTCGTAACCCTACGCACGCACACAGAGACAGATTCTGCGAGTGTAAGACAGTGTAATGACATTTGCTTGTGTGCGTCGCGTGCACACGAGTATAAAAATGTTGGCCTGTTTTTTGTCAGCCGATTACAAGGCGTGACTATATCTAGAGAGTAAATAATCAAAGTTTTACACATATATTTTGTACAATAAAGTTTAAATAAATAAATAAACTTACCAAATACTTATGTTCAATTTTAACCAGTTCGTCATCTATAGCCTCTATAGCCTTCACACCGTCAGCCAACTTCTCAGTGAGTACTGGCTCTATGGCCGTCCTCGCTTGGAACACGAAGCAGCTGAGCAGTGCCGCGATCTCAGCGGGACTCTTATCAGTGAATACATTGCGGAATACGAGCTCTGATATTATGAGCTCGTTCGTACCCATGCCGCAAGCTACGCGACCTAGATGTGAAGAAGTTGGTCTAAATATAATACAACTTAAATAAAATATAGCTTAAACTATGTTATGTAAAAAAGAGTCTTTTAGATATCTTTGCAATGATTTATTACACAAATAAAACACTGATTGACTGGTAGAGAATGCCATATGGCGTCCAACATTTGTACGTATTTTTTGTAATTTTGTGCAATAGTTTTAAATAAATAAAAAATATTTACCATGAAGGGATCTCTTCCAGTCATCCGGTAGGAAAGGAATACATTACAAATAAAGAGGCCAGAAGAGACAAATTATACATATACCTATGTATTTTTACCATTGTTTAGCGTTTTATATTATTGACAAAAGTGGCATTTTTTTTATAGTTTGATTTTATGTTAAAGCGATCAGAAGATAGGCAATATACATTTATTTAATAAACAGTAATGACACACTCGATAAGAAAGCCCGCTCTGTAATAAAACATTCAACTAAATAATAATGATTATTGTATTGAAAACTTTACCTTTCAATATAACGCTGTCATGTTCATCAATGTAGTTGAGCTCCTTTAGTACCATTAGTCTTCTTTGGTAATCCGGATACAATGCGAGGTTCTCAAAGGATAGCAACTTCTTATATCTGTCTCTTTTCCGTTCAGTCTGCTTTCGTTCGTATACGATAGCGAATTCCGATTTAAAGTTTGCGATATCTGTGATTTTTCTTTGGGCATCCAGTTCCGCCTGAAATATTAATCAATCAAAATATGTTTATTTACGAATACTTACACGAATTTAATGTAGGTACTTATTTATTTATTATTTCGATCTCCTTTTAAAAGGCAAAAAAAAACAAACATTATAAATGTAAATTGCTAAATTCTGATGATGTTACGTACAAAATGGAAATAATTTTTATTTTTTTACACGACTGACCAAAAAAGGAGTGATGTTTTTTGCCATCTGGATTAGACTTTCGGGTAGCTACAAATGAAGAATTATCGTTCAAAGTTTGGGAAGAATCATAGCCGCATATGGCTTGAGAAACATCAAAATGCTCCCTGTACTACCTGATACTCGTCCATACTCCCTGTACTACCTTATACTTGTCCATGGTGTCGAGCAGCTGCAGCAGCTCGCCGGTGGTGACGTTGAGCGCCTGCTTGAGGCTGACGTGGTCCAGGCGGGTGACGCCGGTGCGAACTTCGTGCGAGATTCGCGATGCTCTTGTACTACCTGATACTCGTCCATACTCCCTGTACTACCTTATACTTGTCCATGGTGTCGAGCAGCTGCAGCAGCTCGCCGGTGGTGACGTTGAGCGCCTGCTTGAGGCTGACGTGGTCCAGGCGGGTGACGCCGGTGCGAACTTCGTGCGAGATTCGCGATGCTCTTGTACTACCTGATACTCGTCCATACTCCCTGTACTACCTTATACTTGTCCATGGTGTCGAGCAGCTGCAGCAGCTCGCCGGTGGTGACGTTGAGCGCCTGCTTGAGGCTGACGTGGTCCAGGCGGGTGACGCCGGTGCGAACTTCGTGCGAGATTCGCGATGCTCTTGTACTACCTGATACTCGTCCATACTCCCTGTACTACCTTATACTTGTCCATGGTGTCGAGCAGCTGCAGCAGCTCGCCGGTGGTGACGTTGAGCGCCTGCTTGAGGCTGACGTGGTCCAGGCGGGTGACGCCGGTGCGAACTTCGTGCGAGATTCGCGATGCTCTTGTACTACCTGATACTCGTCCATACTCCCTGTACTACCTTATACTTGTCCATGGTGTCGAGCAGCTGCAGCAGCTCGCCGGTGGTGACGTTGAGCGCCTGCTTGAGGCTGACGTGGTCCAGGCGGGTGACGCCGGTGCGAACTTCGTGCGAGATTCGCGATGCTCTTGTACTACCTGATACTCGTCCATACTCCCTGTACTACCTTATACTTGTCCATGGTGTCGAGCAGCTGCAGCAGCTCGCCGGTGGTGACGTTGAGCGCCTGCTTGAGGCTGACGTGGTCCAGGCGGGTGACGCCGGTGCGAACTTCGTGCGAGATTCGCGATGCTCTTGTACTACCTGATACTCGTCCATACTCCCTGTACTACCTTATACTTGTCCATGGTGTCGAGCAGCTGCAGCAGCTCGCCGGTGGTGACGTTGAGCGCCTGCTTGAGGCTGACGTGGTCCAGGCGGGTGACGCCGGTGCGAACTTCGTGCGAGATTCGCGATGCTCTTGTACTACCTGATACTCGTCCATACTCCCTGTACTACCTTATACTTGTCCATGGTGTCGAGCAGCTGCAGCAGCTCGCCGGTGGTGACGTTGAGCGCCTGCTTGAGGCTGACGTGGTCCAGGCGGGTGACGCCGGTGCGAACTTCGTGCGAGATTCGCGATGCTCTTGTACTACCTGATACTCGTCCATACTCCCTGTACTACCTTATACTTGTCCATGGTGTCGAGCAGCTGCAGCAGCTCGCCGGTGGTGACGTTGAGCGCCTGCTTGAGGCTGACGTGGTCCATGCGGGTGACGCCGGTGCGCACCTCGTGCGAGATCCGCGATAACTCTTGGACTAAGCTTAGGCAACTCGAGCCCACTGGCGCGTCTTTGAATCTGCAAAAATCAATTATTTATTTATTACTAGCTACGCCCGCGGCTTCGCCCGCGTGAATTTCCCACGGGAACAGTGCTTTTTCCCGGGATGAAAGGTATCCTGTGTCCTTCTCCGTACTTCTAACTATGTGTATGTAAAATTTCAGGAAGATTGGTTCAGTAGATGAAGCGTGAAGAGGTAACAAACAAATAAACAAACAAACTCACTTTCACATTTATAATATTAGTTAGGATTTTTCTACAAATTCTAACGATACGATTTTATGTAGCAAAATTGACCTATGGTCTGGCCACCCACATATCGAGAGTAGAGCGCTACTCTACACGCTGCGTATTGTTATTCGTGCAATTTAATTCGGGAAGCCAATAAAAGCTTCCCACGAATGGAGAACTTATATAAACTTAATTAGTCCATAATGCTCAAGATAGATGGCGCTATGACTGGCCGAAATGCAATGTTGATATTCGCAAGATTGGACAGCTATGATCTCCGACATGATATCATCTATTGAGCGGCTTTACTTACATCCAGCTTGCCGGGAGATTCTTCAATTTGTGTCAATTGAGCATCACACCTCGCTCCCGCTATAATAAATTTGTTAGGCTAGTCTATAATTGTACTCACCGCGGCATTTGTCTTTTCTCCCAATCTTGGATGATAATGGTGGCATCTATTTTCAGGGATAATTTAGTGACGGCCACTATGTTTTTCGGCGCAATGCATAAAATTGTGTGGTCTAGCGTGCTGTCTTCCGTACCTATAAAATAAACAAAAAGATATATTAAAATTACTAATAACACACTTTAGATTATTTAATTATGGCAAATAAACGAATATGAATAATTACTTGTAATTGTGCCATAAATAAGACCTTGATTTTTGGTAATTTAGGTCCATCACCATGTATATTTTGATGTAAAAGTCTAAAGTACGATTGATTTATACTGACCATCATTCTTAACATATTTTAGTTTTAAACCTCTTCCCTGGAATACTTGAAAGTCTAAATCCTTATATCAACGATACATAGAACGTATACAAAGGAAATGTTATGTTACATTACATACCAACATAATCGTACATAGCAGAGAAACTCAGCATTCTGTACCAGTTGTCGTCGACATCAAAATTATACCGAGTGGGGTCCTGTTCGTTTGTGTTTAGTACTAACACCTTGTATGGCGTTTGACGCGGTCCTGAAATAAATAGTTGTAATATGGTTTATGAGAAATAAAGATGAAAATACACATAGATAAACTTAATGTAGCAATATCTATTGCTAAATCCGTGCCATGTTGGACGGCTACCTACCAAAAGTTCTAAATAAAAAAAACCGGCCAAGTGCGTGTCGGACCACGCATAAAGTAGGGTTCCGTAGTCATTTTTGGCACCGCGCTGTTTTGCATTTCTTGCGTTCTTTTGGAAAAAAGTATATAGTACATTTTTATTTTATTTATAATTTCAAAAGTATTCATCACATGATACCCGAAACAATTTTAAGTAAGAGTTTTTGTGCCTGTTTCTTTACGTGAGTGATTTGAAGTTTATAGGTCCAAGACTAAGAAATTACAGAGGGGGACACACACCTTGTAAACGACTTTGGCGGGCTATATCTCGCAAATGGTAAAGCTGATAAAAAAGGGTTGCATGGAAACCCTACCTTATTTTCATAGTCCTTTTCAACGATACCCCACACAAGGGGATGCACTCAAAAAAAAAAATTCACCCCCCCCCTTTACATGTATGGGGAGGTATCCTTAAAAAGGGGTAATTTTAAACGTAGAAGATATTCTGCTGTGACTAGAGATGGGCATTTACCCGATAAATTTCCGAGACTCGGAAATTTATCCATTTATACCCATTTTTTCCCAGGAATTTTTAATTTATGCCGGGTAAAAATTAAAATCAATTAAAATGTTTGTAATTACGATATTTTATAATATATCGTTAAGATTTATTATAAAATAAAGTGTTTAAGCACACATTCAATTATTAAATTAAGTACTGTGTAAAAAAAAATAAGTACTGTGTAAAGTTTCACGCAAAAACTACTGGACGGATTTGAATGAAACTTTTTTTGTTGTATAGTTATTAAGCCTGGGCAACATATAGGCTATAATTGATTTTGAAAACAGTAACACCTGATGAAGAACCTTAACAGAACAGCAAAAGTTTATCAATCTGACGAGCATTTTCTGTTAACGTGTAGAAATCGAAGATCAGGACCATCTGATGAAGAATTCCAAGAGACCAGCTACACTATTACATATATTGAAATGGCGCCTTAGCAAAAGTCGTTCAACCTGATAAGCATTTTCCGCTGACGTATAAATAGACTCCGAAACTGTTCACCGCCGCCATGGAAGATGTTTTCAAGCTTCTGGACTGGGGCGGACTCGGTATCAATATCAACGGCGAGTACATCACTCACCTTCGATTCGCTGACGACATCGTAGTCATGGATGAGACCTTGGAAGACCTAGGCACAATGCTCGATGGCCTCTGTAGAGCCTCTCAACAAGTGGGTCTAAAAATGACATGGACAAGACGAAAATTATGTCGTAATATCCGTGTCGCACCCACTCCTCTGAAGGTTGGAGACTCTACACTCGAAGTTGTTGACAATTATGTATACCTGGGACAAACAGTTCAGTTAGGTAAGTCCAACTTCGAGAAAGAGGTCAGCCGTCGAATCCAACTCGGCTGGGCAGCGTTCGGGAAGCTTCGCGATATCTTCTCGTCCAAAATACCGCAGTGTCTCAAGACTAAGGTCTTTGACCAGTGTGTGTTGCCAGTGATGACATACGGAACTGAGACGTGGTCGCTTACTATGGGCCTCATAAGGCTCAAGGTCACCCAAAGGGCGATGGAGCGCGCTATGCTCGGAGTTTCCCTGCGTGATCGAATCAGAAATGAGGAGATCCGTAGGAGAACTAAAGTAACCGACATAGCCCGCAAAATCGCGAAACTTAAGTGGCAGTGGGCGGGGCACATAGCTCGTAGAACAGATAGCCGTTGGGGCAGAAAAGTTCTCGAGTGGCGACCACAAACCGGAAAACGTAGTGTTGGCAGGCCTCCCACTCGGTGGACCGACGACCTGGTGAAGGTCGCGGGATGCGCATGGATGCGGGCAGCGCAGGACCGGTCGTTGTGGAAATCCTTGGGGGAGGCCTTTGTCCAGCAGTGGACGTCTTTCGGCTGAGAGAAGAAGATAAATAGACAGGAAACAGGATAGGACAAAGAGGGACTAGGGGTGGGAGTTGTGGTACACGGAAAATTGTAGATAACGAGCAGACGAAGATCGTTTATTGAATGAAGTATCACTTTTGATTAATTTTAACACCGCGACTGTAATAAGAGTACCTAATATGTTCCTGCGGGACACGGGATAACCAAATGGCTGAAATTTTGAGTACTGGAGTTTAGGTTACTACAGTTTGGAACACATAAAGATTTTTCATCTAAGCGAAACTCACGCGGGCGAAGCCGCGGACAACAGCTAGAATCAGTAATAATGAAAAACTTAATTTGAAATTAAAATGCAGCAAACTTAGTTACTAACTCTCTCAAAACACGCGTGCATAAAATTTTCTCGATAGAAAAATATTGCGAAGTTACCTCCAAATCCTAACTAATATTATAAATGAGAAAGTGAGTTTGTTTGTTACCTCTTCTCGCTTTACTACTCAACCAATCTTCCTGTTTCACATACACATAGTTAGAAGTACTGAGAAGGACATAGGATACTTTTCATCCCAGGAAAAAGCACTGTGCCCATGGGAAATTCACGCGGGCGAAGCCGCGGGCAAAAGTTAATCTATAATACAATTGAAGATATTTTGATTTTTTTGTTAATTCTACTTGAAACAGCCATATACTAAATATGCATCGTTATTTTCAAAATATTATTTGAATACGATTTTAAATCTGTTGTTGTTGTTTTTTTAATATTTGAACCAAAAATAACTAGTTATTTGTCTTCCTTTTAATCAAAACATACCTAATATTTATACTTTATTTATTATTCTAACAGTATTAAAGTAAATAAGGATATTTTCCTTTCATTTTAATTTCTACCCGGCATAAATTAAAAATATCGGGTATAAATGGGTATAAATTAATTTTTACCTTTTCTACCCATTCTTTCCCATTTTTACCTTCCCGAAATTTATCCAAGCGCCCATCTCTAGCTGTGACAGACTAGGACGGACGGACTGAACAATCTTATAAGGGTTCCTTGTCGGACTACGGAACCCTAAAAATGGCGTATCAAGGACAAATATAAATTATAGTACAGATAAACTCATTTAAATAGCTAAATTCTGGCAAAACAAAATCTAAGCCGTAATCAACCATTTATGGCCATGGAAAAGAAAATAAATAAGAGATAAATACACTAGGCCATTGTCTGTTCTTTCACCTCTGTCTGCCCTATACACATATAAAAAAATCCATCAATGGATTTCAGTGGATCGAGTGTATATTACTTATCACTTACCACTACTATTCAAAAATACACCTAATTGATTTATATACGGCCCAGCGGATATCACGAAAATTCGTCCAGGCGTCAACTCCTTCACCAATTTCGCGGACTTCAACAACAGCGGCATAATATCATTTAACACGTCGATGTAGCTTGCGGCGTTATCATAGAAAGTCGCCAAAGGAGCCAAGTGCGCAGCCAGCGGTGTACTGCACTTCTCTGAATATTCCTTCTCGGCGAGTTGCAGTTGTTTCTTGTAGGTGTCCGCTTGGCAGATTTGGTGGAACTCGCGGAATGATCGCTGCATCATGCCTTCTACTGATACTGTTGCTACGCTGCAATATTATAATTTTTTATCATCATTATTATCATCAGCCATTTTAATAACAAAAATAAAAGTTAGTCATTTATTCAAAGCATTTAATGTCCCCACTGGTGAAGCATTATTACCGTACTGTCCCAAATCATTCAAAAATAAAAGTTGTATAATAATTTAATTCAATTCACTTTATTGTAATATATGTATGACATCGATATAGAATCCACCAGAAGCCATCATTTATTTGTCATTTTTGGTGTCACTTACAAGCTTAGATTATCGAAATTGCTCCCTTGAAAAGGGTATTCGAAACTATGCCTACATCACTGACTGTGTCTATTTGATAGCGTGCTTAATAACTAACATTGAAACTGTAGATAATATTTTGTGGTTTATTTCTCAAATATCTGGATTTTTTTATGATTGATCTACAAAACAATCCATTGAGAATAGCTAGTTTACTTAATTTCGGGCGAGGCCCTCGAGCCTCAAGACTTTCGGCTTTGTCTACCCCGCCAGAGATAGAGATGAGATACTGTATCTGTGGGTCACTGACCGTAACAGGCTGAGTATCATAGCGTAGGTGAGTCGGAACTGCGAGGACAGCTTCTGAGGCGTGCCCAGCATCATGCCCTTCAGGGTCGGGTCAGCTGGTCGGGCACCGTGTCCTTGCACAGGATTATCACTGTACCGGCGACTCTTGGCTCTGTCTACCCCGCAAAGGTTAGAGACGAGATATATCTGTGGGTCACTGACCGTAACAGGCTGAGTATCATGGCGTAGGTGAGTCGGAACTGCGAGGACAGCTTCTGCGGCGTGCCCAGCATCATGCCCTTCAGGGTCAGCTGGTCGGGCACCGTGTCCTTGCATAGAATTATCACGGTGCCTGTGTCGTCTAGACCTGAAACAAAGACAAGAAATTACAATCATTTTCACAATTTATAGTAATTAGATATCCTTGCGTGTCGTGGATATCAACCAAAATGGCGCCGATTACACGCCCCTCGTGTCAGTGATGTCTACAACGAAGTGCGGAGTGGGGTGCGGTATTTAAAGTTAGAGCGGGGCGGTGAGGGCCCGTTCTGTACACGAATTCTATTAATTACTAGCTGCTACCCGTATAGCAAATTTCATCGATATCCGTCCAGTAGATTTTGCGTGATTGAGTAACAAATATCCTCACAAACTCACATCCAAACTTTCTCATTTATAATATTAAGTAGGAAGTAGGATTAGTAGGATTCTGTGAGTATACTAACCCCGGCGGCCGGCGCGGCCCGCCATCTGTATGTACTCGGCGGGCGCGAGCGTGCGGCGCTCCTTGCCGTCGAACTTGCTGACCTCGTCGAACTTGTTCTGTGAGTATACTAACCCCGGCGGCCGGCGCGGCCCGCCATCTGTATGTACTCGGCGGGCGCGAGCGTGCGGCGCTCCTTGCCGTCGAACTTGCTGACCTCGTCGAACTTGTTCTGTGAGTATACTAACCCCGGCGGCCGGCGCGGCCCGCCATCTGTATGTACTCGGCGGGCGCGAGCGTGCGGCGCTCCTTGCCGTCGAACTTGCTGACCTCGTCGAACTTGTTCTGTGAGTATACTAACCCCGGCGGCCGGCGCGGCCCGCCATCTGTATGTACTCGGCGGGCGCGAGCGTGCGGCGCTCCTTGCCGTCGAACTTGCTGACCTCGTCGAACTTGTTCTGTGAGTATACTAACCCCGGCGGCCGGCGCGGCCCGCCATCTGTATGTACTCGGCGGGCGCGAGCGTGCGGCGCTCCTTGCCGTCGAACTTGCTGACCTCGTCGAACTTGTTCTGTGAGTATACTAACCCCGGCGGCCGGCGCGGCCCGCCATCTGTATGTACTCGGCGGGCGCGAGCGTGCGGCGCTCCTTGCCGTCGAACTTGCTGACCTCGTCGAACTTGTTCTGTGAGTATACTAACCCCGGCGGCCGGCGCGGCCCGCCATCTGTATGTACTCGGCGGGCGCGAGCGTGCGGCGCTCCTTGCCGTCGAACTTGCTGACCTCGTCGAACTTGTTCTGTGAGTATACTAACCCCGGCGGCCGGCGCGGCCCGCCATCTGTATGTACTCGGCGGGCGCGAGCGTGCGGCGCTCCTTGCCGTCGAACTTGCTGACCTCGTCGAACTTGTTCTGTGAGTATACTAACCCCGGCGGCCGGCGCGGCCCGCCATCTGTATGTACTCGGCGGGCGCGAGCGTGCGGCGCTCCTTGCCGTCGAACTTGCTGACCTCGTCGAACTTGTTCTGTGAGTATACTAACCCCGGCGGCCGGCGCGGCCCGCCATCTGTATGTACTCGGCGGGCGCGAGCGTGCGGCGCTCCTTGCCGTCGAACTTGCTGACCTCGTCGAACTTGTTCTGTGAGTATACTAACCCCGGCGGCCGGCGCGGCCCGCCATCTGTATGTACTCGGCGGGCGCGAGCGTGCGGCGCTCCTTGCCGTCGAACTTGCTGACCTCGTCGAACTTGTTCTGTGAGTATACTAACCCCGGCGGCCGGCGCGGCCCGCCATCTGTATGTACTCGGCGGGCGCGAGCGTGCGGCGCTCCTTGCCGTCGAACTTGCTGACCTCGTCGAACTTGTTCTGTGAGTATACTAACCCCGGCGGCCGGCGCGGCCCGCCATCTGTATGTACTCGGCGGGCGCGAGCGTGCGGCGCTCCTTGCCGTCGAACTTGCTGACCTCGTCGAACTTGTTCTGTGAGTATACTAACCCCGGCGGCCGGCGCGGCCCGCCATCTGTATGTACTCGGCGGGCGCGAGCGTGCGGCGCTCCTTGCCGTCGAACTTGCTGACCTCGTCGAACTTGTTCTGTGAGTATACTAACCCCGGCGGCCGGCGCGGCCCGCCATCTGTATGTACTCGGCGGGCGCGAGCGTGCGGCGCTCCTTGCCGTCGAACTTGCTGACCTCGTCGAACTTGTTCTGTGAGTATACTAACCCCGGCGGCCGGCGCGGCCCGCCATCTGTATGTACTCGGCGGGCGCGAGCGTGCGGCGCTCCTTGCCGTCGAACTTGCTGACCTCGTCGAACTTGTTCTGTGAGTATACTAACCCCGGCGGCCGGCGCGGCCCGCCATCTGTATGTACTCGGCGGGCGCGAGCGTGCGGCGCTCCTTGCCGTCGAACTTGCTGACCTCGTCGAACTTGTTCTGTGAGTATACTAACCCCGGCGGCCGGCGCGGCCCGCCATCTGTATGTACTCGGCGGGCGCGAGCGTGCGGCGCTCCTTGCCGTCGAACTTGCTGACCTCGTCGAACTTGTTCTGTGAGTATACTAACCCCGGCGGCCGGCGCGGCCCGCCATCTGTATGTACTCGGCGGGCGCGAGCGTGCGGCGCTCCTTGCCGTCGAACTTGCTGACCTCGTCGAACTTGTTCTGTGAGTATACTAACCCCGGCGGCCGGCGCGGCCCGCCATCTGTATGTACTCGGCGGGCGCGAGCGTGCGGCGCTCCTTGCCGTCGAACTTGCTGACCTCGTCGAACTTGTTCTGTGAGTATACTAACCCCGGCGGCCGGCGCGGCCCGCCATCTGTATGTACTCGGCGGGCGCGAGCGTGCGGCGCTCCTTGCCGTCGAACTTGCTGACCTCGTCGAACTTGTTCTGTGAGTATACTAACCCCGGCGGCCGGCGCGGCCCGCCATCTGTATGTACTCGGCGGGCGCGAGCGTGCGGCGCTCCTTGCCGTCGAACTTGCTGACCTCGTCGAACTTGTTCTGTGAGTATACTAACCCCGGCGGCCGGCGCGGCCCGCCATCTGTATGTACTCGGCGGGCGCGAGCGTGCGGCGCTCCTTGCCGTCGAACTTGCTGACCTCGTCGAACTTGTTCTGTGAGTATACTAACCCCGGCGGCCGGCGCGGCCCGCCATCTGTATGTACTCGGCGGGCGCGAGCGTGCGGCGCTCCTTGCCGTCGAACTTGCTGACCTCGTCGAACTTGTTCTGTGAGTATACTAACCCCGGCGGCCGGCGCGGCCCGCCATCTGTATGTACTCGGCGGGCGCGAGCGTGCGGCGCTCCTTGCCGTCGAACTTGCTGACCTCGTCGAACTTGTTCTGTGAGTATACTAACCCCGGCGGCCGGCGCGGCCCGCCATCTGTATGTACTCGGCGGGCGCGAGCGTGCGGCGCTCCTTGCCGTCGAACTTGCTGACCTCGTCGAACTTGTTCTGTGAGTATACTAACCCCGGCGGCCGGCGCGGCCCGCCATCTGTATGTACTCGGCGGGCGCGAGCGTGCGGCGCTCCTTGCCGTCGAACTTGCTGACCTCGTCGAACTTGTTCTGTGAGTATACTAACCCCGGCGGCCGGCGCGGCCCGCCATCTGTATGTACTCGGCGGGCGCGAGCGTGCGGCGCTCCTTGCCGTCGAACTTGCTGACCTCGTCGAACTTGTTCTGTGAGTATACTAACCCCGGCGGCCGGCGCGGCCCGCCATCTGTATGTACTCGGCGGGCGCGAGCGTGCGGCGCTCCTTGCCGTCGAACTTGCTGACCTCGTCGAACTTGTTCTGTGAGTATACTAACCCCGGCGGCCGGCGCGGCCCGCCATCTGTATGTACTCGGCGGGCGCGAGCGTGCGGCGCTCCTTGCCGTCGAACTTGCTGACCTCGTCGAACTTGTTCTGTGAGTATACTAACCCCGGCGGCCGGCGCGGCCCGCCATCTGTATGTACTCGGCGGGCGCGAGCGTGCGGCGCTCCTTGCCGTCGAACTTGCTGACCTCGTCGAACTTGTTCTGTGAGTATACTAACCCCGGCGGCCGGCGCGGCCCGCCATCTGTATGTACTCGGCGGGCGCGAGCGTGCGGCGCTCCTTGCCGTCGAACTTGCTGACCTCGTCGAACTTGTTCTGTGAGTATACTAACCCCGGCGGCCGGCGCGGCCCGCCATCTGTATGTACTCGGCGGGCGCGAGCGTGCGGCGCTCCTTGCCGTCGAACTTGCTGACCTCGTCGAACTTGTTCTGTGAGTATACTAACCCCGGCGGCCGGCGCGGCCCGCCATCTGTATGTACTCGGCGGGCGCGAGCGTGCGGCGCTCCTTGCCGTCGAACTTGCTGACCTCGTCGAACTTGTTCTGTGAGTATACTAACCCCGGCGGCCGGCGCGGCCCGCCATCTGTATGTACTCGGCGGGCGCGAGCGTGCGGCGCTCCTTGCCGTCGAACTTGCTGACCTCGTCGAACACCACAGTACGTGCCGGCATGTTCACGCCCATCGCGAACGTCTCCGTGGCGAACAGGATCTTTACCTGGTTACATTTCATTTTATTATATCAACAAACATTCTGATAATGTAACAATTTTGTTCCCGTAGTTGTTTGTCACTAGCAACGCCCCGGGGCGCCGTTCCCGTGGGAATTTCGGGATAAAAAGCACCCTATGTGTTATTCCAGGTTTCATAACAAATTTCATCAAAATCCGTCTAGTGGTAGAAATACTAGCGGCCCTGATTCTAAAAAAAATTGTTTATGACTCAAAAGAGCTAAAATTCAAACAGGAACTACCGTTAGCCATTCAATACCGTTGATCAGTAAAACTTTAAAAATTGACAATGAGCGCTTCTACATTTCCAATGTAGATATGTTTTGGATTAATCATGATACTAATGTTCATCCAACTTACAAATCCAGACTGGAACAGCATCTCTACTATTTCCTTGAGCAGTGGCAATATGCCACTGTGGTGCACGCCAATGCCGTTTTCTAAGACCCTTTGCATTCTTATGACCTGGAAAAATAACAATATTTTAAACATAAAAAAAACTTTGTCCAATTAAAAAATAATCTACTATGCAAATCTCAATTTTTTTAAATATTAATGAACGCCGACTAAATAATCCTGGAACATGAAATAAAACGTAGTTTTGATCTTACTTGTGGTAACTTTCTATCTGGTTCTTTGAGCCTCTGCAAACATCTCTGGAAGAAGGACCGAATGTGTCCCTTCTCTTTGGCAGTGGTCAAATCGACTGACATCAAGTTTTCTGCGTTTTGGTCACATCTAGAACACAAGATAAATAGTAACACGTATAGGAAAACATATATAGTAAATAAATTTGTCGAAGCATGTAGCGGATACATCTACTGTAAACATGGTATGTTACGGGACAGAGTAAAAGCCGAAGAATATTGCGGATACATTGCTAATATGTAAACATGTTCTATTTCTTAAATGTAAACATGTTGACGAATGGGGTTGCTGGTGGTAAGATTTTTTTAATGCGTAAAAATGTGAATGTCTACTTATAAAATTACCTGTTACGGGACAGAGTAAAAGCTACCACTGGCAATTTGTCTTTCTGTTTGAGATGGTCTATGAACGCCACCCACATGGTCTGGTCAGCCTTGGGATTCATATACTGCTTATTACCTGTGAATACGTCAAATTGTTTTCTTTGAAGTTTTATGGCAATGTAAAAATTAGAAAGTCAAGTCTTCTTCTCTTTATTGTATAGTTAGTGGTCAAATCTGGGATCATTATCATACTAGGTTTAGGTCATATTAGGTTTTCTTTAATACATCTTACAATCTAGCAGTTAAATCTAAAATCAACGGTAGTTATTTACTGGTAGTTATATGTTATCGCAGAGACTCTTAAATAATACATCTCGAGGGTCGTTGTAATTATTTTAATAGTAAAAAAACATAAGACCCTGGACGGGTCTATGTTGTTTTATATAATATTAAATATATTTTAGATATATTATTTATTTACAATGTTAGACGATAAGTGATTTACATAAACTGAGTCAAGAATGATATCAAAATGTAGAATCGAATGTGTATGAATACAGTTTAAAATTTATGACAGGTGAAATAAGTATGTATGTGCCAGCGCACGCATAAATGGATCAAAGGGGATGAACGCGTCGCCGCGTTACAGTACCGGGGGGGGGGCGGTTTTAAAAAAAAAGTTTTAAAAAATTTTTTTTTAATCTTGAAAATTGTTAAAAATTGAAATATATGTAATTTTGAATTTAGAGAGTAAATTATGAATTAAAAAATACATAGTAAACTTAAATAAAAATATAAACTTATTATACAATAGTAGTAAAACTAAATGGATGAAGTGAAAGTTAATTTAGAAAGGTGAATGAAATTGAGATGAGTATATACAATAAGCCAATCAGTTCCACATATATCCTACCTAACAAATACTAACATACATACATCACCTCACAAAGTCATAATTCCATTTAAGGATTTGTGACTAAATACATCATAGAGAAAGCTTATATAACAGGAAGCATTTCTCAAGAACTGAGCTTATCAATGGTGTAGGCTTAATTAAAAATTAGTCACCAACCGCTAACTTGTAAATAATAGCTTAAGGTTTTTTTAACGTGTTACTAAAACCGCACGATGACAAATATGTACAAGCATGTACCTTAATAAATAGGTAGAGTATAAAAATAAATATTATGCGCGAAACGCAAAAAATTAAAATAAACGTCTTAGTAATGACGTGAGGAAAATATCAAGTTAATGATATAAATAGAGTAAATAAGTAAGGTAAGTAAGTAAGGTAAGTAGAGTTACAAATTAGACAACTCTAATTAAAATAATACGGTAATTAAATACAATTAACAGTGATTAACGGTAAAAGTACTTAAAGGTAAGTAAAAGTACTTAATTAAAAGTTATTAATTAACTTTAGTTAATTAAAATAAGAGAAGAAAAAGAAGTAAAAAAAAAAATATTGAATAAATTTTCAAATTAGGATGACAATTGTCAAATGAGATGAGAAACTAAAAGGTAATGAGGTGAGAAAATAAACATCTTTTTAAATAAAATGATTAAATAGTTATTAAGGTAACTAGAGTAAAGAAATTGCCTTAATTGGCTTAATATCTTTGATATGCCAACGGCCTAGGGGTTTATGATAAAAGTCTGTTAAATCATAAACTAGTGGTGAGATTATATTTGTTATGTAACATTTAATAAATTTGGGTGCTAATTTAGCCGAAAAATGTTTATCAGCAGAACTTAAAGGATAATTCCGCTTCCAAACGATGTCACCTATATTAAATTCGATATATTGACGATGCTTGTCGTAAAGTTTAGCATTGACTTCATGGGATTTATACATTCGTTTTTGTACTTCTGAAAATACTGGAAGTAAATTACCTAAATGCTCTGCATAAATATCGCGAGGAGCAAATATATAATCTTCAATAGATTCGGTATCCGAATAAATTGAACCACAAGTAACTAATTCACGGCCGAAGACGAGGTAAGAAGGAGTAAATTTTGTTGTTTCATTAACGGATGAGTTAATGGCAAATTGAATATGATTCAAATGTTAGTCCCAAGTAGAATCCCGATGGTCGTCATCAACAAAAGAAGCTATAGCTGTAATTATAGTTTTGTTGTAACGCTCAACAGGGTTTACTTGAGGGCAGTAACGTGGAGTGTAATGTACATGAGGTATTTTATAAGTATTAAACAAGTCTTTAAGTTCAGCACTTATCATTTGAGGACCATTATCTAGAATTATGGTTTCTGGAATACCATAATTCATAAAAACTAAATTTTCAAGAATATGTTTTATAACAGATGATGTTGCTCTTTTAATGGGGTAAATAAGGCAGTATTTAGAAAAACAGCAGGTAACCACTAATATGAATCTATTTAATTTACGTGATAAAGGTAAGGGACCAATAAAATCGATAGCGATTGTTTGAAAAGGACGAGAACAATTCTTAGGTTTGCCCATTAAACCGATAGTGTTTTGATTTTGGTGTTTGTAGGCTAAACAAGTATCACATTTAGAGATGAAAAATGCTACATCTTTGTACATACCAGGCCAATAATAATGAAGTTTAAGGCGATGGTAGGTTTTGAAAATACTGAAATGAGCTGCAGTAGGTAAATTATGATTTTCATAAATAATGGACTCTCGAAACTCTGATGGAATTACGAGTTTCCAGTTGAATTCAGAATTATATTCAGTAACAGCGCGACAATATTTAAATAATTTATTATTTTTATTGAGGTAATCTGGAGTAGAAGTTGGATTTATTTTACATTTGTCAAATATAGAGTTATACCAAGTGTCTTTAGATTGCTCAAATGACATATTAATAGCGTTAACATGAGCGATGCGAGATAACTGATCTGGTACCACATGTTCAGAGCCATGTTTATGTTTAATTTCAAAGTTAAACATAGAGAGACGGATGCACCAGCGTGCTAGTCTACCTGTAGGGTTATCAAGACGTAAGAACCATTGTAAAGCAGAATGATCCGTATAAATAGTAAACTGTTTTCCGTTGTCTAAATAACAACGCCAGTGTTCTAAAGCAGTTATCACACTAAGAAGCTCGCGCTCTGTAATTGAATAGTTGCGTTGAGGAGCAGTTAGGGTTTTACTCATGTAAGCTATAGGTTTTTCAACGCCATCGAATTCTTGTGTGAGCATGGCACCAATGCCATATGCGGAAGCATCACAATGAACAGCGAATGGTTTTGTGAAATCGGGACAAGCTAATATAGGAGTACTAACTAAAGCCTGTTTAATTGAGATGAAGGCTTTATCAGCCTCAAGAGACCATTTGAAAGGAGGTGCTTTCTTATTAGTAGAGGTAAGTTTAGTGAGAGGGGCAGTTAAAGTACTTAAATTAGGGATAAATCGTCGGTACCAGCTAGCGGTGCCAAGGAATCTTTTAACATCCTTAACAGATGTAGGAGTTTTAATATTTAGGATCGCTTGAACCTTAATAGGGTCAGTTTGTAAACCGTCTTGATTTACTATATAGCCTAAATATTTGAGTTCATGTCTAAAGAAAGAACATTTAGGAAAGTTAACTGTAATGTTAGCTTGAGAAAGTTTAGTGATTAATTTAGTTAATAATTCAACGTGTTGTTCAAATGTAGGTGTAGCTATGACAATATCATCTAAATAACAAAAAATAGTGTTATCTAGCATAAGATCTGATAGTAGATTATCAAGAAATCTTTGTTGAGTAGCAGGTGCGTTAGTTAGACCGAAGGGCATTACTTTAAATTGGTACATGCCACGACCTGGAACATGGAAAGCCGTCTTTGGACGATCTTCCTTTCGTAAAGAAATCTCCCAAAATGCTTGCGCAATGTCAATAGACGATAAATATTTACAATTTTTTAAATTATCTAATATATCTGAAATTAAGGGTAATTTGTAAGCGTCTTTACGAGTGATGCTATTCAATTTTCGACTGTCTACACAGAAACGCCAGGGAGGCAATTCTGGGGTCTGCGATATAATATCAATTTCGACATTTATCGAAAAAACATGGCGGATATCGATAAATATCGAAATTGCGTATTCTCGTGATTTCAAATGTGACATTTATCCAGCGTCAGCCCTCGATACGCATCGAGTGGTCGAGCGTGACCGAAAACCATATCGTGTGTGATATTTGTTGCTTCAAAGCTATTAAATAACATAATATTCGTACTTTACAAGACGCTTTGTATTTTTCTTCAGCTATGGTTTAGTAAAATATGAATGCTGACGATTTTGTATTCAATTTTATTGGAAATCGTTGTTTTTATTGAAGCCTAATATAGAGGTTTGGATAGATACATACTTTGCTTTTTTCTGCCTCGAGTACCATACCTTATTTGTTTCTCGATTCAATTTCGTAAAGAAACAATATCATACATAAGAATATAATTGATACTCCGATAACAAATATCACATAACCTCACACACACAATAAACAAACAATGACAAGTATCCTCGCGTTCCGTTCTCTCCATCAACTCTAAAATATTTCATTTTCTTTGCATTTTATAAATTTGCATTGGAGCTTATTAAGTTACATAAAATAAAGTATTATAACTATTTTTACATAAATTCACTATTAAAACATTGGTTTTATATAAAATATTTAATGAAACAAGTAAAACATAAATTTCTCGATTGTAGTTAAGTATAATCGAGAAAAAGGAACGTGTTTTCAATTAGAGAAGCCCTAGTTTTCGATATAATATCGAGTATTATGTCGAATAGGTTCGAGAATACCATTTTGGAGGTTTTTGTGATAATTTTGTTCGATAAAAGAAGTTTGATATATTATCAAATTCGATAAAATATCGCAAACGCGAGAATTGGCCTCCAGGTCCCATCCTTCTTAGGAGTAATGATAACGGGACTAAGCCATGGGCTTTCGCAAGGTTCGATAACATCTAGTTTAAGCATTTCATCGACCTCTGTTTTTAATGCTTTTTGTTTTTCTGGTGATAAACGATAGCATCGTTGACGAATGGGAGCATGATCACCGGTATCGATGTGATGTTCGGCGAGGTGAGTTTTTCCTAATGGTTTAGTTTCAGTAGAAATTTGTTTAAATTTGTCTATTATTAAGTTAGCTAAATCTTGCTGTGTATTTGTTAAGCCTGCATCACACGTTTTTAGCCAAAACAGGCGTTACTGAATTGACTCTGGTGCCAAAACTAGATCATTATTGATAATAAAAATAGTACTATAGGCTTCTCAAATAACTGCTACTACTTATACGAGACAGATAAAAATATTTTGCCTTTTATTTTTGCGTAAATACCTTCCAGAAAACACGAAAAATACGAAAAACAAGGTTCACGGCTTTAACGAAATCATTATGTAAAACATAAATTATAATTTCTACATAATGTTAAATCGCGAGTTTATTAAACTAGCTACAAGTTGCTCGTTTTAGATTTTTGAAAAATAACTCGAAAAAAATATTATATATCGTAACAATTCACTAAGAAATTCCCCATACATTTTTTGTATGGCAATGCCATCGCTCAATATATACGAGTTCCAAGCCCACGAAAAATCAGTCTGCCGGTAAGAGTCAAGGGGAATCCACGTCGCTCTGCTGCTCGGGAGGCATTTAATTTTCGCGTGTTCATGTATTCACAGACAGCAGAGAGTAATGTAGATCAGAGTTACATATTTATTACTTTTAATCTTTTTAAAATTTATATAGGTACCATTATCATACTCATGAATGATGGCCGACAATTTTTGATGAAATAGAAATCGTAACAAATCGCAATCATAGAAATCGTAATAGATCGAAATCATAGACATCGAAATCATAAAAATCAAAATAAATCTAAATCAAGATCCAAGATGGCGGACAACTTTTTTTTTTAATTTTGCGATATGTATATCGTTTCATAAGTTTTTCAGTGCGCTGATAACGAAAATAACATTTATTTTGAGATCCAAGATGGCGGACAACTTTTTTTTCAATTTTACAATATGGGTATGTTTTTATAGGTTTTTCGGTGCGCTAATGACAAAAATAACATTTATTTTGAGATCCAAGATGGCGGGCAGTTTTTTTTTTCAAGTTTACAATATGGGTATGGTTATATAGGTTTTTGGGGACGCTGATGACGAAAATAACATTTATTTTGAGATCCAAGATGGAGGACAGTTTTTTATTTTATTTTACAATATGGGTATCGTTTTCTAGGTTTTTGGGGACGCTGATGACGAAAATAACATTTATTTTAAGATCCAAGATGGCGGACAATTTTTTATTTTATTTTACAATATGGGTATCATTTTATGGGTTTTTGGGGACGCTGATGACGAAAATAACATTTATTTTGAGATCCAAGATGGCTGACAGTTTTTTTATTATTTTACAATATGGGTATCGTTTAATAGGTTTTCGGGGACGCTGATCTTAAAATAAATGTTATTTTTGTCATCAGCGCACCGAAATACCTATATAACCATATCCATATTGTAAACTTGAAAAAAAAGTTGTCCGCCATCTTGGATCTCAAAATAAATGTTATTTTTGTCATCAGCGCACCGAAATACCTATATAACCATACCCATATTGTAAACGTGAAAAAAAAGTTGTCCGCCATCTTGGATCTCAAAATAAATGTTATTTTTGTCATCAGCGCACCGAAATACCTATATAACCATACCCATATTGTAAACTTAAAAAAAAGTTGTCCGCCATCTTGGATCTCAAAATAAATGTTATTTTTGTCATCAGCGCACCGAAATACCTATATAACCAAACCCATATTGTAAACGTGAAAAAAAGTTGTCCGCCATCTTGGATTCCAAAATAAATGTTATTTTCGTAATCAGCGCACTGAAACACTTTTAAAAAAAAATTATTAAAATAATTAGAAATTAAAAAAAAGTTGTCCGCCATCTTGGATCCAAAAATACTATTTTTGTAAACCTCATCCCGAAAAATTGGCAGATGTTTAACATCTTAGCATCCTGGCACGACGGTCATGCTATTTTCTGTCGCGGCATTCGTGTCCATTTTACTGCCAAGTCGCGCCAAGTATGTTTTACATAAGAAAATGGTCGTAATTTTATTTTTAGTATTCATTACCGTAAAGCAAGAAAAAAAAAATATATAGGTACCAACAAATCCTTTGCCGGATCCCTGTCACTTATTACTTCGGGTTGGCGGCAATCTCACGTCGATGTGTGCGTGTGACTTGCACACAGCCAGCTGCGGTCTATCAAATACCTAAACTCGGTCGGGCGCGCGGACGTGATACACTCTTAAGTTCTCAAATGCGTGAAGATTAGTAGAAGTAGAATGAACTAGAAAATTGTCGTTTTGAGAAGTAGAGCGAGTATTAATGTTACGAAGTATGTTAGGAGCTATGTTAAATGTTTTCCAGAAATCGATGCCAAGAATTAAAGGTTCATGAACATCTGGAATTACATGAGCAGTAATTATAGAAAAATTATTATTATAAATTACCGGAAGTGAAATTGTTCCGATAGATTTAATAGGTTGTCCGTTAGCTACGGTACCTAAAATACGTTGGTCTTTTCTCAATGAGAGACCAGACTTAAGTAAAAGTTTATGTGAGTCCTTACCAAGAATGGTAATTGAACTTCCACTATCTAATAATCCATTTAAAATGAGATTAATAATTTTAATATGTAAATAGGGACGTTGTGTGTCTTTGTTTTCAAAAAGAAGAGTGTTCACATTTGTACGAAGGAGAGTATTCACATTGTAAGAATTAAAAAAAAGTTTTATGTATTCAAGCCAATTATTCCAATCTTGTTTATCAAAATTTGTGGAATTATCTATTTCTTTAAACTGTTTCTTAAATATTTTTGTTGTATTTGATTTATGACAGGATGGACAACGAGGAAATGTGACGTTTTGTAAACCACATCTGTAACAAATTATTTGGGTATTCGTACATAGAGAAAGGGTATGAGAATTGGTTCGACACCTTGGGCAGGTGAAGGTAGGAAATTTTTGTGGTTTTTGTGTTTTAATAGCATAGGTAGTTTTTAGATATTCAGGAATAAATGGTGTTGGTGTTGTGGGTTCATTGAAAGAGACAAGTGGTTGTGAAACTGTGGAATTATTATTCATATGTTTTAATTTTTCAGTAAATAGGCAAGATTCTATCAACGAATCAAGAGAATTTATGTCTTGTTCGGAGATTCGTAAAGTAAATTCTGGTAGTAGGTTTCGTAAAAATATTTCAATTTGTTCTGTCTCTGGAATGTTTTTGTGTAATTGTGAAAATAATGATTTCATATGTGTTACGTATTCTATAATTCTTTCGTTAGGTTTTTGTATACGGGTGTCTATTTGTTTTTTTAATAAATAATCATGATTTATGATTTCGAAATCTTTTATTAATGTCGTTCTAAATGTTTCCCAATCTGTTATAGTTTTTATTTTGGTTTGAAACCACTCTAAAGCATTTCCTGTTAAAATGTCATATATGTGGGAAAAAAGAGTGCTTTCAGAAATCTTACGTACGGAAGCAAAGTGTTCTAATTTTTGAATGAAATTGTGTGGGCAATCGTCACCGTTAAACGTGAAGCGTTTTAATTCATTAGTGTAGTTCTCACCAATAGAAATGAGTTTATTGGTTAAAGTCTCAAAATATGTAAGAGGTATCAAAAGAGAAGAGTTAAGCTCTGTAGAAATAGTATTCATGTTGATTAAAATAAAATTAAAAATAAATTGTGTATATAAAGGTATCTATAGACATGTTAAGAGTGTATCATGGAAAAAATAAATTAAAACTTTGTATTTGTTCCATGTTGTGATTGTCTTTGATCTTAGCAACCAAATTTGTTGACAACTGACATTAAATAAATAGTAAAATTAAATTAAAGAAGGAAAGGAAAAATAAATAAAGTAGTAAAAATAAAATAATCTTCTCAGCTCTCAGCGAAGAGAAAGCTCAGTATATTACGCTGTATCTTCAAAAGTGTTCTTGAGAAGTGAAGTGGCTCTCACGATGTCTGCCAACAATTGGATCGGTGGGGAGGCGTTGGCCATCAGTATGTCTGACGGGTTGCGGCAATCAGCTCAGCAGCCAGCCCAGCAGTAGTGTGTATGGGCTATAATAGTCAACCCAGCAGCAGGCCCAGCAGCGACGAGTTCAGGCAACAGCAGTTGGCTCAGTAGCTGGCTCAACAGCAGCAAATGTGGGATATGGCAGTCGGTCCAGCAGCAACAAGTGCAGGCTGTAGTAGTAGGCCCAGTGCAGTTGAAAATGCACGGATTGAAATTGACTTGATGGATGTATTTTTAATTTCTTGATTTAGTTAAAATAAAGTAACTTACAGTTGTCTTCTTGTCTTATTTTTTTAACGTGGGCGCCATTATCGCAGAGACTCTTAAATAATACATCTCGAGGGTCGTTGTAATTATTTTAATAGTAAAAAACATAAGACCCTGGACGGGTCTATGTTGTTTTATATAATATTAAATATATTTTAGATATATTATTTATTTACAATGTTAGACGATAAGTGATTTACATAAACTGAGTCAAGAATGATATCAAAATGTAGAATCGAATGTGTATGAATACAGTTTAAAATGTATGACAGGTGAAATAAGTATGTATGTGCCAGCGCACGCATAAATGGATCAAAGAGGATGAACGCGTCGCCGCGTTACAATGTATCTACACGATATGATAAAATGATAAATATTATTATTACCTTTAGGACCAAAGTTCTTTTTGTGTTCATTTTCTCTCGCTTTCTTCGCGGCAACGGCTTCGTTATAGCCTCGCAACTGGAAGTTGCCATCTTGGTCTATGACTAAGAATCTTTCGTGCTTTGATTTTCCTCCCGAACCTGTGGTATAAAGTTTTGTAAACTCGAAAACATCCCCGGGTTTTAGTTGGGAAAAATATCACTGATTATACAGATATTATACGTGAGTAATGTTCAGTACACATGCACTCAACAAACAAAACTATTTTAGATGAATATTTACCTGTGTACAGGTAGTGACACAACGGTACGGGTCTTTTCGGCGTGGACACGACATACACTTTTCTCTTCTTAGTGCGTCCGACCCAGTCTGCGAACTGCAGCGTGTTGGGTACAGTCGCACTTAACATCACTATGCTCACGTGGGCAGGAAGGAGGATGAGCACTTCTTCCCATACGTACCCTCGCTGTGGAGATAAAATTCTCTCAAAGTAAGACAAATGTAATCTAAACTGTGGTTTCAGGGTTGTATAATTTAGCAAAAGCAGCTGCAGACGCAAGCATCAAAAATAAGAAAGGTAGAGGAGTATATTAAACAACTCGCGGCCTCAAGAATTTCCAATAGAATTTTAGGAATCTTGGTACATAGGTACACTATTTGTTACCTTACAAAATTTTATCCAAATCCATCTAGGAATTATTTTAATTTAGTATCCAAACCTCCTTATAACTTTCGCATCTCTAAAGTCGTTGCACTTCTGGTTTGATAACGCTTTGATTGGAGAAGTATAATATTAACAAAACATAAATTACCTCAGCATTGTTGATATAATGCACCTCATCAAAAATAACAAACTCCAGATCCCTCGTGACGTCACTGCCACAGTACAACATGGACCTGAGAATCTCCGTGGTCATCACTAGGCAGGGCGCCGTCGCGTTGATCTGAAGGTCTCCAGTCAGGAGCCCTACTTCACCAAATTGCTTGTTGAAGTCGTTGTACTTTTGGTTTGATAACGCTTTGATTGGAGATGTGTAAATTGCCCTGGAAGAATCGAAATCATAATTTATGAAAAAAAAGTATTGGATAAAAATGATCAAAAAATTTTTTGTTCAGTTTATTCAGTTTTCATTGTGGACAAAAAATAAGCTGATTTCAGACTATAAGCAAAGTAAACATTAGACTTTTGATATGATTTGATTGACACTGTATAAGAAATCATTTGAATCAATTCTCAGGTGTATAGTGCACCAATTTGACAATTACCTTATTTTGAAGTCCAAAGCCTGACTAAACTAACAATATTGATCTTCTCCGCAAATCTGATATAAATGAATAGCTTCAATATCTTTTGATAGGTATTAAAAAAAAAATATTACCTGGTACAATTCCTTCGCGACATAGCAATAGCATATTCAGCCACAACAGTTTTCCCGGCGGATGTGTGTGCGGCCACGAACACATGGTGGCCCTCTTCCAGTTTCAATATAGCCTGAAAACTAAAGATGATAAGCTCATGCATTTCAGAAAAGGCAAGAACATCTAGTACAGTATCAACTATTTGACCGACTGTGGTTGTTGTTTGTAATATATTGGGTAAAACTAAACGCAGGCGTTTCCTGTTATCGCCGCCAGGCGTTTTGGGGTTCTCACATTGCTCGTGCGAATGGCTCGCGGACGGTCGCCATTGTCCCATGCGATATCGGTTTGATTTTTAATACGCGAGAGGGCCCGCGTTCTTTGATTGCTAATTAACTTGAGTTGTATTTGTGAATTTCCTGTTTGTTAAATAACTATTGAACTTTGTGTTTGTGTACCCGTCATTGTGACTTTCTCCTGTGGGATGTGACGCGTGGCTGCTCGCTCACAGCTATCTGTTGCCGAGCCGATTTCGGGAAGAAATCTATTTATTTGTTCTGGGGAATTGAGATCTCATGGGTTAGGTAGGGTGATTAGGAATTCCCCCTTCCCGAAGACACTCAAGTTTGGATCCGAAGAGAAAGAAGATTTAGCTTGGTAAGTGGTTTTCCATTGTAATTAATTTATAGGTTAGGTTATCACATAGGGCCCTGTAGCTCCCTTCATAAGCTACGGTGGTAGCAGACTGCGTTAAGTTAGTTAGGTTTTAATCGGGCAACCGTGGTGCCGCGTGGAGATTTTTTCCCGGTACTTATTTTTACCGGTGGTTTTTTCCCGGTGAAGTTCCGGTACCGAATTCTTCCCGCCGCTTCGTTTGTCCGGACTTGCTCTGCACAATTTCTGGTAGCAGAGCGTAGTTGCTCTGCACATTTTCTGGTAGCAGAGCGTAGTTTATCTACCCTCTATTTGTTCGTTTGTAAAAAATAATTAATTGTTTGTAAAAATTATTAGATTTTTCTTAGTTTGTTTGTATAAGAATATTTGTAACCTTTTTTGTATTTGTTTGCGGTTTGTACCGTGCGTTCCGGGTTTGTGCCATTCTCATACCTACCGCGGTTCTTCGTGTAGTTGTTTGATTTTGTTGTTTTTTATTTCTTCTTCTTCTCTCAGCCGAAAGACGTCCACTGCTGGACAAAGGCCTCCCCCAAGGATTTCCACAACGACCGGTCCTGCGCTGCCCGCATCCATGCGCAACCCGCGACCTTCACCAGGTCGTCGGTCCACCGAGTGGGAGGCCTGCCAACACTACGTTTTCCGGTTCGTGGTCGCCACTCGAGAACCTTTCTGCCCCAACGGTTATCTGTTCTGCGAGCTATGTGCCCCGCCCACTGCCACTTAAGTTTGGCGATTCTGCGGGCTATGTCGGTTACTTTAGTTCTCCTACGGATCTCCTCATTTCTGATTCGATCACGCAGGGAAACTCCGAGCATAGCGCGCTCCATCGCCCTTTGGGTGACCTTGAGCCTTCTTATGAGGCCCATAGTAAGCGACCACGTCTCTGTTCCGTATGTCATTACTGGCAACACACACTGGTCAAAGACCTTAGTCTTGAGACACTGCGGTATTTTGGACGAGAAGATATCGCGAAGCTTCCCGAACGCTGCCCAGCCGAGTTGGATTCGACGGTTGACCTCTTTCTCGAAGTTGGACTTACCTAACTGAACTGTTTGTCCCAGGTATACATAATTGTCAACAACTTCGAGTGTAGAGTCTCCAACCTTTAGAGGAGTGGGTGCGACACGGATATTAGACATGATTTTCGTCTTATCCATGTTCATTTTTAGACCCACTTGTTGAGAGGCTCTACAGAGGCCATCGAGCATTGTGCCTAGGTCTTCCAAGGTCTCAGCCATGACTACGATATCGTCAGCGAATCGAAGGTGAGTGAGGTACTCGCCGTTGATATTGATACCGAGTCCGCTCCAGTCCAGAAGCTTGAAGACATCTTCCAGGGCGGCGGTGAACAGTTTCGGAGATATAACGTCTCCCTGTCTCACCCCTCGCTTCAACTGGATAGGTTTCGAGCCTTGATCCTGGAGACGGACCGACATGGTGGCGTTTTCGTACAAACACTTCAGCGCTTCGATATATCGATAGTCAATTTGGCACCGTTGGAGAGACTGTAGCACAGCCCAGGTCTCGATCGAATCGAAGGCTTTCTCGTAGTCCACAAACGCCAAGCATAAGGGCTGATTATACTCCTCAGTCTTCTGTATAATCTGCCGCAGCGTATGTAAGTGGTCTACGGTACTAAAACCTTTTCGGAAACCGGCTTGTTCGGGAGGCTGGAAGTCGTCGAACCTGCGAGCGAGACGATTCGTAATGACTCTCGAAAACAGTTTGTAGACATGGCTCAGAAGTGCGATAGGCCTATAATTCTTCAATAATGTTTTGTCGCCTTTTTTGAAGAAAAGTACCACCACACTTCTGTGCCATGCCGTAGGCGTTTGTCCCTCGTGTGCAGAGCAACTACGCTCTGCTGCCAGAAAATGTGCGCAGAGCGAATCCGGACAAACGAAGCGGCGGGAAGAATTCTGTACCGGAACTTCACCGGGAAAAAACCACCGGTAAAAAATAAGTACCGGGAAGAAATCTCCACGCGGCACCACGATTGCCCGACTAAAACCTAAATAACTTAACGCAGTCTGCTACCACCGTAGCTTATGAAGGGAGCTACAGGGCCCTATATGATAACCTAACCTATAAATTAATTACACTTAAAAAACACTTACCAAGCTAAATCTTCTTTCTCTTCGGATCCAAACTTGAGTATCTTCGGGAAGGGGGAATTCCTAATCACCCTACCTAACCCTTGAGATCTCAATTCCCCAGGACAAATAAATAGATTTCTTCCCGTAGTTTCACTCGGGAACAGCCAGATGTGAACCGCCAGCCACGTTTCACCTCTCACAAGAAAAAGTCACCATGACGGGTACACAAACACAAAGTTCAATAGTTATTTAACAAACAGGAAATTCACAAATACAACTCAAGTTAATTAGCAATCAAAGAACGCGGGCCCTCTCGCGTATTAAAAATCAAACCGATATCGCATAGCAATCGCGACCGTCCGCGAGCCATTCGCGCGAGCAATTTCATGCGGCGCGGCCTCCCCGCGCGATGTCCAAACAATACTGAATTCAAAATGGTCGCTCGCGACTGCCGACGCCGGCCGAGCGATAACAGGAAACGCCTGCGTTTAGTTTTACCCAATATATTACAAACATCCCCCCGTCCCGGTCTGAGAAGCAGACCGCTAGCTTACTCTACGGGAAGGCGGGCGAGAGAGGTCACACCTCTCCTTAAAATCGAACCGTCGACCAACACCTCAGCCACACGCGGAGTGCCATCTCCGCCAAGAATCAAACGTAATATGCGAGCTCGTCGCCAAAGCAATGAGGGCAAATTTGCCTCTTTTAACAATACTAAATCACCCTCCCTGGGAGGCTCAGTCCTGTCTGTCCACTTCACTCTTTGCTGCAGCAAATGCAAATATTCAAGCGACCAGCGACGCCAAAAGTCCTGGCTCATTTGCTGCAACATTTGAAAACGCGACAACCGATATACGCGTTCATCCTTCCACGGGTATTCGGGCAGGGCATTCAACGGCCCTCCCACCAAAAAATGACCAGGGGTGAGAGCTTCCAAGTCATTTGGATCTGGAGATAGCGGACAGAGAGGACGAGAGTTGAGGACCGCCTCAACTTTACAAAACACTGTGGCCAGCTCTTCAAAAGTTAGAGCCGTTTCTCCGATAATGCGGCGGAGGTGGGTCTTTGCGGATTTCACAGCCGCTTCAAAAATCCCTCCCCAATGGGGGCAACTTGGGGGACTAAACTTCCAGGTTATTCCCCTTTGGGCAGCAATTTGACTTAAACTAGTACAATTTTTATCAATAAACACAGAAACATCCTTAAGATAATTTACAGTTCCCTTATAGTTTGTGCCATTGTCAGACCTAATAAGGGAAGGTAGACCTCGACGCGAAACAAAGCGATCCAACGCGGCGACGAAGGCCTCCGTAGTCAGAGCCGATACCACCTCCAAATGGACAGCCTTGGTGGCCAAACAAACAAATACACACAAATAGCCCTTTACAATACGGGCATTACGAAAGGGAGAAGCCTTGATCGAAAAGGGACCGGCAAAATCGGTTCCAACGCCGTCAAACGGCCTCGAAGGTCGGATTCGATCAGCGGGCAAATCACCCATCTGTGGTTGCATCGTGGATGCCTTCAACCTGTAACATGCAATACATCGAAACAGGACACTACGGATTGCTCTTCGGGCAGACAAAATCCAAAATTCGCGTTGCAAAATAGCCAACAAAGCATTGCACCCAGCATGGGCGTTACGAATGTGTCGATCAGACACCAAAAGCTGCACCAAGGGTCCGCCCTTGGGCAACAACAGAGGATGGCGAGTCTCATATGGAAGATCCGCCTTCCGGAGCCTGCCTCCAACCCGAAGAAGCCCATCCGAGTCGATGTACGGGTTCAAACGAGCGACCGCGCCCTTCAACTTAGCGCGTGCGTCGCGCAAGATACGAAGCTCTGACTCAAACCGTCCGGTCTGCACGACACGGACCCAATGCAACAATGCGCTCCGGCGCTCTTCTGCACCTGCAATCGGCTCCAACCGCTTTGCCTGTGGGTTTCTACAATTATGTATGAAACGCTTAATCCAACTGGTAACACCCAGAAGCTTATCCAAACTGCTATACCGAGCAAGTAGCCAATCCGGCTCCGACGTCGTCTCAGCGACTACAGCATGTACACGGAGCCCAGTCAAACTCAAAGAAGTAACATCTGTCTGACAGACAGGCCAAGATGTTTCTGATCCCATCAGCCACTCTGGACCCCACCAGAGCGGGTGTGACACCAATTCTGGTGCCGTACAACCTCGGGAAGCACAGTCCGCTGGGTTAAGCTCTCCCGGCACATGTCTCCATGTTATATCAATTCCGATATTCTGGATTTGGGAAACCCGATTTCCCACAAAAACCTCCAAGGTATGTGGGGCCGCGCGCAACCATGCAAGCGCGACCTGGCTATCCGACCAGGCGAAGATGTCCCGTATCTCGACCGTGGCCGCCAGCTCACATGCAACGTGATGCAACAATTTAGAAAGAAGGTGAGCTCCACTCAACTCAAGCTTGGGAATAGTCAGCCTAGTCCTGATGGGGGCGACCTTGCTCTTCCCTAACAAAAGCGAGACATTGACCCGGCCATCGGCGTCAACTGTCCGCATATAGACTGACGCGGCATAGCCTCGCTCCGACGCGTCACAAAAGCCATGCAGGCTGGCTCGATATTTCCCGGGTGGCAATATTCGACGAGGCAAGGCAATCCGATTGACTTCCTTAATCGATGAAAACAACTCGAGCCAATCATCCAATGGAGAGCCAAACAGCGGCTCGTCCCACGAGACGCCCAAAGTCCAAAGTCTCTGAAGAAGACACTTTGCAGAGAATATCACTGGACTGATCCAACCGCTTGGATCAAACATACGGGCTATTACGGACAACACCGTTCTCTTAGTCCAGACCTTTGGTATTTCCAAGTCCACTTGGAATGTAAAAATATCGGTTAGCGGCTGGTACTGCATGCCCAGCACCGCTATCCTGTTGGGATCATCCACATCCTCAAACAGGTGAGGGTTCTGTTGGTGATCCTCCGGGATCCCTTCTAGAACTTTAGGCTCATTAGACAACCACTTACGTAGCTCGTAGCCACCTGTCTTCAATATTTCAATCAATTCATCCCGCAGTAGGAGGGCCTCCTCAATACTTTGGGCTCCGGTGCACACGTCATCAACATACAAGTCACGTGACAGCACGGAAGCCCCACGGGGAAAGCGGATCCGTTCCCGCTCTGCCAATTCAAGCAATGATCTGATGGCGATATAGGGACTAGATTTCAAACCATAGGTGTTTGTATTGAGTTCATACACCGTCACAGGATCCTCAGGGCGCTCACGCCAGAGTATCAACTGGAATCGCCTGTCCTCAGGATGTATGACTGTCTGGCGGAACATCATCCGGATGTCCGCGCCAAAAACCACTTGATGTCTTCTAAAGTTCAAGATGATGTCAATTATGTCCCTATGCAATTTGGGACCCGAATGCAAACACAGATTCAACGAAACCCCGTTCGAAGTGGGTGCGGACCCATCGAAGACGGTCCTCAATTTGCCTGTTGAGGCCTTCACCACCGCGTGGTGGGGCAAAAAATAATGCTCAGTTGAGCTCCAATCAACTCGAGCCGGAGACATGTGACCCAAATCCTCGTACTCGCGCATAAATTCAATATATTTATCGCGAAGTACGTGGTCACGCTGCATGCGTCGCTCCATGGACAGCAGTCGTTTCTCCGCAAGCGCCCTACTTTGCCCTAGGCTAGGACGAGAGGCAACAAAGGGTAACCTAGTTACAAACCGACCGGAGGGCAACCTCTCCGTGGTTGATCGAAAAAAGGCTTCGCACTCAGCGTGTTCCGGATCCATCCTGGAACTCATAGGTGGCTCCTCCACCTCCCAAAACCTTTGCATGGTCTTGGCCAAGGACGCAGATGCGACAACCGGTGGCTCCTCCGCGGTGCCATTATCAAACACAGGGCCCATCAGGGCGAAACCAAAAATCGTAGACACTGCCATCAGTGAAGACGAACCCAGAGCTTTCTGGGTACCCAACAAAATCCAACCCAATACGTCCGAGCCCAGGAGCAAGTCCACTGGGCCGGGATGAAAAACAAAGGGGTCGGCCAAATCCAGACCCGAAACCAAAGACAACACACCCGGCGGTATGTCTGTCGAGGGCTGCCAACCCGCAATGGTATCCATTACCATAGCCGAAGTCGTGATCCTCATTGTGGAGGACTTCAGCGAAGAAAAGGTGACAAGTGTCTGGCCCGTCAGACACTTCACTTGTATGCCACCAACTCCAAGAAGTGGCACAGGCGAGTCTTCCACGACTAAACCTAACTGGCGTGCCACTCGAGTGGTAACCAAACTGCTTTGAGCCCCTGAGTCCAACAGAGCTCTCAAATTAATGGCTTCCCCCTACGACCCCATACGCGGACCACCGCGGTAGGGAGCAGAACCGTCCGCGGCTCTGTCCCAGCAAGGGAGCAAGCTAGTTACGGGCTCCCCACTCTCTCCAAACCAGGGGCGCGCCACTGACCCGGATAATATGGCGGGCGAGTGCACATCCCCATCTGAGGGGGCATAACCCGCGGCCCGGCCATACATATGGTACGGCGGGTGGTACTCCAGCCGTGGGTACTCGTGCAGCGGCGGAGAAAACCGCTGCGGCTGCATGTGTTGGGTATTGGTAACCCGCGTGGAGGGGGTGTCCCCACTCTCACGTCCGATCTAGGGCCCCCGCCCATGGGGGCCCTATCCGGGGCCTGGCCAGCCACATACTGGCCCCGACCTTGGGGCGCGTGGTCCCGGTCCGCCAAGACCCGCGCCGGTACGCGACCCCCCTCCCGAGGGGGGGTGCGACGAGCGAAGCCGCGTCCTCCGTCCGATGGTGGAGGGCTTCGCGCAGGAGCGCCCCCGCCCATAGGGGACCCCTGCCTCAACAACCGGGGGCCATCCCCGTTCCGGTTCATGCAGAGCATCACGTGGTGCAGCCCACGGCATGCACTGCATGGTATGGCTCTGGGACAGTCACGTGCATAGTGACTGCCCAAACAGTAAAAGCAAAGTTCATGCCGCCTTGCCATGCGGCGCCGATCTTGTACTGGCAGTCTCTGCCAGTCCCTGCATTGCAGCAGGCTGTGGCCCATCCGACCACATTGCAGGCAGTCCGCGTCCCTCGCGACTGCTGCCGTGTGTGCAACCCGCGCACCAGCTCCACGCGGTGGCGGTTGCCGTCCCTGTTGGGGCCTCCCTCGCCATGAGGGTTCCAAGGGCCTACGTTCAGGCGCTCTGGATGGCGCTGAGTCCGTCATGGTATTCTCAGCAGCCCGTGCCTCAAACTCCAAAAACTTCACCAAGTCAGTGAATGTTGGTAGGGTGGTGCTATCCCGCTCCGCATTTTCGCGCTCAAACCGCGAGCGGATGTCATTGGGCAATTTGTCCAATACAATGTGCACCAACAAAAAGACCATTGGTCCACCGGCAGCCCCAGTGTGCGGAGCGCGTTACAGGCCACTGTAACGGGCGTGAGCAACTGCAGGCGCAACTGTGCCCTGTTGGCCACCTTGGGCAGGGCCATCAACTGTGCGGCGTGCGCATCCGCTAACAAACGTAAGTTTTGATAGCGGGAGTTCAATAACTCCCAAGCCGTGTCGTACTGGTCGTCCTCCACCCGGAGGTGCTGGATGAGCGACCGCGCTTCATCCTCAAGAGTGGAGAGGAGGTAGGCCATCTTCTGGGCCTTCGACAAATCCTGTCGTGCTACGACCAGGGACTCAAACATATTTTTATATGCTACCCACTCCTCCATCCTACCCCCAAAGTGGGACAGCTGAAGGGTGGGGAGCCGACCAGTAACCGCTGGTCCTTCCTGTCTAACAGGTGTGCGAGGGGCTGGTCCGCCAGCCTGTCTCGCCCTTATTGCGGTCACCGCCTCCGCGATATCATCGTGCAGACTCAGGATCTGGTCCATGTCCGCCATGTGACCTGCGTAGGCCTCCGGGGTAAGATCGGCTTCGGTAAGCGCCGCCATGGCCGCTTCCGCGCTAATCAATCGTGAGTGGAGGTGATCCGCTCTTAGCAGTATGGCGCCCTCCCTGTCCTTCCGGGACAGGAGTCCTCCGGCCGTCACAAACCATCTCAATTCGTTGGCGAGTGTCGCCCTAGCATTGGAGGCCTTCGCCATCGCGTCAAGTCACAAACAAAAAATAACAAAAGGTAAATAAAAAACAACAAAATCAAGCAACTACACGAAGAACCGCGGTAGGTATGAGAATGGCACAAACCCGGAACGCACGGTACAAACCGCAAACAAATACAAAAAAGGTTACAAATATTCTTATACAAACAAACTAAGAAAAATCTAATAATTTTTACAAACAATTAATTATTTTTTACAAACGAACAAATAGAGGGTAGATAAACTACGCTCTGCTACCAGAAAATGTGCAGAGCAACTACGCTCTGCTACCAGAAAATGTGCAGAGCAACTACGCTCTGCTGCCAGAAAATGTGCGCAGAGCGAATCCGGACAAACGAAGCGGCGGGAAGAATTCTGTACCGGAACTTCACCGGGAAAAAACCACCGGTAAAAAATAAGTACCGGGAAGAAATCTCCACGCGGCACCACGATTGCCCGACTAAAACCTAAATAACTTAACGCAGTCTGCTACCACCGTAGCTTATGAAGGGAGCTACAGGGCCCTATATGATAACCTAACCTATAAATTAATTACACTTAAAAAACACTTACCAAGCTAAATCTTCTTTCTCTTCGGATCCAAACTTGAGTATCTTCGGGAAGGGGGAATTCCTAATCACCCTACCTAACCCTTGAGATCTCAATTCCCCAGGACAAATAAATAGATTTCTTCCCGTAGTTTCACTCGGGAACAGCCAGATGTGAACCGCCAGCCACGTTTCACCTCTCACAAGAAAAAGTCACCATGACGGGTACACAAACACAAAGTTCAATAGTTATTTAACAAACAGGAAATTCACAAATACAACTCAAGTTAATTAGCAATCAAAGAACGCGGGCCCTCTCGCGTATTAAAAATCAAACCGATATCGCATAGCAATCGCGACCGTCCGCGAGCCATTCGCGCGAGCAATTTCATGCGGCGCGGCCTCCCCGCGCGATGTCCAAACAATACTGAATTCAAAATGGTCGCTCGCGACTGCCGACGCCGGCCGAGCGATAACAGGAAACGCCTGCGTTTAGTTTTACCCAATATATTACAAACACCTCGAGTATGACGGAATCGAATAGCTTCTGAAGAGCTTTTAATACCGGTGTTCCACCTGCTTTCAGAAGCTCAGCCGTGATTCCATCATCACCCGGTGCCTTATTGTTTTTTAACTGTTTGAGAGCCATTCTAATCTCGTATAGGCTGACGTCCGGGATATCTTCGGTGTAGTGTCGGGTCAATCTGGCTCTTGGATCTTTGGCCAGATTACTGACAGGTGCGCGTACGCTGGTGTATAATTGTCCGTAGAACTTCTCAACCTCTTCCAACAGCTCCGGCTTCGACGAAATGATTCTGCCATCCTCAGTCTTCAGCTTGGTCAGTTGGCTTTGACCAACAGACAGATCCCTTGCAAACACTTTTGAGCCCTTATTTCGCTTAATCGCCTCTTCAATACGGTCAGTATTGAATTGGCGCAAATCGCGAGTTAGGGACTTGGAGATCTGTCTGTTTAGACGTCGATACTGAGCAGCCTCGTCAGAGGACTGCAGAACCAAGTTTCGTCTTTCTTCCATGAGTTTGTTGGTGAGGTCCGAGATCTTTTTGGTTCCTTTTGAACGGCGGGTTTTGAAGGCCTTAGACCCAGCTGTTTGGACAATTTGCACAAACCTGTCATTATAATCGTCCAGATTTTCGCAGTCTCCTAGGCATTCGAAGCGATTCTGCAACTCGAGCTGAAAGCTCTCGGGGTTTTGGAGCTGGATAGGCGCTGGTCGGAGCGTAGACTTCATCAGTCGACACCTTTCGAGTTTTATTCTAAGATTCAATGTGCCTCTTACCAATCGGTGATCGCTTCCTGTTTTTACGGCATTGATCACAGAGACATCATTGAATATATGCCTCTTCGTCGACAAGATGAAGTCAATCTCATTTTTTGTAACGCCATTAGGATGCAACCATGTCCACTTTCGCTGTTTTGGCTTTTTGAAGAAGGAGTTCATCATAAAGAGGCCCTCCTTCTCCATAAAGCCGGCCAGCAGATGACCACGTGCATTCCTCGTTCCATATCCAAAATTCCCCACTCTCAGCTCATCATCGCTTCGTTTGCCCAGTTTCGCGTTAAAGTCCCCCATCACAACGGTAAAGTGGGTCTGGGAGCTATGTATGGCTCTAGAAATATCCTCATACATAGTCTCTACCTCGTCGTCGGAGCGATATGAGGGCGGTGCGTATACTTGTATTACCTTCAACGAATACCGTTTGGTAATTCTGAGTACAAGGTACGCTACCCTCGCCGAAACACTCTCGACCTGGACCACGTTGTTGACGAGGGACCTGTGGACAATAAACCCGACACCACCCTGGGACAGTTGGTCGCCCTCCCGGAAATAGAGCAGGTTTCCGGATTTGAGGATCATGGTGTCCTCCCCCTCTCTTCGGACTTCACATAATCCTACAATATCCCATCGTAACCTGCTCAATTCTTCCTCCAGTTCAGCGAGCTTCTCGTCGGTCCGCAGTGTGCACGTGTTGTAAGTTGCCAGGGCCAAGGGTCGTCGGGGTTGGTAGCCTGGCATCTGCCGGGGATTCTTAGCACCCCCTGCCCCGCCGTTACCGTGACCGCTACCAGAGTCCGGGATAGCGGGGCCGCCGGGGACTAGGGGCCGTGTTGTGGGTGTATCAACCATTTACCTTTTGTTATTTTTTTACCTTTTGTTATTTTTTGTTTGTGACTTGACGCGATGGCGAAGGCCTCCAATGCTAAGGCGACACTCGCCAACGAATTGAGATGGTTTGTGACGGCCGGTGGACTCCTGTCCCGGAAGGACAGGGAGGCCGCTATACTGGAAAGAGCGGATCAGCTCCGCTCACGATTGAACAACGCGGAAGCGGCCATGGCGGCGCTTACCGAAGCCGACCTTACCCCGGAGGTCTACGCAGGTCACGTGGCGGACCTGGACCAGATCCTGAGTCTGCACGATGACATCGTGGAGGCGGCGGCCGCAATAAGGGCGAGACAGGCTGGCGGACCAGCCCCTCGCACACCTGTTAGACAGGAAGGACCAGCGGTTACTGGTCGGCTCCCCACCCTTCAGCTGTCCCACTTTGGGGGTAGGATGGAGGAGTGGGTGGCATATAAAAATATGTTTGAGTCCCTGGTCGTAGCACGACAGGATTTGTCGAAGGCCCAGAAGATGGCCTACCTCCTCTCCACTCTTGAGGGTGAAGCGCGGTCGCTCATCCAGCACCTCCGGGTGGAGGACGACCAGTACGACACGGCTTGGGAGTTATTGAACTCCCGCTACCAAAACTTACGTTTGTTAGCGGATGCGCACGCCGCACAGTTGATGGCCCTGCCCAAGGTGGCCAACAGGGCACAGTTGCGCCTGCAGTTGCTCACGCCCGTTACAGTGGCCTGTAACGCGCTCCGCACACTGGGGCTGCCGGTGGACCAATGGTCCTTTTTGCTGGTGCACATAGTATTGGGCAAATTACCCAATGACATCCGCTCGCGGTTTGAGCGCGAGAATGCGGAGCGGGATAGCACCACCCTACCAACATTCACTGACTTGGTGAAGTTTTTGGAATTTGAGGCAGGGGCGGCTGAGAATACCATGACGGACCCAGCGCCATCCAGAGCGCCTGAACGTAGGCCCTTGGAACCCTCATGGCGAGGGAGGCCCCAACAGGGACGGCAACCGCCACCGCGTGGAGCTGGTGCGCGGGTTGCACACACGGCAGCAGTCGCGAGGGACGCGGACTGCCTGCAATGTGGTCGGAGGGGCCACAGCCTGCTGCAATGCAGGGACTGGCAGGGACTGCCAGTACAAGATCGGCGCCGCATGGCAAAGCGGCATGAACTTTGCTTTTATTGTTTGGGCGGTCACTATGCACGTGACTGTCCCAGTGCCATACCATGCAGTGCATGCCGTGGGCGGCACCACGCGATGCTTTGCATGAACCGCAACGGGGATGGCACCCGGATGTTGAGGCAGGGGTCCCCTATGGGCGGGGGCGCTCCTGCGCGAAGCCCTCCACCATCGGGCGGAGGACGCGGCTTCGCTCGTCGCACCCCCCCTCGGGAGGGGGGTCGCGTACCTGCGCGGGTCTTGGCGGACCGGGACCACGCGCCCCAAGGTCATGGCCAGTATGTAGCTGGCCAGGCCCCGGATAGGGCCCCCATGGGCGGGGGCCCTAGATCGGACGTGAGAGTGGGGACACCCCCCTCCACGCGGGTTACCAATGCCCAACACATGCAGCCGCAGCGGTTTTCTCCACCGCTGCACGAGTACCCACGGCTGGAGTACCACCCGCCGTACCATAGGTATGGCCGGGCCGCGGGTTATGCCCCCTCAGATGGGGATGTGCACTCGCCCGACATATTATCCGGGTCAGTGGCGCCCCCTGGTTTGGAGAGAGTGGGGAGCCCGTAACTAGCTTGCTCCCTTGCTGGGACAGAGCCGCGGACGGTTCTGCTCCCTACCGCGGTGGTCCGCGTATGGGGTCGTGGGGGAAGCCATTAATTTGAGAGCTCTGTTGGACTCAGGGGCTCAAAGCAGTTTGGTTACCACTCGAGTGGCACGCCAGTTAGGTTTAGTCGTGGAAGACTCGCCTGTGCCACTTCTTGGAGTTGGTGGCATACAAGTGAAGTGTCTGACGGGCCAGACACTTGTCACCTTTTCTTCGCTGAAGTCCTCCACAATGAGGATCACGACTTCGGCTATGGTAATGGATACCATTGCGGGTTGGCACCCCTCGACAGACATACCGCCGGGTGTGTTGTCTTTGGTTTCGGGTCTGGATTTGGCCGACCCCTTTGTCTTTCATCCCGGCCCAGTGGACTTGCTCCTGGGCTCGGACGTATTGGGTTGGATTTTGTTGGGTACCCAGAAAGCTCTGGGTTCGTCTTCACTGATGGCAGTGTCTACTATCTTTGGTTTCGCCCTGATGGGCCCTGTGTTTGATAATAGCACCGTGGAGGAGCCACCGGTCGTCGCATCAGCGTCCTTGGCCAAGACCATGCAAAGGTTTTGGGAGGTGGAGGAGCCACCTATGAGTTCCAGGGTGGATCCGGAACACGCTGAGTGCGAAGCCCTTTTTCGATCGACCACGGAGAGGTTGCCCTCCGGTCGGTTTGTAACTAGGTTACCCTTTGTTGCCTCTCGTCCTAGCCTAGGGCAAAGTAGGGCGCTTGCGGAGAAACGACTGCTGTCCATGGAGCGACGTATGCAGCGTGACCACGTACTTCGCGATAAATATATTGAATTTATGCGCGAGTACGAGGATTTGGGTCACATGTCTCCGGCTCGAGTTGATTGGAGCTCAACTGAGCATTATTTTTTGCCCCACCACGCGGTGGTGAAGGCCTCAACGGGCAAGTTGCGGACTGTCTTTGATGGGTCCGCACCCACTTCGAACGGGGTTTCGTTGAATCTGTGTTTGCATTCGGGTCCCAAATTGCATAGGGACATAATTGACATCATCTTGAACTTTAGAAGACATCAAGTGGTTTTTGGTGCGGATATCCGGATGATGTTCCGCCAGACAGTCATACATCCTGAGGACAGGCGATTCCAGTTGATACTCTGGCGTGAGCGCCCTGAGGATCCTGTGACGGTGTATGAACTCAACACAAACACGTATGGTTTGAAATCTAGTCCCTATATCGCCATCAGATCATTGCTTGAATTGGCAGAGCGGGAACGGATCCGCTTTCCCCGTGGGGCTTCCGTGCTGTCACGTGACTTGTATGTTGATGACGTGTGCACCGGAGCCCAAAGTATTGAGGAGGCCCTCCTACTGCGGGATGAATTGATTGAAATATTGAAGACAGGTGGCTACGAGCTACGTAAGTGGTTGTCTAATGAGCCTAAAGTTCTAGAAGGGATCCCGGAGGATCACCAACAGAACCCTCACCTGTTTGAGGATGTGGATGATCCCAACAGGATAGCGGTGCTGGGCATGCAGTACCAGCCGCTAACCGATATTTTTACATTCCAAGTGGACTTGGAAATACCAAAGGTCTGGACTAAGAGAACGGTGTTGTCCGTAATAGCCCGTATGTTTGATCCAAGCGGTTGGATCAGTCCAGTGATATTCTCTGCAAAGTGTCTTCTTCAGAGACTTTGGACTTTGGGCGTCTCGTGGGACGAGCCGCTGTTTGGTCCTCCATTGGATGATTGGCTCGAGTTGTTTTCATCGATTAAGGAAGTCAATCGGATTGCCTTGCCTCGTCGAATATTGCCCCCGGGAAATATCGAGCCAGCCTGCATGGCTTTTGTGACGCGTCGGAGCGAGGCTACGCCGCGTCAGTCTATATGCGGACAGTTGACGCCGATGGCCGGGTCAATGTCTCGCTTTTGTTAGGGAAGAGCAAGGTCGCCCCCATCAGGACTAGGCTGACTATTCCCAAGCTTGAGTTGAGTGGAGCTCACCTTCTCTCAAAATTGTTGCATCACGTTGCATGTGAGCTGGCGGCCACGGTCGAGATACGGGACATCTTCGCCTGGTCGGATAGCCAGGTCGCGCTTGCATGGTTGCGCGCGGCCCCACATACCTTGGAGGTTTTTGTGGGAAATCGGGTTTCCCAAATCCAGAATATCGGAATTGATATAACATGGAGACATGTGCCGGGAGAGCTTAACCCAGCGGACTGTGCCTCCCGAGGTTGTACGGCACCAGAATTGGTGTCACACCCGCTCTGGTGGGGTCCAGAGTGGCTGATGGGATCAGAAACTTCTTGGCCTGTCTGTCAGACAGATGTTACTTCTTTGAGTTTGACTGGGCTCCGTGTACATGCTGTAGTCGCTGAGACGACGTCGGAGCCGGATTGGCTACTTGCTCGGTATAGCAGCTTGGATAAGCTTCTGGGTGTCACCAGTTGGATTAAGCGTTTCATACATAATTGTAGAAACCCACAGGCAAAGCGGTTGGAGCCGATTGCAGGTGCAGAAGAGCGCCGGAGCGCATTGTTGCATTGGGTCCGTGTCGTGCAGACCGGACGGTTTGAGTCAGAGCTTCGTATTTTGCGCGACGGACGCGCTAAGTTGAAGGGCGCGGTCGCTCGTTTGAACCCGTACATCGACTCGGATGGGCTTCTTCGGGTTGGAGGCAGGCTCCGGAAGGCGGATCTTCCATATGAGACTCGCCATCCTCTGTTGTTGCCCAAGGGCGGACCCTTGGTGCAGCTTTTGGTGTCTGATCGACACATTCGTAACGCCCATGCTGGGTGCAATGCTTTGTTGGCTATTTTGCAACGCGAGTTTTGGATTTTGTCTGCCCGAAGAGCAATCCGTAGTGTCCTGTTTCGATGTATTGCATGTTATAGGTTGAAGGCATCCACGATGCAACCACAGATGGGTGATTTGCCCGCTGATCGAATCCGACCTTCGAGACCGTTTGACGGCGTTGGAACCGATTTTGCCGGTCCCTTTTCGATCAAGGCTTCTCCCTTTCGTAATGCCCGTATTGTGAAGGGCTATTTGTGTGTATTTGTTTGTTTGGCCACCAAGGCTGTCCATTTGGAGGTGGTATCGGCTCTGACTACGGAGGCCTTCGTCGCCGCGTTGGATCGCTTTGTTTCGCGTCGAGGTCTACCTTCCCTTATTAGGTCTGATAATGGCACAAACTATAAAGGAACTGTAAATTATCTTAAGGATGTTTCTGTGTTTATTGATAAAAATTGTACTAGTTTAAGTCAAATTGCTGCCCAAAGGGGAATAACCTGGAAGTTTAGTCCCCCAAGTTGCCCCCATTGGGGAGGGATTTTTGAAGCGGCTGTGAAATCCGCAAAGACCCACCTCCGCCGCATTATCGGAGAAACGGCTCTAACTTTTGAAGAGCTGGCCACAGTGTTTTGTAAAGTTGAGGCGGTCCTCAACTCTCGTCCTCTCTGTCCGCTATCTCCAGATCCAAATGACTTGGAAGCTCTCACCCCTGGTCATTTTTTGGTGGGAGGGCCGTTGAATGCCCTGCCCGAATACCCGTGGAAGGATGAACGCGTATATCGGTTGTCGCGTTTTCAAATGTTGCAGCAAATGAGCCAGGACTTTTGGCGTCGCTGGTCGCTTGAATATTTGCATTTGCTGCAGCAAAGAGTGAAGTGGACAGACAGGACTGAGCCTCCCAGGGAGGGTGATTTAGTATTGTTAAAAGAGGCAAATTTGCCCTCATTGCTTTGGCGACGAGCTCGCATATTACGTTTGATTCTTGGCGGAGATGGCACTCCGCGTGTGGCTGAGGTGTTGGTCGACGGTTCGATTTTAAGGAGAGGTGTGACCTCTCTCGCCCGCCTTCCCGTAGAGTAAGCTAGCGGTCTGCTTCTCAGACCGGGACGGGGGATGTTTGTAATATATTGGGTAAAACTAAACGCAGGCGTTTCCTGTTATCGCCGCCAGGCGTTTTGGGGTTCTCACATTGCTCGTGCGAATGGCTCGCGGACGGTCGCCATTGTCCCATGCGATATCGGTTTGATTTTTAATACGCGAGAGGGCCCGCGTTCTTTGATTGCTAATTAACTTGAGTTGTATTTGTGAATTTCCTGTTTGTTAAATAACTATTGAACTTTGTGTTTGTGTACCCGTCATTGTGACTTTCTCCTGTGGGATGTGACGCGTGGCTGCTCGCTCACAGCTATCTGTTGCCGAGCCGATTTCGGGAAGAAATCTATTTATTTGTTCTGGGGAATTGAGATCTCATGGGTTAGGTAGGGTGATTAGGAATTCCCCCTTCCCGAAGACACTCAAGTTTGGATCCGAAGAGAAAGAAGATTTAGCTTGGTAAGTGGTTTTCCATTGTAATTAATTTATAGGTTAGGTTATCACATAGGGCCCTGTAGCTCCCTTCATAAGCTACGGTGGTAGCAGACTGCGTTAAGTTAGTTAGGTTTTAATCGGGCAACCGTGGTGCCGCGTGGAGATTTTTTCCCGGTACTTATTTTTACCGGTGGTTTTTTCCCGGTGAAGTTCCGGTACCGAATTCTTCCCGCCGCTTCGTTTGTCCGGACTTGCTCTGCACAATTTCTGGTAGCAGAGCGTAGTTGCTCTGCACAGTTGTATAGCTTGTATAATATGTGACTGCGGCATTTATTGGGTTAATTAACAAGAGTGATGTAGATGTTACCTGTTTTTGGAAATTATCCAACTCGAACGGATAACTATGGGCCATATCCTTTATTTTCTCGTTGAAATCAGGCACGGGTAGAGACACGTCAATCATTTCTGCCCACTCCGTAGAAGTTACTCCAGTCCTAACTGCACTGCTGGTAATATTTAAAACTGGGATATCAGGCAGCTCTATAGGTGGATGAATTATTGTACTCTCAAGAAAGTTGTCGTCCTGAGTACTGGATGTCTCAATTTCCACCTTCTTTGGCTTCAGTTTCTCTTTTGGCTGTTCATCATCATCCTTCCAAAGGCCTGTAGATTGTGAAATCAAAAATAAAATTAATTAAAGTGATTGATATAAATTGCATTTTTATTAAACACAGAATGCACACAAAGTCCTGCGCATCCAATATAATAACGGGTTGAGAGCGCTGCTGGGGCTACCAAGACACTGCTCCGCATCAGGAATGTTCGCAGAGGCACGTGTGGACACCTTCCAAGCCATAGTGCGGAAGAGGGTGGCCTCCTTGATGCGGAGACTGAGCGCTAGCTCCAACAGCCTTCTCAAAGTCATCGCTGGCAGGGTAGTGGGCCCATACTAAAACATTGGACCCAATTACACGTAGATAAGGTACTAACATAGTTTTAAGGACATTGTAACTAACATTTCTATGGACTTGTCCGAAACAAAATTATTATTATTAATATCTTATTGATTTGAAAATAAGTACTAATAAGTGAAAAAAAAACATATGCAGCAGTATTTGTAGAATTCTTTGGAACAGGCAATTTTCCTAATTGAATAAACTGTTTAAATCAAATAATCGTACCTTCCAAGTGGACATTATTATCCACAACTTCTTCAAGGTTGATTTTGATCTGAATGTCAATATTATCAGTCTTCTCAATTTTTTCTCCCTCATCTCTGTTCTCATGGTTGAGAACCGTGACTCCATCTTCTGCAAATAGAACCCCCTCTTTTTTGCCAGGAGGGGTTGTTAAGATATCTGGAAAAGGAATATGTTGCTATAAGTTCACAGTCTGTATTTAGAAAGGTGTTCAGATAGGATTGATCCTATGATGGACATTGGATAAATCCTACGGTTTATCTTTAGATTAATATAAGTGTGAAATAGTTGTCTGCATTTAAATTCTGTGCACTGTGTTGCACAGCTATTGTTATTTACCTTTGACATCACAACATAGACAAAATAAAGGCTTTTAAATTTGATCATCATCTGAATTAATAATCCCTTTATTTATTATTACCTTCACCCAAAAACTTCCCAGGCTCATCATTCTCCATATTAATGTTAATCCGAATACTAGCAGCATCCTCCAGTATTTTCTGCAGCTCCTCTTCAAATCCTGCTGGTATGAATGGGCTCTGCGTGGTGGTGCCTCGTGTTGCCAAACTTGGTGGCAAGGGTGCCCGCGCCATAGACAAACTATCCTCATCATCCTCATTAGGTATACTTATCTCTTCAAGACCAACTATTTCTCCGGTAAGTGGATCACGCACGACCTGATTGTGATAAATTAAGCAGTTCACATTTAAATAGATATTCATGTAACTTATATAATATCTAAATGAAGTAGGTATACATTGTTAACATAAAAGTAATATATAAGTGTCCAGATATTTTCTAGTATTCAAGAGCTTGTTCTTGTATCATATCAATATAGCTATATATATATCAGCTTGTTATTATATCAATACATATGTGTGGGTTCATGCAAAGCTGATGTGATCACTAGGTACATAATTATGTACATATGTATTGATATAATAACAAGCTGATATATATATATAGCTATATTGATCACTATTGTAGGTACATAATTATGTACCTAGTGATCACATCAGCTTTGCATGAACCCACACATATGTATTGATATAATAACAAGCTGATATAATTTTACTTATACATAATTATGTATAAGTAAAATTTGTTCTGACAACAGCATAACTTGATACAATAATAGGTAGCAATTAGAATCTGAGTTAAAAAGCTGTTGACTGTTGAGAATAAATACTTACTTCTAATGTTGTGTCAGGGCCAACTTCATCATCATCAGTTTTGAACAGAGAATCAACATCAGTCTTTCTGTGCCAATGGGTCTGCGACCGCTCCCATTTGTGAATAGACAATCTCTCTGGTTTCAAAATATATTCTTTTACACGCTCATTGAAATCCTCGAAGATTGGTGGGATCTGAAAAGAACGTAACATATTGTTTATCAACTTGTTTATAATACAATAGGTAGTACACATCTTAAATAGATTTTCCTGATTACATTTAATTACCTTGAAATCAGTAAATTCATCTTCAGTATCTACAAGCATCTTTTAATTGTAAAATTAAAAGGTTTGTTGTTATTTGTTTATTATTTTTGTTCTGAGGTAAGAACAAAAATATCAATCAATGATTTAGTTAGGTTATGTTGTGGATGGATACCGGCTACTGACATTGACAGTGACATGTCTCTGAAAAAGATATTTTCGTTCCACGGTCTCTTGGTTTTCAGCATTCAGCCAATCAAGGGCTGTTTTAAAATTATGGTTTCGTTGTGCCGTTACCGTGGGAATCCACCACAGAAATAATTTTCTAGGGTTCCGTACCTCAAAAGGCAAAAACGGAACCCTTATAAGATCACTTTGTTGTCCGTCTATCAAACTCTTTTTCTCGGGAACGCATAAAGCTATAAAGTTGAAATTAATATCGAATCCACGGTCTTTAAAAAAAAAAAAATAATCAAAATTTTACGTCTACCCGATCAGGAGATATTCCCTTAAATGTTGCGAATTTTTGCATATTTTGCGATTTCAGACAGCAATCAAAACCCGTTAACCTAAAATAATAAAAACAAAATAGCAAAAGCCGAATTTGTTGTTCTCATGGAAGTAATAAGTACTTTGTACAAAGTACTTATTACTTCCATGGTTCTTCTGCTATCGACATAACACGGACCGTGCCGCGTGCGGAAGTCCTTGTTGCTCGAAGGCTATCGAGCCCAAGAGTCTATGATCGATCGATACCTATTATAATACTGAGTTGAAGTTTTAGGTATACTTAGGTACGTACGTAAAAATCTTTTTAGTGGTATTCAAATTATACCGGAAAGAAGTTTGAAAATCAAAGAAGTTTTTCAATTTAAAATTATTATTATAATGTTCGTAAAAGGTAAAAAAATACCTATTAAAAAAATAAAACAACGTTTGTACACTCAATACAGTATTTTATTTTTATTTTTTGGGACATTCATATTGTATTGCTAATTTAGCCAATATATAATTGCGTCATTTGAATACTGAAAATTATGTTGTCATGTTCACGATTATTTGATAATTTTACACTGTCCTTATCATAAAGTTAAATTAAATATTCTAGCGAAGATTATTCATCTTCATGATCTTTATTGATACCATATTTTTATTGCAAATTTAGACAATAAATATTAAAAGTGCGTCATTAGACTACTGTAAAAATGATGATGGTCCACGATTTTTTTTTTAATTTTCATTGTCCTTACTAGTGTAAAAAAATAACAACATTACAAACGAACGTATTTATGTATGGTATAATTAATATCATAGATTATTTTGTTAAAATTTTTTTTTTCGTATGAAACGAAAAAACAACCTTCACAAAGCCTTTGATTTTTTACACGAATTACCAAAAAAAGGAGTGTTATGTTTCAGGGTTCATGTATGTGTGTATGTAAGTTTTTTATTCCGCCATAAGTCCTAAACGGTTTAACAGATTTTGATGTGAAAGGTATTTTTAGATTCCTTGCCATTCGTCATAAAAGTGTTATAGGCTATGTGAGTTGTCAGTCGTGTTTTTTTATTTTTTAATAAATTGGCTTATTTCAACTTTTCTCGTCTTGGGAAAGTTGGGATTCCATTGTAAAGCCAACCCAAAAAATTCTTTAAGTAAATTAATAAGACTTGCATATCTAATACTGCAAAGAAATTAGATTAGCCTTCGATTTGAAGTAATTTGACCCAAAAAAATTCTAGACAGACAAAAACTAATTATTATTTTTATAAGTGTACAGAATTCGAAGTACAGAATCGTGACTAAGTTAGTATAGTGGCAGCAAGACAAAAACATCATAGTAGCGCAAAAAGGTCAGCAATTTTTTCCATTGATACATCGGAGATACGATGCGAATATGTGAGTCAGTGAGCCTTGACGGTCAAGGTCACCAAGCAGGTCCTGCCTGCTACCACCTCCCAGGCCACTTTGCTTGGACACTCAATCTTTGCCGCCAGTTTAAGCCAGTGCCTCCCGCGGTTGGCTGCAACGGATTGATTCTTACGTTCAAAAACTTTTTAATCACTTTATTTTTAAAACAATGGCTAGAACTTTTTTGTCGTGTGCGACAGTGTTTTGTTTATTGATTCTGGAAGTCACCGATGTGTTAACAGTGGTACGTGAATGTTATTATAATAGGTTTGGTATTGTTGGTAAATTACATCTCATGCACTTCCCACTAATATAATATTACTTATAAATGCGAAAGTTTGGACGTGTGTATTTATTTATTTATTTTATTTAAAACTTAAACCGAAAATGGTATAAAAGGCGGACTTAATGCTAACAGCATGTAGTATGTTGTTACTCAATCACGCTAAATCTACTAGACGGATTTCGATGAAATTTGGTACACAAGTAGAAAAATACCGGAAATACATCGAGATATTATGTACTGTTGTATTTCGATGCGGGAATAGCATTTAGTAATATCTCAGTTTCTAAGTAGCGGCGTGCCTATCAAGATGAAACCTACGGCAGATTTTAAGTAAGACCTGTGAAAACCGCATCAAATTTCATCCAGTAGTTTTTGCGTGATGCATATCCGTACAAACATACAGACATTAATTCTAAAAAAAACTGTTTTACCTTCTATTGGCCTTATGAAGACACCAAATATTTTTTCTGAAATACCTCCTATATAAAGACACAGGCCAGTTACAGTTGTACCTACCTAAGATACGGTAAAAAATACTTACTATTGGTTATAAAAAAATATTTTAACAGGACATGACGACCTTCTTGATCATGATCGTCATCCTCCTTATCTTTTCCCATATTTTGTATGGAGTTTTTCCGTTTGACTTCAAATCCAAATATTTCATGGAACGTATACATAAATATAAATAGTATTTATCACTTCCATGAAATATTCATGAAACTTGAAAAATATATAGTTGTTGCTCGTAAACATTTCCATCAACTGGTATACCTACTTAGGTGTCTTCGTTATGAAGCGATTTATTTACATAAGTAGGTAGGTTGTTGTGACTATAAGTAGACACATACATACCTAATGTTAATACCTACATTAGTCAAATATTTTGGAAAAACCATTAAAATCAGTTCCTTGGTTAGAAAAAGATAGTTCAAAGTTGAGAGAAGTAATAGATACTGTCTATAAATACGTAGCTACTTATTTAAGTACTTGCTTAATTTTATATCTGCTAATTTATATACTTACTAGCTTTTGCCCGCGGCTTCGCCCGCGTGAATTTCCCACGGGAACAGTGCTTTTTCCCGGGATAAAAAGTAGCCTATGTGCTATTCCAGGTCATTATCTACCTCTGTACTAAATTTCATCGAAATCCGTCCAGTAGATTTTGCGTGATTGAGTAACAAACATCCTCACAAACTCACAAACTCACAAATTCACAAACTCACAAACTCACAAACTCACAAAGTCACATCCAAACTTTCGCATTTATAATATTAGTATGGATGTACAAGTTATTCTGGGGATTTATTAGTAATATATTGTCTTTGGTTTATAGTTTGTTTAAAAAACAGTTAGTATTTAAATATTATTATTAAAATTACTGATGAATTAATACAACCAATATTATAGAGTTAATTTAACTTTTATTTTATATTTTTCCGGGATTATTCATGATGAATATCTTAATGTGACATAAGTATCGCAATAAGTACGTATTGTAAGCGGAAAATACCGGTAAATGTTGCAATTAGTGATGTGATTAAGTATATTGAGTAGGTAGATAGTAATTACTTAAGTATGGCATGTATTCATACGGTTCGGGAGAGAAGTAAGATAAAACACCATTAAAAATAATGTTGGTAAGGTGTATTTATTTTTACTTTTGTTTAGTTTTACTTTTTTTCACGAATATTGACGAAGCTTGTGGAGGATTCTTAATTTTTTTTAAAATACCTAATTGAATTTAAGATATAGATAGCGATAATACCAAGTGCATACTTGTATCAATTGTAAAGAGAGGAGTCCCTGTAACACAAGTTTTTACTTAGCGCAGGGCTCCAGAACTTGTATAAAAAGTGTAACTTTTCTTGGTAATAAATGATTTATGAAATGATTCTTCGAAGATAGGGTCATTGACATCAATCTGCCAGAATCAGTTTATTATTATTACTACTTACAGCATAGATAGAGGTCCTTCAACAAGGTACCTCAATATGGGGTTGACTGTACAATGCTTTATGAGTTTTCCATAACTATTTATCGTAATGCCAGCTGGTCATTATTTATCGGTTAGGCTTATTTGTGCATAATTTGAACTGCCCACTCAATTTCACAAAGGTTTTCTTTAATAAAATAATTTATCTAATGTAACAGAGATTATTTACATCACTGGGCAGTTGATCCGAAGTGGGGAACGTTTTCGCAACCGGTCGGTGCAGCCTGCATAATGTCTCTCCATGTTTGTGGGTTACTACGGACCATTCAAGTCGACTATCTGACATACAAATAGTCTCACTTAGTTAAAGTAGAGATACAAAGACTCTACATTTTAATCTGCCTCTTTTGGTTACAGAATATCTTCTGTCATAGGTCTGGATTTTGTATAAAGGAATAAGCCAGTGAGTACTATAATGACTTTGTTGGTAAAGCTTATTACGTAGAGTTACTTGTACTTACTTATGTTTTCGAAAGTAAAATGGTCTTGAGGTGGATAATCTATACATATAATAAAACAGTAAAAATATTTTGTCTGTACATTTAATATTTTTGACTGAAATAGATAGAGGGAGACCTAAAAAGAATAATAGAAAGCAAAAAAAATTTTTTGGAATTTCTTGTCTGTCTGTCTGTCTGTCTGTCTGTATGTCTGTATGTATGTACGCGTTTCGCGCAAAAACTACTGGACGGATTTGAATGAAACTTTTTTTGTTGTATAGCTATTAAGCCTGGGCAACATATAGGCTATAATTCATTTTGAAAACTGGAACACCTGATGAAGAACCATAATGGAACAGCTAAAGTATAAGTAATATGGAAATGGTGCCTTAACAAAAATCGTTCAACCTGATGAGCATTTTCTGCTGACGTATAAAAATTTAAGATCTGGAACATCTGATGAAAAGCTCCAAGAGACCAGCTACACTATAACATATATGGAAATGGCGCCTTAGCAAAAATCGTTCAACCTGATGAGCATTTTCTGCTGACGTATAAAAATTGAAGATCTGGAACATCTGATGAAAAGCTCCAAGAGAGATTTTTCATCTAAGCGAAACTCACGCGGGCGAAGCCGCGGGCGACAGCTAGTATAAAATACTTTAATCTTTGTTTGAAAAAAAATCGTTGGAAAATACGCTAGCTTTTGCCCGCATAGGTATAAATTGTTTTTTTTTCACATGTTTAAAGGATTTTTTTAACAGTCCTTTCACTAACGGTTTAGGTATCAGAAAGAACCTCCCCTCCGTACAGTAGGCTCCCTTCCTCTATAAGCTTCCTCTGTTTTATATTTAGACGTATATTTTCTTTCTTTAGGTATTTACAATAAACAACAATCAATCTCTCCAATGATACGAAATTATGAGGTATAATATCATGAACAAAATAAATGTATAAAGACAAACGTACGCCATGTCAAAATTGCAGCGTTCAAAAGATGTCAAGGCCTTCTGGTCTTCAAGTATAGTGGACACTGACGTTTTCCCATAATTAAATCCATTACAATTAATTTTCTCTTCATTCCGCAGCCTAGCCTTTGTTCGCGTCCATGACATTTCTGCTTGAAAAATCATGTAGTCAGACAATTTTCATTATTTACTTCGCACACACTCAAGACAGTAATAGTTTTAAAGGTAAAGATTCGCCTTCGATTATCACACTGTGTGTGTGTACCTATCTATTGTCACTAGAATCTCCATTCTTACAACATAGTACTGAAGTAGCATTGTTAAGTTAATGTTAATTACCTTTAATGTTAAACACTTAACACTTTCTACGGATAATGTAACAGATTACGCTATCGGCATGCATTATCGTCATTATTCAACAGCCAAAAGAAACAACGACATGCAGTATGCAAGTCAATGAAACTAGTTCAAGTAGGGACCAAATACGAGAGATAATATGAGAAAAAAAATGGCGACGCCTTTGCGCTAAGGTACTCGTAAGTGTACCTAGATATTAATCTCAGTCTGTGAGCAATATTACGCGAAAGTCTTTTAAGAGACTCGGGACGGGACTTCGTATTTGAATAGCTCCTAGCTATTTCTCCTAGAGCACTGATCAATATTTTTTTACTACGTAAGTGCATACATGTTATACAGACTAAGAACTGATTTCTTATATAGGTACCTTTAACCGCAATAATACAGAGGTCTAGCCTAGATAAATTACACCTATTAGGGAAAAAAACTAACCTACTCCTTTGCGATATAGGACAAATTCGCTTATCGGTGTAAATTGGACAGCACATATACTTACATATACTTAATGTGATAATTGGCCTTGATCCACTGATCTAAGAATTCGATTTCTCACGCTAATTTGGACTTGCTAATGGCAATTTAACTTAAGATAATTACAAGCACAGTATACGTATTATTCTGTTCATAATCACAGCCCTTCAATCGTGTATCTCCAATTAAATGCGTCAGTAAATCGGACGAAGCGAACCGAATGTCTGTTTCTAATATTATCACTAGGTACCTACCTAAATAAGTAAATAAAATCAAATGATTTTATTTTATTTATAGTATTTACGTAAATTCTTTAGTTGTAATTGATTATAAATAAATAAACTAAATTACTAATATATAAAACAATGCTATAGAATATAAAATGTATGAATGTAGAGTCTGTAGGGGATGGATAGTTAAAATGGTTAGGCTGCATATTTTGTATGTATGAATGTCACAGTAGAAAACACATGAACATTTTCGAATTAATTCAGTGATTAAACTGAAGTTTCTGTTGTATTGTACTTACATATTCTTATATTTTTAACAGACACTTCTCAAAATATTGAAGCTGTGATAAATTAGGTATAATTGTTGCATGAATTTCCTGAAATTTATCTAGCGATTTCTGGGTGAATTAGGTTCTCGATTAAAGAATAAGAATAACTGTAACTTTAACTATCTTTATTTGAAATTAGTGTTAAGGTAAATGTTATAAGTACTTTAAACTAAAACATGACAATCAATAGCCGTCTCTTATCAGTGCATACCTACTATAGTTCTTGTTGTATCCAGTTTACAAGGCTAGCCCGCTCTCTTATTAAGTTATTTGATTTCGACGTATAAACAAAATAAACATGTGTATACCAAAGGCATCATTGTCAACCACACTAACCATAGTTTGAGTCATTTTCTATCAGATTTTAAAGTTTATCAATTTTTAAGCTTTGCCTTGAGAACAAAAATGCAGGCCATGCTCTACAACTACAATTTGAGGAAATGAATTTAGCATATAGTTATAAAGCAGTAAAATTATTGAATACACTCGCGTCATGTCTATATTATAAGAGTGTAGATTTTTTGCAATAATATGCTTTTGTGAATGACAATGAATTGGACCATGAACTCTCAAGAGGTGCTGTGATTCAATTATTTTTAAACGGACAACTGCCCCTTATTAAAGATCCATGGTCCAACTAGTTGTACAGAGTAGTTGGACCACTGCCCCGGAATGGACAATTGGATATGTTAATGGGATTCAAAACCTCGACCTTGCGTGTTAAATACAAAAAAAATCCCCGGGCTTAGATATTTCTAAAAAAAATCCATACTACCTAAAATTTAAATGCAAAAGGGTGTCTATCTGTATGTCTGTCTGTTACGTTTTCACGGTTAAACCGCTGGACCCATTTTGATGAAAATTGGTTTTTCTTCTTCTTCTTGGCGATGGATATTGAAGATATGAAGTCAAACATAAGCTACTTTTTTTCAAAAATCGTATCTTAGTATGACCCACATTGGCTCTACACTCTAGCGCCAAAGATAAAAAAGAAAAAATTAAAATAAATCTACAGTAAAATTTAACTACTCATGTGGAAAAAGTAACGGTAAGTTGGAACTTAATGCTGACAATAATCTCGTACGCGTAGATATCTTCATTTGTTTCGTCAAATGTATACAAATATTATGTAAAGAGAAATTGGGGTTAAATGGTCAGGAGGGCGCTGAGCATGTAAGCATGTGCTTGTACTAAAGATCGCGTTTTATATATAGATGGTCTACGATTATGTAAACTCTATTTGGTTTAGTTAACATACATACATAGAATCACGTCTTTATCCTTTACGGGGTAGACAGAGCCAAGAGTCTGAAGTTCGATCGGTTGCATAGAGAAACACGTACTCTTTCGTTCCGCGCGCGGAAGTCCTTGTTGCTTGAAGATCGGTTGTAATGAGAATGTCTTTGGACTGGGATTTATCCAATTTTACCATCTGCTTTTTGCCTCAATATAATTCTGCTGCATTAAAATGTATTAAGGCGATCATCAATAATATTACAATCCATACTAATATTATAAATGCGAAAGTTTGGATGTGAGTTTGTGAATTTGTGAGTTTGTGAGTTTGTGAGGATGTTTGTTACTCAATCACGCAAAATCTACTGGACGGATTTCGATGAAATTTGGTACAGAGGTAGATAATGACCTGGAATAGCACATAGGCTACTTTTTATCCCGGGAAAAAGCACTGTTCCCCTGGGAAATTCACGCGGGCGAAGCCGCGGGCAAAAGCTAGTACGTAATAAAATAAAATATTTATACTTACCTGTGTTATACTTATAATTACTTCTATATATCAAAATTTAATCAGCTAAGCGTGGCCTTCGAGTCTCGTGAATCTTGGCTCTGTCTAGCCTGTAAAGGATTAAGACGTGATACTGTATCTGTCTGTATTGGTCAGATGAAGAGAAATCTGACCCACATCTCACATAATCCCATCACAGGGGATCAGGATCTCTGAATCTGACTGTACTGTACATCAAAACTTAATCACCGTGAAAAGTGTCCATTGCACCTGTTTTATTATTCTTTATTTTGCGTTTTTTTAGGGCAAGCCAGCGAGCAGGGCATGCGTCATCGGGGCAGGTTACTCCGGGTTGGCCGTGGCCAGGTACCTGCAGCAGTATGGGGTCAACTACACCGTGTTTGAAGCGACCAGACACATCGGCGGCACGTGGCGGTTTGACCCTCACGTTGGGACGGATGAGGATGGCCTTCCGCTGTTTACCAGCCAGTATAAATACTTGAGGTAGGTAGGTACTTCGGTTGTGTCGGGGCTGTAGTGAAGAGTGGATCCGTTTGGTAGATCAGACCGGAATAACTCGTGGAGCGAAAAAAGCACATGGTCCTGGCATAAATGCGGTAGGCGTCAAACCGTGTGGTTTTAGTGGGTTCAAGTCCCACATACCGGTCCGGCTTCCCGTCGCTAGAGGGTAAAAAATGTAGATACTTTGGTTACCTGTGACATGAGGGCAGCATACTCTGGGATGACCGCCAGATATCTCCAGCAGTATGGAGTCAACAATATGTAACTGAGATTAACAAGACCTTGAACAAGACCTGTGATTACTACAATTGTCACATACCAATATGCACAGGTCATCAGCACAGGTCTTATTTGGTAAACTAGGAAAAGGAAGATTTTTTTTTTAAATGGACATTGTGCGAATTTTTGCGTTACTTTGCGCATCGTTTGTCAGGCATAAAGGATACTGCATCTTTAGGTTACGTGGATACAGCTTATTCATTACCATAAAAATATTTACGAAAGTCCTTCTTTGTCTTCTACACAAGATAAGTGACAACAAGGACTTTCGCATGCGAAACGGAAAGTCCGTGTTGCTCTATGATTTTGGTGCTCATTTGTCTGTTTGAGCTGTGATTGTTCAGTTTTGACAGATTTTCCAACCATATGATACAGATGTTCACCGGTATATGATTTGGTTAGTAACCATATACTTATTTCTGCTTTGCGGATGTTACATAATTAATTAAAAAGTTGAAAGGCAGGCCTCTCTCATTATGAAACAACTATATGGCAATATACCACCACTACCGACTAGTTATATTCCGGTTTAACTTCGAGATACATAAAAGCAGGGCTCATAAAATATACGATTATTTAATATTAATTCACAATGTAGGTCATGATATGTTTTAATGGATAATTCCATTTGATATTTACTGACGATACCAAAATGCGTGTGTGCATGTGCACACACACAAACACAGCGAGCAAATATTTTTAAGAATATGATTGGCAGATAAGTTTTGGGGAAAAATCGTGTATTTAATGTATTTTCCCACGTTAAGACATTTTTAGATATGCAATCGACTGCATTTTATATTTGCGGACAGCGAACATTAAAACGCACATTTAGGCATTATTAGTTCCATTTTTTTATTGCTTTTATAAGTTGTTTTATTTGCAATCAGTTACTAAGTTCTGACCACAATTTTAATATTTTTATTATTTAGGACCAACACGCCGCGTCAGACTATGGAGTACAACGGCTTTCCATTCCCAGAAGGAACACCGTCTTATCCTTCAGGAGTATGCTTCTACAGATACCTGAAGCTTTTCGCCAACAAGTTTGACCTCATGAAAAATATTCAGGTAAGATGATAGAAATCTAGGTACCTACCTATAATACACTGGGAAAAAACATAAGAAAGGGAACGACGAAAGAAAGGGTCATGAGATAATCTTCTGATAGAACTTACTGTTTGTCTATTAGGGGATTGTATGAATAAATAAATATATACGGACAAATCACAAATATTGAACTAGTCCCGAAGTAAGTTCAAGACTTGGGATACTAATTTATTGATACTATAATTTATTACATTATTAATGTATGTATATATGTATTTATGACCTTAGTAATAAACCCAACTTTATGTAAAAAGTGACACCTTTACGTACGTTACCACCCTGGAAATAATTGAAGTCGACGATAATAGAACTTGTAGGTTTGTTGGTATAATGCAATGCGGATATAGTGATGATTGCAATACTGATTTTATAGTTATTTATCTGACTCAGTGCAGTTCTCCTTGATAATATTAGCGATGCATTAGATGGATGTTCGAAGTAAAGCTATAATCTTATTGTTTTCCATCCAATTTTATGCCTTATTACTTAGATTATCTTAGAAGTTATTACCTAGGTAGGTATCACGTTATAAAATTAATAATAAAGACAAACACGAGTGTGTTTCCAATTTCTGTGGATATGTTAATATTAAAACACTATTAATAGAACTTTTTTATTATACTACGTGTACCAGTGTAGTTTCTTCGATAAATCGGAAATACATTGCAATCAATCGTATTTCTTTCTTTTCATACCGCATATGGTATCTGTATTCTTAATCACTTCCAAATCTTCCATAGGTATTATTTTTAAATACTTTCCTACATCATTCTTTTTTGGTTTCCATGACCAGACCGTCAGTCCAGTCCATAGGTAGAGATAGATAAAACGCTACAACAACATATTTATCAAGTAACAAAAAGGAAAGGTTATATTCTATTCTAAAATGTATTTCCAGCTGCGAAGCTTCGTGACCTCCGTGAAGTGGGCCGGCGACCGCTGGAACGTCACGTACATGAAGACCGACACGAAGAGCGACCACACGGAGCAGTGTGACTTCCTCGTGGTCGCCAGCGGGGAGTACCGCTTCCTCCTTCCCCAAGTTCGAAGGGCAGAACTTGTTTAAAGGTCTGAAACTTTGCAGCTTTACGTTAGGTTTCTTTGAAGTACCTAATACATGATGACCGACACCAAGAGCAACCACACGGAGCAGTGCGACTTCCTCGTGGTCGCCAGCGGGGAGTACCGCTTCCCCTCCTTCCCCAAGTTTGAAGGGCAGAACTTGTTTAAAGGTCTGAAACTTTGCAGCTTTACGTTAGGTTTCTTTGAAGTAATACATGAAGACCGACACCAAGAGCGACCACATGGAACAGTGCGACTTCCTCGTGGTTGCCAGCGGGTAGTACCCTTCCCTCCCTAAGTTTGAAGGGCAGAACTTAAAGGTTAACTTGGCAGCTTTATGTTAGGTTACATTGAATTTTTAAAAATAATTTTTAATTCAAATCCTTCAGAATCAGTTTTCAGACAGATTAGACTAGATATTTTCTGTAAATATTTCTCGGTTAGACTAAAAGGATCTCTATCTCTTTCGGGAATGATGAATGCAGTAAGCGATAAAGATAACGGTACATTGATAAGTAATGATTATGAAGGAAGCTAATTCTGTTGTTCATGATATATTCTTTCTTGGGATAGCGGATTTATGAGTAGATTATTACTTTCAAATGAAAAAACGTTATCCCCTATATATAACGCATGTTAATTTTCAGGCAACATAATCCACAGTCATGATTACAAAGAGCCAGAGCCTTACGCCAATCGGCGGGTGCTGCTAGTGGGTGCTGGAGCCTCTGGTCTTGACCTGGCCACGCAGCTGTCCAACGTCACCGCCAAGCTCGTGCACAGCCACCACCTGCAGTACAACCAGCCCGACTTCTCCCCGACCTACGTCAAGAAGCCCGACATTCGGGAGTTCACACATAACGGAGTCGTTTTCCAAGATGGCTCCTTTGAAGAGGTTGATGATGTCATATTTTGCACAGGTATGCACTTCTTATTTATTTAAAGCTGGATTTGTAACCCAACCATTTTCAGTTTTGTTTTGGTACAATTAAATATTACGTATTACAGATAGGTTTGAGTTGATTAGTGATAATGCGCCCGAATCTGGGTCAATCTTTCAGCAGTCGAATAAAAGAATATTGTTTTGCTTAACAGGCTACGAATTTGAACACCCATTCTTGGATCAGAGCACCGGGGTGACCACCACGGGCAAGTACGTCTTGCCACTGTACCAGCAGACTGTCAACATCAGGCACCCTTCCATGACCTTTGTCGGAAAGTCTAAGAAGGTCATCAATAAAGTCATGGAAGTACAAGTGAGTATTCCTTGCTTGACATACATTTGTATGTTTATTTGAGTACGTGACTAACTCGTTAAATTTAATAGTTTTCACAATTTTCAGTAGGTACCTATCACCTTCGATTGATATTTATGTAAAATTTGGCTGTTTAAAAATAAGTCATACCTATCTGGGGTTTTCGCTATTGCTCATCGTATTTTTTAAATGACCTTCCTTTGAGACCGATTATAATTAATTTGTATGTACGTAGGTAGGTATGTCTCGTATAAACGACGAATAAAAACCCTGGAAATGATTCAATCAATTTTAGCTTGATCTAGAGATAAATCCAAATAAGTATAATAACACGATAACACGCTGCGCGACAGGCCCTAGGAAAGCAAAGCAACTCCTGGTGTTTTCGCAAGGTTCGTCCATTGATCTATCACCAATACTAACTATTGTGTGTGGCGCAGATTCTCTGAGGGCGCTGCGCAGCGACCCAAAATGAGTCTTGGTATCCCATAATACTAGGGTATATTATCTGTGCCCATAATAAGGATATCATTTGGGTCTGTTATGGCATGCTGCTCGCGTAAGTCTTTCTGAACCGATGTATATAATGGAACATATTTCCAGGCGGAGTACGCGGCGGCGCTGGCGTCTAGCAAGTTCCAGCTGCCGCCACAGGAGACCATGCTGAAGACCTGGCTGGACCACGTGTACTCGCTGCAGAAGCAGGGCTTGAAGATCGTCGATGTCAATGTTATTGGCTCGCAGATGGTAATAAACCAATAAAGTAATTAATAATTCTTCTTAATTAATAATAAATTAATTAGTTCCAGTGGTCGGTGCGGCATGGCGGTTTCATGCATTTGTCACGGGAAATTGTACCTACGTCATTAGTTCATTTTAACGTAATGAATCTTGAAGCGTTTATGAAAAATCTGGCGGCACTGATGTTTAACTTACCCCGGTGGAAGAATTTTAAACTGCTTTAAGTTCTCAAAAAAATTTCAACGTTCTTTTTCGGTTTGTGATAACCGAGCCATATGGCAATGGGATTCAAATAGCGTACAATGTACCGTTTGAAATGTAAAAGGGAGCAAGTGTTTCACAAAAATAAGAGAAATTAATTCATATTTGATTATTTTTTATTATTTCAGGACAACTATTTTGCCAACGTGACTGCTGAAGCTGGTGTGGTGAGGACTCCACCAGTTATCACAGACATAAGAGATTTCAACGCCAAGAACCGTTTAGAAGACCTCCTGAACTACAGAGACTATGATTATGAATTAATTGACGATACACATTATAGGAGGTGGTACAACAAGCGGGAAGGATTCCCCTGCCCCATCGAAGACTCAGAATTATAAGTCGAAGACTTTTTTAATCGGTTGGATAATAGCACAAAAAATTAAGAGAAAGTTATAAACTCAATGCTTTTGCCTATGTTATATTGCATAGGTCGGCAACGTGTAGATTACTTAGTGTAAGTAAATGTGATATTAGCCATGTCATTGACTAGATCGTAGTTTTTTCACTATGAATAGGTTATTGTAATAACGTAAAGTACATTCTTGTAAAGTTCTAACAAATCATACATAGTGTAGTAATCTATTTTCGTAAGCAAAAAATAGAGTTCGTTAGATAATTGATGGGCTCATAATTCTGTGATAGCATTTATTAGATCAAATTATGATCTTCGTAGTAGTTTGTGAATAGACATCTATCACTTTATTCCGACTTTATTATTGTAATTTTTTATGAATTCTTTTAAAGTTTTTAGCCGTGAGACATTCACATTCGTATCTAATACAATTACTTCGTCACTGTATATTTTTACTACTTTCATTAAATGACATCGTCTCTCTTCTTTTTACAATATTGTCGTAATTTTTAAGACAATAATGATATCACAAGTATATGAATAGAGCAATAAAGAAAATTTTATTTTAGGATCTAGTCTCCTAAAAGAGAGAACAACCGTTACCAGTTGTGTTTTAAGTTGAAAATATAAGACATCGAATTAAACATGGTTTTATTTCTCTTATATATTAAACACAGGTACTTTTAATGCATAATGTTTTAAATGTACTTTTTTATTTTTTTATGTTATGGAAGACATTTGGAAGACTAGTTAAAAATTATAAATAAAAATATACGTACCTTGTGTACGTTTATGATTGGATCAATTAATATTTCTCATTCTTTCTTTTTACAAATAAAAACTCCTGTTAACATTTTGATTCATAACGTTCACGTTACAGAAAATACAAAAATTCAAATTCGACTTTTTTCATCTTTGTGGTTGTGGATATAGTTGCTACACTAAAAGTGGTATATTTTACATTAGGAACTAGTTTCTAAGTATAAAGCTAATATATTTAATCACCGACGACGGATTTAAATAGTATATATTTGTTATTCAGCTCAAAGAACTTTTCATTCACTAGTTTTGTAGAAACAAAATAAATGCACAAAGAGAATAAATTCTAAACTATGAGATTTATAGACTCTGTCGTGGCTTCCTCTCCAGTCCTCTCTGTTTTATATTCACCACTGGGGTTCTCCAAACTGATGGTGAAGTTCTCACTGTCTAGCACTTTGTACGAGTAGTTCCTGTAGATCAGCAGGTTCTCCAGTTTGCTTTTAGCGTCGTAGGTGCGGATGTTGAATATCACTGGAGGCACTCTTTCTATTCCCGACTCCTTCGTTAATTCTGCATAGTAGTCGTCCTGCAAGGAAGTACAATAGACAAACCTTAGTTAGAAGGATTAAAGAAACAAATTGGCGGTGATGAATTAGTGGACGGAAAAGCTAATAGCTGTTGTATGAGTAGCGAGTTGTTTTGTCAATCAATTATTTGACCGAGCGAGCGAAGCGAGCGAGGGCTATAATTCAAGTTGGAGCGAAAAACACATTGTTTGTATGTATGTATGTATGTTTGTTCCGCGATAACTCTCGAACCGTTGTTCCGATTTTGATGAAAGTTGGAATATATGTAGGGATGGTTAATAGAATTTTTAAGTTCGTTGGGCATCAAAATCGGTCCAGCCGTTTTTGAGATATTTAATTTTTTGTGAAAATAAATATTGTATTTTAATAGTCGCGAGGTCTACGTTCGCAGCGAACGACTAGTTATGGGTAACATAGAGAAAGGAAAAAGGGATGGGTAAATTACTTGAATAGGACATCTTCTAAACTCAACTTACTCGTACTTACTTTACAAATTGTTTATGCGTTTATGTGGGGCGCGTGTGGGTTATCCTATATATACAATCACGTCTTTTACAGTTTACCACAGAATACATAAAAGTACAAGTAAGTTCAATGAAATAGTATACAAACCTCCTTCTTATCTAACAAATGTATGTGTGAGAGCGGCCGGTCCTGGCTCTTGATGGAGTCGTATCGGCTCTGCCATTCCGCCATCATCTCTTCGCGAGGTGGTAGACTGAAGTTTCCGTTGATAAACGCCGTTGTATATCTAGCCTAGAATTAAATAATTTAAAACGATTGACAGTAAAGTTGTATGGTAAAATCAGTAAAATAACTTAGGTACAGTTTTAAGTATGATACTTAGTTGTTGGCGACAACGTGAAACAAATTATGCAATTAGTACTGAAACGAGAGGTTAATCTAACGAAGAATGTAATACTTTTTTATTCATATATGCCAAAGTTAAATTTGACTTTTTTAAAGTTTTGGTAAAATACGATTTTTATTTATCAAGAAGTTAATCTCACCTGGGCATCTATAGCAATGACGAGACAGGCCCGGACGACCAGCCCCATTATCACCATGGTTGGCTGGTTCACGTTCACCAGATATTTGTACAGAGGAATCACGCTGTGGGGGCAAACGTGAGCTCGCTGGACTCATCCAGGAACGGGTAGTGATATTCATATCCTGTGGAAGAAGTAGTTCATGTATAAGTTTAAAGTTTTTGTCATCTGATCCAATCTTTAAAATGTCATTTGCCATTTTGACCCTGCCGAGGATCGTCATAATCATCGTGGTTCAGGGTGCAGTGGCCGACAAACGAACTATTGAGTAATTTTATACTGAATATAGTGTAATTATAGTGAACGGGTCACTCACATGCTGCATTTTGTCGGGAAGTTCCGACCAGTTTCGGCCCCGTCAGGGGACCATTCTCATAGAAATTTCAGGCTATTACTATCTCACCTGTGCAATAAATAATATCGTCAATTTCCTCATAAGTGTCATCGACGAAGATGACCCCAGTTTCATTCAGTTCTTTGACGTCAGGTTTCTTCACATAGTTCTCCGGGAAGGGAGTCTTGAACTGGGCGACGGAGTGATGGCTATGGACCACCCTAGCGGCGATCTCAGTTACGTCTAGACTGATGTCCATGCCGGATGGGCCAGCACCGATGAACAACACGCGACGATGTTTATATGGGTCTGGTACTCTGTAGCTGTGACTGTGGATTATTGTTCCTTAAACAATAGTATGTAGCATTAGACTATTTAGGTAAATTGTTTTTTAGGTACTTTAATTGTAATGAAGATATCTATTTGGTTGTTTTTTTTAATATTAAGTACAAACTTTTCTGATTGTCCTAGATAGAAGAGTGGAAGTGAGAAATAGGTCATCATAGGTCGCGCGCGTTGACCTATTAACTACTAAATCTATGGTATTCATATTAGAATTACGAATACATTCTACATTATAAGAGCTTAACAAACTCGATGTTACCTTTGAACTTCACCTCTCCCGGTATATTTGGCATATGAGGCTTGCTGTGGTGTCCCGTTCCCACTATTACATAATCATACTCTTCTTCAAATTCTTCTTTAGTGACCACTTGCCTGTGTTTTACTCTCCAGATGTTTTTATCTCTTTTTACTGATATAACATTGTGCATAAACTGGAAATTACAATTTGAAAATAATTTTCGGTATTTTATGCCACAGAAGATCTAAAATAAGTATAATTTACCTTGTTTTGGTTTATTTAAATCTCTACAGGAAAGTTTGATCTAGTTTTGAGTTTCTCTTTGCATCAGAGTAAAGGAATTTAGATAAGACAATTATTCGACGGTGGATTGAAGGTTCTAAAAATACCACGAAACTACTCGTAATTTCTAAGCCAGGTCATTTGAAGTGGCTTGAAAACCAAAATGCCATGGCGGTCGTCGTATATTGGAAACTTTAGCATTCAAAAGGTCTCTCTTCGTGAACCGATTTGGCACAGTACAATTTTGTTTGTTTGTTTGTAAACTCTTTATTGCACATACACACAAGAAAAATACAAAACATAGTGAAACAAAAAGAGAGGCGTACAATGGCGGACTTATCCCAAAAAGGGATTTCTTCCAGTCAACCAAGTGTTTGAAAGGAATATTTGAATGAAATAAGAAGGGAAGCGTAAGGCAAAAAATCAGAAAAAGAATAGAACACGAAAATACATACACCAAAGTATACATAAATACATACAAAAAAAAAAAAAAAAAAAAATATATATATATATATATATATATATACAATACATATATATAAATACATACACACTCAAATGTCTAAAGAATCTTTATAGAAACTTTTGAGTTGAGATTTGAAGGAGGAAAGCGAAGGAGCCATCTTTATGTTAAGAGGAAGCTTGTTCCAAAGCTTTGCAGCACGCACATAGAAAGACAGAGCATAGATCCGCGAGGTGTACTCAGGAATATGCAACTGAGGATTATTGCGCGAACGCAAGCGCTCATCAACATCTCGGAAAGCGAACTTTTCTCGAAGGTAACAAGGGTAGGAGGGATTGAAAAGGACATTAAATAGAAGTGAAAGAATATGAAGGTTGTGGCGAAGGCGAATGGGCAGCCAGTCAAGCTGACGACGGAATTCGGAAACATGGTTGAACTTACGAAGTCCGAAAATAAAACGAATACCCTGATTCTGAAGACGCTCTAATTTGTTATATTGCTCCTCGGTGATATTTGAGTAAGCAACATCAGAGTAGTCCAAAAGCGGGATGAGGAGGGACTGAGCTAGCAGAGTTTTTGTAACAGTGGGAAGAAAGAACTGTAATCGACGAAGAGCATGAAGGGATGCAAACATTTTACGACTGACCTCATTAATATGCGGGGCCCATGAAAGCGTCTCGTCCATGGTGATGCCGAGGTTCTTAACAGTAGGAGATAAAGGAATAATATTGTTATCAAGAACAAGATTGGGCACCACCACTTGTTTGAATTTATCAATAAAATAAGGACTCCCAATAATAATGGCCTGAGACTTCCTGGCATTAACTAAAAGACCAAACTGGCGTGCCCAGGATGAAATTTTAGCCAGATCTGCGTTGATAGTATTAAAAGCATCATGGACATTTTCCAACGGAGCAGCTGTGTAAATCTGCAAATCGTCTGCATATAAGTGAAATTTAGAGGAGAGAGAAGCCGTAATGCCATTAATGAAGATGGAGAAAAGAACAGGGGAGAGGATACCACCTTGTGGAACACCAGCAGTGAGATCACACCAGTCAGAAAAACAATCATTCAACAAAACACACTGACGACGTCCGGTCAGGTAAGATTTAAACCAGTTCAGGGAAATCGGGGAGAAATTCAAGTTCCTAAGAAGAGCAACAAGTACGTCGAAATCAACAGTGTTGAAAGCACTGGTAAAGTCTAATAGGACAAGGACAGTTAATTTTTTAAGTTAATTTTTCAATGTTAGCACGAATATCATCTGTGATCTTCACCAGCGCAGTTGTGGTGCTATGACCCTTTTTGAAACCAGATTGAAATGAACTCAAGAGATTGAAGCGAGAAAGATGGACACTCAATTGATGATGGACATGGTGATCTAGGATTTTGGAAAGTAAGGGAAGGATGGAGATAGGTCGAAATTCGGATGGGCAGGAAGGATTGGGTTTTTTAGGGAGAGGGACTATGTGTGCTAGTTTCCAGGCGGAAGGGAAAACACCGAACGCGATAGACGTGTTAATGATATTAGCAATAAACGGGGCAATAAGCGGAGCGATGGGCTTGATCATGTCCAGACTTATACCATCGTTTCCGACCGCTTTAGATTTGATGGAGTTGATAAATTTTATGACGTCGTCACATGAAATATCTTCTATACAGAAGGCAGGAGAGCTAAGAGATGGTTTAGCGGAGATAAAATCTAAAGTTGCTTGCTTTGTTGCGGAGGCAAGACAGGAGGGTGATGCACAGAAGTGCTTGTTTAAGTCATTTACATCCATTACAAATTCACAGCCAGATTGTTGTTTTCCCAAGCCTAAACCCTTCAAAAATTTCCATACTTTATTAGAGGGACAGTTCTGAACGCTCGAATGAATGTACTTCCGCTTCGCCTCCCGACACTTTTTATTGCATAGGTAGCGCAGACAAATGTAAGCGGAGCGGTTTTCCTCAGATGGACACTGGCGCATTCTCAACTTGGCACGGTCTCTTCTGGCCATGCAGGTCTTGATTTCTTCAGAGAGCCAGGGAGCAGGAGCATGCTTAACGCTAACTGGGTGAACAGGAGCATGTTTATCAAAAAGAGACAAAAGAATGTCATTGAATTTTAGGATCTTTAAGTCCACATCAACGATAGCCAAGACATCATTCCAGTTTACCTCAGCGAAATCCCTTTTAAACTGTACCTCGTCGATTGACAGGTAATCACGAACCATAACAATCTTATGTCTATGTTTAGGAGGGCGTAGCCTAAAGGATGCAAAAATTAGATCGTGGGCTGAGAATCCTGGAGCAGGAAATTGACCGTGAGAAGAAACAAGGTTAGGAGAGGAGGTTATGATGAGATCGAGAAGCGAAGGAGGGCCGTTGTGAGGAAAATGAGTGGCATTCAGAGGAAGAACATGCAGGTCAAGAGAGTGAAGGAGTGAAAGAAGCGAATGCGATCTGGAGTCGTTTTTGATAAGACAGGTGTTGAAATCTCCCATAATGATGAGATGATCAAAACGATTACGAAAGTCAGTGAGCAAAGTTTATTACCTTTAAGTTTTTTACCTTTATATGTTTAACCAAATCAAAGTGCTTAGAGTAAGATTGCAGATATTTGTAGAACTGCTCCCAAGTTGGATACGATGGCGTGCCAGCCGGCAGCGGGAAACCTGGCAACTCCATGGCAGGCTTCGGTAAATTTGTGCTGGAATGTAATTTAATTCAAAATCAGTTCAGTTAACCTTAACGGTGTTTCAAGATGTAAACTCTTAAAGAAAATAATTGGACAGTGGACACAAGCAGTAAAGCACTAGCGGATCCAGGATTTTGGTTTTGGGGGGGGGAGTGGACCTAGTTCAGTCAGGGTAGGTATAGAATACTAGACTGTAGAAACTACTACTACTACTACTGTACTGAACAAGACCTTAGTCTAGTACAGTATTTTTATTTTATTTTTATTTTGTTTATTAGGTTCATCTACAACTATTACAACAATACATGTAAAATATAAACTTGATAAACTTAAATTCTAATTGCACAGTCTTTTACAGATAAACACAGCATGCATTATATCACTTAATCGAAGAGATTTTAAGATAATTTTGAACACAAAGTTTCCAAAGGTTAATAAAACAATTTTTTAAAGAAAACAATACAAACAGAAGAACACAAAAATATAAACATATAATTAGGAGAAACATTTACGAATTTTATAAGTATTATCAGTGACATCAATTTCATTGCTGTGCTTATTATAGAGGTTGCACAGACGTGGAATCGGCGAGTTGCGACCCATCTTGGTTCTACGCCAAGGAGAACAAAAAAGCGCCCTTATTTCTTTCCGAGGGTAATGATAAGGAACTTTAAAATTTATTTGACTTAAAAGTTGCGAACAGTCAATTTTATTAGAAATTAATTTGATAAAAAATGTTAAGTCCAAAAGATCACGACGCTTTTCAAGTGTTATCATTTTATATCTACTTAGCCTATCTTCGTATGACTTAATTATTTTAGCCTTACCCTCTGAAAAAGCAAGATGATACAAAAAACGCTTTTGTATTCTCTCGATCCTCAGCATATGCGTTGCATAATGAGGTCGCCACACCACACAGCCATATTCCAAGATACTTCGAACCAAACAGTTATAGAGCGCAATTTTAGTTTGTCTATTTTTGAATTCTTTAATATTACGGAGAACAAATCCCAGTGTCTTCGATGCTTTACCAATTACGTTTTGTATGTGAGGTAGAAAAGTCAATTTGTTATCTAGCAAAATTCCCAGGTCCCTAATTGTTTCCACTTCAGTTAACACGGAATCATTTATTTTGTATTTGTATCCCATTTTATTGCTCGTCCTTCGCGTGAAATTGATGTGCACACATTTATTAGGGTTGAGATGCATACCATTAACCTGACACCATGCTTCAAGATTATGTATATCACCTTGTAAGGCTTCTGCATCAGCAATCGAGTTGACGGCTTTGAAAATTTTTAAATCGTCTGCATACAAAAAAGGTATGGAGTGAATAAAACATTCTGGAATATCATTTAAAAACATATTGAACAATATAGGGCCAAGATGTGAGCCTTGAGGGACTCCAGATAAAATAGAATGTTGCTGCGATTCAAACCCATTAACAACTACAAAAAAATATCTATTCATGAGATATGATCGCAGCCAATTTAAAATAGAACCATTAAATCCATACTTAGAGAGCTTTACTATCAAGGCATCGTGCGGAACAGAATCAAACGCCTTGCTGAAGTCCGTATATATAACGTGACCCTGATTTCCTTCATCAACCGTTTTCATAATCACTTCCATAAAGCTAGCAAGATTTGTCACAGTCGATCTTGCCTGCACAAACCCATGCTGATGATCAGTCAAATATTGTTTAAAATGATTTTGAGTAGCAACGCTGACAAAAGATTCAAGAATTTTACCAAAAATGCTGAGTATGGATATAGGGCGATAGTTTTTGACGTTGGATTTGTCATCCCCCTTATGTACAGGCACAATCTTTGCAACCTTCCAGAGATCAGGAAAAACGCCTGAACTTAACGACTTATTGAAGATAATAAGTAAGGGTTTGACCAGACTATTTGCACAGTTTTTTATAAAAAATGGAGGGATGCCATCCGGACCCGCACCCTTGCTAATATCCAATGTTTTCAGTTTCTTGAGTAGGTCTTCATGAGATATTTGAAGTAGAGAGAAAGTCTCCGAAGTGTAATCAGGATACTGGACGTTACTACGGTCAGTTGTGTTAGTCGAATTATCTAAATAAACAGAAGAAAAATAAGAAGCAAACATATCACAAACCTCATTGCCATTACTAGATTGTACATTATTATGAAACATCGTGGAAGGGTAATTACTAACGTTCCTTCTTTTAGATTTAATGTATGACCAAAAGTGTTTCGGATTTTTATTAATATTTGCCTCCATATTTTCAATGTATGTATTGTAACAGTCCAAGGAAAGTTTATGACAACGTTTTTTAGCAGCTTTAGTTCAATTTCATCTCTAGGGTTGCTATATTTTTTGTACCTTCTTCTAATATTCTCCTTTTCTTTTATTCTCTTGATCAATTTACGTGAAAACCAAGGTGGAAACTTATCCGGTAATTCTCTCAACTGCGGTACGTGTGAGTCAACAATTTTATTAATTATTTCATAAAAATAATTGACCATGTCATTTACATTCGTAAAATTTGATAATGTGGATGTCCAATCCACTTCGTTAATTAAACCATTTATAATTTCATAATTCGCTTTGTAAAAATTTAACATTTTGTTATTAGTATTAGTTTCAGAGTTAGTGTTTCCGTAAGTGGTACATTAATAAGTAAAGGAGGGTGTTTAAGATGAACCTTACTTAAAATTTTATCTGCAGTCAGAACTTCAACTTTATCAACGTCACCACACACCAAATCCAATATTTTACCGTATGAGTTAGTTATATGATTATATTGATGTAGGTTATTAACAGAAAGAAAATCAACAAAACACTGAGGTTTGCCAGGCAATATATAAGTAGGTTCTCTAACGCGATTCCAGTCAATGCAACTCATATTGAAATCTCCAATTATAAACTTAGGTAAATCACAAATTTCAAACACGGCACTGCTATTATCTACAAATGCATCCACTGCTATCCTGGTCACCGGAGGAGATATACAGCACATAATGCATATTTATCACAACTTTTGTCAGTTTTTAATTCGAAAGTTATCCAAAGATTTTCGATGTTGCTTTCCCACTCGAGCATGCGAATTGAATTAAATGATTTTCGTACAGCTATCAACACCCCTCCCCCATCCTTTTTACTAGTTTTACTAAGATCTCTATCCCTCCTGTGAACAGTATATCTCCTATCGAATAATTCAGTATCAGCAATATCGGAAATTAACCATGTCTCGGTTATGACAATGATATCATAATTACTATTAATTACGTTACGGTAAAAATCGACAACCTTTGTACGTAGCCCGCCTGAATTCTGGTAATATATATTTATAGAACTGAATTTTATTGCATAATAATCAATAACATGCCTAAATTAGTAAAAAGGAAAAAAAAAACAAACTATATAATTTTGTCAAGTGATAGGTTGTCCCTTATTAAAATATAATCGGACTGCTCATCCTTACGGACGAAAATTTTTCCATTTCTGACCCAGACAAATTTGTATTTTTTTTCCTTTGCCTTACAGTACAGTAGTAGTAGTAGTAACTCTCTTAAGAGTAAGTCACACATAAGTAATCCCACTCCCTAAATCCGCTAGTAGACACAAGACTGCTATAGCACTTTTTTTATAGAATAGTAGACAAACGAACATGTGGGTTGCCTGATGGTAAGCAATCACCGCAGTCCATAGACACCAACGACCCTAAGAAGGTCACTGATGCGTTGCCGACTTTTTGAGAAAGCGATAGGCTTCACAACAACTTACTTGACATTAATTACATAAAACGTTCGTGCCAAAGTGTTAGGGAAAGTGGAAATCTTGATCGATCGATTCCGCTTCGAATATGGATGGGCTAGTAGCAAACAAGGCGAGAAAAACAATGCTTTAGTTCAATCGTAGAAATGTTCATAGGTAAATCAAACAGTAAGTTACTTTACTTCTTCGTAAGGATTCACTCACCGTAAATGTTTATACATGCTAGTATACAGAGTGATTCCATTCTCATCGAGGCCCACCCTGGGGTCATAGCGCCAGGTGCCCCCGACGTACCGCGTGGCCTCCAGGACTGTGAAGCTGATGCCGGCTTCCTTCAGGTGTCTGGCACTCGTCAGCCCTGCTATGCCGGCTCCGATGATGCATACTCGAGGATCCGATATTTTTGCCTGGAAGTTATAATAATCTCAAAGGTGAATTTGCTTTTGTAATACCATGTGCGACCCCTGGGAATTTATGGAAAAAAAAGTACTATGTTCTATTCCAAGTTTTACTTCTCTTTCAGTGTGCCTCTCATCAAAATCCGCTCAGTAGTTAAGGCGCTTTGAAAGTTTTGTTTTGATTATTTTTATTTTATTTTTGTGCCAGTACGATTTGTTATAAAAACATATTTGGTTAATTTCTGAGTGTTTGTTATGTTCTCAATATAATCGATTAATATATTTACTTACAAGTAAATTATAAATACTATGGCAAAGTTGTAGCATTCTTCGTAAACGCTCATGAACTGTCATGTCTAGCAAAAAAAAAAACTCACAATCACAAAGATATGTGTGTGTCTCGCTCGTGTCGTGCATTGTGTTTGTCATTCAAGATCGCTATCGGCACCAGGAATTCATAATCTAAGATCGGCACACATCTCGTGCATTATTTATTTATTTAACCTTTATTGTACAAAAATACAGAGTAAACGCATTGCATTGACAGTATTGTATTTTGAAAACCTTCATAATAAAAACAACCATATTCATATGTTGTATACTTCTTGCAATCTAGTTTACTATGGTGAAACTACACTTGTAAACAATGAATTGAAGTGTAAGCAAAAGAAATCATGATTTGCTGAAATATGGAATGAAATTCTAGGCTCTGTCTACCCCGTAAGGGATAAAGACGCGTTTCTATGTATGTATTTATTCTTACCATTATTATTATAACTTGTTATCCACTTCTTTGGATAACGTCAGCTGTCTGGCTTTGTTACCTCTTTCACACAAAATAAAATCGATACTACTCAGGTCTAAACCCCGCATTGTGCGTTTGCGAAGACTAAACTAAATATTTATAGTTGCTGATAATATAGTCTCGTCTTTTATCAAACATATTATCATATCAGACGATTGTTTTATTTCCTCTTAGATCAATTGAGTATTACATTTTAGTAGGTGTCAATCATCGAAATACAAATATCTCGATGGTGTAAATAAATATTTTCGAGTGTACGAGTATATTTAGATTAGTAGGGTATCTATGTGATCCTTTCAAACAATTTTTAAGTCTACTGTTTAATTAATATTTCTAATGTATTTTCCTATACATACTTATTTTGTTTATAAGTATTTACTCGAGTTAAACAAATATAACACAAGGTATTTTTAAAGCATAGCTTGGGGTGAACAGTACAAAGATTAATTTTATTTTTACGCGACTGACCAAAAAAGAAGTTTTATGTTTTCAGGTTTCATGTAAGATTATTTATTCCACCATAAGTCCTGAAAGGCTTAACAAATTTTGATGTGAGAGGTATTTTAAGATTCCTTGCATTAATCCGAATGACATAAGGTTGTCAGTCGTGTTTTTAATTTTTTTTTAATTAGCTTGTTTATTAATTAATTAAATGATAGAATTGTGTAAGTTCTATGGTTATTTTGACCTTAAAATTTGGGTAAAGCACAAGGTTCTAGCAATTTTATGAGTAGCAGTGTCTCTTTTGTGCTCGGTTATAACAAAGTTATGACTTAGTACGCCGTTATTCCCTTAGATGGCATTAGTCATTTCACACCACCAATTCTAACTCTACGATCATCCCCAATTTTATTCTGAGATTCTCAGGGAAGGCAAAACTCGATGTAGATTAGCACACACCAACCGTTGCATGGTGCATTACTATATCTCAATGTTATTTGTCTTGCTTTTGAAAAACTTGTCGTTGTCTTTACTCTTCATTAAGCTAAGTAGTGCTGCAAGTTCTCGAAATGTTCAAAGAACAAGCGAAAACTTTTTTGGAAATTTCTCGGAAATTTTCTCGAGAACGGAATATTTTCCTAAAAAACAGAGAATAACCCGAGAATTTTCGGAATTTTCAACGGAAGTGATTTTCGAGAACAGGAAATTTCTCGACGAACCGAATGCAAACTTTTCATAAAAAATATTAGACTAGCCCGAGTTTCTAGCACGAGAAAGAAAAGAACCAATGTTGTTTAAATATTCTTTGTATGTAGGTATGTATGTACTCTTAAAGTAAAAAAAAAACACAAATACTTACCGCCATCAAATAACTTGCGTGATATGCACAAATTATAAATATAAAACGAAACATTTTATAAATAAAATAAATAAAACATAAATTTAGTATGCACTACCGTTCCGGTTATGTAACGTCTTGATAATGGACACAAATTAGACTTAATAATTATACATAACAAGATGTACAAAGTTGTCGGTCAACTTAATTACGTAATAAGTAATGTGATAATGAATGAATTTAATGTCACTGGCAGTAAATAATATCTACGGTCTACACGTGGTTTAGACTGCAACTGAATGCCAAGATAATGTGGAACCACGACATTTGATATATTGCTTAGGATCGAATTTGTTTTTTACCCGACCGCAAGGGAAGGGTTATGTTTTCCGCACGTATCTATCTTGTATGTGCGTATCTAATATATCAAACGGCTTGATTTCTATAATTAAGGTGTCGTTAGATTCGTATCGACAGCTCAAGAAGTGCCGTTAAAAAATAACTCGCGTAATGGCTGTGAGGTGTAGGAATTATTGACAGTAAATAAAAAATGTTTTTAGCATTACTATAATTTGGGAAAAAAAATAAAAAAAAAATTCCACGGAACGAGCGTCATGCCGCGCCGTCGGTCCTCTTACCATCGTCTCTTGAAATGCCAGCTGGCTCTAGCACGGCTGGCGACGGATGACGTCATTCAGTGCGAGAATGCGACCTGCACTGCGACAACAGGCCAGGCCATGATGACCAAGGGAGTCGACATCTTCACCGCAACGGCAGCGATGAGGCTCGTTTGTTCGGGCCCCCAAACGCAGGCTCACTGCCAAACTAAAGCCAGTCCTATGTAGACATGTAGTAGTGTACCTACGCTAGTCGAAGGATTAGTATTCAACCATTAACCTGACTCTGGCTCACAGCTAGCCAGCTAGCAAGACGAAAACGCTCAGCTGTACAATTAGTTTCCAGAAGAATTTGTCTGACATGCATGCAAAGAGGCTCGTCCCATTGCCGCTGCGAGGCCAGATACAGGGGTAAACCAACATCGGGACCGACTGCACTGGACCATGCGTTTCTCGCGTCAGCCAAGCACGCAACCTCTACGTCACAAAATGACGGGCCAAGAATTTTACCAATGAGGTATTACGTACTATAAACTGAGGAAAGGAAGGCTGGCAGTACTACACAAGGAATTTTTCTTTTCCCAAGACCACCGTGTCGTATAGGTAAAGTCGCTTGGGTCCAACATCTGTTATTGAGGGGGCAATTTAGGACATTCGAAAGAGACTTCACACAATCATCTAAACGAATAGATCGTTGTGGGCTTAAAGCGGAGTACACCGTAAAACTATACTACGGTCTTGGGAACTAACTGACAAAATTTTATAAGTGTGTACGCGAAATGTGGGTTTATATCTCGAAGACGGTTGGAAGATGATTCGAAAATAGATATCTGGTTATCTACAAAAAGAGGGAAAGCAAGAAGGTGAAGTGATGTTTCCTCTATAATTTTTATGTTCGGCGCCAAAACATGAAATAGCGTAAAATTTCTTCCCTGGATTGTAGGGGAAATAAAGCTCACATTTTGGAAAATTTTGTACTAATTAAACACGGACGGACAGTCGGACAGCAAAGTGATCTTATTTCCGTTTTTGCCGTCTGAGGTATGGAGTACGGAACCCTAAAAAGGAGTTTTTATGTTCGGCGCCAAAACATGAAATAGCGTAAAATTTCGTCCCTGGATTGTAGGGGAAATAAAGTTCACATTTTGGAAAATTTAGTACTAATAAAGACGGACAGACAGTCGGACAACAAAGTGATCTTATTTCCGTTTTTGCCGTTTGAGGTACGGCAACTCTCTTTATCTTTTTATCTCCATTTAATTTAAACTCAATTTTTTTTGAAATTTTAAAAGCTGGATATTTTTTTGAATTTTCAGATATTGGTCTAATGGGAATAGCCGATTTTTGATTTTTTGTGTGAGATAGCTGCCGTCTAACCAACATACAAAGTCTTGTAGGTGAAGCACAGAAAACTCTCCCAGACATTAAAATAATTTTTGGCGATTAGGTCTTTAATGCAGGAGAACAAAGAGGCTGCAACACAGCGCAGCGTTTGGCCCCACAGGGTATGCGTTTTTAGGAAGTTGCTTTTTTAAATGTTTGAAGTTTTTGCCACAGGGGAATATTGTTATAGCATCTGTAGTGTGTTGAGTACATGTTGAGTAGGATAAATTGCTGATATGATGGATGTAGATGTGGCGGATGATATATTGATAGCTTTGTGTCATTTACCTTGGTGAATCTTCAAACCTCTTTGCCCCCTGAAAAAACGTGGCTGGGACTTCGAGCAATAAGGACTTCCGCGCGCGGCCCGGAAGGAGTCCGTGTTGCTCTATGGGCTGGGAGCATTCACTGCACTGCACCAGATCCCATGACGTGGATGTTTTGGACTGGCTTACAGTGGCCTGGTTAGGGTTTATTTGAAGAGGCATAATATGAAAAACCATGGAAGTAATAAGTACGTACTTATTACTTCCATGTAAAAAACACAGTCAAATATATTTCTTTCAGACCATGGAAGTAGTAAGTACTTTGTAAGTACTTACTACTTCCATGTTTCAGACACTTCAGACGACGACAGGCAGTTCAACGACAAGTCTTTGAATTTATTTTTGGTAAGTACATAAAATCCACAGAAATATATATTTTTTTAAATATGTCTGTCTATAGCAAACAGTAGTTCTTATTTTTCCATGAAGAGGGATTTTCCGAGACCCAAATTAAGAAAAAAAATAGTTCCAGATGACTTCATAGATGGCGCTTAAGCAAAGGCAAGAGAAAAAGTTCCATAGAAAAAGCAAAATTTCATTTAAAAAAAATAAAACTTAGTAAAAAAAACATCTAAAAAGTAACAATATTGTGATTTGTGCAACTGTCAAACTGTTAGGTGATTTTTTTTCTGCCTCTGGCTGCCAATAAAAAGCGCACGATATAGGTACAGCCATTATTACAACTCGGCTTTCAATAAAACTCCATCTGTTGAGATTTTTTTATACTGATATTTTTTTCTTAATTAACTGTCAGAAAAATCGCTCACCGAGCGATTTTTCTGACAGCTAATTAAGAAAAAAAAAACAGTATAAAATCTGTGCCATGGAAGTTATAAGTACTTTACTTACTTCCATGATCTGTGCTTCTCTCAGAGGTCGTTCTATTTCTGTTGGGAACTTTCGGCTGCATTGTTGCATTGAGAAGCCATTAATAAAATTATGTGTAATAAAATGGCTGATGATAAATGAATTTGTCTTCGCCGATCAGCTGATTTTCGGCTTCCAAAACTGATTGAATGATTGTTTTTCGTTCTAAAAATTACGAAATATATAATATCTCGATGATAATTACTGATATTCTCAAGATAATAATATTATTTTTCTTAAAATAACCTAAAAACAAGGCATTTTTGACTTGTTGACTTAACAACAATCCATACTAATATTATAAATGCGAAAGTTTGGATGTGAGTTTGTGAGTTTGTGAGTTTGTGAATTTGTGAGTTTGTGAGTTTGTGAGGATGTTTGTTACTCAATCACGCAAAATCTACTGGACGGATTTCAATGAAATTTGGTACAGAGGTAGATAATGACCTGGAATAGCACATAGGCTACTTTTTATCCCGGGAAAAAGCACTGTTCCCGTGGGAAATTCACGCGGGCGAAGCCGCGGGCAAAAGCTAGTTTACTATAAATAAGTATCCTACTTGGCTAAGTTATAATGACATCTACTCTGCCCATCTAGATATTATGTACTACAGTATCAACATAATCCATAGAATTTTTTCATGTCCAGATTGTCCAGGTATCCTACCAATATTATAAATGCGAAAGTTTGAGAGTTTGTGAGTTACAAAACATACTGGACGTTATAAGAGTTAAATTACTTGATTTCAAGAAATTCAAAAATTAATTGTTTTCACTGTTTTTATCGACTGCCCACAAATTGAGACTTGCAAAGATATATTAGGTATATTTCTACCTTTACATTGATCAATCATATCTTGAATAACTTTATATTGTTATGTTACTTGTGGAGCCCTTAGTGAAGCCAAAAAGGCGCAAATTAGATTGAGTAGGGCTACGGGCCTCCGACAACTGTATTATGTTTTAAATTGACCATGAAAAAGAATTTGCACGGAGGTTATGCGACTTGAAGTGTATGCAACGTAAACGCGAAAACTTACGATTCGACATTGGGACCTTCAAGAAAAGAGCCTATCGCTTTCTCAAAGAGTCGGCAACGCATCAGTGACCTTTTTAGGGTCGTTGGTGTCTATGGACTGCGGTGATTGCTTACCATCATGCTCCCGCATGCTCGTTTGCCTACTATTCTATAAAAAAAAAAAACTTAGAATTTTTATTAGCCTAGTATTACTATTACTTACTATTACTATTTTATTTTTAACTGATAACAATCAAACCTAAGTTTACCTAATAGTAACTTTTATGTAGCAGACATAATCTAGGGAATTTAGAAATCTATAGACAGAATCAGATTTTTTAGAATCGTTTCATGTTTGTTGTCTTGGTTTGTGATAAATACTAATCAATCAATCAAATAAGTCTGTATAAGGTTCAATAAAAAAAAAAAATAAGAAAACAACTGAGAACTATTTATTTTGTAAATGTATGGGAACATAATCTAGAAACAATATTTTATATCTGCTAATATAGGTATTCGTTTTATCTGCAGATACAAAAGCAGTATCACGTCTTTATCCCTATCGGGGTGGACAGAGTCTAAAGGTCGCGAGACTCGAAGGCCACGTGTTGATAGTTGTGCACTAGATGTTTATTTATTTATTTATAAACTTGTGCACAAGTTACAAAAATTATGTACATACGGTGGACTTAATGCCATATTGCACATTAGACCAAACAGAGGTTAGCAAGGTGGTGCGATAAAGTGCAACGAAATGATAATTACTTACTTAGAAATATTTAATAATAATGTATTATAATCTATAAACACATATACATACCTAGTAATAATGACATATTATATGTTAAATTTATATTAAATGTTTTGTAGCTGGATGTTTTTATTATATAACTTGGTTTTATCTTCACATCTAATGTTTACTACAATTGGAGGTCCAATCCCCTGTAGATTAGCCAGGCGAGTGTCAGAGGGTCACTCGAATCACCGGCACCGCCCATTCACTGATCGAAATTGAAACTTCAATCATATTAAAGTTTACTTTGATTTTGCGCAATTCGTAACTGAACTGGCTTTTGACCAAGCTTTCGCCCGCTTAGAATTTGGAGCGAAAAAATACTTTTTAGTTTCAGTATTGATTTAGATCTACAACGGAATAATCGCATATATTATTATCGTAGATAGAGTATATACTTATTTATCACAAGAGTGTTTCATGTGACACATTAACAGCATTATTATAGGTACTTATTAAGCGAAAATACTGACTCAAAATAATAACAAAATCAAAATAAGTGGTATTTTCAAAGCAATGGCATACCTAATACTTAGTAGAATATAATCAACCGACTTCCCAAAAAAGGAGGAGGTTATATGTTTCGATGTATGTATGTTTTTTTTTATGTATGTTCGCCGATTTCTCCGCCAATTGTGGACTGATTTCCAAAATTGTTTTTTTATTCGTAATGGTGTATTCCCAAGTTGGTCCCATTTTAACCACGTCAGAATCTGTTCGGTAATTTTAAAGATACCTAACAAAATATAAAAATACCAACATTGCATTATAGAGCAAAAGCCCGCGATAGCATGCCCTTCCTTATTTTGTTAAAACTCAAGATTTTCTGTGTATGTCCCCAATATAGAAATAGCGATTAGCGACTATAAAAGTTGGTGCATGCATGATTACTTAGGCAGATTACTTGTAGCAATAATATTTAAAGTGGTAACTCAATTTCCTCAAAGTAAAGTTTTTTAAAGATTTTATTTTCCTAATAATATTAGAAATCACGCCATCCATTACCAGGCAATTGGTGCAGATATAAACCCCTGCTAGATATTGTAACCTTACTAAATTATAGTTATATTTGTTTTATTATAAAAGCTTACTTTTATATTACTTTGGGAGGCCCCAAGGTTGCTTTCCTTCACATCAAAATCATCCTTACTATCCATATTACCTGCATAAGCAACTAAGATCCAAACTTCATACCTAGTCGCTAATATTTTTTACCCGTATATACCACGCAGAGAAACATTCAGCATTTTTAAAATAAGGAAGGTTTGGTCGTCACGGGATCTCGGTCTATTTATGTGCCAAAATAATAGACAATTTGACATGTTCTGACATTTCAAATCAAACTGACATAAAAAGTTTCGAATTCTTAATTCTTTATTTTCGGCTAGTGAAAGAAAAGTTTTTATTAAACTAAAAATGATAAAATAAAACTTTTTTCCAAAAAAAATGAACCGACTTCCATCATAAAACTTAAAATCATGAAATAACAATAAAGAAAAATGTATTAGCATTCTACCTACTGAATGAGGTGAAGTCGGTGCCAAATTGAATATTAAATAATCTAAGTTAATGTATATATATATATATATATATATAAAATACCTAGCTAAACAATTACATAACACCCTTACTCCTGCACTTGGCACCGACTTTACCTCATTCAGTAGGTAGAATGCTAATACATTTTTCTTTATTGTTATTTCATGATTTTAAGTTTTATGATGGAAGTCGGTTCATTTTTTTTGGAAAAAAGTTTTATCTTATATAGTTTATATACTTTATCTCTCATGGACACAGATTTAAAAGTGGGCTTTGATTAGACGATTTTTTGGACATATTTAATTTAACAACATGTGTTTAGCCATTTGAATAAAAAAGTATACCTGTTTAATCTACGTAGGGGCATTTTTGTACATAGATTGAAGTACATTTGTTTACCATCCGAGTATACACTACAAGGAATTCACAGAGAAAGCAATTTCGACTCCCATACCGGTTCATGTTCATATTGGCCCAATTAGAGATGGGAGATGACTTATTTACATGGAATGCGAACACATTCCTCGCTTAACTCACAAAAGGGATGCTTGCTCTATTAAATTTCACATTAATTGATAAATACTTGACCACTGGCGTGTGTAATCGAATGTTCATACACATAACTTGAGAATGATCGAAAATAGACTCTATTTCAGCACAATTAGAGTATAATTTTCTTTAGTAGATTGCAAATGGTGGAGTTCGAATCATAATAGGGAGTAATAGGTGACCAATATTGTGAGGGGTTGCATAATATTGCGCATAGAAAATATGTTTTTATTGAAATTTGGTGAATTTTTCAACTTTCTAATGGTCAGCGTTGAAACGATCCGTTTTTCAAGGTTTTTGCATATCGTTGCGTTTATTATGGTGCAAAAGGAAAACAATATCGTTAAAATGGTGATAGTGAAGCGTGTATCTAAAACTTGTATGACCACATCGTTTGGGGTTCCCTTGTTATCTGGCGATGACCACAGTGGGCTCAAAGACAAAGGGAAAAGTTGGACAATTTGGACTTCTGTGGTTATGTTAAATTTACACTTCGAATAACACATCCGAATGCCTCTTTGTAACAATGTTGCATTTGTTATTGTTATCTTTTTTTAAAGATTTTTTATTTTGTAGTTACGTAAAATATCCCCAAATAAATATAACAGCAAAATGTTAAATAAAATATCCATTAAGTACAGGCAATGAGAAGAGTTTTTTCAAATAAAAATGGGTAATGTAATAAATATTTAATATAAAATGGTAAGACGACTATATTAAATGACCTTAGTAACTCTTATTAAATACAATACAATTTAATCGTCCTGCAAAGGAGTAAACAAAGTTTTATTAATGTGTAATAGAAAGCGGTCTACAAGCGCCTGTATTACCTGAGGTGGCGGGCAATTTGTCTCGTAATGGAAAAATTCCAGGAAAATCGGCTGCCATCCCGCCAGGCGCCTGTTTTCGCTTTATTGGAAAAGAGACAAAGTGGTTATGTTTTTATTATATTTTAGTTTATTATAAATATTATGTATATTAAATACATACAAGTTTCACGCGGGTTAAAATACTATAGGTTTCGACTGTTATCAAACAGTATTTTCTATTCTACGTGTGCAATAAATTTTGGCTTCCACTGTTCAGCCAAGGCAAAATATTCCTGTTCCTACAATAACTCACAATTAGCGATGAGAATTTCCCCGTTCTTCTTATGGGAATTACTCGATTTTTTATGAAAATTTTCCGTTCTCGAGAATATTTCCGAGAAATTTCCAAGAAAGTTTCTTGTTCTTTGAAAATTGCATATTACTTACTACTCACAATCCAATGTTGTGTGCTGCCTGGGAAAGAGGAGCTCTCTGAGTAGGTAGTAGAGTTTAAAATCTTATCTAATTGTAAATAGCTTTATTTAGATTACCTTGCATGTATTGCAATAGCCATATATTCGATGAAATGCGTTGTTCCATGGAAAGGAATATAATATGTATTTTTATCTAACCTCTTCTTAATATTGAAACATAGAGCAACACGGACTCCATCCGTTCCGCGCGCGGAAGTCCTTGTTGCTCGAAGCATTAAAACGAGTGTCTTGTTCGATGTCCTACACATCTTTTAAAAAAATAAACGAGAAAAATTGTCCTCAAGCTCAATTACCCAACTAAGAATCTGTAAATAAATTTGTACCAATCCAATTGGCGGTGACATAATAATCTCTGTCACAATACCGGTATTACGGATGCCCATACAAAGCCCGCCAAATCCTGGACACCGACAGATGAGTTCGGACCTCGGAGCTTACGAGCACAAAGGTAGGCTTACGGCCAAGAACTACATACAATATTAAGGGCTTAACTTCTGCACAATACGTCTCTGGATTGTAGCGTCGGAAGCTTGTAGTCGTTGGAGAACTGTTTATTTTTGATGTTATTGCTTAACAGTACCTACACATAACTACGAGGGAATCCCCGGTCGGCTCGAGGCGCCATCACTTTAGAGTTATTTTTTTTTAAGTTGGCTAAAAGTTTCATTCGTTCCTTCGTCATATTATGCCACATCAGTTATGGGGCTACAGTCTTCTGTAATTAAGAAAATATTGACAGTTCTTTACTTGATGATTACTTATCAGTATTTTCTGTGCGTAGTTATTGTTTACTACATAATATTTACCATTGCATTATTTGTTAATCAGTCTAGACAAGATGAAAAACTATTTCGAAATTGGGTAAGGTTCTGAAGCAAAATACAAATATTACAGGTTTAAGGATCCCGTATAAAATGCAATATCTATGCACGATATTGCAAGGGTCGATTGGTCCTAGCAGTTCAATCGATACGAAGAAAAACCGCTTTTTTATTCAGAACTACAAGAGAACATCTTTGGTAACATCAAAGATTATGCCGAATTAAGTTTGCCCACATGAACGTGTTTTGTGTAGGACCTTACTAAAAGGGGGCGAATATGCGCCCGGGCTTGTAGGAAGCTTACCCTAATCTCCTGTAATTCTTAATGGAATCACACAGGTGATCGCACAAACATTTCCGATATTTTAACATAGGCGACCTAAGTTTCTCAAACTTAATTTTTTTATTCCCATTTGATTTAACACAAAAAAAATGAAGAAGAACGTGTCGGACCTGCTCTGAAGGTTCCACATTTAAACTTGTTGGTAAGTAATATTTTTCAATAAATATATACGGTACACGGTACGGTATATTTACGTTTTTCTCAATGTATTCAGCAGTATTAAACATGCGGCCCAGTTACTAAATACACCAGCAAAGCTTGAGAAGCACTTGCAAATATAATCGCGTAATACCTCGATGCCATTATCATTGGGCATATTACGCGCTCGCATCAGATAAGGTAGGTTTTCCATCAGGCGGTGCGATTTGCGATAAGATGAAATATGTCATTTTATGGAGTAATCGAAATGCAACCATCCCTAGGCAAGTGTGACTTTTAAGCTGGTTTTATGCTTACCAGTGCATCATGGTCGCAGAGTCCATGCAAACTTCTAATGTGATTTTTCTCGAAAATCTAGTAATGTCAAACATCGGAACGTGCATCGGAACAACCTTAGGAATTTTAAAAATAACCTTACTATCTCAAAACATCGTCGAAAATATTAATGGAGTCACTCTTCTCAACTAATTTCCGTTAATCGACATTTACTCTATTCTTATTATAATGTAATACTGCTGATTTCATGGAAACAAATAACAAAATATTATTTATTTATATAAACTTTATTGCACAGAAACATATGTTAAAGTACAATACAATAGTGATACACTATTCATTATTCACTTAGTGGAAAAAAGAAACTTAAAGAAAGTTTGGTTTTACATGACTTAAAAAAAATAACATGGAAGAATAGTTGAATTGAATACTTCAGCTTTTCCTTCGATGGAAATACAGCTTGATGCTGATCGAATGATTCTATCGAATTATTCGTTAATACTTTCGCTCAAAGGTTCACTCGGAGGGAGCGGAAAAAATGGTGAATAGGGCAGGGCTTATGGAATCTAATAAACTGGGGCATTTTTGGAAGAAGATCTCAGCTGATTTCCTACTAGTGTGAGTACTGTGTCATATAAAGGTTCTTCATAAAATTTTCGATTTATTTTCAAAAGGTAATTCCTTAATTTTAACGTTGAGGTATGGAAAGTCAGCAAAGAATTTGTTAAATTTAGTATGGTATCATAATTTACTCTGGCAAGAATATAATACTATATGTATTATATTCTTGCCAGAGTAATAAGTGACTATTCGTATAAGGGATCTTTACATCAGTAAGTACCTATCATAACAGAAAGGATTTCAAAAGTTCTGAGCACTTACATTTCCGAAATCACGTACCAAAGGACAAATAAATCCATCAAAGAGAGACTCTACATTATATAAAGCAGTACATAACATCGCTGGCTGTAGGTATTCCAGGCTTTACCACAGAGCAACAAAGACAGTGGCGCCATTTAGCGGCGGCCGCAATCCGCTTATGACGGCCGAGGCATTAAAGCATACATCAAATATGCATGTAGCACTCAGCAGGCATATACGCCCTCCACACCTTCCACACCCCTCTGACGTTACTGAGGATTTAAGTAAAAACAATGTTATATACGATTCTACGTGTAATTTTAGTTGATAAATTTATTTGCGGGAGTGGAAGCGGGCTTCACTCGACAGAGAATTGTGGTAAGAGAAAGAAGAGGCCTTTGTCCAGCAGTGGGACACTTCCAATAGGCTAGAAAAAATTAGTTGTAGATTATATTTTATACAATAGAAACCTTCTGTATGCTTCGTCTATTGGTAAAAATTCTTCTGTTTGAAGCGATAGAATTTGTAGACTACGCATATCCGATAAAATACGATTAATTTCGTAGTAGAAACCCATTAGAAACCATATAAATTCAGCATGTAACACTTCACTGCTGGACAGGACCCTCCCCCAAAGTGCGCCATTGCCGCATTGTACGCCGTTCCCTGCAATCTGCTACAGGCTGAAAATGATGATGAACAATAACAATATATGGTTCATCATCATTTTCATATAAATTTCTTAGTAGGTAGTCGATATTTTAGATAAATTAACAAGATGATTATTAAAAAATAAAAACTATGACTGACAACTCACATAGCCTATGTCACTCGAAAGATAGCAAGGAACCAAAAGATCAAAATCTGTCCAGCCATTCAGGACTTATGGTGGAAAAAAGAAACAACCATAACACTCCTTTTTTGGTCAGTCCTGTAATTAGGTAGTAGATGAAGTAATTTTAGAATGAACAAATATGACTCTTGTTTTCCGCTTGTTATACTATGATCGTAATTTTGATCCCAACACAAAAACATATTTTTTTCGCATTTTCCCTGAAAGCTAGGATAATCTGTCTGTTTCAGCGGTACACCGGTGCGCCAGGCCTCCGCGGCCGGGCGGGGGCGGATCGCGATCCTCCACTCACACCACGGGGCGGTCTGTGCATACTTTATCAATTCCTTTGTCCTTATGTAAGCTTTATTACTTTAGGATAACTGTTTAATTCTTAATTATTCTTTCATAGTCTTCAGGACTGGACGGACAGGAGTCAGAGATCTAGATATCTCTGACACCATAAACCCTTCGAGCAACAAGGACTTCCGCGCGCGTCCGTAGGGAGTCCGTGTTGCTCAATGCATAAACCTGTTAACTACATTGTGTATCATTATTTTGTTTTGTCACTTTAGTGTATCACAGAAGGTCATTTGCTGTCATAGGACTCTAGATTCTCTTATTACTTCTATATAGGTAAATGAAAGAAACAATATCAACATTAAAAAAAAAAAAGTTTATAAAAGTAAAATACATAAAGGCTATCTATTTTTTTTGATGAACTACTATATACTAAGTATACACCTGCACTTGGAAATACGCAAATTTAATACGTATACACAATATAATAAATATTGTTTTTAGACAGGAAACTGGGAATTAAGCCACTGACTGTATCTTTTTAACTACCTTTTTGACTCTTTCTAGGCCAAAGAGAAAGAAGAGTTGCCCAAATAAAATTAACTATTTGGAAAAAGAGGGACCCTAAATAGCCAGAAACAAAACCGTGCCATATGGATAAGCAAAAGCTTAACCATGCAATAAAAGTATGGGTAAACATTATAGTTAGTCGGATAAACATCTCCGCACGGCAGCCCCAATCAATTTGCATAGTAAGCGGCAGTCTCTGAAATAAAAAATGCGAACATAATGGTTTTATAAATAGATTTCTGAAAGTACTCTCTATTATGTAAACTTCCATTTGACGTGGTGTAGCGTATGAATAAATCATATCAAATAACTATCAGGGGAGATGGAATTCTTCCCGTTCACAACAAAACATTTAGGGTTGATGCGCCCCCGCGCGATGGGAACAGATTTTTGTCTCTATGATTTTTTAATAATCATCCGGCTCCTGCGATGTCTTTGCATTTTATCGCAATCTGTTTTTAAAATGTTGTTACAATATTGAATGTGTTTGTCATTGTCGAATGTCGTCATTCACGCAATATCAACTTTTATCAAACAGTCCCAAATTACACAACAATTATAACACTGTTAAAAGCATATACAAAACTGTTATAACATAACCTGCTATATTGTTAGGTAAAGTTACTTTGAAAAAAAATAGTAAAAAAAAATCAGAAGAAGCTATCATTATATACCATCTAAGATTTTAAAGAGAGATACCTTTACGAAATTTCCACATTCTGCACCGTAAAACAAAACAATCCTTTCAACGCGCCGTAATGAGCTATTTCACATTTCATCCTGTCGCCCGTGATCGCATTGAGTTCGGGATTCCCCAAGGAAGCCACGGAGGGAACCCGAGAGTAGCTTATAACTGTAGAGCGAGTTTATGACGCTAAAAGTAGAGAATAAATGAAATTGAAATCATGCAATAAAATAAGTGAATTTAAATCATTATTGCAACTATTGGTTTGGTTGTATTGGGAATACCGGATGGTTGTTTTGTAAGTACCAAAAAAAAAAACAAGAGAAGAGAGCTCATTTGAAGCAACGATTCTCCCTAAAGTACGACAAGTACGATTCCCTTAGTAAATCTTTACTAAGGTGTCGAAATGACATCACGACAGTTTAGAGCCAATGTTGTAAGAAAAAACACTACTTTTGTGTCTCATCTACTGTCTATCAACGTGTGAAATAAAGATTTAGGTCGAGTTGTTCAGTAAATAGAGAAACAACCTAGGTTGACTTTAATTTAAATACATACTCACTCGGTTTCGCGTGTTCTACTACAGACAAGAATAAATGAAGCTCTCTGAGCCGTAGCGTAGCCTGTAAGCCTCTCAACTCGTCGCCATGTGATTGAATCGCGACACGCCAGAGGATTTTAAGATATTGATACTTACACCAAAAGGAAGGAAAGGAAATTTTTGTAGAAAAATTCTTTTGAGTTTGAAACTATTACTATCACGAGATAGTCAGTAGTATTTTCCCAGAGATGAGATATGGTTATTTGTCTTCCTTAAAAATCCTGGTCATCTCCATTACGGATCTACTTAATATATACTTTAGACTTTGATTAGCAAGCAATATATCTAAATATATATGTATTACTTTTTATAACGGCAGCAGTTTCCGGATAACATAAAGAAAAAAAATAGAAGACAAGATAATTATCGTGAAAAAAAAAATATATTTCAAAATATTTAGCGAATATTTTTAAGAATATTTCTTTCAAGCAAGTCATTATGCCGATTGGCCCCGAGTCTAGGCGTCGACGGCGTGCGCGTGGCGTTTCGTATTGTTGTTGAACTCAGCATCCGTAATTATCGACCTGCGTTTGACGTGTAGCTGAATATTATAAAAATAATAAACGAGGACACGCTTTTGAAGTTTTAGGACCTACTTGTGGATGGATATGGATGGTTATGGTAATAAGGTAACTGGTAGGTATTGTCATCGTGTATCAGAAAAAGTCGATGTATTTTTTTCTACATGTAGTTGTATATACGTGGGGCGCACTATAAGTTTCCGGGATGAATATGAAAAAATACTATTAAAGGTACAAAATTAATTTATTGTTTTTAAAAATAATCTACCTTGGCGTCTATGCACTTTTTCATTCGATGAAACCAGTTTTGAAAACTTTTGTGCCACTCCTCTGTGGTGACCTCTGAAACGTGTTTTTCATACTCCTCGACAGCCTCTTCTGGTGATGAAAATCGTTGACCGCGTAATTGGTTCTTAATTTTTGAGAACAGAAAAAAGTCACAAGGTGCCAGGTCGGGACTGTATGCAGGATGACTCATGAGTTCTACATTTTTCGCCTTCAAAAAGTCGTTTGTCTGTCTGGCCGTGTGAGAACTAGCATTGTCGTGGTGCAGGATGATACGGCGTTTACGGTTATTTTTACGGAGTTCGTCAATAACTTCCGGCAAACAAATGGTCGTGTACCAGTCACTATTCACTGTACGACGATTCTCTAAAGCAACAGTAGCCACGTGTCCAGTTTTATTAAAAATAGAAGCAATCATCCGCTTAGATACACTTTTCACGCGCGCCACTTTGGTTGATTTCGGCTCATCTTGAAAGACCCATACGCTCGATTGCTGCTTTGTTTTGGGATCGTAGCAATAAATCCATGTTTCGTCACCTGTTACTATGTCCCACACCAAATTTGACGCACCTTCGTTGAATCTGGTAAGCATGGCACTGCACCAAGTGACGCGGTCCGTTTTTGAGCCGCGGTCAAGTTGTGTGGGATCCACCGCGAGCACAGCTTTCTCACACCCAAATGTTTGTGTAGGATTAATTGTATTTGACTCATGCCTATTTCTAAGGATGCGCGAATTTCATGGTAGGTCACATGTGTTAGAAACCTTTTTAAATATAAATATGTAGATTAGAATTATTATTTGTATTCATCAATTTACGGACTGATCGCATAAGGTTTATTATCTGTGCGCTGTCACATTGACACTGGCTGGTTAATCTGCCCGCCAATTTTAGAAGGTTAGCGATCAGTCTATTAGTCTTTTGTTTTTTATGGCGATGTGATGGAAAATAAACATTGTTAATGTAAGTATGTGTTATTATTTAATTAAATATAAGTATTTAGAACTTCCAAATAATTATCACGAATTTATAACTAATCTCTGCTTGAACAATCATTTAGATTATTAGTTTTGTTTCTCCTATACAGAGAAGTAAGGGAATATTGTACTTCTAAGCAAAGCATTTAAAACACGCCTAATACTTTTATTTACAATGTTACCGGTTATCCAACAAATTCAGAAGTGGGATCGATATGTAATTTTATAGTTTTTACTAGAGAAATATATCTGTAGTGGTAAAATTTTGTTCAAGCAGTTTGATTGGAGAAAATATTTTATACGTATTGAAAAACATCACAAAATAGTGAAAATGTAGAAAAACAACTCGCTTATTTTTTTTTTATTTAAATATATACTTACATAAGTATGTATATATAATGAACATAAATATGTAGGTACTTATACTTTTACATATAAGTAAGTTCAGTAAGCTATGTAAATTCATTTAAGTAAGTGAGTAATGTAGGTATGCATTTAACTATATTTTATTCAAGTAATGGCAAACATTATGTAATAAAATAACAAATAAAAATTTTTGAAGTTTCTTGTTTTATTTAAATAAAATAAGTACCTATGTAATTTATGAATATACTTTATGAATATAGTTAGGTACTTACTTTGTTGCTTTAATTATGTACTAAGTACCTGATTATGCACCTTTGCACATCAAATGTTTGTCTGTGATTCTTTAATTTACTGTTGTTTATTTGTGCACTAAAGGGTTACCTATCTTTTTGGGTAAAATTGTTAGTTACATTTTAGAAACATACCATTTTTGATTAGACTTTTTCAAATGAAAATTATATAGGTACTTGTACGGTTTCACCGCACATACAAATCGCCCAATAAGCATTATTACACGAATGCATATTTTTGTCTATCTATCAATCAGTTCACGATTCACCTTCGCACATCATCACCGCGCATCGCGTTCGTGTACTCATTAGCATTTAAGTATTTTCGAATACATTTGCTTTTATATCAGCAGCATCTATTATTTATCTTATCAGCATCAGCTACTCAGGTGTTAACATACAATACTCTCGCACTTTGTTTCTTACACGTCTAGGCATATCATATTTGAAATTTGTATTAGCAACATTCATTGTGCTGGCGTTTAAACCTTTTGCAGCGGTACCTCGAAAACGGCAAGTTCAGAGCCACGCCGCCGTGCAGGGTGCAGAGCTACGCCATGCATGGTGCAGAGCTACGCCGTGCAGGGTGCAGGGCTACGCGGTGCTAGTAGCAGAGCCACGCCGTGAGAGGAGCTGCGCTGCGTCGTATGAGGAGCTGCGCTGTGCCGTGAGAGGAGCTGCACCGCGCTGTGAGAGGACACTGCGTCGCGTCGTTTGAGGAGCTGTGCCGCGCCGTGAGAGGAGCTGTGCCGCGCCGTGAGAGGAGCTGTGCCGCGCCGTGAGAGGAGCTGTGCCGCGCCGTGAGAGGAGCTGTGCCGCGCCGTGAGAGGAGCTGTGCCGCGCCTTGTGAGGAGCTGTGCCGCGCCGTGAGAGGAGCTGCGTCGCGCCGTGAGAGGAGCTGCGCCGCGCCGTGAGAGGAGCTGTGCCGCGCCGTGAGAGGAGCTGCGTCGCGCCGTGAGAGGAGCTGTGCCGCGCCGTGAGAGGAGCTGCGCCGCGCCGTGAGAGGAGCTGCGTCGCGCCGTGAGAGGAGATGCGCCGCGCCGTGAGAGGAGCTGCGCCGCGCCGTGAGGGGTAGCTGCGCCACATCGTGTGCACAGAGCTATGCTGAGCCACTTCGAAAGTCACTGGTACCATATCAAGGGTATGGCCGTTCTCGTAACTGTTTGTCCAAATAATTACCTTTACATAAGTATATCACGTATAAACGTATCCATAGATATGTATATGTATAGAAATGTAATGCTGTTTGACCCACAGAACAGAAGCTAGAACGGTCTCCTTGAACTGGAACGCATACAACCATATCAGAAGATGATCTAGTAATATTAATATATACCCTAATGGGTAGGGTTGCCAACATTTATAGTAAAATATTATTTAGTTATTATTATTCATGATTATAATATTTTTGAAGATATAATTCGTTAAAATGTATATAGTAAGCAGACGCATATGCTGCAATACTTACTATGGCACAATTATAGTATGGCTGGCAACCCTAAGTGATCTTGACAAAAAAAAAAAAAAAAATTAAAACAATCCATTCTAAAAAGATTTCTTTTTTAAAAATGAGTCATGCAATGAAATTTTCCGATATAATGTGTTGAATGTTGATTACCAGTTCAGTTACCTTTTTACAATTTGTACAGACTAGTATTTTTACCTTGATTTACTTTAGGGTAAACCTTTCGAAAACTATACAAATACTCAAAATTCAACACAAATAGTGTTATTTTTCAAATCTTCATAATGTAGAACTGAGACTTAAACTGAGTGCCATAATAGTTACCATTTTCTTTTCTGATGATATATAGGTATTTCATTTTATGGCTCAATTAGCATTAGATACAATAATATAATGTTTGAAAATGCCATGATAAAAGCGATTTGATCTTGTATTGTAAAATTAACCTTATGCAACTACCTATTAGACTTATCTTAGGTACCTAAATTAAACTTGACAAGCAATATTAATTGTTGTTAATTTTAATGTTTTAAAAGCTCCTATATAAACGACTGTAACTGAAGCTCCTACACGAAATACTGTGACACTTCACTTAGTAAACCGAAGTTAATGTAATTTGATAATAATTAATTTAATATTACGAATGTATGTATAGACATAATAAAAGATTGTATTTGGTATTTTATAGTAAAACTACTACTTTTACAGCAACTGCAATTTGCATGTAAGGATGTTATTTCAACGTTACACAACAAAAGTTTTTGGATATATTTTATATTTTATCATGTATAATGCAACTCAACCAATGGTCGTCTAATGTAAAAGTTACGACTTGAAATACAGGTAGATAATGAGAAACCCTTCCATAAATGTAATCCATGTTTGAATTAACATAGTGACGGTAATTGTTTCGATATGTTCTTAAGTTTAATGTACCTACTTAACGTCGATAATTAGCATTTCAGATATAATGATTAGTTTTAAGGAAATGCAGTGATTGTGTTGAGATGCATCAATATTCATAGGTAAATTAAGGTTATTAATAATAAAACAGAAAAGACTTATGGGCTTAGAATTAATATGTCGTTACAATACAATTTCATATAGTGAAATTAGGTAGTAATGTAAGGACTTAAATAATCAACTGTATTACAAGTACAGATCACCCAACAGATAGGATCAATTATAAGATGCTTTGACTTTTCATTTTTGATTACCAATTCAAACAGTGTACGAAAGCTATCACTAGACAAATTGTCAAAACATTGTCACAATATTTTGACAATTATTTAGTTTGAATTTAATTTGACAATATTGATCTACCATTTGATCCTATTCTATATTAGTGATAATGTTATTTAAGATTACTGGTTTTCTTACTTTGTTTTCTATAAACTTGCAATTAACTTTTAAACGGAGATATCAATAAATAAACATGATACGAGCTCACAAACAAGATATTTTAATATAAAATATTAAATATAACGGTTGCTACACAAAGTCCTGATAACAACAACTAGCGCCCCTGGCGGTGCTTTATAACATATTTATTTTATCTTAATGACATGGTAAACACGTATATTTGCCTATTATAGAATTTATTATATTCAACACTCCCTCTTAAATTTTATAATAAGCACTCTCTTGCAAATTAAACTTGAAAAGTAATCAAACATAATATAAACATTACATTAGTGCACTCCCTTGCAATTTAAAAATAAACAAAACTAACATAAATAGCTATCAAGTTCTTTTCTAAAATTTGAAATAAATTTACCTCGAAATAAACAACAACAATTGTTTCAACCATAAAATCTCTTTGGCAGCTTCAAAACATAAGTGCTCCCACTGTTTACTTATATAGAAAACTAATTACATTTACGTATATTGTTATTTTCGCATATTGTTATTTTTTTTTATCTGTAGGAGAATTACAAGGTATTGCATGATCCAAGAAGATCCACATTAAACTTTCTAATCATCTCATCTACATATTGACTTTGATTCAGAACAATAGAATTTTCGTTTTAGTTATTTCCACAACAACAAAACAAGTTTTTGGAAATTACTTTTAAGGTTTTCTAAAATGTGCACATCTTTACATACAAACATCACACATCACATACACACACACACATGTGTGTGTACATCTTTGCTTTTTGAAAACAATAATGCACTAAAATAACTTTAAAACTATTAAAATTACCTACCTACAAATATGCAATTATCGGACTCGCACATTTTAAAACCATATAAAACTAAGAATTAAGAAAATTTTCTATTCTAACACCTTGACGACTGCTTTAGACCATATAATAATTTAATTAACTTGCATATTTTTCCCGATCTGCAAATTATAACAAAAAAAACAACCTAACAGAATCATCACCTTGTAGTTGGTAAAAATGTTTCACGATAGCCTATATCTTTCAATTGTGTAAATCCTCCCGCACACAAACGAGCCTTATGCCTATTTAAATGTCCTCGAGAATTTTTCTTAATGGTAAATATCAATTTCGAATCCACAGTTCTTACATCACCACTTTCTACAAATTTCCAAGCCCCTTTTTTTCCATGAGATTTCAATTCTTCATCTATTGCCTCTTTCCATTTATTTTTATCCCTAGGCATTATAGCTTCTTGATAAGTATTAGGAATATCACATTCTACTAAATAAGCTTCTTCCACTCTATTCCTTCGAGGCCTTAATCTCATTGTATGTCTTTCTTGTAATATATCTTCTTTAGAAGACTCACAAGTTTTATCATTTGAATCAAAATATCTTTTATAACTATTATCTTCATCTCTTTCAGAATGAACTTGTTCAGATAAATCATATGATATACCTGATGTAATCTGTCTAGTATCTTCATCTCTTTCAGAATGAACTTCTCCAGATAAGTCATTAGATGTTCCTGGTGTGATCTGTGTTTCACTTTTATGATCATCTTCATTTAAAGAAATTTCAATAATGTTTCTTCGAGTAGTTGGTTCATTATTCTCATTAAAACAAACATTTTTACTAATCATAATTTTTTCAGTTTCAACATTATACATTCTATAGTTCTCATGCTCATATCCTACAAGCATCAATTTCTCACTCTTCCTGTTAAGTTTCTTCCTCTTTTCATCAGATATATGAACGTAACCTTCTGAACCAAATATTCTAATATGCTGAAGAGATGGTTTTTCTCCATTCCATAACTCATATGGAGTAATATTATTTGTTTGACTTGAAGAAGTACGATTCAATATATAAACAGAACAATTCACAGCTTCTCCCCATAATTTTAACGGTATATCTCGGGAATATAACATAGATCTAGTGCTTTCCATAATTGTAAGCATCTCACGTTCTGCTCTTCCATTTTGCTCTGGTGTATATGGGGCAGTTTGTTCATGAATAATTCCTTCGTTCTGTAAATAAGATGAAAAATCATCGTTAATGTACTCACCCCCATTATCTGTACGTAATTTGTGCACACTGTGGCCAACTTTATTTTTTATCAGTGCATTATACTTTTTGAAACAATCAAGGACATCACTCTTGTTCTTAATTAGGAAAACATGCCTATAACTAGTAGCTCCATCTTTGAATAAGACAAAATATTTTGCACCTGATACTGTAGGCTGTTCTATTGGGCCACATATATCACTGTACGTTATGTCACCTGGTTGACATTCTCCTCTTTGTGACGTACAAAAAGATAAACGGCTTTGCTTTCCATATTGACAGGCTTCACAAATAAAATCACTGTCTTTTGTAATCTGTCCAGGTATGGATCCAATTTTACACATATTTTGCACTTCCCTTATATTTAAATGGCCTAATCGTTCATGCCAGATTTTTAGGCTTGGTTTTACTAGATTACAGTTCACTTGGACAAAACTCTTAATGTCCATTTCATACAAATTGTTGTGTGTAAGTCTTGCCATTAAAACAATAGATCTATCTTTCATAATCATTGCAACATTTTCTTTCTTTATTATAGTATAACCTTTTCTCGTAACTATGCCTTCTGAAAATAAATTCCGCCTTAAATCAGGTATATACAATACATCTTTTAATATACTGCGTTCTAATATTCCATTCACATTTTTTTCAATCAATATGTCACCACATCCATGTACAACAAGTTCCTTATTATTTCCAAGCCTCACTATTCTGTTTGTTTGATCGCATTTCTCAAAATTATAAAATATATCACGTCTGAATGACATATGAGCCGATGCCCCACTATCTAATATCCAAACATCATCATTCAATTCAGATTGCAAACATTGATAAGCACTAAATGCCAAATGCTCTTGGGACTTCTTTTGATATTTCTTGGGAGCACGACAATTTCTCGCATAATGCCCTCTTCTGTTACAATTAAAACATACATATCTATTATCTCGTGTATATACATTTCTTATATCAGAGGTTGAGGAAGGATTTCTTGTCAATTGACTAGAGGCTGGTTTCGCTGTCATCAAAGCTATCTCTGACTCTTCTTCATAATTAAGGCATAATTCCTCGTCAAGTAATCGAGCTGTCAAATTATGTATTGTTTGTAATTTCGAATCCAATGACATCCACGCCTGACGCATTGATCTATATTTTGGTGGCAAAGTACTCAATATCTTTGTCATAACTGCCGTATCGCTGAGTTCTTCTCCACTTTCCCTCAGTTGCTTTGCCAAGCTCTCTACTTTTGCAATATGTTGTGCAATACTATCGGTAGATTGCATTCTATATTGATAGAAACGTTCATGAATCATCATTTTATTTAACTCTGACTTCTGTTCATATATGCTTTCTAGTTTTTTAATGACTTCACTAGCGGTGTCACAATTTTCAACAAGCGATATTTGATTTAAGTCCATAGAAGAAGTAATAATAAACATGGCCATACCATCATCCTTTGACCATTTACTGACATCGCCTTCGCCGGGTTTTTGCGTATTCAAATCTAATCCTCTCGCTTTCAGGGCACATTTCACTTGAAACTTCCATTGCCGGAAATTTCTGCCCTCGAATTTTTCTATTTTCATAGAATTACTGACCTCCATATTGAAATCGTATCAAGCTCGTATCGTAATCGTATCGTATTTTTCAAACAATTCTTACTGGTGCGCAAAACGAATATCTGGGCCCATAACCAATTAACTTTTAAACGGAGATATCAATAAATAAACATGATACGAGCTCACAAACAAGATATTTTAATATAAAATATTAAATATAACGGTTGCTACACAAAGTCCTGATAACAACAACTAGCGCCCCTGGCGGTGCTTTATAACATATTTATTTTATCTTAATGACATGGTAAACACGTATATTTGCCTATTATAGAATTTATTATATTCAACACTTGCAACACCCTTCCTGTGTTCATGTATTTACCTATGAAAACATTAAAATATCAACCAATGTAAACATCATGTAAGCAATATTAAATTAATTATAAATTAAGAACTTAGTCAAAGTCAAGCTATGCTATGGAATCCTGGTTTATGACCTTTTGATAAAATCATAAACTCTTATGATATTGATTAGTTGTTGATACAAACTGAGAAAGATTCCATGAAATTTACTAGTAAATAGAAATTGGTAAAATGAAAATTATGATATAAGTTCACACAACGAATGATAGTGGTAAATAGTAATGTTGTTAAAATAATAGTTGCGTAAACTGCTGACTATCGTCGGATTCATATGAGAAAAGCTTAATTTACTTTTGTACAAGCTATATGTTGTAATTATTAATGTCTTATTTTTGTTTATGATATAGATACCAATTACATGTACAATGAAGCCAGCCTATTTTAATTGTCGCACTGTATATTACTGGCTTTGGTCTATTGGGTATCTATTAATAAGATAAAGAATACAAAAAAAAATCATATATCCTCATTTTTGTTATCTAAAGTAGGTAAGATTACCTTTTTAATTTGTGAACTTATGGTCACATTCATATACATATAACCAAAGATGTACCTATAATATTAACATACCTTTTTATGTGTTATTTTGTAAACGTAGTGTATTTTTGAACATACATAATAGATACATATAAGTATGTACCCACGTTCTTTTCATATATTGTTTTAATAAGATATTTATAGAATTTTGCGATTACACTATAATGAGCTATATGATTATAAATTAAAAGATAAACTACTATGGACACTACAGTAAAAAGATGCATGTTCAAATTTGTATGTTCCCTTTTTAAGTACTAATTATTTGCTGATGTCACAATCATAAATACTGCCAAGAAAGTTTTCAAATGTGTTTATTTCACTCAAATAATAATAAAAAAAAATGAATACAATCAACGATCACTATAACTAAATAAAGTTAAATTAAACATTGATGGCTTGTATGTGACTGTCTTCCAGTCTTCCATGTGTCGACAACTGAATGTGCGACTATAACCCAATATTGTTAATATTACCTTATGAAACAAAAATTATTAATCTAGACTTATACAAAACGTGGATATCGTGTTTGACATTAAAGTTTTATTCATTGGTGAATAAATCCGATTAGAATAATTTGTCGACATGGGTGAATAAATGAATATGAGACATTTCTTGGTCGTAAAATATAACCAGATTTACAATGTACAATAGTAATAATAATTATAACTAATCATTTTCTTTCAGACATTAAGATATAAAATAATATTACTGGTATTCAAGATATGAGGCTTTTTGCCAATGGTTTCCAATATCAAGCTTGGGGCCATTGGTATTTAAGATATTAGGCTTGTTGCCAGTAACAATGTATAATGGTATTCAAGATATTAGGCTTGTTGCCAATGGTAACCAATACGAAGCTGGGACCATTGGTATTCAAGATACGATGCTTGTTGCCAAATAGAGTGTTTAAAGGTGTTCAAGATATTAGGCTTGTTGCCAACGGTTTCCAATATCAAGCTTGGAGGCCATTGGTATTCAAGATACGAGGCTTGTCACCAAAATTAATGTATAAGGGTATTCAAGATATTAGGCTTGTTGCCAATGGTAACCAATACGAAGCTGGGACCATTGGTATTCAAGATACGATGCTTGTTGCCAATATTAATGTAAAATTATGAATATAAAAAGAATTTGATATGTTGCAAAATTAATGTATATAAGAGTATTCAAGATATGAGGCTTGTTGCTAATGGTAACCAATACGAAGCTGGGACCATAAGTATTTAAGATACGAGACTTGTTGCCAACATTAATGTATAACTTGGAACTTATTACCAATATGATGTTATTTACTGAAATGAATGCATAACTTTCAAAGCTGATTACATTATTGCAAAATTACTTATTACCAAAATGATGTTATTTACTAAAACGAATGCATAATTTTCAAAGCTGATTACAATATTATTGCAAAATTAATGTAAAACTATGTATAAGACTATTCAAGATATGAGGTTTGTTACCAATGGTATCCAAGATAAACTGAAACTTGGGACCATTAGTATTTAAGATTAGATGCTTGTTACTGAAATCAGTTCACAACTTTTGAAGTTTATTACCAATATAATTATAATAATGAGATAAAAAAATAATAATAATAATGTATAGCTTTGAAGCTGAGTGGCAATATTATTATAAAAGATATGTAAATGTAAATTTTTAACAATAAGAGTAATCAAGATATAAGGCTTGTTGTCAACGGTAAACAAGATAAATTAAAGCTTAGGATCATTGATATTCAAAGTACTTAATAATAATCTTTATTCAAAATGTGTATTCAAATTGATATTACGAAAATGAAACTACCTTTTGGTATAAATGTCAATATTTAATGATTAATACCAAAATGAATGTATAAAGTATAAAATTATATTAGCATCAAATAAAATTAAAGTATAATATTTGATGCTGATATTATTGCAAAATAAATGTAATCCTTTTACAGTGTATAATGGTATTCAATAAAAATTGCCAATGTTAACTAAGACAAACCGAAGCATTAGGCCATTGGTATTTGAGATAAAGTTTAATACCAATATAAAAATTGCACTTGTGATAAGGCCGCCTATTATTGTGCGCATTATCCATATATTAAATCACAATGTTACAATTATAATCCTACATATTTTGATGCAATAAAGTATTTTTACTTATTATAAAGTTAAATTTCTGATAAAGATGACTGTACAACTTTTGAAGTTAATTTTAATACATATTATTAAATAGTTTACACCAGAATAAATGTAAAACTTTTAGAGCTAGGTAATTTCCAATATAAATGGTAAATAATTTTTACCAGATTGAATGTATATTATTGTAACAACTTATTGTGTATAAATGTAAAATTTGGAGCGTATTACCGATATAAATATAAAACTGTTTTGAATTAATGTAAAAGTATTGGAGCTGATTATCATAAAAATGTAAATATAGATTATCACCAAGGCAAATGTTAAATTGTAAAAAAATAATTGCCAACAGAAATGTAAAATAATAGTAGTGGCATTTTCAAAACAATAATTCAGTTAAACCAAAATATTGAGTTAATGGTAGTAAATAGTCTTTATAGTTTATAAACATTCTTAAATAGCTTTTGTTCCTGTTTAGAAACTAGACTCCATGAATTTAGCCAAAAAAAAAAGTATCATTTCAAGCTATTCCCTTAATATTTTGGCCCGAGGACGCGCCTTATATTCAGGAAGGCCGACTGTTAGAAACCTTTTTAAATATAAATATGTAGATTAGAATTATTATTTGTATTCATCAATTTACGGACTGATCGCATAAGGTTTATTATCTGTGCGCTGTCACATTGACACTGGCTGGTTAATCTGCCCGCCAATTTTAGAAGGTTAGCGATCAGTCTATTAGTCTTTTGTTTTTTATGGCGATGTGATGGAAAATAAACATTGTTAATGTAAGTATGTGTTATTATTTAATTAAATATAAGTATTTAGAACTTCCAAATAATTATCACGAATTTATAACTAATCTCTGCTTGAACAATCATTTAGATTATTAGTTTTGTTTCTCCTATACAGAGAAGTAAGGGAATATTGTACTTCTAAGCAAAGCATTTAAAACACGCCTAATACTTTTATTTACAATGTTACCGGTTATCCAACACATGCCTGTCTGTTTCAATCATACGGCGCACAGCATTGATGTTTTTGTTGGTCACAGCGGTGGACGGCCGACCATCGCGAGATTCGTCACTGAGATTGATACGACCACGCTTGAATTCTGCAAACCAGCTACAAACAGTTGTCTTGCATGGTGCTTCATTGCCAAAAGCTGTTTAAAGCCGAGCGAAGCTCTGTTGAGCTGTCAAATTACACTTAAAATCGTAGAAAATCATACTACGGAAATTTTCCCGAGTTAAATCCATGTTGATGCAGACACACAATTTTTTAAATGGCGCCACAAGGTAAAAACAAAAGACAGTCAGATGAAACAAACTGCATTCTACAGCCAAAGAGTTCTATTTTCAAATGTTGCAATAAATTTTTAAATATTGTTTATGTAAGTGGCCAGTTCCGGAAACTTACAGTCGCCCTATGTATTTGTTGCATTAAACTAAGCATCAGCTACAGATAAGATACTTTTATTCCTATATTAAACAAAGTACTCTAGTGCTTTTGTTTTACAGATATAATGTTTTAAATAAATTAATGTAACGGAAAAACTATTAAATTAATAATAAGTAAGTTTATAAATATATTTGTTAAATAGATTTTTTGTACGGTCAAAATATTCGGGAAAACCGTCTGATACATAACAGTCAGAATGTATTTTCGTATTACATTGGCATTTATAGTTTTAGATCGTATTTTTACACCATGATTTAGTTAAGTAGGTATATTTAATCTACAAGTAGAAGTTTGATATTAAAGTGTAAGAGAAAATCTGCTGAAGTGCCAGTCGATTTGTCACCGTTCGCCCCGGGGCCTAATCTCGTTTGGACCCTTCGCGACTCTGTTAAAATCGCAAGGCTAATAAAATATTTTGACCCCTTTATGAGATGAATACGCCCACTTTGCGGTACAGTCGAGTAAATATTGAGTGTTGATGTTATATATTAAGAAGTATGCACGAGAACATTTAAATGGTTAATTGTTTCTCACTGAGCGATTTTTCTGACAGCTAATTAAGAAAAAAAAAATCAGTATAAAAAAATCTCAACAGATGGAGTTTTATTGAAAGCCGAGTTGTAATAATGGCTGTACCTATATTGTGCGCTTTTTATTGGCAGCCAGAGGCAGAAAAAAATCAAAATTTTGACAGTTGCACAAATCACAATATTGATACTTTTTAATGTTTTTTAACTAAGTTTTTTTTTTTATGAAATTCTGCTTTTTGTATGGAACTTTTTCTCTCGCCTTTGCTTAAACGCCATCTATGAAGTCATCTGGAACTTTTTTTTTGGGTCTCGGAAAATCCCTTCTTGTTGTAAAATTAAATATGAGAAGACTGTTTGTTTCCCGAATTAAAAACAAATAAAAAAAAAAATAGTATACTGTGGCTTTACAGAGGCCAACACCAACAAAAAACTTTTTTAACAATCAGATTACAAAAAGACTAGACAGAGTAACTTAATTTTTTCAATTCCGATTAAAATAAATAACAATAAGTATCTAGATATTAAGTTTCATAACCATCATGTTAAATAATGTGAATATAGCATAATTTATTTATCTAACTATAGTGCAAAAAATCAAAATATTCCAACATATTGATTGAATATTTTTAAATTTTACACTGGCGACTTGATACCCCGACAAAATAAAGTAGCATTTCTGTCCGAATGTACCGCGGGGCCCTACGAAACTATTCGGATGCGACAATAATTGAAATTTGTGCCCGGAGGCATTCATGGCAAATAACTTTATTCAGCATTTAGCACCCAATTTCCAAAGAACACAAAATAAAATGGGCACAAAAGACAAGTGAGATACTTGTCTTTTTGACAGGGTTTTGGCTGGTCATTACTTATTTGTGAAGCTGACAGTGGGAATGATAGATATTTCAATTTAGTCACTTCCACGGTTCTGTATTTGTTTTAAAAATCCTTATAAACAGTAATGTGATGATGGGTCAGTAATTGTAAGTTACGTATATGCACAAGCGTGCATTTTTATTCAACTTGAAATCAATTACAAAATTATTAGTAACAAAAAAACCCTGAAAAAGAGAAAGCGACTCGCAAGAAACCCAGATGTTCGTTTGCCTACTATTCTATAAAAAAAATAAAAAAAGCGGGTGATTTAAAAAGTCCAGTGCACTAAGTAAGAAGCATTACTTCTGTATTATCAATATTCTGTGGTCTGTTAGGAATCACGCCGCCGCCCGCCCTCGCCAGACGAGGGCGCGCCGCCCTATGCTTGTCTGAGTATTAGCATATCATAATATTTTTGCCGCCTTTAGCTTCTTCACTGTGTCTTCGTTCAATCTTAAGTTTTTTGAATATTTTAAGAGATTTGTATTCATAATTTTGTGATGCAATATCAATTTTGAATATTTTGTTAAGTGAATAGGTTTGAATCAATCTATTACTTGTTTTATGAGATAACTAGCAGATTGAAAAATAAACGTTTTCTGTACACACATTTATAAGCATTAAATGTAATATTCGGTATTTACCATAGCAATAGAGGTAAATTGCACTGATTTAAACAATCTGCCCTTCAAAGTTCTTTAAAATAGGTATTTAAATATTCCGAACACTGTAACTTAATCGCGTGCTGTTAGAGCCATTATAATGAAATAATATTTAATTACACACGTAAAAGATGGCGACACAGTCCACGCTAGATCGCGCCAGGTGGCGTGAGTGTAGCGATGTGAAAAATTCGCGTTTGCCCGGGTCTCTCGTCTGACTAATTGGTAATATTTAAAGAATTATGTTTGTCGTGCGCTTGCGAACTGCTTACTGTAATGGGCACGGACACGCTAGATCAGAGGTTCTCAAACTTATTTGTTTTGTGGACCCCTTTGTTTAAAGTTGTTGAAAGTAAGAAGGACAATGCTGTCCAATGCAAGTCATTCCAGGGCAATCTGAGAAAAAAAAAAAGAAGGATATTATGTAGGTCTCTTCTTCTCAGTTGTACACTCTTGTCAGAGTGGTCGTGGTTGTGCAGATGGTGCTGGCCTGGGATCTTCTGTACTGCCCGTCCCGTGGCCGAAGGTTGCTGCTTTTGCAATGGCTCTCCACTTCTCTTTATTACTGGCATTCCAAGCGCACTAGACTATTGAAGAATTATGTAGGTATGGATCCTTTAATCTTGAATGAGACATGGTCCAAAGGGGAACGCACGTTCAATTTATAGGCAGGTGAAGTCCATGGCTGCAGCATATTTCGGTTTTGTATATACAGTCGGGAGCAGATAAACCTGACCTCTGAGATAGGATTCATTGAGGTGGGGGGTCGGGTTTAAGATTCACAAAATTTATATTGCAAGCTTGCATTTTTTACTATATACAAACAAAACGGTTTATTTGAGTTTTGTTGTTGTTGTGTTGTTGTTGTTGCTTTGTTGTTCTCTAGGTATACCTAATAGACACGAGTTAAATATATATCCATTTTAGGAACTCATTTCTAAAGTCCGAAAGGTATTATTTTTCGTTGAGTACCGTATTTATATTGAGTTTGGGCACCCTTACAAATTAATATCTACTCAAGACAAAATTTAACAATGAATTTAACAAACTCCTTTCATTACCCTCCAGAATACTTGGTAAAGTAGTTAATTGTCCGTTGTTTATTGGTTCCACATAATTGAGTCCGCGGAAGCTGAGCGCTGCGACGCGGCCGAGTATAATGAGGTGCCTCCTACTTCGACATTATCACCTTGGGATGAAAAAATAGACTCTACATTTAAATTGTCGATATCGATATAATAAAAAATGGCATTTTATTTGTTTTACATTATTTTTTGTTAAATTCGACTTTCATATCACAACTTATTTAATTATGACAAGTAAGTAAAAAAAAATAAAAAAAAAATAGTGCATGCTTTTAATGATGGCAATTGTTTTAATATATAAGACCAAAGAATAATCTAAACCCGACGAGAATGCTGCGGTTTCCAGAATTCCACACTGTAAAATAGCATTATAGTTCGATTTACATATCCAATCTACATCCAAAATTCAGTTCAAATGAAAATCGGGAATTGCCATTAACAAGATTTGATTACAGACATAAATACCGCTACAGGTGAAGCCTAATAAAAGTTTTTAATGCTACCTACTCTAAATGCCTCGAGAATGATATAAACCGAAGTATCGTTATTTTTTTTATCGACAATATCACAACACTAATGCGCGTGTTTCCTCATAAAGCACAACACTTAATAAAAATATTAGCCGGCGCCAAAGAAGCAGGTTTAATTTAATTATGCTCGCCTTTAATAAACCGGGTAACACCCTCTCTGCCAAACAATTAGTTCGTTGAAATCAACGCAGGAAAACTCTCTTAAGATATTGTTGTTTCTGAAGAAGTACAAGCTTTTTATTATGAAAATACTATTTTTTTTGTAGTTAGGTTGAAGTTTGTTTCAGAAATACCTAGGTCCTAATGTTTTTCATCAAATATGTACATGTAGGTAATTATTTCATAAAGAGAATCAGTGTAAATCACTCTGTGAGATGCATCGGGTTATTATATACTTACTAGATATTATGAAGTATGAAGTAATTTCATTTTTATCTTTTTTGGATAGGTACTCAAAACTATAAGCAGAGAAAACAGAAAATCAAAATAATTCATTATGAACAACAATATATCTTAAAAAATATGGAAATATGGTTTTTTAGATGTGTAAATAATGAATTATATCTAATTAATTTCTTGTTACGTAGTCATAAGGTACAGCATATATTAACTATCCTGTGCTGCAGGCATCAGGCATATTCTGTAACTTATTACAGTGCAACGTAAGTAACCCAACACTATAATGTTAGCCCGGAGCGCACCAGCGCCCTCTCCCTGCTGCAACTAAATCTGTTTCATTTTGATTATTCGATTTTATAATAAGTGAACCGGGGCTGGTGAAGTGAAAAGTTAATTTGGGGCAGATTTCTATATAAGTTAATTGAGATCAAAGGTACGGAGTAATAAAATGTACGAAATTTTTAACAAACAATTACAATTATGGAAGCTAAATAAATAAATTAGGTTGCAGCTTGTTTCTAACTATGTATAACTCTATAAAGCGAAGGTCATTTCGTGTGTTTTTTCCAAAAAGTAATGTCTATTCCGAGAAGTAATTTATTTAAATAATTTCAACTTGTTAAATATTTGACCGGAACACAACCTTTCAGCGAGCAATCATGCGTAGCGATCACATTGTAACCAAACGCCGCCGACGGAACTGCTACATACCCACGCTGACATTTACATTGACACCCCTACTCACATACCACGATAGTTTTACACTTGCTATCGGATCCCTACGACCTTACAACACGGAGTTAAAGGCGAATATAAAGTTTTAAATCGGCATGTGTATAGTTGTTACATACATTAGGTCTGTGGGGGTGTGGGCCACTTTGCAGCTTGCTCTTCCGGAGTGTGTGAACGCTGTCACCTTGCTTTTTAGTTTCTATGGAGATCAACGAACTTTTGTTTATAATAACGGTGATGGGTACCGTATCCTGCTGTACATTTAATGCGTATGTTATAATAGATAAAAAAATTGGTGGCGTATTTCTTATTAAATCCACAAATCAGCTGGTAAATGATGATGAAACAATGACAACTCAGCTCTCAGCTTCCAAGTTTTCACGAAACATATTTTTTATTTTATAAAATCACAATATTATACACAAGGCAAAGGTCGTAAAGTCTACGTGAACAAAATCGCGGGATAGTTAGCGTCGGAAGTTGTTATTACCTAAATTTTGTCAGAGCCAATTTTCTGAAGTACTAAAACTTTGAAATCGTCCTGAAACGCTAAATATATAACACTTTTTTCCAAAAAAATGAACCGACTTCCATGATAAAACTTAAAATCATGAAATAACAATAAAGAAAAATGTATTGGCATGCTACCTACTGAATGAGGTGAAGTCGGTGCCAAGTGCAGGAGTAAGGGTGTTATGTAATTGTTTAGCTAGGCATTTTATATATATGTAATGTATACACGATTCTAATGAAAATTTAGATTATTTAATTTTTTCGGCACCGACTTCACCTCATTCAGTAGGTAGCATGCCAATACATTTTTCTTTATTGTTATTTCATGATTTTAAGTTTTATGATGGAAGTCGGTTCATTTTTTTGGAAAAAAGTGTTATTTTATCATTTTTAGTGCTTCTACGCTTATTTTCTTTGATAAAAACTTAAACTTTTCTTCTGGCCGAAAATAAAGAATTAAGAATTCGAAACTTTTTATGTCAGTCTGATTTGAAATGTCAGAACATGTCAAATTGTCTACTATTTTTGGCACATAAATAGACCGAGAGCCCGCGACGACCAAACCCTCCATATTTTAAAAATGCGGAATGTTTCTCTGCGTGGTATATACGGGTAAAAATATTAGCGACTAGGTATGAAGTTTGGATCTTAATTGTTTATGCAGATAATATGGCTAGCAAGGATGATGTTTATAGGTGTAAAAAGCACCCTTGGGGCCGCCCAAAGTAAATTCAGATTTTGTAATAAAACAAATATAACTATAATTTCGTAAAGAAACAATGTCTGGCAGGGGTTTATATCTGCACCAATTGCCTGGAAATGGATGGCATAATTTCTAGTATTATTCGGAATAAAATCTTTAAAAAACTTTACTTTGAGGAAATTGAGCTACCACTTTATATGCTATTGCTACAAATTATCTGCCTAAGTCCAACTTTTAGGTATAGTCGCTAATCGCTATTCCTATGTTGGGGACATACACAGAAAATCTTGAGTTTTAATAAAATAAGGAAGGGCTTGCTGTCACGGGCTTTTACTCTATAATGCAATGTTGATATTTTTATTATTTGTTAGGTATCTTTAAAATTACCGAACAGATTCGGACGTGGTTAAAATGGGACCAACTTAGGAATAAACCCTTTCGAATAAAAAAACAATTTTGGAAAACAGTCCACAATTGGCGGAGAAATCGGCGAACATACATTAAAAAAAAACATACATACATCGAAACATATAACCTCCTCCTTTTTTGGGAAGTCGGTTGAAAACATAAGTAAGTAGGTGAAAAACAACCCGGTTATAGAGATACGTTTTAGCGCCTCATAACGATTAGGGCTGGGAAATAAAGGAATAAGGCAAGAAAAGGAGTTTTACTTCCGGGAAATTTATTTATAAAAACGTTTTTGTGACGTGACTGCGTTTGATTGCATTAAAGAACCCCTGACTTCAAGGAGTCACAACAAGCAATGCACATGTCAGGGAGCGACCGGACAGAGAAGGACCACTTCCGTTGACTACGTACACAACTTAAAAATAGGTACTTTATAGGGATAGTCTTTAGGGTGGCCAAATGGGAATGGTTTTCTTAGATTTTATTCTCATTCAATTTTATTTTATTTTAAACGAACTGAAAAATCCTACAATTTTATATCAATCTTTAAAAATCTTGTAAGTTATCGTGTAAAAAAAAAAGTTCTGCTTTGTTTTTATACATTTTCAGCCATATTTTGGTTTATTCTGAAGTCTGTAGTTTGAAAAAGAAGGCAATTGAAAAATATTAAAATGCATTTAAGGTACAAAAGCAACAACCCTTTAATAAATAGGCCAGCTAAATGCAAATCCATTAAGGAATCAATTATTTACTCGCCCTATTCATACTCCTTACGAATCCTGATCTTTTTACTAATCTTTGTCCCCTTCTGAATGTATTATGTGGTGAACCTAATCCGATGTCAGCGGGGACCGCACTAATAGCCTCCGAGCTGGACTCGCTCTTGGACATTTAATATTTATTCTATCAACCATATTGAGCCATCGATGGATTCGAGATTAAAACCAACAATCCATTTGTTTTTGACGTATTTGATCTGTGGTTTCTTTGATGTTTTCGATGCTACCGTTCGTAAAAATCTTTTCTGTTATTGATTTAATTTAAACCTCGTAATATCTGGATACTTATCAATAGGCGTACGGGCGTATATAAAATTCTTCAGTTACTGACTGACTGACAGACAATGCACAGCCGAAACTACTGGGCGTAGGAAGCTGAAAATTGGCATGTATGTTCCTTAGGAAGTGTAGAGAAGGACTAAGAGAGGATTTTCCTTAATTCCCACGGTAAGAAAGTCCCTGGCCCATACTACTTATAGTATAAAAGCAATCTATAAAACAAGCTAATTATAAAAAAATAAAAAACACGACTGACAACTTTTTACTCCAAAAAGTACATACAAACATTTAAGTAATATACATTTTTATATCGCCTTTTAAAGCCCTTCAATTTGATACCCCACTCAATAAGATTGATCAAATTTTATTTTTTGGTGGGCTATTTGTCGCATAAAATAATCCGCAATTTTTTTATGATGACGTCATCTATTACATATAATAAAACAGTAAAAATATTTTGTTTGTACCTGATGAAGAACTTTAACTGAACAGCTAAACTATAAGAAATATGGAAATGGTCCCTTTGCAAAAGTTTATCAATCTGACGAGCATTTTCTATTGACGTATAAAATCGAAGATCAGGATCATCTGATAAAGAACTATAAGAGACAAGCTATTCTATAAAATAAATGAAAATGGGGCAAAAGTCGTTCAACCTGATGAACATTTTCTACTGACGTATAAATAGACAGGACACGGGATAGGACAAAGAGGGACTCGGGATGGGAGTGGTGGTATACGGGAAATTATAGATAACGAGCAGACGAAGATCGTTTATTGAAATAGCACTTAGTTTTGATTCATTTCAACACTGCGACTGTACTACGAGTACCAAGTATATTCCCGCAGGACACGGGATAATCAAATGGCTGAAATTTTGAGTACTGGAGTTTAGGTAACTACAGTTGGGAATGGGAACACCAAAAGATTTTTCATCTAAGCGAAACTGACGCGGGCGAAGCCGCGGGCAACTGCTAGTATATACTATATCACTCGGAGGAACGCAAGGAATCTAAAAATGAGGTATTTTTAGATTCCTTGCGTTCCTCCGACACATCACATCAAAATTTGTTAAGCCGTTCAGGACTTATGGTGGAATAAAGAAACATACATACATACATCCATGAACCCTGAAAACATAACACTCCTTTTTGGTCAGTCGTGTAAAAAGACGTCAGCCTACATAAACGAACATTGTGCCAAATCATCATTTATTTCTATAATCTTTCATTACCACGGACAAAAAACGTGTAAATGTGTATACAATGTGAGCACCCCATCGATTGCTATCAAATGCTGATAATGCATTAGCAACAGATGTCCAGCGATTAATCGGAAATTTATCTTTTTGTGGAGAACTACTACATTAATTAGAGTTATGGCGGGCCATAAAAATGTTTGGAACACGTAAATTTCTAAAAAAATAAATTTCATATTAAAAATGCCTAAATTCTGTTTACTTTCCTATAACTAAAGAATGTGATGATGTGATGTTATTTTATTACTATACAGGGTGTTTTTTAAATCATTGGCATCCTTTCTACTGGTGAAAGTACTCATGAACATGAGCAACTTTTTGTATGGGACCGACTCAATCCGATGGAAAAAAATCTGCTGTTCCATACTATTTTCCAATACCTACTCACCCGAAATGTATGGAACAGCTGATTTTTTTTTCCATCGGATTGAGCTGGTCCCATACAAAAAGTTGCTCATGTTTATGAGTACTTTCACCAGTAGAAAGGATGCCAATGATTTAAAAAACACCCTTTGTAAGTATTATATATAAATAGAAGTACAAGGTACATAGGCAAGTACGTATTGTACAGTACAATAAGGTATTTTTTCTGTAATTCTTCTAATGTTTCATCAGGAATTAGAAATTTACGAAGATTATGTAACTGCTGGCAACATATTCAAGTTTCTTATCGTTTTATAGGTTTTTTTAAATGATTTGCGCTATAATATTGTGGTCACTTATAGTGATAACATTATCCTGATTATGGAAATTATTAATTAGTATTTGAATTGACCGATTATACATGATAACGCTATCAACCCGAGAGTTTTTATTCAAATTTCTAATAGAATCTAAGCATAAAAACGTACATAGTAATTTTTGCACAATTTATAATCCATTGTTCTGGTCTGATTGCGGCATTTTGTAGATAATGAGAGTAGTGATGGGACTCGAATCGCATTTGATTCGAATTATTCGGATGACGCCAGCCAAAACTCTATTCGAATCAGATTCTATGTTGGTTCGAAATATGAAATGATTCGAATATGTGATTTGATTCGAATCCGTCATTTGATCCGAATCAGGGATCTGATTCGAATTAGCTGTCTGATTCGAATTGATTCGATTCAATTTGTTTCATTCGAATCTTTTATTGTACGGCAAACTTACCTTATAGATGAAACAAATAGGATTCTTTGAAGTTTTAAGTGAATTAGTGTTTCTTATACTATAGTGTTAGTGTGAAAATAAGTATTGTAGTCAGCTATAGATATTATTCTTGTGCAAAAAGTGCAAAAATATGGCACCGGCCAAGAAAAGTATAGTTTGGGACTTTTTTAATAAAAATGAAGAAAAAGTGACGTGCAATATTTGCAAAACTACTTATAAAAATTCGAACACTACCACTAATTTAGTGAATCATTTAAAAAGAAAGCATCCTCTGCAATATACAGAAAAGATTAATTTATCGGAGTGTGAATCAGCGGAACCTTCAACCAGTTCAGGAAATGAAGAAGTTCCAAAAAAAAAACAGGCGACGTTGTTTAAAGTGGCCGGTAAATTGTCAAGTGTTGAAAAACGTAGAATTGACAATGCTTTGTTGAATTTGATTGTATGGGACCATCAACCCCTAAGTATTGTTGAACAAAAAGGGTTTGTAGAATATACAAAATTGTTAAATCCCAGCTACGTACTTCCATCGCGTAAAACACTTTCTTCAAACATGCTTGACGACCACTATAAAATTTGTCGTGCTGTAGCTCAAGAAAAATTAAGAGGTGTTGATTACATTTCCTGTACAACGGACTTATGGTCAAGTGACAGCAATCGCAGTTACATCACTCTGACCGCCCATTTCATCTTCGATGGCAAACCACAGGCTATCACTATAAGTACAAAAGAAGCCAATTTTGACCATACAGCTATGAATATATCACAGTCAATGAAAGAATCACTCGATGAGTGGGGAATTTATGACAAAATTGTTGCAATTGTTACTGATAATGCCGCAAACGTAAAAAAGGCTGTAAATGAACATCTCAATAAAAGAAATCAATATTGTGTTGCGCACACACTTAATTTGGCTATTAATGACTGCGTTAAAGATAACGTAGCAGATATTGATGAAACAGATTTTAACTCATTAAACCTTCAAAATTTGCTCAGCAAATGTCGTGCTATTGTCTCACATTTCAAGCATAGCGACAAATCGTCATATAAGCTCCGTGAAGTACAAAAACAGATGGGTTTACCAGAATTAAAAGTAATACAGGACATTGCAACAAGATGGAACTCCCAATATTACATGATGTCGAGACTTCTCGAGCTTAAAGTTCCACTGAGTGCCGCGATTGTTGCTATATCAAATCCACCTAATAATCTATCTAATGAAGAATGGACTGCTGTTGAAGATATTGTTAAAATATTAAAACCCGCAGAGCAAGCCACAAAAATAGTTTCAGGAGAAAAATACCCGACGCTTTCTTCAACCATACCATTAATTAATTCTATGAAAGACTCCATCAAACGCAAAAATCCTGTCTCAGAAGCAGGAAATAAGTTACAAAAGCTTTTGCTTACTGTTCTTGATCGGCGGCTTGGGATTCTTGATAATAATAAGACTGCTTGTAAAAGTACTTTCTTGGATCCTCGGTTTAAGAAAGAAGGATTTTCTTGTAATGCTGTTGCTGAGAGAGCACAACAATGGTGCTTAATGGAGTTAACCAACGTTATTTCAGAATCTAGATCACGAGCTGGAAATAATTTGATAACAGAAAGTTTGCAAGAAAACTCAAATAGTATTCACTCAATCGATTTACCAAATAACCAAATGAATGAAAACAATGCCGATGATGACCTTTGGGCAAGTTTTGATGAAAAAATGAAAACCACAACTAACTGCGCTCCCATTACTAATGCTGCGGTTTTAGTAAAACAATATGTTGAAAGTGAATATGTCGACAGAAAGAGTGATCCATTAAAATTTTGGGAAGACAGAAAAAGCACCAACCCAGATTTGTACAAAATGGCAATTAAATATTTATGTATACCAGCAACGTCAGTTCCGGCGGAAAGAGTATTTTCAGAAGCTGGACTTTTGTGTAACCAGCGACGCAATAGACTTGATCCCGAAAAAGTTGATCAAATTCTGTTTTTAAATAGTTTTACAAATAATGACATGTGATATTTTTTCACCATAGAACTATATACTAA